>CM040173.1:2975000-4175000 GCA_022606695.1 Vaccinium macrocarpon
TAAAAAAAAACCTCTTACATGGAAGAGTTTTTATTTTAAATATAAATTATTGATCGCCGAATTCAACAGTCATCATTGCTCACTACACCCTATAGCGAGTGCTCTAACTACAGGACCCCCGATTAATTATCTAGTGTAATAGATCAAACATTGCACATGTGATTGGTTCAGATAAAAGTGAAATATGATCAATTTACATTGTAATAAGTGAGATCACTTAATCCCACTCAATTATGAAGTTTCTAAAAAATAAAGGTATAAATTTGGATTATAATAGTATATAAATAGAGATATCGACCCTAAAAGACATTAAAGTTCGTTATCCCCGAGAAACCCACTAAAGTCACAATGATTGTTATTCTTTCAAGCATTGCTCCATTAATTGACACCTCCACTAAACATTTCCGGCTCCATCACTGATCACAGTAATTTTCAGTTTCATTAGGCTTTGTTTAGCTAAATTGAGAAAAAATGGTTTATTGGTTTATTTGGTTTTGTTTTTATTCAATTTTTGTTTGCATTTGTTGTTTTTTGATTCGATTTTTTTGGAGTTTTCTTAGGCATGCATTGACAGAGAGGAATCTAAAAGTATAAAATTATTAAGCCAAACTTAAAAGTTTTGTAAATAAAAGGCGAAGAATAATCCAAAACCAGGTTTTTGACAAATTTTTCGTTTTATTCACAAAAAATTTTAAGTTTTAATAATTTTATATCTTTTTAGATTCCCATATTGTCGAGAAGCCGCAAAACCTCAAAAATCTAACACCAAAAACTAACAAATGCAAACAAAATTTGAATAAGGACAAAACCAAATAAACCAATAAAACCATTTTTTCTAAGTTAGCCCAAACTAAAAATTACTGGAAAAATGACAAGTGGAGAAATTAAAAAAATAGATACTTTTGAATTTAAAGTGTTAAAGTGAAAAATAACCTGGTGTGTTTGGGTAAGGATGGATCGCATGACAGAGACAAGATCAGTGCCATGAGTGAAATGAACAAGGCCCAGAATCCCTTTGAGCTGCTGCAGGCACACAACCGTGGCGGCTCCACCCATGAATCCCACTATCGTTGCGTGCGACAGAAAGTCCACTATAAACCCAAGCCTGAAAAAGAAAGGAAAAGCATATTATTAAATTTTCCTGGCAGCGTTATCGGTCTTTTTAATCTTTGTTTTTATTTTCAAAGACCAATAAATTTCTTTTGTCGAAAAAGGAAAAGAACATAAAAAAAATATTCCAAATAATGTAGTTATATAAATAATAAAAACAGGAGTTAAAGCAAATTTAACAACTTTATTGTTTTAAACATTGGACAGGAGGAGAATTCGAGCAAGGATAACGAAACAAATAGTTACTTTAAAAAAATATATATTTATATTATAAAAAAAACAGTTGAAATATGTCGATCAATTTTATTCCTAGTGTGTTTTTATAAGGTTTCGTTCGTGTATATGATGATTTACTGTTAAATTATGATAGCATGTATCTTCGGGAGTACCCAATAATTAGTCTATCAACACTTGCATGGTATCAGTAATTTATAAAAAAATTGTCAATTTTTTTTATAAAAATGAAAAGAATCAAAATTAAGTTTCCAATATCACCCTATGGAAACGATTCTTTCTTAGGACTGGTTTGGCCTATAATGTCACTGGACTGATTTTTTCACTTTTATTTGATTTTTTGCGCATTATTAGTTCGTCTCGTTCAGTTCCATCCTCCAAGCAAACATGAAAAATAGTAGGATACATGTGGATGATCAATTAATTAAGACTCACCTTAAGAAGCCCATAGCAGCTTGAAAGACTCCGGCAAAGAAAGTTGAAGTGAGAGCTAACTGAACATAAAGCTTAGGGTTTTGAATGGGATTAACTTCCTTCGTCAACAGGGAAGATATCAGAAGTGATGCAACGGCTACCGTCCCGACCGCCAAATCTTTTGAACTTCCTAGCATGGCGTATACCAATGGTGGTACAAAGCTCGAATCTGCATTTTCATACGAGTTTCACCCGCGAAATTTTAATACAGAATGATACGATGTTTTTTGTAACTTTTAAAAGCCACTCGTTGTTGTTTTCTGGCTACGTAATTTTGCTGTGAAAACAAATTTTCCTATTTATATTTTAATTAATTTTTATAATGATAGTAATTAAAATACCAATACTATTGTAATGATCACATTTAATTAGTTACTGTTTTTTTTTTTTTTTTTTTGAACTGACATTTAGTTACTGTTTGATCGATCACACAAATTAAGTGTACCCTGAAAGTTGACGTGTTTGCTAAGCATCATAAAAAAGTGACATGCGTAAAATGTTAGTGACCAGAGATGGTTAGCTTTTTGTTTGAAAACAAAAATTATGGTTGTTATATAGCTTGACATTAACAGAAAACCTGGAAAAGATAATGTGTCACACAAGAATTATGTAGATATTTTCATATGCCATTACATTTTTTTTTTATTATTCCAATTTCCGATGCCTCTAGTGGGACACTCGAGCTGTTAATCTCGGCAATGAATGACTTAACGGCTCAAATCTATAAGGATCGAGATGAAATCAAAACCATTATTTGCACGATGAACAACTCTCATGCCGCCCTATAAGATTTTTTCGTTTCCCTCCTTCCATCTCAAGCTTAAAAATATCCACTATTGTAATCCCTCAAGTCGATTAATTAGTCCATTATGCGAAATTGTCTCATTTTTCAAATAATAATGAATAAAGCCTTTCATTTCACAATTTTCAAATTACGCTCAAAATTTGAATTTTAAAAAAATATGCACAAAATTACGTCAATTTTTTTTATAACTAAAACTTATAAAGACAATTCTTTGATAGTAGAAGAAATTATGGGGAAAAAAAATTAAAGAAGCAATACTTTATAATTAAGAAAGTCACTGCCATATATAGAATCCACTTCTACCTTGAAATACACTCAGTCTTTTTTACTTTCTCCGTCAGTATATGTTAGTCCGTTCTGGAATTTCCAACTATTTTACGAACGTTATAATTGTATTGTATAATTCTTGTCTTTTCAATTTAATTTACCCTCCAATCATAATTGATTTCTTAATTACTATTTAAAGACAAGGGTAAAAACGTGCAATTGACACAATTTACTCAATTACTTTTAAATATGGACAAATAAATGGGACAGATAGATGGAGTATGAAAACTAGAAATACATATAGAGAAAATGTTAGCTAGAAACTCACATAGTCCAATAATGGGAGGCAAGTTAGCCAAGCCGGCATAACTAATCCCCTGCGGCACCGCAAGACTAGCAATGGTGATCCCGGCCACCACGTCAGCCTTAAAGAACTCGAACGTGTACCGCGGGGCCCACTCGAGGATCGGCACGAAGTACTGCAAGCCCAGCACCAGTTTCCGGCCAAGCGGCTGGTTCTGGAACTGCCGGAAAGGGTCGTCAGGGAAGAAAGTCTCCTTGAGAGACGATTTCAGTGAGACAAGGAAGGGTGTCGATGGTGGCACGCCGACTCGGTGTCGGCACTCCAAGTCAGCGTTGCCCATTAGAATCTAGTTTTTTGTTCTAAATTTGGAAACAACGTGTGTGTTGTTTTTGACGTGCGATTTGCTTGCTGTTGGAGAAGAAGGTTATGAGAGAGAGAGAGAGGAGTTTTTAGTGAGCAATGAGGAGAGAGGGTGGGGTTGGATTTTATAGAGTGGAAGAAAAGTTGGTGGGGCGAGGGAGGATTGAGGTGGTGGGGCCTATATTAAGGTCTCGTTTATTAAAAAAATTTGTATATGTGGTTTTGTGTCAATTTTTATAAGTTCTAATTCGTCTCGACAAGAGGAATAAAAAAATGTATAAAACTATGACCATAATTAGAATAAAGACAAAATCTAAAAAGTGGAAAAAAAAAGGGAAAAATGTTTGGAACATGAAATTAAAACATGAAAACATATCCAACGGATGAGATTCGTCCGGTACACTGTTTACTCAGTGTACCAAATAGAATTCATTCCTTAAATGTGTTTTCATGTTTTTTATCAAGGCAAAAAAATAAAATAAATCACATAAATAATTTAACTTAAAGCCTAACAACACCTACATTTGAAATGACACGTGGGAATCAGTCAAATAGGTATGACTCAACCATGACTATGGTCAGTTAACAACAAGACCGGCCTTCTTTGCCTCTTCATTAGATGGATAAGCTTTTGTGCCTCTTCCTGCGGTTTGAGCCTTGAGGATTGAAGTTTTTGGAATCACTTGGGCTCTGTTTGATTATTGGAAGGTCAAGAGTAGAGAGAAACCTCTTCGGAATTCTCTAGTCTCATCGTAAATGACCTCTCTTTGATCAGACCGGAAAAAAGAATAGTTGCGGTGGATATACGTTGGCCCGGACGACACTTGACCGTCGAAAAAGAAAAGGGGTTTTGTGAGAATCTTACATACAAAACTATATTTGAAGTTAATATTCAATATTGCTCAAATGAGTTGTACAAGAATATTTACATTAAAACATTTGTACATTTTATGTGCAAAACTTATGTACCCATATCTCTTTTCCGTTTTTTCAAGGACTTTCTACTATTTTTCGTTTTAATAAAATGCAAAAAGCTTTTCAAACATGTACCCCTTATTTTATTTGCGCATAAGATAAATGCATTCTGAAAAGGTACTAATGTGTATTCAATTATCATGGTTATTAGCATGCATGATAATTTTTCTCAATGAGATAACAAATAAATGGTTTCGATGATCATTGAAGTGGACTCAACATGATCCATAAACTACTGACAACACGATGCAGTCTCAAAAGGGAATTGTCGAGAAAAAGAAAAAAAATTATAGAAAATGATTACTCTTAATTCAATTATTAAATAATTAGAATGATATTGTGATACTAGCGACACACGTTAACAGCTGATTTATCACTGATAAAAGGCATTAATCAGTGGTGGAGAATGCAATGAGGATGACACGTGTTAAAATGAATAGGAAGGATCCAAGGAAGTGGGTGGATTTTAGGCAAGATACTTCTCAGAAATTAGGGAGTAGTCGATTTTGTGGTATATTTAAATCTGAAATATTTAGCATGGCCACAACTTTTTCAAAGTGCTAATTAGTGGGGTTTGAGTTCGGTAGGCTTTCTATTTATACATAATAGTACGTTTAAAATTTTCTAATAGTCAATCACGCAGTACCTCACAATGGGGAGAAGCCAATAGGTTGAGAGTGGCACGGGCCATCCCCGGATTTGAATACAACACTATTTATTGAAAACGTGAATTTTTCTGGCGAATTAAGTATGTTGATAAGTGATAAACCAAGAGAAAATATGTATTTTTTGGGTATTAATCATAGGACCTTAGAACAAGTTTATTATTTTTTTATATTAAGTATGTTGATAGATGATTAACATATGAAAATATGCAATTTTTAATATGATAAATAAATAACTTAGAATATGTGTATTTTTTTTATAATCATTATTGTATGTGAAATTCTTATTTTACTACTAGTGAATTAAACAAATAAATACTTAAGAATTAAAGAGCAACAATGAACACAAAGATATACGTGGAAAAATCTTAAATGGGCAAAATCACGGGAAGGAATTAAACACCATAAAAATCATTGTGTGGTTACTAATCAACCTTACTCACAATTGAGACTCATCGCAATTGACCTAAGATCAGTTGCTGACTCCTCGTTCACCACACCTAGTATTTGATTGTTGATGCCTCAAGGCCACGAGCCTTCTAAAACGTTCTTCTAGAAATCCACCAGAAGAAAATTGAACTTGATTGATGATGTAGAAACCTCTTAAAGCTTTGATTAATCGCATTATAAGCCGATTGATCAGACCATTGTAGATCCGATTTTTTGGAGCTGCCGATTAAAATGTTGATTGATCCCTTTATCAATCCATCTGCTATGAAACATGACCTGTGAAACTTCCTTCATGACCTGTGCAACCTATGCTAAATTGGAGGTACCCGACTAAGAAACCGATTGATCCCGTGATTGATCTTCTTGTCCTAAATGCATCATATTGATTGGCTAACAAACAACTAAAATACTAACTCTCAAATTACAGTATAAAGAGTTTTTCCTCTCTAATCCTATACAGACTTCTACTTAGAAAATTATAACTCAATAATAAAAAAGATACATGTAAAAATGTGATTTGTGAGATGGAATTGCCAACCACAAAAGGGACGTAGCTTTTTGGAGCTTAGAGTATGCAGTATTTATTTTTGGAGGTATGTCTGATTTAAAATCCTAGCTCCGTCGCTGACCCTGATAATTTGGTATGGAGACTGGCAGATTGCCCAAATTGCCCCTTCATTCTCAATCCTGACAAAACAAAAACCAAATAAAACAGAATGGCTTGGAAAATTTACGCAAATTTATGCATCCCCAAAACTTACAGCTGACCAAAGCAATCTCCGTGTGGAAAAAGACCATTTTGGTCAAAACAACAACGCCCAAATAAAACAGAATGGCTTGGAAAAAGATCAGGGAGACATTTTTTACTAGGAACTAGCTTCTTGGAAAATCACTTTTCAGAAGTGGGGGTAGGCTTGATGGGCTTAACAAAATTTCTGATATTTGTAGTTAAATTGTAGATTAAGTACTCTTGGAGTGTTTTGCATGTTTAAGTGGGTGTTTAGCTTGATGATTTCATCTATGCCTTTTCTGGTCTGAGCTGGATTTTCTTTATGAATCCTCCATTACCATAACTTTTCGTTTGGGATGTTTCGGTGGGTGTTTCCCTTATGATTTCATCCGTACTTTCTCAGTTTTGAGTTGGATTTCCCTTATGGATCCTCTATTACCATAACCTTTCGTTTGGAATGTTTCAGTGGGCGTTTACTTGATGATTTCATTCATGCTTTCTCTAGTTTGAGTTAGGTTTTCCTTAGGAATCCTCTATTACCATAACCTTGATTGGTCCTACGCCTTCCTGATAAGTGGTTGACCTTCTTTTTCAGAAATTGTTGTTATAGTCCAGTTTTTGGTAGTAAGAATCATTCCTGTATTTTCTATAGAATTATTGCACTACCTCCCGGCCTTGGATATGAATGATGATATTCTGATAAAAGAAAAAAGTAATCTTGGAGTGCAAAAAAAACTAGCATGAACCCGTGCTATGCACGGGCAATTGAAGGAAAAAAATGATAGAAAAATTTTAAGAATATATTTCGTTCTTGCAATATATTTAGATGTTTCATATAGGTGTCATGCATAATGTCTGGCAATTAGGTGAGTTGTCTCACATTCCATTTCAGAGCTTATATTTGACAAATGAAATTGTGCATTTAGTTGGATATATATATATATATATATATATATATATATATATATATATATATATATATATATATATATAGGGTAAACTTCTAGTCCGGACTTTTAATTTCCGGACTTTTTATACAAAAATTTTTTTGTCGATCCGATCCGTCCAATGTGTTCAGAAGGTGTTTTCAAGGGCCCTTGAGGAAAATTTTCAAAAAAAACACCGGGAAGGGCTTGATCCAAGCAGTTTTCGCAAAAATATATAAATACGCTTTTTTAAAAACTGCTTGGATCAAGCCCTTCCCGGTATTTTTTTTGAAGATTTCTCGCGTGGACCCTAGAAAACACCTTCTGAACACATTGGACGGATCGGATTTTCCAAAAAAAATTTGCAACACAAAAAAACCCCATTTTTTCCTTAAATCCGGGAGTGTGGACTAGAAAATCCACCTATATATATATACCATTTGTAAATTAAGTGAATTTCTATTGGGCATTTTTATTGGTTCTTGTGAGTTATTTTGTAGGTTATTGTGAAGTCTAAACTTGTCTCTACCTAAAAGCTTGACACAAATGTAATCCTTAATATTTGATAATCCCACAAATAAAGCTGAGTACTTCTCTCAAAATTAATTTATTTACCAAAGCTTTGGGATCCATGCATCTAACCAAGTTTAGTAAATGAATTAAAGAAAAATGGAGCCATTCAAAATAACCAATCGAATTAACTCACCCAAATTCGATCTCATTCCTTAATTTAAGAGAATTGCATCACCTCCTATAGAGAACGACAAAGGAAAAAAGTTGAAAACAGAATACATACTGAAAAAAAATTAACTTAATTAAGACATTTCATGAACTCAACACAATCAATAGATATTGTAATTCTAGAAACAGAAAAAATTTCAACAGATGATGAACACTATATAAAATAAAGTTACAATGGCAATGGATCATCTAGTAGAAAAAAAGTTTTTGTCCACAATCCATAGATAGTAGTTGCTCGGAGATGGTATTGTTCGGAGCGGCAATGAAGCTACACAGATCACCATATATTTAATCGACAACTCAGTTATCCTAAGAAAAATTATCAAACTTATGTAAAGTCACAAAAATGAAGTAACAAAAATATTAAACTATCAGAATATAAGTTTAACATTCATACGGAGCAAGAAATGTGAGCTACATATTTCCTTACTACCAACGTACAAAGAGTTGGTGTGATAACAAAATTCTATATAAATTTTTTTAGGGTTTATGTATGGAAGAGAATATGAAAAAATCCTTCCTTGTTAATTTTATAAGTTCAATACAAATGTTTAGGGTTTATGCAATCATACCCAGTTTTTTGTCTAGTACCATAAGTTCAATACAAACGTTTGCGTTGGACAAGTGAAGATGTACATAGCATAGATATCATACTTAGAACCCGTGCTAGGATAATGAGTTGCGTTGAGGTTTTTTTTTTAATTAAAAAAAATAAAAACAAAGATATAATTAAAAATCTGACAAAACCTCCAAGTTTATGATACAAAAACCTCAACAAAAAAAAAAATTAGTCACTTTCTTATTTTGTTTAGTTAATTATCAAAAAACTCATGCTAAAAAATTAAATGTTTGGATACAAAATACTGCCTTTGTCTGATAAACTTGGAGGTTTTTGTCAAATTTAATTATTAATACTTGTTTACTAAATTTATCCAAATTAAACTTTCGCCAACAAAGTGTATTGGAAAACTAGCTTCAAATGGCTAGCTTAAATAAAATTTATCAGACATTTCGAAGAGAAAAGGATAGCATAGCATGGGTTCTCATCAAGATGAATTTTGCATCAATGAGCAGATGAAGAATCGAAAAAATTGTAGTAAAACAAAAGATTTACCTTTCAAAGAACGGATAAGGAATCGAAGCTGCTACTGTACCATCTCTGATCTTCCCCTGAAGATGGTCTCTGCCCCAAATGATTGGTTATCACGTGATTATAAAAATCAACTTATTCCGCCAAATGATATGCAAAAAAATTTGGTTATGTATTCAAATTTCCTTTTTGAAATTGTGTGGTTTCCTTTCTGGTTTGGTATTGATCTTTGCTACGGTTTCCTTTGGAGAATCATTACTTTATGTAGCAAAGATTAAGAACTCGGAAAAGATTATGTCAAAAAAGAATTATTGGATACCAAACTGTAGCAAAGATTAACTGAATTATTAGATACCAAACTGTACCAGAAATTAACTTGGAAAAGAATCATTACTTTCCTTTACTGAAATTGATCACTACCAAAACGGTACCAAAGCTTGTTGTGGAGAATTTATATCCATCTCAAAACCAATTGGCAATGAGTGGAGAGGTCCCAACATATATAAAGTGATCACCCATTCCACTCCTAAGCAATGTGGGACAATTGTTAGCCATGCTCATTAGAGGGGATCATTGCATTGCATTGTTAGTTTAAAATGTAACTAGTGAAGTAACTAGTGTTGAGTTTAGGCTTTCAACCATGGTTAGTTCTTAAGTCGGTGTAACTGCCAAACATATAAAAGGCTGTCTTACAGTTGTTTTGAACAGAATAACAGATGAAAATTTCAGATCTAATTCTCTCTCTCTCTCTCTCTCTCATATTCTCTCTTCTATCTGAGTGCTTAGGGTTTAGTTACTTCTTTGACTGAATGAATTTACAAATTCATTATGGTATCAGAGCTTACGACATCTGTCGAATTTGAAGTTAGATTCTGGTGAAAGACTTTGTTGTGTCAAAGAACATTTTTTGAGAATCGAGTGTCAAGAATGGCAACAGCAGCAAATACATCGAGTTCTTCATCATCTTTGTCTTCGTCTGAAATTGCTACAGTGAAACTCAATCTGCCGCCATCTCTGGTATTTCTGATATCCAATATTCATTCATTTGTGACAATAAAGCTTGATTCTCACAACTATGTTATCTGGAGAACACAAATGGAACATGCACTGAAGGCAAATAACTTCTTCGGTTATGTTGATGGTTCTATCCTCTGTCCGTCTCCTACAGTTGTTCGCACAACAGAAATTTCTGTTCTAGATCTTGATTTTGCACTTTGGACCATTATTGATAGTCAACTCCTGTCATGCCTCATTGCAACTATATCTGCAACTTCTTTACCCCTAATTTTAGGGTTAGACCATGCTTCTCAAATTTGGGAGATTCTTGAACATAGGTTCAATTCAGTGTCACGCACACACATTCATGACCTCAAGAGGCAGTTGTATAATGTTGTTAAAACCTCTACACTTGAGGCATACTTTGACCTAATCAAACAGTTGTCCTATAAATTGGCTGCTGCTGGAGCACCTGTCTCAGATGAAGACTTGGTTTTCTATACACTACATGGTTTACCAACTGAGTTTGATTCTTTGCAAACTGCAATAAGTACAAGAACAGGAGATATAACTTTTGAGGAATTGATTACTCTGATTAATGGTGAAGAAATGCGTAAGAATAAAGGCTCAAAGAGTAATTCAACTGCTTCAACATCAGTATTTGTGGCTGCACAAAAATCCGATGGTTTGAGTACTTCTTCTTTTGTACAACAACAACAATCTCAGTCACCTCAGTTTACTCATTATCGTAATACTCTTTAACTTGGCACCACAGCTTGGTTCCTCAATTTGTTCAAACTCGTGGTGCTTCACCACCACAACCTTCTCCTATGTTTGTCTCTCAAGATCCACAACAATACAACCATTTCGGAAAAACAATAATAGATCACAAGGAGGCGTGTTTTGTGAGGAATGATCAAAGAAAGGGGTCTAAAGTTTCATGCCGATATGCCGAAGGGACAAATCATATCGCTAAAAATTGCTATTACAGATTGAATCTGCAATATCAACCACCTGTTTATAATCAGGCTATGGTAGGTCCAACTTATCCACAGGCCCAAACTCTGATGTCTCAACCTTACCCACAGGCCAATATGGTTCAGTATTCAGTTCCAATCAACCCAAATCCTGGTATTCTACCTACACCACAGGCTTATCTCACCTCTTCTTCTGTTCCACCATCTCCATATACATCATCACCTATATCTACTTCTTGTTCTAGTACATTTTCCCCTACACCACATACCTCTGCCAACTGGTACTTAGATAGTGGTGCAACTAACCATGTCACCAATGATCTTTCCAATCTGTCCCTTCAACACCCATACAATGGTTCTACAGGAGTTATGGTTGGTAATGGTACTTCTCTCCCTATATCTCATGCTGGTAAGGGTGCTTTACATACTTTTGTCTCCTCTTTATCTCTTCATAACTTGTTGCATGTCCCTTCAATTAGTCATAATCTTCTCTCTGTTCATAAGCTTGCTGTAGATAATCATTGTAAGCTTACTTTTGATGAGTTTGGTTTTGTTATTCAGGACCGAATAACCAACCAGATTTTGCATCAGGGGCTTTCTCACCAAGGTCTATATCCAATTCAGCCTTGTTCTAGTCTTTCTCCACAAGCTTTGGTCTCCACATCTTCTGGTGTTCAGTCTGCAACTTTGTGGCATCAGAAGTTAGGTCATCCTCATTCTACTCTTCTTCAACATCTAGTTCACAAATATCAATTACCTGTCCTTAAACCTTTTCATGTTAATTGTACCTCCTGTAATGTGACCAAGAGTCACAAGTTACCTTTCTCTTTGTCTGCATCTTATGCTCAAAAACCATTTGAATTGATGCATATGGATGTATGGGGACCTACTCCTATTTCTTCTTTTAGAGGGTTCCGATACTATCTTGTTATTATGGATGATTACACTAGATATCTGTGGGTGTATCCAATGCATTACAAGTCTGATGTTAAACTTCTTGTGACTCAATTTCATGCTTATGTTCAAACTCAATTTCATGCTACTATTCAGATCTTTAGATCTGATAATGGGGGTGAATTCATCAATCAATACTTGTCTCATCTATTTCTCATTAATGGTCTTATTCACCAAACATCTTGTCCCCATACACCTGAGCAGAATGGTAGGGCTGAGAGATCTCATAGGCATATTATGGAAACAACTCTAACTTTACTTCATCAAGCAAAATTACCTGTTCAATTCTGGTTGGAGGCCCTTCTTACAAGTGTATATCTTATTAATCGATTACCTCACTCTGCTATTAACTTTCACATTCCATATACCCTATTGTACAACACTATTCCAGACTATTCCTTTCTCAAACCATTTGGATGTCTTTGCTTCCCATGGCTTAAACCTTATGTGTCCAACAAATTAACTTCTAAATCTGTTGCTTGTGTTTTTCTGGGTTTCTGTTCTACTACCAAAGGATATAGATGTTTTGATCCTGTCTCTAATAAAGTATACACATCCAGACATGTTAAATTTGTGGAATCAGATTTTCCGTATGAATATCTCACCCAGTCTGTCTCATCTTGTTCTCCTGATTTCCATTCTTCTTCTTTATCCTTTGATATAACCTTAGCCACTGCTGATTCTATACCTCTGATTGTCCCTACTATTCCTGTTACTACTAGAGTGCCTTCTTCTTCATCATCTATTCTTTCTTCTTCTTCTTCTTCTTCTGAACATATTTCCTCTTCTATTTCTAATTCTTCTGAACCTGTTCCTACTACTCCTGTTCTTTCTTCCCCTGCACCTTCTTCTCTTGGTCATCCCATGGTAACTAGATCCAAAAATGGTATCTTCAAACCAACTATTCCACTTTCTCTTTCTCTTATCACTCCTCCTGAACCTAGGGAACCCAAGTCCTTTGCTGAAGCTGTCAAGAATCCTCTTTGGCAGAAAGCTATGTCCTCTGAATATGAGGCCTTGTTGTCTCAAGGTACTTGGACCCTTGTGCCTCCTCCCAGTCATGCAAATGTCATTGGTTGTCACTGGATCTTTAAACTTAAGAGACATTCTGATGGTACTATAGCTCGTTTTAAAGCCAGACTTGTTGCTAGAGGCAATGAACAATCTGCAGGACTGGACTTTACAGAAACCTTTAGCCCTGTTATCAAACAACCTACTTTGCGATTGGTTCTTGCTCTTGCTGTTCATTTTGGTTGGTCTTTGAAACAATTGGATGTTTCGAATGCTTTTCTTCATGGAGAAATTCACGAAGATGTGTTTATGAAGCAACCACCTGGTTATGTTGATCCTTCTAGACCTTCCTATGTATGCAAGCTTCAAAAGGCTTTGTATGGTCTCAGACAAGCTCCCAGAGCCTGGTATGCTTTGTTCTCTAAACATTTGGTTACTCTTGGATTTCAGAATAGCTTGGCTGATAGCTCATTGTTTGTTAAGAGGCATGGCTCTACCATTACCTATGTTTTGATATATGTGGATGATATCATTGTAACTGGCAATGACACTTCCTTTGTGACTACTTTACTACATCAACTACACGATAAGTTTGCTCTCAAGGATCTTGGTGATCTCCATTATTTTTTGGGGATTGAAGTTTTTAAGGACTCCAATGGTCTGTTTCTTACTCAACAAAAGTATGCTGTGGACATCTTAACCAAAGCTGGGATGTTGGATTGCAAACCTAGTTTGTCTCCCTCTTCTACCAAGCCTTCTCTGGATGATTCTACTCCTTTTGCAGATGTGAATCTCTATCGGTCACTTGTTGGGTCTCTCCAGTATCTTACTATTACTAAACTCAATTATCTCACTTATTTGTTAATCATGTTCCGCCGGTTTTATGCATGCTCCATTACAGTCTCATTTCAATGCTGTCAAGCGCATTCTCCGATATGTGAAGGGTTCTATTCATCAAGGTCTCCATTTTACTCCTTCTTCTCTGTATCTTACTGCCTACTGTGATGCTGACTGGGCTGGTAGTTCCACTGATCGTCGATCTACATCTCGGTTTTGTGTTTTTTTGGGGGATAATATAGTGTCTTGGAGTGCTAAGAAACAACACTAATCGTTGCTAGGTCAAATCTTGAATCGGGTAAATATAGGGCTTTGGCTCATACCACCGCTGAAATGGTTTGGATCCAACAACTTCTTACGGATCTTCAGGTCTCTCTAGATGGTGTTCCTCTTATATTCTGTGATAACTTGTTTGCTATTGCTTTGGCTTCTAACCCTGTTTTTCATGCTCGTACGAAGCACATTGAGGTTGATTATCACTTTGTTCGTGAGAAGGTCTTGTCTAAGCAAGTCTCTCTCAGCCATGTTAGTTCTGAAGCTCAAGTTGCAGACATCTTTACTAAGCCTCTCTCCGTCGCTCGGTTTCAATTTTTAGCTGCCAAACTCATGGGTTGACCCTTCCCCGAAGTTCAGGGGGGTTAATTAGCCATGCTCATTAGAGGGATCATTGCATTGCATTGTTAGTTTAAAATGTAACTAGTGAAGTAACTAGTGTTGAGTTTAGGCTTTCAACCATGGTTAGTTCTTAAGTCGGTGTAACTGCCAAACATATAAAAGGCTGTCTTACAGTTGTTTTGAACAGAATAACAGATGAAAATTTCAGATCTAATTCTCTCTCTCTCTCTCTCTCATATTCTCTCTTCTATCTGAGTGCTTAGGGTTTAGTTACTTCTTTGACTGAATGAATTTACAAATTCATTATATATCCATCTCAAAACCAATTGGCAATGAGTGGAGAGGTCCCAACATATATAAAGTGATCACCCATTCCACTCCTAAGCAATGTGGGACAATTTTCCTTAACATCCCCCTCACGCGGTCAAAGATTTGTGGCATCACCACGTGTGGCCACTTTAGGGCCCCTATCATCGCGCTTTTTTTTGGCTTGGCCTCACATCGTGGGGCATGGATTGTGAATTTTTTTTTTTAAATGTGGAGTGGAATAGGCCCCGCTCTGATACCATGTGGAAAATTTATATCCATCTCAAAACCAATTGGCAATGAGTGGAGAGGTCCCAACATATATTAAGTGATCACCCATTCCACTCCTAAGCAATGTGGAACAATTTTCCTTAACATCCCTCACGCCAGAATAAAGATTTGTTGTCTGCCACGCGTGTAGCCACTTTTTAGGTCCTATCATCGCAAGCGGCTTTTTGGCTTTGGCCTGGCCATCGCGGGGGCGTGGATTGTGAATTTTTTTTTTTTTTAAATGCGGAGTGGAATAGGCCCCGCTTTGATACCATGTGTAGAATTTATATCCATCTCAAAACCAATTGGCAATGAGTGGAGAGGTCCCAACATATATAAAGTGATCACCCATTCCACTCCTAAGCAATGTGGGACAATTTTCCTTAACACTTGTCTCAGAAATTCATTGTTTTTTAAATTTCAAAAATGACCTTTGAATATCAATCACTATTTAGGAATTTGCTAATTGCTAAAAAAGTGCAAAGAATTGGAAGATATGTGGAAAACTAATGAAGCCCTATTCACTAAAAGTCATTCTGCAATAATATAATAGATTTGTGCTTGCAATTATTGCCAAAGCACGTGTATCAACTAATAAAATGCAAATATAAACTCTAACTGGTTGTGGACATTCGGTACCATCTTAGAAAAATGTGGTTATTTTTTAGGTTTGTGGGGAAATTTTACTTGACATAGTACATGAAATTTCCCTCTATTGGATGGAATTTTTTATTTATTTATTTATGAATTGTCAATATAATCTATGCATAGGAACTAGTATTTAGTGCCATTAACATTTACAACACTATCAAAATTAAATATTATTCGCATATTTTGCGCAGAAGCGACGGTGAATACATTCCATTTAGCAACCGTAGGTCATAGTTGCGCATAATTATGTGTGCGTATGTATCGACATAATTGTGGTCAAAATCATCTGATGAGTGTAATTAGTTTCTTGAAATTTTGCAAGGTCATTGTGTAATGATGGAAAAGGCGTTTCTTCTATCCTATCAGACATGAATCTATGTACTCGCGGTTGAGATTTTCCTTCATTCTATATCTATCTACTTCCCTGACCCTCTGGCAAATCTCAACCATATGTCTCGTTTCATAGATAATCATGGCTGTTTTAGTACTGAACCGACCATCTTTGTGGGTGTAATCCACTCGTGTGAGTAGTTAGTTGTGATTTTTGCTAACCCTAGAAGCCGAAATCCGACGGAGTGATCAAGGTAGGGTTTCATAGAAAGTAATACGCTTATCAAGTAGAGCTCGCAGATTCAATTCCCACTAATAAATAAAACCCTCATGGGACCATTAGAAATTTGTTTGGGTTAGAAAGATATTATGGGTTATAATATTTTATTCAGGGTGTGAATTTTGACTTGACTTGATTTAGAATCTTGACTTTTCAATGGCACATGCATGTTTGTTGTGGATTGACGTGTCCTTTGTAAATAAATGTATTCCTTGCTCTCGTGATTATTCGTAGGGTCATGAGTTAATTAGTCTATATATATTACATAATTCAATATTCATTTTAAGGTGTTAATTTTTTGTAACTTTCACTAAGTTGAAGTACTCTTTTTATTTGATCAAAGAGTGAAAACACAAGTTTGGTTGGACAGATCCAAAGATTATAGTGTTATTTCTGTGGGGCATTTGGTCAAAGTAATACTATGAGACAGGTGTTCAATGCAAACTGTAAATACTATAGCACTAGCCTTAATCACCATTTTATCCTAACAGTTCAAACATTAACTTTGGAGTGCCGAAATTAGTCGATCTTCAGATAAGGTGCTGCGGATTAAAAAAAAAAAATAGTCACGACACTAATCGCACGCAGTACTGTTGTAGATCCAACACATGCATAAGGCTGTGTGGGCAGGGGATATAAGGGTTTTTTTTCCCCTAGCACTTAGGCCCAGTTTTCTAAAAGATTTTAGCACCAAAGTGCTAAAATCATGATTTTTCAAATCAATAAATGAAGTGTTTCCGTGTATCGTTCTTCGAATTTTTTCTCACCAAATTAAAGTTTGAAAAATCATGATTTTAAAGACTTGGGTCTAAAAATCTTTTTAAAAAACTAAGCCCCCCGCTTACATCAATTTGCACCCATATTCGCCTCACACCCAGATTTGTAATCCAAGTCCCACTACAAGCCGGCATTTGGCACACCATTTTTGCCCAAATAAAAAACAAATCACTGTTGGAAGTACAAATCCGGGAGGTCCACTCGGATTATAGCTAACAACAGCCTCCCCTCTGTCGTTAGCAAATCAAGGGGGATTTGTGGGTTTTGGGTACCAAAATACCACTCCAAATCCGGTTTTTTTTTTTTGGTTTTTGGGGGTTTGGGAAAAAAAAAAAAAAAACAAAACAGGAGAGATTACCATCGTTGTTGGAGCAACCATGGGTTTAGATCTTGAATTTATTTGGCCTAAGAAGAGCGAAACCATCGTCGGAGAGACCGTGGGCTAGGTGGAGGTGGCGGCGGCTTGCCAGTGGAGATAGGGCCGGCCCTAGGCTTAGGGCCCCCTGTTTTGGGCCCAATAATAGGGCCCCCAAATTCCATATCATAATAAATATTATATGAGTCAACTGATTTGCCGAGAAGGTGTAGTAGCTCAATTGTAAGACTCCAATGTTGTAACAAGTAGGTCGCATTCCAACGCACCAGAGAGCATCTTGGAATCCTTAGCCAAAGAACAAATATATTTATCAATGCTAAGAGGTCCCATTGTTGAAAGTCACTTATGGCCCCAAAAATCTCAGGGCCAGGCCTAAGTGGAGACGTGAGGTCAGAGGAGGAGAAGCTCGTCGGCCCAAAGCCATTGCTAGAGTTGATCCAAAAATGGTGGCCGATTTATTGATTTGATCGAAAATGGGGAGGAAGATGATGCAATTGTTGTGTGTGTGTGTAATACATTTAAGACCTCCTAAATTTGTATTACTACACATTTACCTCACATTATAATACTAAATATTACTCCCTAACTTTATCATACGAATTTAAATTGTCTTTTAATTTTAAAAAATTTCACTTAGTGATTTTTTTTTTTGAATTTTTTTCATAATTATTATTTTTTAATATGTAATATACTTTAAATATATTTATGTAATACGAATCCTTGCTGTGAACCTTTAAAACACATTTAAAAAAGATGTAACAATTCGGATTGTCAAAATTCAGTTCGGAAAGTGGAAAAATTGTTTGATCCTCACTTTATTTAAAATGAGGGATCCCTCATTAGAAGTTGATTATATAAATATATATATATATATATATATGTATGTATGTATGTATACATACGTGTAATATAATAAAACCCCGTTTTAGAAAACCCCAAAGGAATGTTAGCTTGGGAACATAGAAAGGCATAGATTTGCCTTCTGTCGGAAAACATCCACTTTAGTATTCACTTTTACTTTTCTTCCACTTGCATGAAATACTATTCTTCCATCTCTCTCTCTCTCTCTCTCACAACCGAACAGAGCACCATACTCCATAGAGAATAATATAGCTTCGATCGTCGGTGTAAGTTTCTCCCAACATTTTTTTGCACAAATCGATGTAAATTTAAAGAATAATTTGTTTGTTTTACATACCTTTAATCTTACTACTGATTTGTATAGGCCATTCAAACCGCTTGAAACTTTGAAAGGTAATTTAAACCAATTTGAATTGCACATGACTCGAATTGCTTGTATATGCATTTGGGTTTGTTGCATTTGGAATTTGGATTTACCTTTTAAAAGCTTCAGTTTTCGATCATGTCGTATGCTACTTGAAAATTACAACAGGGAAAATTTGAAAAGTGTAGTTAAGGTTTGGATCCCCGATTCCCCGTGCGGATCCCGGTTCCCCGCATTGGGGCGGGGATGAAGGTTATAAAAAAATCTCTAGTGGGGATCGGGGAAGGGATGGGGATGGACATAGGTTTGGGGATGGAGGTAGTGGTATCCACCCGTATCCTCCCTATGCCCATCCTTAGTGGGCAGGGGATATAAGGGGTTTTTTTTTCCCCAGCCCTAAGGCCCTATTTAGCGATTGGATTTGCACCCGTATTCGCCTAACAACCGGATTTGTAATCCATGTCTCACTACAAGCCAGAGGTTGGCAGACCATTTTGCCCCCCTGATTTGCCAAAAAAAAAAAATCCACTACTAGGAGTACAAATTCGGGAGCACCTGGATTATAGCTAACGACAACCTCCCCTTTGTTATTAGCAATTCAGGGGGGATTTGTGAGTTTTGGGTTCCAAATACCCCTCCAAATCCGGTTGATTTTGGGGGTTTTGGAAAAAAAAAAAACCAAAACAGGAGAAATTACCATTGTTGTCGGAGCAACCATGGAGTAGGTGGAGGTGGCGGCAGCTTGCCAGTGGAGACATGAGTGAGGAGGAGGAGGAGCCTGTTGGCCCAAAGCCATCTCTAAAGTTGATCCAAAAATGGTGGCCAATTTATTGATTTGATCAAAAATGGGGAGGAAGATGATGCAATTGTTGTCTGTGTGTGTGTATAATACATTTAAGACCTTCTAAATTTGTATTACTACATTTACCTCATATTATAATAATAATTACTACTCCCTATATTTATAATATGAATTTAAATTGTCTTTTAATTTTAAAAAATTTCACTTTCTGAATTTTTTTGATTTTTTTTTTCATAATTATTATTTTTTAACATGTAATATACTTTAAATATATTTATGTAATTATTGTGTATTTTTTGTAAGTATTATGTATTTATATTAATTATAATGAAATTAAACCATGTTGTCAATAAAATTGAAAAATCCTAGATCTCATAGGTTTAATAATTTGCTAGTTTTTTTTTATATCAATAAAAAAAACATCAATCAATATATGAGGGATGACAATTCCGGCTGATTTGATCCGCTCCAATCCGTCCCCGCTCCGTTTGGATTGGAGTTTCGGGGATCGGGTCGGATTTGGAAGAAAAAATAAAAATAAAATTGGGGATCGGGTTGGAGGCGGTTCTACATACCCCCGATCTATTCCCCAACCCGTTTTTTATTACACATTTTTATGTTATTCACATTTCGACCTCTTGAATTATGTTAATTCCTAGGGTTTCCTCAAAATATATATTATTAGTTTATAATAAATACACTTCATTCTTCACATTCTTAAACATAATTAGACATAATTTGGGTGGTAATTCCAGACTTCAAGGTTGGAATCCTTGACTATTGTGTAAATTTTATTTGGTTGGTTGAAATTTTTGGTGAAAAATTTCAAATTGTTGCCATGTTTTTCATTATTTGGTAGTTTAGATATCAAATATGTTGGTAAAGTCTAACGAGTATTTTTCTAGATTTTTTTTCAAAATTTTTTTTATTGGTTTGGTAACTTTCAGATCAGGGCGGGGATCCCCGGTCCCCTTTAGGATTGGGGATGGAGGGTTAAGATTATTCCCTTTGGGGGATTGGGGCGAGGACGGAGGTAGATATGAGGTTCGGGGATTGGAGGAAGGGATGGCCAAATCTGTCCCCGATACTCCCCATTGCCATTCCTTTATATGAACCAATCACAAACAAAAAACAATTAAACGATGAACACCAGATATACATGGAAAACTCCAATACGGTTAAAAACCACGGGAATGAATTAAACACTATAAAACATTGTGCGGTTACAAGTAATCTTACCCTATGATTCTGAATTCTCACAAATATTCCTAAGAACTACTTGTCAAATCCACGTCCACCACACCCAGTGTTTGACTGTCGCTGCTTTGAATCCATAAGTCTTCCACTAACCTTCGGAAATCCACCGAAGGCCCACTCAAATACTTTAATCAAAGTTTTTATAAAAACTTCTTGGAGTTATGCTTGTTACTCAATGATCCATCGATCTTTTTACTCCAAAATTCCAGCCAAAAACACCCTTCAATATTTTTTGAGATTAAGAGGAGTTCTAGAACAGCTCTCTCATTTTGGTAATGAATAAACCCTAACAAACTTGTTATTTATAAGTTGTTGAAAAACAAACAAGTTGCTCGAGCAAATCCACCTATCAAGTATTCTAAAAAATTTCATATATCGAAACCTTGATTTCCTGAATAAACGTTGCCATATATCACAACCCCTTAATTTCCTTAATCTTCTTCCATTATTGAAGTTGCTAAATATTGAAACCCATGATTGCCTTGATCTGCTTTGATTTTCTTCAACCTAAAAACCCAATCTTTCAATTACAAAGTATTGATTTCCTTCCACTTTTTAAACAAACACTCTAAATTAAAAATCAATAAAATACAACTCGATAAATATGGACACAAATAAATATATGTTTTGTCGTAGAATTTGCCAACACAGACAGACCGTGGCCTATGGTCATAAAAACAATTAATAAATTTTGGGCAATTAAGTCATTTGCCCTCTTATCCACCCTCAAAATCTCTCTTCTCAAATTACCATTCAAACATCTTATATACAAATCTACTATTTTTGGGAGGTGAGTCCATCCTCTTTAAAAATTCATCTAAAATCATCCATGGTCGCCAAATAGGGCCTAAGAGTTGTCAGGTTATTTTTTATTTTTTCAGATTGTAAATCAGAAGCTTTCTTGCTTTTACTGGAACTGTGCCCTTTTGTTCAAGCAACAATCAACTTTTTTCCAAGTGGAACCGAAAGTGGTATAATTAACTTGATATGATATCAATGTGATCTTCACATGAATCACATCACAGCTTCTATATTTAGTTATTTACTATATATTCATATTGAAAAATCCTCTGATATCAAGAATCCGTATAATGGAAACAGATTATATACAAGTGAGCAGAAAACTTCATTGGAACTGGCATCGAAGTTGGCGATTCACTTCTTTTTAAGTTTTCAAGTTTGAAACTTCTCAGCGTTATCAATTCCTTCAGGACTAGTTCATACGGAATTTTGCTCTCTTTTTAATTGGATTTTCCGCTGATCAGAGTTAAAAAGGACCCCTCCAATGGAGCCCAATACTTGTCAAAAAAATGTGTCCAAATGTAGTAAAGCAGCAGCAAAGTTACAATTTAAAAATTGGCATCAGTTATCACCATATGCTTGACAATATGCAGGATAAGGATCAAAGAAAGAGAAATTCAGTGCATTTGGTTGTAAAAGCGGCTGGCATTGGACATTATCAATGGAAGAATAACACATGGGGGATTAAACAATTTCTTAAGAAAATGCATGCGTACAATTTTGTAATCCAGACTAACGAATTGGGTGAACAAAAGTCATTCGAATATGTCGTCATTGTAGTGAAAAAGGAAATCTTGAGCGCGAATCTATTTTATGTAAATGGCGGTAACCGAATCGAGTCGAATATATAGTTTTGTTGAGTAGGTTAAATTTAATTTGGAAACCTTAACGAGTTGAAAAAATTCGTACAAATAGCTTCAATTGTGTATTTAAGTTGAGCGAACATCAAACTAGCTCGTTTTAAAAATAAATCATCAAACTAGCTTTTCGTGCCGATTAGCTACGATCAATGGAGCTCAAAAAATTGGGTCCTTTATCGAACCGGATAACGGATTATTCTGTTACTCCCTTTGTCCCTTTTTTAAGTGATCCATTTGAAAAACGTGTATTTTTGTTGACGTTAAAAAATGTACTTTCGTATAACGTTTTCATTTTTTATTTTTTGCACCAAATTAACAAGCACTTTAATTTCGTATAAAACAAATTATAGAATTATATAGAGAAATATGTTTTTAAGGGCTTTCAAATTACACATATTTCTATATGGGTTTTCAAAGTACTCATTTAAGGGCTTTCAAATTACATGTATTACTATGTGGGTGGTTCAAGTGAGTACCCTACTCTCTATGTAGAGCAGCCCTTGGTGAATCGGCGTCTGTCTCTTAGGATAAAACGGTTGAACCACGAACGTTGGAACACCTCTAATGAATTCCTTGGTGAATTGAACCTTGTTTGTCTCTCTCTCACACAAACAAATTTTCAAAGTCGTATTGGAGAAGCTCGAATTTCTGGTGTCTAAGAACTAAAACGGGATTCAAATAACATAAGCGCCAAGAGGGCTATTGACTTACCAACAAAGAATTCAATTCCCAAATTGCTGGAATGAATTTTGTAAAGATTGAATTCTGTCATAATCCCACATCATGACGGGTCTTCAATTAGCTATAACCGCTAAACTCTTCGGTTACCCATTTTATTCATAAAATTTCCAACACATTCATCTTTTTTTTTGGGGTAAAAAACACATTCATCTTTAGTAATTCAAATTTGACTTTTCAAAGACAGCTAGCAAATAATACGGGACATTGCAAAGTAGAATACCAAGCAAACAAAATGGGATGTAGGAAGCATATACATAGTTGACTACTTTAAAATAGAGTCAATTTTGAACGAGTTTTTAACGAGACGGGCACGAATTGACTTGGAACAGCATGGTTTCCTGATGTGCACCCACCAAAGCAAATAATTGAGAGGAAATGGTATGTCACTATGGACTTTTAGCATATGGAAATGAAAAGCAGAATAATTGCATTATATACTTTACTATATATAGTCTTGTAGCACACCATGTGAAACATACTCCCCAACTCACTGGGTGGAAGTGGGCAACACTGTATCAAGCATCACCCCAACGATTCTAGCCACTTGAATGCGAAAGATCATACTAAGGGCCCCATGCGATGCGATTCTCTCGAAAATTGACCTTTAAATTCCAATTTCTTTTGGAGGATAGGACCCAGAAGATGAGAATAAGGTATATAGTGATGGGTGTTGATGTGGTCCTTGAGAGTGATCAATTGAGGTTATCTTTTTTGAAAACTCGGGTGTCCGGACCAACTAAGGCGCACCGCACCTCGACTAATTTTAGAGGTTAATATTACCATTCCCTTGCAGAGGGTCACTATAAGGTTGAGAACTGAGCAAAGTCAACCATAAAATGGCCCTGAAAAAAATGACTATACCTGAGAAGTTTCGAACATGAGATCTTAAGAGGAAGAAAACGCCTAAGTTTCACGCCTGAAAACAGCAAGCCATCAAGGGGCCCTGTTGTTCTCAGAACGTGGACTTCGTATTGTGCTCATAACATGGGCTCCATCCAAGGTTGGAATTATGGATGACCTTTAAGTCCAAATATGTTTGAAAGGAAGGATCCAGGAGATGAGGATGAGGTATATATGATGGGTGTTGTTGATGTGGTTCATAGATGGGAGGGGACCATGGGAATTGGATCATGATTAAGGTAATCTTTTTCGAAAACTCATGTTCCGGGCCTGGCACACCTCGACAAATCTAAGAGGATCAATCCGGGTCAAATAAATGAGATGATAACACATAGGAAGTTTAAAAAAACGAGACCTTCAGGGCCAAGGAAGTTCAAGGTACTCTTGAACTATTTATTTTGTTCAGCTCGTCGAGTGTTTATTGCGAATGTAAAAACTCACACTGATCTAGTGGCGGCTCCATATGTAAGGGAGGGTGGTCACTCGAACACTAAAAAAAAAAAAGAATACATGTGTAATAATTTTAGTTTTATTTTAGTCTAGCCCTTCTTGAACGCCCAACTCAAAAATAATTGAGCCAACCCAAAACTAATTAATGCACCTAACTAAAAAATCAGCATGCAAGTCAATCCAATATGAACAACCCAATTAAAGCCCGTAACAAAAGTAAATCTCCATATCATCCAAATTAAAGAAGATAATATCTTTAAAAAATCTCTCAAACGTATGCTCCCCAATTTCTTTTAAATTGGTATTATTAGATTAATACACATGTTTAACTCATTCAAGAAACTGCAAAATCTTTTTTTTAACGGCAAAAAAGATTTTATTATAATCTATGGAAAGCAATTACAAAGATTAAAGGGATCCGAGAAAACGGGTCACAACGCAAAGAGACATCCCTGTAAGGACCAAATTCCAGAGTCGTCTTGTTTTGATAATTCCATGTGACAAAACACATTGTTATCAAGTCGTAATTTTCTAAGTAGGAGTCTGTATAAGATTAGAGTGGAAGAAATCTTTTTATTATGTAATTTTAGAGTTAGTGCTTTAGTCGTTTTGTTGCCAATCAATACAGTGCATTTAGAACGGGAAGATCGATTATGGGATCAATCGGTTTATTGGTCGGGTGTCTCCAATATAGCATAGACTCCATGTTGGTCAGGGCTTGTGTTTTTCAGTGCATAATGACTGATAAAAGGATCAATCAAGTTGTTAATCGGCGTTGCCAAAAACTTCGGATCTACAATGGTCTGATCAATTGGCTTGCAATTCGATTGATCGGAATGACAACTCTATAAATATGTCACGGTTTTTAGATCTAGGGTAAGGATGTCAGCTAAAAGAGAATATTAGAGCCCCTTGTTCTCAAAGCCACAAAACCCTAGAGTATTGAGAGTGAATCTCGAAGCACAAGATCGATGGAACTTTAATTAAAGCTTTAAGAGATTTCCACATCAATCATCATAGTCAAGTTCAAGTTTGTTTTCTGGTGGATTTCCGGAAGAATGTTTGGAATGCTCGAGGATTCGAGGCAACGGCAATCAAATACAAGGTGTGGTGTACGAGGATTCGGCAAGTACATCTTCGAGCAATTGTAAGTGATTCAAATCGTAGGGTAAGATTACTTGTAACTATACAATGGTTTTATACTGTTTGATTCTTTTTCGTTATTTTTGCCCATTTAGGGTCTTTCCACGTATATCTGATGTTCATCAGTTTATTTGTTTTATGGTTGTGGTTGGGTCATATATTGATTGATGTTATTGTTTTTATTGAAATAAAATAATTTAGCAAATTATAAAACCTAGGCGATCTAGGATTTTTTCAATCCCAACTAAATTGGCCCTCCTCCAAGCGACAATCATATGTCACCGCGGACCAAAAGAGAAAAAACAAGGTAACCAAAAGTTACCCATAACACTGCTACAACCTCCCAAACAACAAAAAATACAATAAAAGAAAATCATTAGCGTCCAACAACATCAATCTTCTTCCTAGTTTGCATCCCCTCTTAGCTTCAAAAAGGAAACTGCAAAATCTTATTTCTTTATTCAATGAAGATTGTCCAACACTAAGAGCATCCACAATGGTATAACCAAAATTGGATAACCAAAAGTTATCACATCAGCTTTTGATTATCAATACAAAACATTGCTAAAGTTAACAATGTCGAGTGTCACAATAGTATTTTGTGACTATAATAAAAAAAAAAGAGTATTACTCTATTTTTATTCATAAAATAGGCATAACTCTGAATTTGTTCATTTACTTTTTATTATAGTACTATTTAAAAGATATTCACAACACTTTTAAAATGAGACCAATCTTAAACATATTTTGGTAAAGATTAAAAATTGATAATTTCAAATTTTGGATGGAATTTTTTTGAGTTTTGAACTAAGTATTTGAAAAATAGAGAGAGAATGTATTGTGGGAAGAGAGAGAAAGCACATGGGTGTGATTCCCAAAATTTGGTTACTAGGAAAATGTTGCTAGTTTTGATTATCCATAGGTCAAAATTTAGTTATTGGCTAAGAGGTTGTTAACTTTGGTTATGCCAATGTGAGTCATTTTTTAAACAAACATTGCTAACTTTGGTTATTCAGAGGTTTTGGCTATGCCATTGTGGATGCTTTAAGAGAACAACTTAAAAAGTTATGAATTTTTTGGACAAATATATATAATATATTTAGTTTATCATTTTGTGATAGAATATCTTTTTGGAATGGAGCATATGTTTTTTTACTGCGGCATTTATGCTTGAATATTAAATCTTGTGTGTATATTGTTAGTTAATTTTTCTGGTAAAGTCAATGGCTGTGTTCAGTTGAGTTGTTTTGTTTTGTTTTTGATGATGTAAAAAGTGTAATAAGTGGAGAGAGATAGAGAGAAAAAGTGAAAAAAATGATGATGTAATCAAAACTGAAATAGTGACAAACTGGGGGAAAACCCCCAAACGAACAGGGCCATTTGTAATTTTCAAACACCCTATTACTAATTTCTGAAGCCACCATATCGGGATTCGGTATCAGCATGAACTTTACATCATTTTAATCTTGAACAAATGTAACAGTAGGAGCGGGCCTGGTAGCCTGTAGGCTCCTAGTCATCTGAGGACCAGGTAGTGATATGCCGCAAAATCATGTTTGTGGTCGCAGATACTTTTGTTTAAGGATTTTTTTTTTTTTTTGAAAAAAAGTTGAAATGTGTCCTTTTTCTGCAATCCATTAGCATGGACTCATGGAATAATCTGGAGAGAATAAATTTTTTACACCGTTGGCGTAAAAGTCCACTTTTCCACCACTGTCACCGTGCGTTTATTGTTGTAATTTGAATTGTTCATTGTGTAAGACCCGTAGAGTAGTATATACATTCAAAAAATCAGTTTGATGAGATATCAAAAGCTATATCAAAATTTGAAATTTAGTAGTTCAAAAAATTGGATGGTCTAATTCTATCAATAATTTTAAAATTGAACTTTTCGCAACTGTCCATTTATGAACCAAAACTAAACATTTAATTGCCTTGTTCGTTTCCCAATTTTGTTTTTGTTTTTGTTTTAATGACATCATCATTTTCCTCATTTCTCTTTCTATCTCTTTTCACTCATTACACTTGATGACATCATCAAAACTAAACTAAACTATCTAACCAAACACAGCCAATATAACTATTGATATCCGATCAAGCTACTTTTGAAAATTCAACATAATTTCGAATTCAATTGCAATGCATAGTATGGAATTTGTCATTACATAACAAATAGTAGTACACTATAAAATAAATAATAATAATAAAAAAAAAAAAAAAACAGGGTGAAACAAGTCGACGACATAAAAGTGAAAGGCCCGCTGTGTAATGAACAAAGAGATGACAAGAGAAAAGAGAGTGACATGTAGTAATGGGGATTGCAAAATAATTGAGATAGTGGGATTTGAAATGGGGTTGTTATATCAAACAAATGCATTTGATTGCATATTTTGTGAAAGAAAATTAACCAGAGATGGTGATCGATTCTCTACCCAATTAGTGCTTGGAAGATGGGAATCCCTGCTCGCGAAGACCCTTGAATAGTTTTTGATAGGGAAAATTTTATGGACGTGCTTCCTTCATCTATATCTAATTATCATTATGATAATGCCGTTTTTGATATAGAGCA
Source organism: Vaccinium macrocarpon (assembly GCA_022606695.1). Classification (NCBI taxonomy): domain Eukaryota; kingdom Viridiplantae; phylum Streptophyta; class Magnoliopsida; order Ericales; family Ericaceae; genus Vaccinium; species Vaccinium macrocarpon. The sequence continues at coordinate 3,003,260 of CM040173.1, forward strand.
TGACCTCGTAACGAGTCATAATTCAATAGTCCCAGAGCTCAGTTACGTAGTACTCCGGATTACTCTACTATGCATTCACTTGGGGTTTATAAACTTTTTTTTTCCCTCTCTTGTACATGTGAAATAACAATGACAACTAAAATTAAGGAAAACGTAATACTAAGAAGAGCTGCAAGAACTACAACACGAGTGAAGAACCAACGATCTACTCAAGACCAGGTCCGGGGATGGAGATCCTTCGCTAAAGTGCCACCACCGTCACTAATGCTGCTGTCGAGAACCACCAACCACCGCTTTCTTTAGAAGCCATTGGAAGGTAGAGCTCGAGAAGAGAGGCATCAGGGGAAGGGGAAGGAAAACTTGAAAGAGAAAAGTGCAGAGCAATCTCACTCTCTAACCTCTCTCGGTCTAATACTCTAATCCGGAACACTACATGGCTGTATGATCTGGGAGTATTATAGTAAGTAATAATTAGACCCTGCAACAATGTGCATATGCTACAAGAAATCAACTAGAATTTTTTTTTTTCCTTGTTTGTTTGGGCCGACAATAGAAAAATCTAAAATCATTTTTGTCCTATAACCAAAGTTGACATTTTGAGTTATGGACATCTATAACGGGGCGTTTGGCTGGTGAATTTTATTTTGGGTGGATATAGAACGAGGGCAGATTTGAGGGTGGATTTGTAAGGAGGGTGAACCCACTTCCTAAGAAGGGTGGATTTGTATATGAGGTGTTTGGATTATTTTTTAGAAGGAGAATTTGGAGGGTGGATATGATGGGATAAGAGGGCAAATGAATGATTTACCCCCACCTGAGTTATTCAATTTCAAATTTGATTTATTAGCAATATATTATTTCCCGATAAAAAACGTGATTGGAAACTTACAGATTTACAAAAGAAAAAAAAAACGTAATAAGAAAATACATGTATGATTTACAAATTAATTTTCCAATTAATATATTATTTCCAAAAATTTAATAAATGTAGTTTGAAAGTTAAAAAGATTTACCAAAAAGAAAAATACTAACAAGAGTACCATATTACAAAAATAGTGTGCATTTTTAAGAGAGAGAGAGAGAGAGAGAGAGAGAGAGAGAGGGGAAAAGAAAAAAGGAAAAAAACTATTTCTCTATGTTGGATACCATATTCCAGCCGTTGGATAAAAAAAGAAAATGGTTGGGATCAAATATATCACTATACCGGTACACCGACTTCTCCTCCCTCTCTCTCTCTCTCTCTCTAGGTTTCAAGCAACCAAATCGGCAAATCAAAAGCAAATCGGAAGCAACTAATCGCCGCCCACCGGAGATCCTAAACCTTCTCCTCTTTCTCTCGGCAAATCAGAAGCAAACCGGAGCAATCAGAAGCAAACATGCAAAATCCATCAACCAAAACTTGCCGGTAATGTCCGAACCCATTATCACGTAATTCATTCTGGGTTTTGATGTTGTTGGATTTTTTTTCGATGTGTTGATTTTCCTCTCTTCTTCACCATCACTAGAGTTTTAGTTTTGGTTTTTGCTATTGCTGGGGAACAACATGGGTGGATTTGGAGGGGCAATTTGGTACAAAAAAACACCCGGATTAGCTAATGACAGGGGTGAGGCCATCGTTAGCAAATCCACCCGCTGGTGGATTTGTAGTCCCAATAGTAAATTAGTCCGGGGGAGGAAAATTTCAGCCAAAGACCGGATTAGAGGTGGGCCTTGGATTTGTAATCCAACCACTTCACAACCGCAAATTCACCAGCCAAACAAGGCCTAAGGGTCATGATAATTGGGTTGACCCATGCTATGGGCCCATAAGGCATACCATAGGTTGACTACTTCATGATGACTGCCACTGCTGATATACCAGGAAAGATTGGATTGACAAGAATGAGGTCAATGTTATATTTCACAAAAAAGCATGCAGGCTCACTTGGAGATTTGTATATGAATAATTCGAGCTTTCCATTAATTTTGAGATAATTTTTCAACTGGTCATTGAATTAAAAAATCAGTGCGGATAAGTACAGGTACTTGATCTGATTTTTCAGTTTTTCATTCAAAATTTAAGATCTTAAATTCATTACAAATTTGAACAAAAGTTTTATTAATAACATAGCCGTAGATGGAGTCTCCAGTGAAAAATATGTGAGATAATGAATTATTGTGCATATCCTAGAGCAGATAGCCGACTGCTGTTGTGGTTCAAACACAAAAATAATCAAAATTTTCTGCCTGGGTATCTCTCGTTCATCACTTTCTTTCCCACCTAAGATCCGAATGGGAACATTTTCCGTGTTTGCTCAAGCCATTTTTGTCAATTTTCAACCAATATCTTTTAAACCGCGATAGAAGTTGATCTCCAGAAAATGTTACCCAAGATGACAAAAACTAGCACCAATGTTTGATTAATTTGCAACGACGACGACAAAAGGCATATAAGCAAATCCTTGACGAGAATCATTTTGCACTGTTAAAAAGAACGGTAGCAATGACTACAAATCAACACACCAACAAGAAGAAACAGACTGTATGAACAAATGCAAAAGGATTATTATCCATAGTTCTTACCATGTCACTGTCTTGCACATACCGGTGAACCATACACAGACGATCTGCTGAATAAAAAAACTCGTCCGATGAGGTTAATCTCAAGCATTACAAAAGAAATATCAATAATTAGCTTTACTGCGTACAACACCGAAACCTTGATCCATTGTCCAGCCTCTGATATCGCCGGAAGTTGCTCCACACAAAACGTGAAGTCATCAGTGGTACGGTATGAAATCAATTTCAGTACCGATTTCCATTGACCTGCATCGGCAAAATTCAGTATATAACGCAAGTAAGGCATAATGCGTGTCATATAGAAACAGAAAAGTTATGCAGAAAGATGTGGCTGGAACGGATTATTTTTTGATAACAGGATGTCGGGGCTAGTTTGCGTGCACTCGACGAATTCCGGGGCTTTGGAGATAACAATCGGGCATAACTCCCAGTGGCCCCAAGAGTTTGTTGGTCCCTAAAACCATCTAAAGTTGTTTTTTATGTAGAGAGAAAATGTCACTGCCACATCGTTCTCGTGCTAGACTCTATGACAAGATCCCATAAGGATAGCATATTTTCGTCTCATCTGTGTTATTTATTATGTTGAATTGTTGCAAACTTACAAAAACAGATTTACTCACATCAAATCCAACAAGCGATCTGCAGTAAACATTATTCGTTTGAACGGTCTGAACAGTCTGAATGGTACTAGTTGATCCGCACTCGCTGTCCTTCAGCGAGACGCAAGACCGGTCAAGCTTGACAACCGACCATGGGTACTGAAAGTTTGGCGCTGCGGACCCCACGTGAGATGAAGATCTCTGCATCCTCACCGCCCTCGGCACATTCCTTCCTTCCAACGACACCCTCCGCCTGCTGCCCGGCTGTTTCTCGTACCCCTCCGGCCGTGACTTGGGCGCACTCTGCGACCGTGCCTTTGCTCTTGATGACTCGGTGTTTGCCATGTAGCTTGGGAAAAACGGATGATCGTTATATAGGGACTCTGCATATTCATTGGGCTTGGATATAGCAGAGCAGTACTGAGGACTACTTTGTGTTGTTCCAAAGGAGTAGTCCTCGAAATGGCTGCTTAAGGCTCTTGGGCTTGTTTCGGTTAGGGCAGCCGATGGGGATGGGGATACGTCGCGGTGCTTGTGGCTTGAGTAGGGGCGGTTCGGGGCAGAATAGTTTGAGAAACGGTGGTCGAATCTGTCTGCTTGTGGGTGGCTTGGGTGTGAGCTTGAGTAGCTGTTTCTGCTCTTTGTGCTGCCCTTTGATTCTCCTAGATCCATCTCCACTATCTTGATGTTTTCCTCCATTCCCCACTCCATTTCCTGCATAGAAGTTATGCCATTGTCAGGATCAGTTTATAGGAAATTGCCCTAATTCCAAACCTACAAAATACCTTAATGCATGTAGCATGCTATTGTGCAAATAAGACCTTAGAGAATTCATAATATTCTCAAGATTTTACTAATTCTGTATTCGCGTAATTCAGGTCACTAAATTCAATTGAACTCAACAAGCTTTTGGTTCAATTACTTGGGAGCAGCTAAATAGATCTGTTTCCTCCAGTTGTGTCACAAAGCACGAGAATTTTACGAAGGAAAATTCTACTATAGCCCGATGGACGGACTGTTGGAACTTGTGGCTCATATAGTGTGTATAAGAGGCATTGAGAAGTTCTCGTAAATAAAAGGCCGAAGCGAAAGCCCCCACGGTACGGTACGGTGTTATAAGGGCATTATAGGTATTAAGGCTACAATGCAGATTAGGGTTGGAATAGAAGTGACAGCCATATATAAACTCTCTATTGTAAAACCCTATGCACTTGATCATCAATAAACGATTACTCTCTCGCTTGTGGACGCATCTCGGTTTGGAGAACCACGATATCTCTAAGGTCAATTTTTTTATCGCTTATACTGTGATATCGCGGTAAGCGGTGTAATTCGATCCTAACACGGACGATAAGAGTGTTTTTTGATCGGTAAGAGGGCGTTCTTGTTAAGGAAAATTGTCCCACATTGCTTAGGAGTGGAATGGGTGATCACTTTATATATGTTGGAACCTCTCCACTCATTGCCAATTGGTTTTGAGATGGATATAAATTCTCCACATGGTATCAGAGCGGGGCCTATTCCACTCCACATTTAAAAAAAAAAATTCACAATCCACGCCCCACGATGACAGACCAGCAAAAAGGCTGCACGATGATAGGACCCAAAAAGTGGCCACACGTGATAGACCACAAATGCGGCTGCACGTGAGGGGGGATGTTAAGGAAAATTGTCCCACATTGCTTAGGAGTGGAATGGGTGATCACTTTATATATGTTGGAACCTCTCCACTCATTGCCAATTGGTTTTGAGATGGATATAAATTCTCCACAGTTCTTACAGGTGAAAGTTTTTGCACTCTTACTGGTCAAAGAGCATTCTTACCGGTAAAAGAGGGTAAAAGAGTACTGTTATCATCTCCCCATTGGGCTAGCAATGGAAGGACAGTTTTACGAATTCCATTTCACATCTTCCACTGTACAAGGAAGTAGGGGTCAAGAGAATTTTACGGAACACATATTCCACTGCACCGAACTGTTCAAAATTTTATTATGCCAACCCCATCTCAAATCTCCAATCACTTCCTAATTTGTATTATTAGGCCAAGCTTAAATATGCATATAGACACATAAATGTAAGAAAATTTTCGCTAAGTCTTACTCTCTTAAGCTATGGCTTATGATGCACTGGGCAATTCTTGTCTCTTAACCCAAGGACTCTTTATCCCAATTACTTGAGATTGGGTACATGGATCAGATTACCCCCAGTCGCATTACAAAGTATAATAAATTCCAACTTTCTGGAGTAGAACAGAATGGCAGGAAAGAAAAAATGAAACTTACATTATAAGGGAGCCTGAACCTATTGTCCGGTGTGGATTTCCTATAATTCAGTTGTTTCTGATTAGGAGTATTGTTAGGCTTAAATTCGTCAGTCATTTTGATCCTCTGAGCTCGAGCCCTGGCTTGAACTGTCACCAATGCCTGCATGCATCGGAGGGTCGCGGTGGCTTGTTTCCTCACTAGGTGACCCCTCACCAATGCTTGCAACTTCACCAGCCCTTTCAATGCACATAGTGCTTTCCTTGCCTGAAAAAACGTTGGATAATTGAAAAGTTCAGAATTTACAGATGACTCTTGGAATTCCGTCGGACCCAATCTATTCTGTCGGACCCAGAACAAAAGAGAAAATTGCAATTCGCAGCGTATATGCTAATTCCTAGGATCTTTTGATGTGACGATCTGTCGTGTGGGCTCTCATGTAATTTTCATTGGACGATTCGATTTGTCTATTTCACAAGTGTTGAAGTGTTTTCTTCTTTTTTTTTAATGCAAAAAATAACTTTGATCAAATATCGATACCCATCTAAACATAATTCAACCAAGCCTTTTATCACATAACCACATCAGGTCATACAAAATAGATGAGGAGTCCATTTTGAGAGCCGCAGCCTGATTTTGGCTTCAAGACCAAAATTCTCTCCTCCAATGGGAAGCCATTTGGGGAGGAAAACAATGGATTGGGCATTTCTTACCAGGGTTGTGATCTAATGGCTCTTGGTAGCAATCTAATTGTTGTAATATGTGGATGTGATCTAACAACTGCAAGTAGTAACGGCTAAACAATGGCTTTACCATTTGAGTACTTTTGCCACTAAAAAACACTGTAGCAAGCCAAAAATTGGATTTGGCTTTAAAAAATGGCCAGAGCCATTGGAGATGCTCTAGAAGAATTTGATACCAACGCATTCATCAGCTCAAACAATGCAATGATAAAATGTAAGCTTGATCACAAATGTCGAACCGATTTTCCACCAACTCTCTTAAAAACCAATTGGTGTTGGGAATGACTTCAATTAAGTCTTTTATGATATTCGACATCGCACCCACAAGTCTATTTTTAGAGCGGTCGCAAAGAGTGGCATTGTGTAACCAAATCCATAGCCTCCAGTTGTTCTGGTCCAATGCAAGTGTTCACCTTTTCAAAGATAAATGTGTGTTTTTTTTTTTTTCCAGCCGAGCCAAAAAAATAAAATAAAAGTTTCGAAGAATAGACGGTTTGAGTCATCAAAATGGTTCAAGAAGATCCAAAAATACACATTATTCTTTAAAACTTTTCAATTCAAACTTCACTTCTCATTATTCGGCCCAGACTCTTATGCAGTTAATATCGACATCGGCATTTGATAATATCTCTTATGCAGTTTAGTTTAGTTTAGATGAAGTTATCAGGTGTAATGAGTGGAGAGAGACAGAGAGAGAAATGAGGAAAATGATGATATCATCAAAACTAAAACTAAAACTAAACTGAGGGCTAATTTGGCTAAAAGTGATTTTTGGTTTTTTGTTTCGTCTTTATTCAAATTTTTGTAGCATTTGTTAGTTTCGTGTCAAGATTTTGTGATTTTTGGATTTCTCTTGGCAAGACGAATCTAACAAATATAAATTTATGGTCAAACCGAATATTTTTTTGAATAAAACCGAAATACTTGGATTATTCGCCAATAATCTAAATATTTTGGCTTTATTTATAAAAAAAAATTTAGTGTTGCCATAATTTTATACCAGTTAGATTCGTCTCGTCGAGAAGAATTCAGAAACCACAAAATCTTGACGTGAAACTAACAAATGCTAAAAAAAAATTGAATAAAGACTAAATGAAAAAATAAAAAAACCAAAAATCACTTTTTAGCCAAATTAACCCTAATAAACGAACGAACAGGGCCCTTATTATTCCAATTTCCAAAATCAAAACTCTTCCATTTTGACTTAGCAATATAAAATTGAAAATGCTAACCATAGCCTGAGGGCTCCACATAGTACATAAAAGCGCCTCGATATCTGAACAAAATTAACTAAAAAGTGTAAATATGTATCTATATCTGTAAAATGCGTATTAAAATGCATATAAAAATTGGTAATGAACCTAGGTCTTTTGGAAGGAAAATATTTTAGTAACTTATGTAGCTGGGCATTACAGAAATTGAAAATAAAGGATTGGTCTTGTGGTCATTTCTGGGTCCAAAAGCCTTTCTGTTAAGTGTTGTCAACTTTTATAAAGTCAGTTAATATGGAAATTTATCTGGACTTTGGTTGGTCTCGACTATTGGATCGTAGAATTGGCCATTATAAATTGCTCGATGTGCTTGTAAATTGGTCAAAACGCTAATTAATGAAAAAGAAAACATTATTTTCATTGCCGGTGGAGACAAATGTTTCATTCAAGTCAATCGCAACTGTATGTGTGATTGAGTAGTCAATGAAATTGTATATTATAGAATTACACATGCCGCTGTGATTGATTTATAAGAAATATTTGTTTTCACTGTGCAGAAATAACTTGTTCTCTTGATGAAAGACGCTAATTAATGAAATAGTAACAAATTGGAAAACCATATACCAGATAAGCACGGAAAACAGATTGGATCTTTACAGCCGCCGCCTCCTCCACAATACTAGCCCTCCCGGCGGCGACGGAAGTCAGCCTAATCACCTCGGCCGCAGCCTGCGCCGCCGCCACGGCCGCATCCGCAGCGGCCGCCGTCGCCGCAGCCATTGCCATTGCGTGCTTCTTCTGGTCATTCTCCAGTTCCGCCGACGACGACCCCACCGCCGTTGCAGGCACCGCCGGCAGCGGCGTGGTCGGGATACCGGCATCCGTGCAACCCAAATCTTTCGGGCAATTAGTCGCCGACGAGCGGCGGAAACTCCACCGGCGTTTCTCCCTGGGAGTCGACGGCGGCAGGATGGCCATCGGAGTGGTGTTGGGGTTGTCGGTGATGACCGATTTCTTGTCCTTTTCTCTCTCTTTTTTCCCCGTCAAGAAGTTTCGAATCCACTTGCTTGTTTTTCCCATCTCTTTCCCTCAACTTTTCACACTGACCCAATTTTAGATACAGAGAGAGAGAACAGAGATATGAACAAGACTTTGAAGTGATGATATGGAGATAGGAATCGGTCTTTTGTCTCTCTCCTTGTCTTTCTCTGTAGATGTCTCTCTCTCTCTAGATCTCATATACTGTGCCTGGATGATACGTAGCTTTCTACTGAATCAACAGCACTACAATGCGATGATGGTGATTTTATTTATTATTGGAAGAGGACGAGATTGCTCATTTGTTTTATTGACACAGTTTCTTCACCAGCATTTAACTCAATTATGGTGTTATTATTATGTTGTTGGGTAAATTTCACTTACCTCTCCTGAGGTTTCTGACAATTACAGAAAACTCTCTTATAGTTTCTGATATTCCATTGACCTCCCTTACTTTTGAAAATAAATATCACTTACCTCCCTTCCGTCAACTTCCTTTAGAAACAGTGACAGAAAACGATGACATCATCCAATTTTCAACTTTAAATGCCCATTTTACCCCTCAATCTCTCTTCCATCTGTAAGTATAGTACACAATATGCTCTCTCTTTCTCTCTCTAATCTGCTCTCAAGGTAATAATATAACATTTTCAAGGGAGTAATAATCTGTGCTGGAAAAAATGTAGACTATTATTTTTGGTTTTTTTCCTTTAACATTTTCAAGGTAATAATTTGCTCTTTCTCTTAATTTTTTCCTTGTATCTGGAAAAAAATTTACACTTATTGTGTTTTTTTTTTTTTGTAATGATAGCATTAGCATGGACATTCATCTTCTACCAATAAAAGAAATTTACTAAGGGCAAGAGCAAAAACATCTCTTATTCATATACAAATATAAACCTAGAACCAGAATTTAGTAGACCATAAGTTATTCATATGCCATAATCCTAATTAATTGCAAAAGCCACAACCAATTTACAAATGTGGGTGTATCCCATTGGCATCATGTACCCTACACCTGCTGCACCAAAATATCCACAAAAAAGGTGCTCCATTACCAAAACATTCTACAATGGCAAAAAGGAAAACTAATTCAGCAACTGTATGGTTTAATTCAACATCTAATTCTGCAACTATATGCAGTACAAGTACCTTAAAATGTTTAGGGAAAAAAAGAAAAGAAAAGAGTACAACATTACCAAAATTAATGACTAGGATCAAAGCTGTAAATCTACAGACTTAGTCGATGCAAAATCTATATGATAAACCATCATTCAGATTTCCTGCTTTGGCTTCATATGATGTTTTGTCGAATATCTAAAACCCTTAAGAATAAGAGCCTAGAGCAATTGGGAGCAAGACGACCTCTTTGAGTTTTTTGCCCTCTAATTTTGCTCTATTAACGGCTCATGCCTTCAGCAAATTTACATTCTGTGCCATTGCCAGCAACCGCACACTTCATCATTTAATGCATCCAGGAGGTGGTGTGTCTTTTAGAGTTCCAACGTTGGTCTTACTATCTTTCTCCCTCTCAAACTGACCCAGAAATGACGTCTTGGAGCAGTGTAAAAACACCTATTTTTCATCGAACCCTTGCCTCTCTCTCTCTCTCTCTCTCTCTCTCTCTCTCTCTCGACTCCAATCAACAATTTAAGCGTAGACACAACTTACAGCCTGAAGATCAAACCCATTTATAAGTAATCTACAAACCCTAAGCTTGGCTATGCATGTTCGGTTTTCCGATTGGTGTTGTTTGTGCTTATTGTGGTCAAGAGGCTGGATGTTGTTTGGTGCTTTCCGGTGGTGGTTTGTATTTGTTATTGTGGTTGTATCACACAAATTTCGAGTCTGCGAAAAAGACGGAAAGATGTTGACCAAAGTAGATTTTATTGATTTGAGAAATTAGGGTTTACAATCTCTGTAACAATTTCTAATGAAAGAAAATAATCCTCTGATTCTTCTCTTCAAGAGTTTAATTCGAGGGCTTGATGCTTTTTCTCGATTTGAACGGCGAGATCTTCTTTGATCTTTGCGAAGTTGATGGCGAATTTGATCGATTTTAACTTGAGGGCTTTGAAGCTTCTTCTCAAGTTGATTTACTTGATCTTCTTCAATTTCGTTGAAAAAGATGACGAATTTGTGATCGTTGACTTGAGAGTTGTAGAGCTTCTTCTCAAATTGGTCTTTCAAATCTTCTTCAATTTGGTTGAAGGAGATGCAGATTTGAAGGCTTTAGAGCTTGGTCTCAAATCAGAATTTAAGATCTTATTCAATTTGGTAGAAGGAGATTGTTGACTTGTGGATTTGGCTTGAGCGATCTTCTGAGCTTTGATCTGAAGAGGCGCCTTGCGTGACGTGGATTTGAAGAATTCTAAAGGTCTTTAGAGGCTTGATCTTCAGAGCTCTGGAGCTTGTGTGTTGGATAGAGACTTGAATGTTCTTCGGAGCTTTTAGGCTTTGATTTGAAGAACCGTCTTGCTTGATGAAGACTTGAAGCGTTCTGAAGGGCTTTTGGATGCTTGATCTTCAGTGTTGTTAAAGCTTCAATGCCTTGATGTCTCCAAGGAGTTCTGAAAAGCTTTTGGATGCTTGAAGCTTCAGAGGCTCGCTTGTTGATGGAAGCTTCAATGTGTCTTGATCCCCCAAAAATATGAGAGAGAGCACATTTATTTATAGGGATGAGAGATGAAGAGTTATGGCAAGACTGCAATTCTTTCCATATCTTTCTCTCTAATCATTTCCTTATTTGATTTAGAAGAAAATAATAAATATCTTTCTTTTATTTATTTTGGGAAAGATAATTATATATAATGAGATAAATAATTTATTTTACCAAGTGGCATAATTTGATTGGCCGGACTTGATAAATTAATAACTGCATTATTTTGACACGTGGCTCCATTTGATTGGACCCTCCTCATATCTTTGACCTTTGACTTGTAGACACGTGGCGACATTTGATTGGCCACTTATTGTGTTGGACTTTTGACCTACAGACACTTGGCAGCATTTAATTGGTTTGTCCGTAAAACTTTGACTTTGACTTGTGGACACTTAGCAACATTTAATTAGCCAATTTATGTGCCCTAGCAACACGCGGTAGCTTTAGATGGGCCAGAAATTTTACGTGTCTACAGTGGTCGCCTGCTATTGTTGAGTGGAGGGAAGGTTTATGTTAGGCTCTTTTGTTCCTGATACTTTGCATCTATTAGTTCTGAACTACTCAAAGGAATCTCCAAGTATTATAGGTATCCATGACAATTTGGGTTTTATTTGGGGAAGAATTTTTTTGATAAAGCACAAGTGTCGTAGGTTTTGTTTGGGGAAGAATTTTTTTGATAAAGCACAACGGCAGTAGGTTTTGGGGAAGAAAAAAATTTAAATTGTGGTTTCTTTTTTTAACCGAACCTTATTTCCAACAAAGCTTTTCATACCCAAAAGTATGTTTCATTTTTCCCCTTCTTCCACGACAGGGTATTCTGTCCAACCCATTTTGCTTGTACAGACTACAATCGGACCAGGTGGGTCCCTAAACTATGTCCTCTTGCTGATTATTGTTGATAAGTTCACCAAAAGGTAATGTAACAGTTGCACCACAAAGTGTGTTACGACTTAGCTAACTCGGTATGAGCTGTTGTATTGTAAATTGTTAAAGAGAGTGAGTCCACTCAAGGTGAAGTTTTGTTTTAATTTCTTTACCTTTCATACAATCCATGTAACATGGAGTTCATTTTATTCTGTGATTTTTGGGCAAGAGAGCTGCTGAGGCACAAAACACAATTTCGGCAATAGTAGTAGGTAGCATGTCAATTGTGAAATATGTTTTTATTTTTCTCTGCTGGTAACACAGGGTATTACCACCATATTGCTCCCATGCATACTATTGTGGCTGTTTGTGGGTTTTTATGCTGTTAGCAGTTTGAAGTTTGAACTGAGTAAAACCGAATGATTTCTTATCTGTTAGATCTGTTGGAGGATAGTTAATCCTACTAGGTTTGTGGTCTAAATAGTGAGAATGATTGTTCCTTTTGATGCTTAATGCCTATTCTTTAAAACTATATAGCATAGTTAGCATAATTTTTTTGGCTAGGGCATGAAAGCATAGTTCCTTTCCGCCAATATGGAATCATATATAAGTGGAAGCATGTAAGGAATGATCCTTTTGATTTAAGCTATCCTGAACATTAAATCTAAAATATTATCATTCCATACGTTACAAGCAAGCAAAAGTGTAAGGGCAGGCCATCACCCTTTCCATGTTCATGCAGTTTTAACAGTTAATAGTTCCATTGAGTTTTAGGTGTAAATTATTTAACTTGTGAAATGCATCATTTGCTGAACATAGATCTATAATAACTTTAGGAATTGCCCACTTTGCTAATATAGTCAACAACTTCATAGTTGAAAATGAGAATTAACTAGGAGTATGTTCAGCATACTTTAAAATGACAAAGACAGAAGTAGTATCTCTTTTGATACTAGACTTCAACAATTTGCATGATTAATTAGAATACTCCGTGGAACTCAAACTAGTTATTCTATCCATACTTCGTGGAACTCAACCTTGTTGTGTTTCTTTGTAAACGTAATTTTCTTGATTCACCCAATTTGAGGCTGTGGATTGAAAGCTACAATCTTTTGTTTTAGATTTTCCCATAGATTCAGCTGGATACCTTCCATGAATACTAGGCCACACAAGACACCAAACAAGTCAGAACTAAGCTTTAGGGTGCGAAGCATATCACTCCTCATAAACTAACTATGCCTAATTGAGGAGAGAAAAAGGAGGCAAAAGTTTCACTTCCAAAATTACTGTAGAACCTATGTACTACCATTTAGTTCCACCATCATCCCATACACAATAGCTCCTCTTGGGGAAATTAACACTCACTCAATTATAAATCACGTTAGATTTTACAGAAATCACTGCACAGAATATCATTTGAACCTTGGGGTGTTAAATAATATTCCTACTGGACTTATGAGTTATGAATAACACTAAAACACAAATAGGCACAATATCTCCTTGAAGAAAAAACAGAATGTTTATTGAATCATCTACTGTTGTTTCTAGAAAACAAGTCAAAGGAGATTATAGAAATGAACATAGCTTTTTCAGAGTACTTATAAGCTAGACACAAAACTGAATTTAATACATCTAACACTAATAACATGTAAGATAACTCAAAGCTCAAATTAAAAGAAACACATCAACCATAAATATCAATGTTTGTGTAATGGCTTGTGTAAGGACCTGTGTTTTTAATTAATTTTTCAAAAATAAAGTTGGAAAAATGTGAGGAATTGAATAAAATGTTTAAGTGGTGGATTGTTGGGTGTAGTTAATTGATTTGGGCCTTAGTACTATACACAAGTCAATATAGGGACCGGGGTGTAATTTTTCTTAAGTTAATATATGTGTGGTGTGTGAGAGAGGAGAGAAAATCATTTCCTCTCCCCTTTCTCCAGCCGCCACTCTCTCTCTCCCTCTCCTTCTCCATTTTCATCTCCTCACACCTCCAAATCTCACTCAATCCTCAAAGTTCCTTCACAACCCCTTTACAAAATCACCTCTTCTACGCGTTAGGAAGCTAGGGTGGTGCTTAATTCGTTCCAGGAGGTGGGTTTTGGCTTGGAGCTTGGTGTGAAAACTAGGGTTTTGATTTTTGAGTTGGGTTTCAAGCTTCCACACTTGAGGTAGGGAAATTTCTTACTCTTCTAAGTGTAAATGTAGTGTATGTGTGTGTATAGTCAATTGATTGCTAAACATTCCATGTCTTATTGATTTGCTTGAGGGAAAACTATATTCTTGTCAAATTGGTATTGCAACTCACCATCCCTTAGCTCCTATGTTGTTGTTCTCTTGATTTGGGTGTTAACATATCCCATTGTTGCTTGATTTCATGGAGATGTTTGTGAATTACTTGAAACCCATCTTTTATCAATTTCTTGAATTTGGGAAAAATAGAAAATCTTGTAAATTGGTGATGTGTTGTGTTAATTTGTTGTTTGAACCTCTTTGTCCTCTTAATATGTTCAATTGGAACCTAGAAATGCCAATAGAGAAGCCCCATTGATCACCCCTTGAGTTGTAACATTTTGGATACGGTGTTGTCCTATCGATAGGACTTCATCCCCTATCGATAGGAGCCTTACATTTTTCGTTCTGGCCATTCTGATGGTTGCCCTATCGATAGGACTTGACCTCCTATCGATAGGAGCCTCTGACGCTCTATCGATAGGACTTCATCACCTATTGATAAGAGCCTTTCACTTTTGTTGTGGCCAATCTGATGGTTGCCCTATCGATAGGACTTTACATCTTATCGATAGGACACCTATATTTTTTTGAAAAATTTCATGAATCATGATTCGTTGTTTGTGGCTCATTTGTGTAAGTTGTTGGTCACATGTTAGGGTCCGGGAGGGTCACTTTGACATCTTTGACACTCAGGTCAAAATCTCCTTTATGGACACGTTCGGGTAACTTGAAACATGAGTTTTACATGAAATTAACACATGATAGTAAGGTGATGAGACATATGGACACCGTAATGATATATTATTGAGCATGGTACAAAGTATAAATGTGGTAATGATGACACGGGGCCCGAAAGGATATGCCCGGAGTGACACGGGGCCTATATGGCATGCCCGGAAAATGATCAAATGTTTGGAAAGGAATGAAATGGATATGTATATTGTGTAAAACTTATAAGGTATATTGTGTGCGTGTTAAGCACTAGTTGGGCACGAATGACGGGGGTAAACAAAATCTAATCAATTATGTGCTTTCTTTCAAGCCCCTTTGACTATTTGAACTCCTTTTTAACATTTGTTACATGACTTTTGCTATCTTGTCTATCGCCCACGTATATTTTATTTCATTTAGAATTGTTAGACATTTCTCTACTGGGCTAGTGAGCTCAACCTTACAAATTTCAGGTACCTCCCAAAGAGCATGATATGGAGTGCTTGGAGTGCATGCATGTATTGTTTGAAAACCAATGGAGGAATTATATTATCATATTAGAACTTGTACTTTATTAAGATGATTTTGTAACTTAATTAAATTTCTCGTCGTTTTTGACATTGGGGTTGTAATAATTATACATTTGTCGTTATTTATTTATTGATTTTGGGGTATGGGTACCAATTAACCTTTGTATACTTGGACGTAAACTTTGACTAATCTATTTGGATTTTGATGTGGCACGTGGACTTGTTGACCGTCCACGTAGACTATCTTAATGAATTATCCTTTTAAATTTTGAGGGCGTGACAACTTAATTAGGGCGCAATTCCACCTCCCAAGCATTGCTTTGCAATCTTCGATGCTATTCCTCTGAGGAAATTAGTTGACGGTCCCTCCTTGATCAATATTGCAACTATTACAGAATTTGTTTTAACTCAAGGTCAACTTGGTTAATTCCTTCTTCAACCTTACTGAAGATCCCTGAAGGTTTTGCCTAAAAAATAATACAGTTTTTGAATGTCTTATCAAAACCAGCCACCCAAATTCCTTGATCATCTCTCAGAAAACAACAACCAAACCAGTTGGCTCTGGATTTCCTCTCAACTTCCATTAGTGTTCAGCATTGCTTTCCCTGCAAAGGGAAAGTTTCGTGGTTGAAAGGCGATGTTAGTTGCTGATCTTTGTCGATACTTGAGAGGAATTGAAAATATTCCCTTGTCAGTATTACGCTTCTAGAGAGTTTTACGCTTGAACGAGGATGTATTTTCTATACCTAATCATGAAGTGGAAATTGTCATATGTGAAGTATGAATTTTAAGAGGAATTTGATTCTCTTATGTCCTAATATTATTAAGTTTGATTTTCCTCAAGCATGCTTGAACATTTGATGTACTGTCTTGCATTTGCTTGTCTATAGTTTTTTTTCCTTCAAGAGATAACATTTTGATTTGTGATTTAAGGTTCTGCATATATTCCATAGCCGCCATTCAATTGCTCCCCTTTCATTGCTTGAATTAGAAATCAACAGGTTACACTGAACATGCGAAGCACGAGGGTAACATCACCTAGTACTGTATATTGGTTTAGACCATCATCACTTGTTAATTAGGAAAATCATAAAGTCATGGAGTAAATTTACACCACATACTAGTAAAATGCTCATCTTCTCTTTTTCGTCGATTTTCAGAAAAATGTCGAAAACCCAATCATTTAGATTTCTAGAACCGTAACCGAGAAATTAGGAAACCCAGAAATTAAGAGAATGACAAGACTAACCCACTATAAGGAACAACCGTTTAGAGGCAAAAAAAATAATTAGGAAACCCAAAAATTTTAGAGACAAATAGTCCTTAACCCACTATTATTTCTCCAAGTTCATTAAAAATAAATAAATAAATACCATACTCATTTGAAAACCCCAAAAAAAATTCCACTAACCCTAATCAAAATCCTATAAAACCCAGTTCTTGATTAAAATAGCAAATCATTGTAAAACGATGACACATACATGAATATGAGAGGAAGGAAACATACCTGGGGATGCATGTCTCGATCTTCTGTTCCAGATTTCCAGAACGTCAAAGCTTTTTAATCTACATCTCGATCGTTCTGAACAAGATGAACATGATGGTTTTGATGAGAGTTCACTGATCTGTTGTTGATTTATGTGTTGATTTCCATAATTTTGTGTCTTTCTTCTTTCCTTCCCTCTCTCTTTCTCTCTACGTAGCAGTGTGTTTGGGTGTTGAAGTGATCGACTGAGACGAAGAAGGCCAAGTGTCAGCCTTTATATATGTAGGGGCAGCAAAATCATTTCACCATCAAACTTAACACTGTTAGCTGCAAATTGACGGGAGGGGGAAATCTGACATTTACTTTCAAAAGTAGGGGAGGGCAATGGAATTTTAGAAACTATAAGAGAGGTCCCTGTAATTGTCAAAAACCTTAGGGGAGGTAAGTGAAATTTACCCTACGTTGTTTTTAGGCGGTTAGGCCTCTGTTTCAGTTACTCTAGAGTGGGGTTATTTTATGGGATGGAGAATGGTAACTAGGGCTGTCCACGGATCGGTTCAGTTATCAACTTGATCCGTTTGTGGTGGATTGTCGTTTTGAGCATCTGCAACCCATCCGTGATTGATACACAAATGAGTCAATTAGGTTACGGATTAAGCTGATCGGACAAATTTGATGGATCAAAGAAGGATTAATGGCGGATTGAACCCGAACTGGACCACATCCACCAAAATAAAAATATTAGAATCCGCATCCATCAGTAACATACCTCTGTTGGGTTCGCAAAAAATTCAGTTTGGGCGGATTAGGCAATTGCTAGACAGCTCTAATGCTAACAACCCCCCACAGGTTAAGGATAATGAGTAAAGGTTTATTGATATTCGAGAAATATATATATATATATATATATATATATATATATATTTATCAAATTTGTATTGTACTAATATCCGTAAACTGTGTATTGAAATTCGAAACTCATTTTTCTTTATGTAATTATTGTCCTCTATCTGTTACATGTCAGTCAGCAATAAACTTATGGGATTTGATTAATTATTGGGTATTCCCGGGGTGAATCAATATTGTCTTATGTGATTTCTCTTGTGGCACAGCTAAAAGGAGTACAGTGTTGTTTCGTTGGACAATACGAGCCATTCATTTTGTATCCGTGATTGTGCTGAACATCTATACTAAGAATCGGACAGAGAAAAGGTGTTGCGCAGCACAAGGCTACGCAGCGTGCTATGCGGTGACTTTCGGCGATGTGCTAGCATCGTTTTCACAATCGGAGACGTCCACCGTGTAGAGCTCATCGAGTACTACAACTCCACCAAAAATCAATTCGATCGGATATTGTTAAGTACATTATTAGAACGCATATAACTTGAAAAAAATCAGAACATCTAAAAGTTGAAACACTTGATGAAAACCATTAAACCCATTTTTTTCAAGTTATTTTAGTTCCGATGAGGGATTTAACAATATATAATCGAGTTGATTTTTGGTGGAGTTGTAGTACTTGACGAGCTTTGTGAAGTGGATGTTTCCGATCATCGAAATGATGCCGGCACGACGCCGGAAATCATCGCACAACATGCTGCGCAACACCTCCCTTATGTCCCTAAGAATCAATTTTATTGATATAATCGACAAATCTTGCCGAACCATATTTCCCATAAGAGAAATGAACGGTCATAATCTGGCCATTTTAGTTCTCTTGTGATTGACATTCGTTACAAGTAATTCTTCAAATACATCACAAAAATATTATTTAGAAAAAATACCTTCGCTTTTAATTATAATAAAAGACGACATTTTTAATGAAAACTGAGCCAAAATCAAATTAAAAAAATCCTAGTGATCTAAATTTTTCGACATTTCCAATAGAAGAGCAGATTCCATTGATTGTTGTTCTACCCATTTCAACATTTGGAAATGGGTGTTTTGGTGATTCTAATGTGCTGACCAGGGGTGTTTTGGTGATTGCATGTTTTTTGTTATGATATTGTTTGGGATGGGGGTTGGATCAGAATTCAGAAACCATGTGAGATTTACTCCAAGGAACATGCAGATTCCTTGTAAAATACTCATTGTCAGGTTTTGGGATGTCCCACATGTCATCAGCAATAGAGAGGGGGTAAGTCTATTTGCCTGCTTGGGAAATATCCCCAAAATATTGTGGGCCCAATTATCGTGGTTGGATCGTCACTGTATAGGCCTCAGCCACATAGAGTAGTTCCCTTGAGAAACTGCGGTCATAAAAGCGGAACACGGGATTGGTGTTGTCTCTTTGTTGATAGCATAGATACTGGTTAATCACGGTTATTTATAGTTGGTCATGGATACTTCAACTATGGTCAACTATTCATGTTGTTCTCGAAAGGATAGTGTCATCCCCCATTACATAAAAAACTTCTTTTAAAACCATTTCAAAGTAACAAAATTCTTTGAAGGCAAGGATTAAAAATGTAACCGCAGAGCGATGATTGATAATGAGAGTGTGGGACCGATTTATTAAGTGTCCAAGCTACAGGCCCTCTAAATCTGCATCTATCTACGTGACTATATGTCTTATGTGTTGAAATAAATTGATAAAAAAAAAAAACTCCTAGTAGTTAAGGTTTCAATTGAATTTACATGTGTTATTTTATGCTTGATGTTTGTGCAATTTTCTTAAGTTAGCACTCTTTACCTTTGCTGTAGACTTTAAGTAGATACGTATTTTCCGTACACTCTATGCCTTTGTTGTAGACTTTAAGTTAGCTTCATCTTGCTGTCGAGCGTTACCATTGCGTAGGGGAAATTACGGGACAATGAGTAATTACATATTTCATGGTATCATTCTTTGTCCGGACTTTTTGGATTTGGGGTGATTGACAAAGATTCGCCATAAGATTATTTTACATCTTGCTGTTGCCGGATGGGACGGATCGGATTACATCTTCGCATCTAACCGCTCTGGATGCAAAAAAGTCTTGGCGTGAAATTCTGGGCCCCATCCGAAAGAATCTTTAACGGCCGGATCTACAAGACAAAGACTGATGCGGCAGTGGCTGCTGTGTCCGGACTTTTTTGCCATTTTTTTTCCGGTTCAAATCTAAACATAAGTAAGAAACAAGTACATTGACTTATGAGAGCAAGCCCATCAAATACAATGGACAAATTCATCACAAAGAACAAATTCAAAAAAAGAAACCGAAGGGCCTGAAGGAAAAATTTTCAAATTGGACCCTCGACTCTCAATATAGCATAGTTAAAAACGTTGAGGAAAACAAAAAAAAAAACTTTCATAAATAAGTTCTTATAGTCATTTGAAAGCATAATTACTATATAAATCTTTGAAATTGGAGGCTCAAAAAAAAAGTCAAAATTTAAGGACTTAAAGCAGTGGCTTTATATGAGTTCTAGTGCAAAGTTAGCTCTGGTTTAAGGACATACAATTCTCAATGCATGCTTCAAAGTTGACTCAGGCCCAGTTCCGCTAAAAAAATAATAATTTTGTTTTAACTCAAAAACTATTTCACTTCACTAACAAAAAACCACTTAGTTTTTTTTTTTTTTTGCAAAACTAAAAACAAAAAAAAGCCAAAAAATTAGTAAGTGGAACAAGTTAGTTTTTTTTTTTGTTGCAAAACTAAACATACAAAAAAAAACTAGTTTAATGGAATAAGTTACTAGAACAAGTAATTTTTTTTTGCAAAACTAAAACCGAAAAACTAGTTATTGAAACAAGTTAATTTGTTGGATAAATTACACTGACCTCCCCTGAGGTTTCTGACTTGTAGACTGACCACCTCTACTTTATCTAAAATAACACTGACCTCTCCTAAGTTTTATATTTTAGTATCAAAAGTACCATTCTATTACTTGGCTGTTAGTGACAGTATTGAGAATTGATGAGGTAAGCCATTAACCTTTATTGAATTCTCAAAATAGCCCTTGACACTAGTTTTGGATTACACTAATACAATAGAAAATTTACTATTTTGCACATCACAACACCATAAGTAGAAGAATTTTCTACATCACAAATTTTCTACTGTGTTAGTAGAAAATTCAGTACCCAAATGATGCAAAGCAACTAAAAATGACTTACTTATACTCTTATTCGATGTATTTTATGAACTAGAACACATCCATTTGTTAAACAAAAAATTGAATTAAAAGACATGTATATTTGGTAGCATTCCCATGTTTTGTTATCTTGGTTTCATTTTTCGTTTTTTTGAATGACATTTTTTTTAATAGCAAAAGCCAAACGGGGAATTTGTTCCATTTTTCTTTATAGAAATTGTCCACCAATAAATCATATTCTAAGTATTCATGCATGATCATTATTTATAAAAAAAAGAAGAAGAGTCTTTTGCATTTAGATTGTAACTAGTGTCAAGGGCTATTTTGGGAGTTCAATAAAGGTTAATGGCTTACCTCATCAATTGTCGATACTGTCACTGATGGTCAAGTAACAGAATGGTGCTTTTGATACTTAAATATAAAACTCAGGAAAGGTCAGTGCTATTTTAGTAACAGAATGGTGCTTTTGATATTAAAATATAAAACTTATGATAGGTCAATGCTATTTCAGATAAAATAGGAGTGATTAGTGTATAAATCAGAAACCTCATGGGAGGTCAGTGTAATTTACCCTAATTTGTTTGCAAAACACCCCATCAAGGTGGCTCGACTTACAAAGGGGCTCGACTTTATTTTGACAGTGCTAGACTGCTACCTATTTGTTCTGGCAGAAGTTTATAGGTTTCACTGGTAACCCAATGAGCTGTTGTAGATACCCTATGGCTTCTCCCTATTAATATTTGCATTTTCTATTTTAAATTGTGAATTGTTGATTTTTTTTAATTATGATCAAAATAGGTTATTACTTCATAGGAGTATTTAGAAAATGTATGCAAAATAGATTTTGTAATAGGGTAGTTGTTGGTAAACATCAAAACAGATTTTGATGAAGTGTTTTTTAGCCAGAAAGCCAAAGTACGAATCAGGGCTAATTATAAAAAATGTGTTTCCATTTTGTGATTTTTAGAAAATGCATTACCAGGATGAATTTTACAATTTAATTGCCAAACACTCGAGATGCAAAACCACACAATGAAAAATGAAACCGCCAAACACCCCCTTAAATACTCTTCTAACGTGGTGGTGTTCTATTAACAAAAAATAATTTTTTTTCAAAAGCCAAGACAGATCATTCTCTCATAATGCACGCATAAAAATCATGAAAAATCAATTTATTCTAAAAACACCCGTTGTGGGACACCTAAATTTAGGGGCTTTCATAATCAGAAGAGTACCCCTCCCACCGACCCCTCTTCTAGCAATTGTGTTAGTAGTATTTTTCCTCATGATATGCCCTTTTCTAAATCAGTACTCTCAGAGTATAGTCACATACTCCTTCTTTGATACACACTTCAAATATTAAATGTATGAACACATATAAATGTATGAACACATATAAATACTGATACGATAGTGATTCAAAGCACCACCATGTCCTCGTAATGTTTTGGGTCCCATCAGCTTTTATACCGATTGTTTATTGGAGGAGGCAGGCGGTTGTGATGGGCGAGTTGGTGGAGAGACAAGGTATATGTCAAACAGTGTTGGGGAAATTCAAGGCTTTTGCTTAAGATTTGATGCGTTGCTGTCACGTACTCCCTCCGTCCCAATTTCTTGGTTCTTCTTTCTATTTTGGGATGTCCCAAAATATTTGTCTCATTTCTAAAAACTTCTATCAAAATTAGTTCACTTTCCAATTTTACCCTTAAAAAGTACTTTTCTCATCTTAATTTGCTAGTCTATTATCTTTTAATTTATAACGGTTTTTATGATTTTGAAAATTTTGTATAATAAAACTAATTGATATCTATCAAATAAGATCCATATTGAATATGTTTTGACTTTCATATAATAAATTAGCATCACAAATTTGGTCACAGTAATATTACTGAATTTAGGAGCAAAATAGAAAAGTCAATACAAAGTTTTCACACCCCTTAAAAACCCACTTCCCCAAAAGAGGCCAAGAAATTGGGACGGAGGGAGTACAACATAATACAAGGGCCCAATCCATAAGGGCATCTTCAACCTACAAATATCTATTCCTTCATTTTGGAGGATCAAAAGATAATTTTATATTAAAAAGTGAATTTGAAGGGTTTCACTATTCATGTGAGCTTCAACCTCATAATCTTCATTCTTCCATTTCTTAAACATATTGGTTGTATCATTAGAGGGTGAGGACAAAAAAAGGACATGAGAGGAATTTGGAAGGATGAATAGTGAAATGGAGGTGATCCTCCATAATTTTTTGATCCTCCATATTTGGAGGGTGAAAAACAATTCTCCAAATTGGAGGAGAAAATGAATGATGGATTGGGAAGAGGTTTTCCTCCAAAATAGAGGAATGAAGGCAAAATTAGAGTTATGAAGGGTGGGTTGAAGATGCCCTAAGGCTATTTTCTAGCTTGGTCAATGATATGGCTATTTTCTAGCTTTGTCAATGTGCTCTACAATAATGTGTAAAATTAAGATGGTGAGGTTAAGAGAAAAATTAGCAAAAAAGAATTAAATCATGAGTAAAGATGTGGAAAATGATTGTGGCTGTGTTTGTTTGGGGGTTTTGAGATAGTTTTGACACTATTTCAGTTTTGATTATATCATTACTTTTTTTCACTTTCCTCTCTATCTCTCTCTACTTATTATACCTGTTTACATCATCAAAACAAAACAAAACAAAATTGTGCAACCGAACACAGCCTGTACTTCTTTGAAAAGTTAACAAAACCCAAATTTCAGCATACGAACAATTTTTTGTTCAAAGCTATTGGTCAAAGTAACTTCATGATCGAAGATGAAAATCATCGAGGTTTCATTTAGTAAAACGGAGAAAATATTGTTGGACTCTTACGTGACACAAATTTCATTGAATTGTATGGTAAAATGGAAGAAATTCAAATGGACTTCTACATGACACAAAATTCATCGACTTTTTTCCATCTCCTATGTGGCATGATGAGTCATATTACATGATTACACATGGGGATAAGAAGAACAAAATAAACAACAAGTACCATATTCCTTTTGTTAAACTTATCTTTTCAAAATTGAAATATAGAGATTGTTGGAAAAACTTGATTTTTGTCAATTTTATTTAATTATTTAAGTGGGCCCCACACGTCTACGTGGACAGACCCACATACCGGTGTGTACGTCTTGGTTAGGAGATTAAGACCGAACACTCGATTGGCCAACATCAAGTTAAGGTGAATGAAAAATTGACCTCAAAAGTGCCTACGTGAATTTGGTAGAAGGGGGAAAAAACACTTGTCCCACATTGGTTGTGGAGAACAAGTTGATTGGGTATATTTACCCTTAGTTTGACTTTATGGGTTGGCCCTTTGGGTCATTACAACTTTTGGTGGGAGAGAAGGCATGGACATAGTGGACTTTGGTCCATATAGCGCGCGCCGCCGCCGACCGGGTTGGGTTGGGTCATTAGATAAAATGGGCTTAGGCCCACTAGGTTCTTATCTTTATACTGAAAATTTATGGACTGGGTCGGGTCGAACCGATCCATTTCAATTAAATTTTTTCTTTCTTTTCCTTGCCGAAACAGTGTACTCTCTCGAATTTTTTCCTTTTTCCAGTACGTCTGTTCATGAATGACTGTTCAATTCCGACTGGTTGCGTCCCGTTCCGAACAGCTGTGCCTTTTTGCTTCGTGCCTTCTCGTTCGGGTGCCTATTTCTCTATAAATAGAACCCTCGTCTCTTCATTACATTCATGCATTTTTCCTGCATACACTCTGCACCATTTCCGCATAAAAATATCTGAGAGTTGCTACGTTGTTTTCTGGTTCACATACTGCAAAGATTGGAGTGCTACATCCGTGCAATGAAAATCAGGTAGTCTTGGGAAACAGACGTCTGCGTAGTCCATCAGCACCGTAGTGGAGGATCAATCTGTTTTAAGGACAGAGTATCATAATACTTGCCCCGGTTCGTTTCGAGTCGTCTTTTGCCAAATTCCGGTGTACTGAATTTGGTCCAGTAAGTTTCTATTCATTCTAATTTGTTTCTATTTTTGTTGTTTTTCCAGATTATTCGCAACTGAATTATTTTAACAATTTTAACAGAGATGATGAGTAAATAATTAGAGTAAAAAGTTGTAAAAGGCTACAATACACACCCCTATAAAAGTTACGATTTTTTTTTAAAAGTTACAATTTTTTTTATAAAAGTTTTGAAATATACCAAAATTTTATGAATCATAGAAAATGTTACGAATCATATTGCTCAAAAGATACAAAATAAAGTTTTAAAAAAATGTTACAATTGTTGATAGGTGACACAATATGTACCATACAATAGGTGCATATGATACAAACCTTTAATAATTGTGTATTGTAGTCATTTCTAAGTGAGTTTCATACAAATACCATGTTTAAACAAATTACTGGAGAGCACGAGATTGTCTAATTGCATAAGTTACTTGTAAGGGATCATTCCAATGACCTTTGGCTTCTTTTATTTTTTGGACTTTTTATGTTGATGTATATACAAATAATGACTTCTCTTGCAAAGCATGAAAAACAAAAAGAAAACAGGAATTCAAAAAAAATTCTTTGTGGAATGGCGCCGCAAGCTCCAATGGTTATGCTAAAAATGTGTTGTTATATGACACAAAAGTGTAAGAAATGGGTTCTATTTTTGTATTGTTATAACAAAATGTGTAGTTAAAATAATATGTGTTGCAGTAGTATTGTTAGAGTGTTGTTAAAGTACAAAAAGTAGGTCCTACCTTTTATCCCTTTCTCTCTCCTCTCTCTTTCTTTCCCCCCTTCACTTTCGCCCCTTTCTACGTTTCTCTATCCTCCCTCCTTGCATATCTCTCTCTCTCTCTCTCTCCTCTGTTGGGAAGATACTAGTACAACCACAGTTGTATCGTCAGGTAGAGCTGCATTATTTCTTACACAATTACCTGACCTTATTTCTTTAATGAACAATGTTATGGGTATCCCAAAAATGCACCTCAAATTCACACCTGGTGATATAGCGAATAGTGAATCACTTATATTTTTGGGTGGACTCTACGCTGGGCTCATCTTCACCACACAACCCACTTGGTGTGCATTTAAGGTGCATTTTTGGGATACCCATAGCATTTTTGTTCTTTAATTAACTTCACTGTTGGGACAAAAAATGTGAAAAATGTTTGTTAACTAGACAAATCTGGCCCTATTTTTTCCATTAACTCCATTATTGGAGATGCCCTAAGGCATCGTTTGATTCGTTGATTAACTATCTGAGATAGGACTAACTGTACCACTTCTTGGCTTATCCCATGTTTGGTTCTCAAATAATGCTTAGAATTGTTAATCCCGGTATTGTTTTTATCTCTATATGCGGGGTACAAAATAATCTCAGGGGGGAGGTGGGATTGAGTGTGATTGTTTACGAAAATATTGGGATGATATTTGAATTGTTCTCAAAAAGTATTTTCAAAATTATTTTTTAAATAAATGATTTACAAAAAAAAATGTAAATGTATTTTCAAATTTTGAAATAATATTTTCTATAAAAAATTTATTTTTTAAAAATTATTTAAAAAATGTTTTCCAAAAAAAACTAAATTTTTTTTAAAATAATTATTTATCCAAGAAAACTCTATTTATACAAACAAAAAATTTTCCAAAAAAATAAATATACATCTAAACAAATTATTTGGAAATAATAATTTTTTACAATAAATTACTTGTTTTAAAATTATTTTTTAAATTTTTTTCAAATTTTTTTTTTCAAAACCTGTTTTCCACAAATATCTTTTTTTAAAAATATTTTTTTCATTTAAAAAAAATAGTTTAAAAAAAATTTGTAACTTTTTTTTTTGGCAAAAAAATGTTTTTCATTACAAAATTTATCCCATAAATAATCACACGCGAATCAAAAATGGGATTGGGTAGCTTAGGGATAAAATTAATACCGGATAAATAATCTGGAACTACCAATCCCAGGATTATTAATCTCACATATTTCAAACCGTGAACCAAATGAGGCCTAACAGAACTGTTATGGCTTATAGCTTAGTATCAGGGGCAGATTCAAGTGAAGGCCAGGGGCCCACGTGGGTATGTGACCCCTGAACTTCTGATAATTACTATACAACCCCTAGATGAAAATAAGAGTTCTCATTTAACCTACAAAGTAATGCCGATGCTAGTGCCTTCAATATTTTAAGATTCTTAATATATCCCTCTTATAAATTATAATGAAAACGATAACCTGTTTGGGAGATAATCTGATCATATTTCAAGGTTTGTTTTATTCTTAGGCCCTTGTAATTCTTAAGATATCCCTCTTATATATGTTTTTTTGCCAACATTTGTATATATGTATACACGAATGATTCAATTAAGGATCCCGGATTAAAGGAAAATGGGTGTGTTTAAGGGTTTAAAATGTGTTTTTGCATAATCCGAATTGTCAAATGTGTTTAAAACGTGTTTTCAATGGTCTCCGCGAGAAGTCATCAAAAAAATAGGGGGGGAAGGGTTTGATCCAAGCAGTTTTTCACAAAAACTGTACATATACAGTTTTATGAAAAACTGTTTCAATCAAGCCCTTCCCGGTATTTCTTTTTGGATGATTTCTTGTGGAACCCCTGAAAATACATTTTAAACACATTAGACGATTCAGATCATGAAAATTTGATCCAGAACTACGAGTCCTGGATTTAGGAATCCCGGACTATATAACTCCTCTATATGTATATACACCTTTATGCTTGGTGGTGATGATTAATGTTTAAATTGTAAGTATTCAATGGTGTCTGATCGGGCCAAAAAATATAGGTGATAACTACCTAATTAGGAGAGTCCTCTGTATCAAATTCCTGGATACCAGAGCCGGCTCAAGATATTGGTTCTCTTGGCCCAATCGTCAAGTAATGCTCTTTATATTTTTCAAAATTAAACAATAATAGTGAAATGATATGTCTACATAATTATTTTATTCTTTATTGAACAATAATCTAATAAACATGGTTTGGTTCTGGCGGTATAGAAATCTTCTTTGATACATGTCCAATACATGGTAAGATTCATATGAAAAGGGTGAAATACATTCACCTATTGGACCAAGCATAACACATCTATATATATTTTGCAAGACAACTAATATTTATAACTATTCATAATTAGTGCCGCTTATTTTGGTCCAAAATTCTAGGTCCAGGCCTCTAGAGTCGGGCCTGGCCTGGCCTGACTAGTATATGTAAGAAAAAACATAATATGGCCTATGTCACTTTCTATTAATTAATTGAAGGTATGAGTGATAATTAAATAACCCATTTATTTGGTGTCTAATTGTGAAAAGATATGTGTCTTATCATGAAAGGGTATATCCTATATAAAAGGGTACATCCTTTGTGAAAGAGTATACTTGCTGGGAATTAATATACTAAGAGTCATATCCGTTAGAAAATGATCAAGATACACATCCATTGAGAAAGACACATTTTGATGACAACGTTTCCTTCATGGTAGGAAATGTATTGCCTATAAATACCACATCTAGAGGGTCCCTGACCTAACCCAAAAATAAGAACAAACCTATATTCCATCAATGGGGTTCATTATGTGGGTCATAAGTTAGAAAATCTTTTTGTTTTGTTCGATCACTTGAACAACAATGGCTGAAGGTAAAATTTCAAGTTTCTGCTATGCTCACAAGTATTTAACAATTTCTTTCAGTATCATCTTGGATATATGAATTATTTTCACATATTTACCAATAGTAATGGAGGTGATTAGTTGGCAATCACATGGTTAACTGATACGCTATACCTTTGACTTCTTGTCTGTTGTAGAGAATAACTTCCTCCATCCAACCTCTACTCCTTAATTATCAGTCTAATAAAGGATGGACTGAGAGCGGATGGACTCAGGCGAATGTCAATTTCAAGTTTTTCGAAAATTAAAACAACAAAAACTTTTTTTTTCTCGAAAATGTCAACCTTATACGAGTTTTTAACGAGCAAATATGAGCTCGAACTTAGCTTCGTTTATTTATTGGCCAAAATCTTCATCCAACTCCCCCTTCTCTTTCTCTGTCTCTCTCTCTCTGAGTAGTTGTACGATTGCGATTCGATTCTTAAAAAAATTACCTAAATTATGACTAATTTGGGTTTTGATTCGCGTACGTGGGGACAAAAGATCCATCTCTCTGTCTTGTACCCTAACGAAAGTATAGATCATGTGGGTACCAGTTCACATCCTTGAGAAACATTCTGTTTTTTCAGACTATAATACTATTACTTACTAAATTTTAAAATACAGGATACCTACATTAGGATACAGAGTTTTTATTTTTATTTTTATGTAATACAGGGTGTCTCGGGACAGTTTATGTGTATTTTGGACTAATTCCTATAGTCCTCATAGTTCTTTCTATGCTTACATGTGATGTAAGGTGACCCCAAAATGTGTCGACGAGGAGAAAGAAACGAACATGAGACTATAGAATGGAACAAACCACTAAGTCTCATACCAAGATCACAAAGCAAACCCTTCGAGTTTACAATTACAAAGTTGCTTACCGGAAACGGAGATCCTGTAAGGCAAATCTAGACAATTCAAAAGTGTTTTGAACTGTCCACATTAAAATAGAACTCTTTCCTGAAGGAGTTAATCCTTTCTTGGAAGAGTTCTATGTAAATCTAGACCATCAATTACAGAGATGGACGGTCCTGATGTGCCCTACAAGGCCGCCCTACAGACCCCGGGTCCTTGGTTACCACAGGGGCGGCTGCGCACATTGTGATATGGATGGTCAAACAAAAAAAAAAAATCCTTTAGAATACGTGTAGAAATTTTTGGATAGTCCATTGTTGAACACCTACCCAAACTAAATTGAACACCCAATCCCTAAAAAATTGAACATCTTGCCCAATAAAAAGGACCAAGTATTGAACACTTGCGCCAATAAAAAAGCCCAAGTTCAATTCAAATTGAAACCCAAAAACCTATTGGGAGTTTGTTTGTCTCTACACACTTATAGAGTTTTCCCCTAAAAACTAAGACCATTAACTCTCTCTTAATCTATTCCTTGTTATTTTAAGTGATTAGGTAATTTCAATTGCAAATTTGTAATTTTACATGTGCTACTCTATTGGTTTTTGAGAAAGATTGATTACATTTACAATATAGGATTATATGGACAGTAGAATGCTTGTTGATGATTATTAAGTTTTTGATAACAAGGCTATTATACAACGGTTTCAAAGTATGAAAACTCGTCGAGGGCAATTGCAATATATTTTATCTGTTGTTTTTGGGTGGCATCATCGATATTAATGGAAAAATTTTTGTCTACATTTTGTTGTGGTTTATAGAGATGTAGAACATATATAAGAATTTATAAATATCCTTAAAAAATTCTTAGAGCCGTCACTGCCACAGGATGCATAAATGCCACAGGATGCATAAATACAATCCATCGAATAATAGAAGATGTATCTATGGAATTGAAATTATTGCATAGTTAAAGACAAATGGTTTTCAGCTTTTTGTAAGAATGTGTGTTCATCTCTGAGCAAATTGTTAGAAAGCACATGAATTGCTATTTTGATTACTAGTATTTTGACAGAAATCGCCAACAACCCCTTAATTAATGACTGTTAATATATATGAGTTATGTAGATCTGTATAGTGTATAAACAAATATTGGAAAGACTATGGTAACTGTCTCTTTTCTTTATCTTTTAATCGAAAGGGGAGCTAGTAAGTATTATTTACAAAAACCAAAATTGGCTAAACATGCAGCGTAGGGTAGTAAAAAAAGGACAGAGCCAGAAAGTCAATGTAGGGGGCACATTTCAATCATAATCGTTGAAATTTTTCAGAGAGCACCAAAAAATACTCCATTCGTCCTAATTTTATAGTCCATTTTAAGAGTCTATGTCACTTTTCAAAGTGTTATATCTTATAATCTACAATGTTTTAGGTGATTTTGAACACTTTGTTTATTAGATTAAATCAAGATCTATCAAACAAGATCTATATTGCATATAAAATGTATTATCGATTAAAAGATATAATCGTTTTTTTATCCGGTTAGGATAGAACGAGAGACCATAAAATTGGAACGGAGGGAGTAATGCCAACCTTAAACATTTTTCACTACACATAACAAAATTTACTGCACTTTTTTACACACACACAAAAAATCGAAACACGAGCACGGAAACTACAATATTCTACACATGAAGATGTAATTTTTGAAGATTATTAAGAATCTTTTGAGGCTTATGAGAGCTGAGTGATAGTAATTTCAAATAATAAAACTGTAGTATAACATTTTAGGAGATAAATGCTACATCTATAAATTTAATAAAAATTTAAAAAGGCATCCGATTTGATAATTCTACTTATATTGCCATTTTATGTGATTTGAATAGTTATATTTGCTTCCTGACGTTGGATAATTCGGACCTTTATGCCCTTATTTATTCCATTATTTACGTTATTAGTATATATCTTATACGATTGACCAATTATCTTCCTTTTTTTATATTAATTTTGCATGTAGTTGTCTATTGTTCTCAATATTTTAAGAATTATCTCATTAATTATTCCTAAATGGGTGGTTACTAATAAAAAAAATCCAGGGAGAACACGTAACTGCATTATTTGCTTGCCGATAGATATGCATTTCATGAAAGTTTCAATCACAAGCCATTGATTGCTTGCAATTAATCAAAACAGTAGGTGAGAGTTGAGGAGAGCAACCAGCGGAAATGAGGATGATTCCCATTTGATAGTTTAGTAAACTTCAAGATCTGTGCATCGAAATTCATGTTGGCCTATATTAATTGGCTCAAAAATGAGGAGGAAAAAGTACGGATTTTGAAGATTTTTTTTAATGATTTTATAACAATATATACTCTGTAATGTGGAGAAAATATGGAGATATATACATATATTTATTTGAATCAAGTGCCATTAGTTTAAGGATTTATTAATTTTGTCTTTATTAAATTTTTTTTTTTTGCATTTGATATTTTTGCGTCAAATTTTTGGTAATTATAGATTTGTCTCAAAATTGGAAACATAAAAAATTATAAAATTACCCAAATATTTTGGGAAATATACAATCTTTTCATTTGTTTTTGGATATTTTCTAAAATATTTGTGTAAAAATCATAATTTTACCCACTTTCTGTTTCTGTCGTCGAGACAAATCTATAATCACCAAAAGTTTGACATCAAACTAACGAACAGAAAAAAAAAATTGAATAAAGATAAAACTAAAAAATCCTTAAGCCTTCATTCAGTTGTCAAGAATGTTGTGCCGGAAAGTAAATCCTGAGAAAATTAAATTGAAGTGAATTAAAGGAAAATAAAATCTATTTTCCTGTGAGTGTTCATTTGACAAAGAAATTATGTAGGAAAACTAAAATTTATTTGTTCATCTGCCAAGAAAAGAAACTTATGAGAATCTTATTTCAATAATTATTTTGAATAAAAGTTATTTTGGGATCTATTTATCTGGCAAAAAATAAATACATATGAATTAGTAGCTTTGAATCATCAGGCAACTCTAAAACCAGTCATTAACAAAAAAAAAAAGAAAAGAAATAGTTAGTTTGGTTATTAAGCCTGTTGACTTTTTTTTTTTTGTCTCTATTCAATTTTTTCATATCTATTTTGTTTCGCATCAATTTTTTGTGGATTATTAGTTTGTCCAGACTAAAGAAATTGAAAAAAAATAAATAATAATGACCGAAACTTAAGTTTTTTTAATAGAGATAAAAATAAACCAATTTTTCTTAATATTTATTTTTGTCTTTACTCAAAGAATTTTGAGTTTTTCTTTTTCGATTTCTCTTGTTTAGACGAACAAATAATCGATAAAAAAAATGACACAAAGTAACAAAATGCAATTAAAAAAGTCAAATGACCAGCTTATTTGGATTCTTAAAAGGTAAATAGATAAGATGAAATAAAACAAATTTTAACCACCGGTAATTAATTGATTGGTACAAATAAAACAAAAGACATGACAATACTAAAATCCAACATAAGGAGTGAAGGAGAACGTAGGTGGAAAAAAAATTGAGAATGAAGGGAAGATAGAACTTTCCAGCGACGCTAAATTCCATATATTTTGCACAATCTATTGTAAGGGAAAATAAGCTTTGGTGGGAAAATCAATTTTCAGGATTCTATCATTTTCTAGTAAATGAACACTAAAAAATATAGGAAAAAACTAACTTTCACATCATTTTTTTTTTATCTTTTATTGACAACTGAACAGTGCCTAAGTGAACGCGATGTATCAACGGGTGGCTGCTGTGCAGCCATTGTATAACACCTGCTATGCATCATCCGAGCCGTCTGTTGCTCGGATGGACGGCTCAGATTACATCTTGCACGGACGGTTCGGATGCAAAAGTGCTAAGGTGAAATCTGGACCGTCCATCTAAGCAATGGACGGCTCGGATGGTGCACAACAGCTGCTGTGCGGTGGCTGCACAGCAGCCATATGCAGCCACCCCGTGTCCCCTTCAAAGATCCACTCACATATTAGGCCAGTCTTGTTTTTTTCCTTTGGTTCTCTCTCTTTTGTCCATTCACCGTATTTGTCAGAGAGTTGATGAGGCAATTCAGAAGATATACTTTGAGTGTTCTTTACTTTGCACTCACATCAACCAAACAACCCAATTCCGGCAAAATATTTTAGAACAAGTTTTAGAAGATTCAAGATTTAGGCTTGGTTTGGGTAAATTGAAAAAATTAGTTTTTTGGTTT
The DNA here is from genome assembly GCA_022606695.1 of Vaccinium macrocarpon. Taxonomy (NCBI): domain Eukaryota; kingdom Viridiplantae; phylum Streptophyta; class Magnoliopsida; order Ericales; family Ericaceae; genus Vaccinium; species Vaccinium macrocarpon. The sequence continues at coordinate 3,036,984 of CM040173.1, forward strand.
TGTTCTTATTCAATTTTTTTTTTTCATTTGTTGGTTTTCGGTCAATTTTTTTTTATAGTTTTTTGGTTTGTCTCGACGAGAGGAATCTAAAAAGTATAAAATTATTAGCCAAACTTAAAGATTTTTAAATAAAGACGAAAAATAATCCAAAAAACCGGTTTTCTGGATGTCACATTCGTCTTTATTCACAAAACTTTAAATTTGGCTAATAATTTTACACTTTTTAAATTCCTCTCGTCGAGACAAGCTAACAAACCACAAAAAATTAACCAAAAACTAACGAATATAATTTTTTTTTGAATGAGGACAAAATAATAAAAAAATCAAAAAACTAGTTTTTTCAATTTACCCAAACCACCCCTTAGACTTGGCCTTTATAAATAAACAATGCTATGAATACCCCAAAAATGCACCCCAAATGCACACCGAGTGATGTGGCGAATGAGAAACTACTTATATTTTTGGGTGGGCTCCACGATGGCACCACACAACCCACTTGGGGAGCATTTTTGAGGTACCCATAGCATTTTTATTTATAAATAAATGCGTAAATAAATAAAAACCAATGAACCGTGAGTCTGAATTGAGCCAGACCGTAGGTTTTGGATTGAGTTCGTTGATTAATGGTCTTAACACTGATTGAAAAATTAAAACACTAAAAAACTGTGACTCACAATTCCATTCACGAATTTTCATTAAAAAACCGTGATAATTTTATAAATAATATATGCGTGTGTTTGAGAGAGATATATTGAGTAAATGATCATAATTTAACATATTATTCTATGTTATTTTTTAATTTTTTTACCTGAATGGCTAAGTGTAATAAATTTTAAGATTGTTAACTATAATTTTTAATATTATATACTCATATATATTGTGACAGTAATGCTATGTAGTGATAGTAATCTAGTAATGTCTAGATGGCAATATCATAATACAGTATTTTTCAATATGCTATGTATTGGTATGTAATGGCAGTAATGACACTCGTGGAAATGTAATGCTACTTTGAATTTGGAAATGTAATGGTTGCTTCAAATTTTTTTGGAAAGCAATAATCTGTTGATAAAATCGTGAACAAAATCATGAGTTATGGATTGGTTCCGAACCGAACCATAGACTTTTGGTCTGGACATGGATTACCTTTGGAACCGTGACTTGCGGTTTGGTCCTCAGATTCATACTAATCTTCACTAATCTGGACCGTTGACACTCCTAATTTATAGGGTTCAGCAGAACCCGTCTATCTATCCGGTTGATAAACCTTTTTTTTTTAATTCTAGTTGGTAGCACATGTCTACTAACTTTGATAAGAGGCAGTTCCTCCGTGGGACAATTTGCGGAGCCAAAACTAGGATTGAAATGAATCAAGTTGCTCACGAGCCGCTCGCGGTTCGGCTTAGCTCGACTCATTTACTAATCGAGCCTAGCTTGAGTTTAAGTTCTGGGCTCATTTAAGGTCACAAAAACTCAGCTCAACTCGTTTAAAGAGATTTGTTAAGAAAATTAGTCTAGCTCGACTGGTGTACGACTAAGCCGAGCTCGAGCTCAAATTTTGAGCTCGTTAAGCAAATAAGCGGAGCTTGAACATTACAAAGCTCTACTTAGCTCGGGTAGTTTGCAGCCCTAGCCAAAACCCTTACCCAAATTAGCCACGTCGGCAAAAACTCCTTCTCCTACAGTACCGCTACGGCGGGGTTCCATTTGTGCTTCTACAACGGCGACAAAGTTTCAGGCGACAAGTATGGAATTTTTGTTTTGGTTGTGTATGGACGTGGTTGGCGGTAATTTTGTTTCATGTAATTTTGTGATGTGGTTGTGTATGCCTAATAGGTGCTTAATTGTACCCAATTAAACCATCTAACTTATACTAGCGGGTCCATTTATATTGTTACTTGGTGCGGATTAATTAGTTTAATGTATTTGTAGGCTTTGGAGATCAATGAGCTAAATAAAGTGACATTTGGAAAGAAAATCATTCAATCCCGAATTGGAAGGAATCTGGACAGACTTCAGTATTTTGATCATATCTTTCAGCTTGAGTGTCCGATTGAGGCAAGGTTTGCTGAACCGAAAAGAAAATTCAATTCCCTACAACTTTCCTGTTTATGAGTTTTCCAAATTCTAACGTCTTAAAGGTTGAAATTGGGCTGGAAGCGGGCTGCAGAAGACAAAAACGAAATTTTTGGGAAGTTTGGTTGAGATTGGACTTCCTAAACTTATTCTTTTACTTGGACTCCAAGAGAGTTGTGAACAATATAAAAGGATAATCCTAGTTTATTTATTAGGGGTTCTGAAGTTGGAGAGAGGCTCAATGTCCGGCAAAACCCCTCATCTAGAGGGAAGATGAAGCTTCACTCCAAGTAACGTTAATTTATGTAGGATTTAGGTTTCTTATTCGAATCAATTGTTTAACTAAGAACTATTTTCATTACATATAAATGAAATTGCTTTACTTCTTCCATTACGTTGAGTATTTGTTAGCGCAACACAAATACCTAGTTAATCAATAGTTTTCACTGATTGTGGTTAGGTGACTGAGATGTGTTATGCTCGTACGACAGGTCGTGCCACTGTACATGCCGTAAAAGAGATGAGATTGTACCAATGAGACGGGCCGTGCTATGGGATAGGTTATGCTTGTTGGCAACACAATAATCTTCTTTAAAAAATCATGATTCGAGTAGAAACCCTAGCCTATGCCTTTGCATATTTTCATTACGCGGTCGGGGTGGATTCGAAACCCTAGATCTTTCTCTCCATAGTTTTCTCCAATTAAATTACTGTTTTTCTTAGTTTAATCATTCACAAAATTAAAATCAAACAATTAATCTTTTCCGAATTAAATTATAAATTAATTGAATCTATTTTGTAACTTATCCAAATTGTCTCCGCGGATTGACACTCGGAATTAGCCACCATTCTTCGGAGTAGTAGTTAATTCTATGTTTTTATAAATTTACTTTTGATACAGTACGACACAGCCAATACCTTCAAGCCTTCCACACATTTCACCTTGTTGCTCAACCGGATACATAAAAACAGAGCACCACTTGTTTTTCTTGATGCCTTTCTTAGCATCTTCGCAACCCATTCCAGTTCACATCTTCTCAGTGTCACCATCCACAAGAAATACCCACCACACTCTAGCAAAATTCCTAACGGAACCAACCCATTACTATCATCCACCAAAACGAATCTTTTCATAAACCCTCGTATTCTCTCGTTTGTATGTAGCTTTGTGATTTTATTGAGTAAAATAACTAGATTGTTGGGTGTCATATATTTGGCGACTGGCGAAAGTAGAAAACGAAATTTTCCCAAAGCAAAATGCCAGAAAGTAGAAAATGACATTTTTTCTTTCCTAAGCAATATGCCAGAAAGTAGAAAATAACATTTTGTCCTAAGCAAAATGCCATGAACCGTTGGAGATGCTCCAAATGCTTGCATCTTTTTCAACAGTAGTATTAAGGTAGTACCAATGTACCAGCTAACCGTTCATTATCACATGTGGACAGACGAATGTTTTTTTGGTTTTATTACGGACCGGTACAAAAAATAAATATTTATTACCTTTAATTTCAATCATTCTTTTTAATTACCACTAACTCCATTAAGGTTAATTACTCTTTTTTGGAGTTTAGGCACTTAGGATGCACTTTCATATTATAGAGTTTTTAGTGTTTTAAGCACTTTCATAGGGTGCCCTAGGATTTTATAGGGTACCCTAGGATTTAGGTTTAGACACTTTCATAGGGTACCTTAGGGTTTAGGTTTATGATGCACTTTCCTATTATAGAATTTTCAGTGGTTTAGGCACTATCATAGGGTACCCTAGAGCTTAGGTGGGGTGGGTAGAGAGAGAGAGAGAGAGAGGGCACATAGGGTCTTGGCTTTTCCGGCAGGATGGGATAGCACATGGACAGGGGACTAACGGGATGAGGGACTGACGCGCACATGGAGTGATCAATGCCTTTTTTCCCAAAGATTTAGAGCGCTTGGTTCAGCCCTCCACAAAAGTGGTGCGGCTGGTAAAAAGCTCATGTTTTTAAGTGACCAAGAAAAATTATAGTACGTCTTTCACTTTATATTTTGCCGTTCAATGTCCATTTTGTTCACTGCAATATTTATGCATCAACGATACTTTAGGATCATGTCTGTCTTCTCTTTTGAAAATGATGCATCTACTACCACCAACTATTGCACGCTAAATATAATAGCACGTCGAGCGGTGAAATTTGGAGCAAATTATGCAGAGCCGTTTGCTACCTCAAGTTTAATTTCCAACTTGGCTTGTATAGTTATGAAAACGTGTTCATTTATTTGTCAATGAAGTTGACCTCGAATTAACTTCAATTCAGCAGAACACAATGTCGAGCTAGTTCAAAAATATTCATTAATCTTGGTTCGTTTATTTGACGTTTCAAGTAATTTGCTTCTTTTAAAAATAAAAAAAAATTCTGACAATAGTTATTTATGGTACATTTTGTTTTTCTATATTTACACTCCACGCAGTCATAATTCTAATTTAATTTTATGAGAAATTTGGCCCAAATTATATAGGACTGTTAGCTTCCTCAAGTTTAATTTCCAACTTTACTTATATAGTATCAAGAACTTTTTCAAGCTCAATTTATTTTTCAATTCAGCAGATCACGAAGTCGAGCTGGTTCAAAATATTCTCTTTTTCTTTTTCAATTCAGCAGATCACGAAGTCGAGCTGGTTCAAAATATTCTCTTTTTCTTTTCTTTTCTTTTTTTTTTTTTTTTATCGGCAGCTCAAAATATTCATTAATCTTGGTTTGTTTATCTAATGGGCCGAATACATAATAAGCTTCCAGTAATTTGGTTCTTTTTTTCTTTTTTCTTTTTACAAATAGTTATATATAGTCCTTTTTTTTTTCCCTTCTATATTTACACTCCACGTGATCATAATTGTAATTTAATTTTAATGATGGTAATGATTTATAATTTTCTATTGCGATATTAGTTTTTTGATAATGTAAAAATAAAAGGATCGAGTGAATTACACTGTGAGCTATCCAAAGTCTGGGCAGCCCAAAATGGCCCTAACTCCTCTAGAGCCCAACTCATCCTCTAATGGGGCTCTAATCAACTACGGTCTCATCTCTGGCCCATAGCAATCTTATCATTTTGTCCCAATAAGAATTGTCAATTAGTCACCCACAAATAACTTAATCTTGGACCTTCCAAATTATCTAGGCCCATAAATTACAGAGTTCTGGCTTCACTAAACCTGCCCTAACTACTCCAAGGACCACCCCATCTTGTAATGGGCTTTGTTTAGCTACGGTCTCGTCTTCGGGCCAAACCTGATGCTTCAATTTTGGACCTCACGAGTTAACTAGGCCCAAAGCCGTAAAACGCTTACCTGATTACATCTGAATATGAAAAACTCTTCTTCGTAGTACATCCAAAGATGACCAACGGGCCTGTGGCCCAACGACATAAGAGGGGGCCTAAGTGCCCAACGGAGAGTTCTCAAGTTCGAGTCGATATGGAGTGATAGTCCAACTACTACTTACCACTATCGCTATTTACGATCTATATATAATTATATATAGATACACACACACAAACAAAAAGATGAAAACCTCGGGAACATATGGCAATCCATTGTTTAGTTAATTCCCTAACAAGTTGGGTTGCTTGGCCTAGTTCACGAGGGTCAATCGTTTACTAACATGTATTGTATGAATTTCTTGCCTTTCTAAAAACAAAAAACTGTAAAAATGAGATGCGCCGATGTTTGTTGAAATCTATAGTGTTCATGTTCATACAATACTAAGCCAAATTAGTGGTCAAAATCTGTAGTGTTCAATTTCGTAAAAGTTTACCTTTGCTGGCACTTGGGCTCCAATCAGTTCTTGAGTCCCTAATAAGAAGCTTGGTAGGTTGAGTGAGAGCATGACAGCAAGTTAGAAACTTATCTCTAATATTCGACTTCTATTATTAGAAAAACAATTCTCGAGCTACCGGAAATATCCCCCCGTCATTAAATAATATAATGACATCGAAATTAATTGAGATACATGCAAATTTCCACGGACACACAATTACTATATGAGTATTACTGTAAAACACAAAAAGCAAAAAGCTAAGGCTAAAAAGGTTAAGCTCAAAGTGCCGAAAGCTCTTCTTTCCTCTCCAAAGTGAATGCTAAGCTGTCAAAGAGTCTCATAGCTTTCAGATGATTTACTAATACACTACATGGTGTACGGCGCCAACTATCGGCGGCTGATTGCTTTGCATTGTACTAGGTATGCCTATATAGGCTATATTTCTAAGGCAAACCATATAGCCCATTCCTCCGGAATTTGATGCAAAAGTGTAACTAGCCTTTGTCTGCTAGTTTCTTTGGATTCCTGTGGAGGTTTTTTCCTCGGTGAAAGTCCGTAGTTAGTCGTAGTTATTGAGGGTTGAACTCAAATCAAATGAACGAGATATGTATGGTGCCTACCGTTGAACTACTACCGTTTACATTTGGATTTGTTGTTTACTGATGTTCCACAGGAGGGTGTTTACGGGTTTATTGTTTGGTCTTTTGCATCTAGCTGCAGGTGTGAGATTTGGTGTTAATTAATAGTTTGACACTCGGTTTAGCTGTATATTTCTTTCTATGGTAATTTTTGTGCAGAGATTCTGTACATGTTTTTATTTTTTTTGGTTCAAGTGGTAAAAGAATCATATTCATCCATTATTTGTAAGGGATTCAATGCATACTTCATATGTATCATGGAAATTCCTATAAGATGACAATACAAACATTGGCTTGGGATCGTCCTAAGGTCTCGGGGTCAATTCACTTTGCCAACTCCTTTGGACTAGAACATAAAATTTTCAAATGGAAGGTCTAAGGTTTAAATCTCTAGGTGTGGACCAACAGTGAAATTCTGTAATGCGCTCCCCCTTTAGATTACCACCAAGATACATGTAGAACGGGGGAAGTGCATATACCCGATGGATTAATCGAGACAAAATGTTTCGGACGCGCTCGATAAGGTATAAAAAAGAAGAGAAAAAAGAGAGTAAGAGTTGACAATAATAAAAACAAAGTAATAGTCCCAAAATAGGGAAAAGAAATAAGCAACAAAAATGACTAATTATTTAGTACTCCCAGAGTGTTGGAGGGCATTGCCATGTGGTACTTCCACAACTAAAAGAACGCCACTACACTATGTGGATTACTTATTTTCTCCCAACCAACCAAAAAGTGAATGATGATTGTCCATATCAAATAATTAGTCAGGTTGGCTGTACAAAGTAGGCAACGCCGCATGGTACTTTGGAACGCTGAATAATTACTTACAAACCCTGAATAGTACTATAAAAAGGGTTGCAAGTTCTAACGTTTTCCTTTTTTGGAGCAAAGAAACATATCATTACCGCAAACTAAAGCAAATACAAAACACCACCGGTCCGAAAATGAAAAAATTAAAAGGAAAAAGAAAAAAGCAAAACAAAACATTATTGAACGGTGGAATTCAGCCCTCAAAATTAATTGAGGTGCGCTTAAAAGTTTCGGACACCTAAGTTAGTTAAAGTTAGGGGTGTCCACGGATCCGATCCGATCTGCTCAGAGCGGATTATGGTTTTTAAGATCGGGACCGAAACCAAACATTCATGGACGGATCGGACGGATCGCTAGATTCGACAGATGATTAAGAAGGATCATTGAAATGGATTGAAGCGGTCGATCCGGATCCAAAACCGCCGATAAGAAATTACCGATCCTGAACCAAACCGAACCGAAGCCAGAATAATCACGAATGGGCGATGGGCCGAATCGGATTGGACAGATTTGGCGGATTAAGCGGATCATGATCCTTCGGACAGCCCTAAGTAAAACAATGACAGGCAACTTATGGTACAATTTTGTTTTATTTCGCGCATGGCTTGTGGTCACTTGATCCTTGGAAAAGGAAGCATGTTTTATCCTATAAATGTGTGAGAATGATAGATGTTACAATTATTTAAGTGATGTCTGTTCATTGCTACCATTGGTAGTCATGGTGTGGTCCAACTCCTATGGAATATATGGTCCTAAAATTCATGTTTTATGAGCCTAGCTAAATGGTGACCCCCCTGGCCACCACCTAATTCTTCACTAACAATCAACTCTGCATTTACTCATAAACTTATCCCACAAATAGTGACCCACCGCACGCACCGGGAAAGGGTTGCACATCTCCTATTTCAATGTGCTATATATCGACTTTTCTAAAACATGCATGCAGTCTATACGAAATTTTGCTTTGATTTTAAATGGGCGTATGACCAATAAACATGGGATTGATCACCCACTGATTAATCAATGTATGAGTAATATTGACTCAGAAATCTTGAAAATTAAATTTATAGAACATAATCCTAACATATTTTTAACTTGAAAATACGAACATAGACCTGTCTAAAATGACTTATTGTTATTATTATCATCGTCGTCATCATCTTGAGATTGAGTCCAACATTTCGGTATTGTGTCTTACCTTCAGTAAGAAAAATATTTGGGTCACATAGTCTTTTTCATAAAAAAAAATAACCAGAGGCTTGTGATTAATCGAGACGTGTTAAATTAGTCTTTACACTCCGTTGTAAAATTTCTTTGGATTTTTGCACTGTACGTTATCATGACGTAAGGATCATAATGCTTATATGACTTTTTTGTGACCCAGGTGGCGATAATCAAAGATTCGAATTAATGAAATAGCAACATTCGAAGTCCTCACATTCAATGCATCATTATCCCTAAGTTGATTAATTAGTACCCATTTTCCTCGGTGGAAACCTATTCACGGACCAATATTTGTGTGTGGGTTAATTTTCCAGAAAACATATATCTTACCTCTAACTATTTAGTCGAGCAGGCCCGAACGCCTGCGTTATCCGTAGAGTTAGCCTGGCAATTTTCCAGGTTCCTTTTTGTGTAATATATATATATATATATATATATATATATATATATATATATATATATATATATATATATATATATATATATATATATATATTTTTTTTTTTGGGGGCAACTTCAGGCATGCACAAACGATTATTTCCCAAGAAAAATTAGTGAAGACACTTCATTTTTTCTTTTTGAGTTCTCGATATGTGTCATTATATAAAGAAGTAACTTTATACATCCATGAAACGATCTCCATCAAATATGTTTGCTCTGGAGTTATATCATTGCTAGAATTCACGAGAATTTCATTTTTCAAGAAAGGTAAATACATTCATATTCTATATACTTGAATAATTCATAAGATCAAGCTCATAACGCATTTTAAAAGACTGATCATAATATGATATGTAAATCACCATTGTTCTCATAAGGCTTTGATTAATTATATTTGGTATTTAGTAATATCTCCAATGTAAAATAACATTAGAGGGTTTTTTTTTTTTGGTACTTTGGAAATGCATTAAACAAAGCTAGGCGAAAAACACAGTTATGCCATCCAAAGTGGCAAAGAAACTGCAACAGAAAATCAGAAATGTAAAGAGATACATAACAAAGCAAGGGATGGTGCTAATCAAGAATCAGCCTAAGGTTTAGGCCATCTCTAATGAGGAACTCTCTCAAAGAGGGCGGGTAATTTTCTAGAACTAGAAGGTCTTCATTTTTTTTTTCTGAGCCAATCCGAGCTAAATGATCCGCACATTCATTGGTACTTCGAGACACATGAACAAGAGTTGAGTTTGTTCTAGTAAGGATTGTCTTTGCATAGTGAATACTCGTGCTCAAAGGGTGATTTCCATTGGGTCCTTCATTGATGAGTTCCATAGCCACTAAAGCATCTGATTCAATCTTCACATAAGTCATTCCTTTTTCCAAGATAATGGCAAGTACTCCTTTGTAGATGCCCCACAGCTCCGCTTCAAGGCTTGAAGTGCATGAAAGCTTGCCATTGTATCCCAAACACCATTTGGTATGATCATCCCGGAACAACCCTCCGAATCTAGCTGGTCTTTCCCCATTATTCCAACAGCCATCCGTATTGAGCTTCAAGTTACCTGTAGTAGGAGGTACCCATCGAGTCAGTCTAGGTTTCAATTGATCATTTGATAATATGGATTTAAAAGCCTTGTCAATCTCAAGAGCATAGGTAAAAATTGCCTTGGAACTCACAATAAGAGAAACGTCAATATTGTCAAAACTTTTAGTATTTCGATCCTTCCAAATTTGCCAAAGCGAACTGACAAAGATAGTGTTCCAATACAGATCTTTATCACTACTGGAAAAGTGATTTTTCTTTTTTTAAATGGTGGTGATCCATGTTTTGATAGGGATATTAAAATCCATAAATATCAAATGTCTACATTTTAGAAAATCCCCAGAGCTCAAGGGCTTTAATACATCCTCTAAAGAGATGATTTAAATCCTCAGGAGAGTTGCTACACCGTGGGCAAATGTCCACTGAGATTTTAGATTTTAAGTTTTAGAGGGTATTTGTACAATGTCAAACTCAGCAAAAGGTAAAGTGGCATAATTTCAAAAACAATAGAGGAGGTTCTTATAGTAGAGAGTGTGCTTGCGATAGCTATTGATACAAATTTTAGATTGTAGCTTTAGATTTTGTTGGTGATTATAAATTTTAGATTATAGTAAAAGCAGATAAACATGTTTATCGTTTCCATGAAATTAAGATTTACTTGCAGTAAAAACTGGTATTAATTTTACTACAAATGCAGAAAATCAGCTTTTATAAAACTTAAAATCTAAAATCTAATCTGAAACGCACTAGAAGTTACCTAGATTCAGCCTTATGATCTTTAGAATTTCATTCATTTTTTAGCATTTCAAAATCAATAGTATCCAAAACTTGTAATCTAGAATTTTTTGGTAAACAACCCAAATTGATTATGAAAAAACTGAAATCTCAAATTTTGAAAAAAAATAGTTATTGTAAACAAGCACATAATTACAAACCTCAGCGATAGTTTAATTAGGTAATTGATATTCACACTCCTCAAATTGTTATCCACACTCTCTTTTTATCTTTTAATGAAATTTTTACACTTGAAAATTTTAGAAAATTTCACTAGAAGACAAAAATGTAGACAACAATTTAGGGGTTTAGAAATCGCTCCCCTATAATTCACTTTTACTCTATGTTCCCAAAAAGTGCAATTAACCCTTCTTTTTAAGTGGGGTGAAACTATCCTTTTTTATTTCACTTCCATTGATGATGTGGCTTTCCCTATACTAATGGAGAATGCTAGGGATACAGATCATAATGGTACAAAATTTGTACAAATTTGTTCGGGGACCCACTAGTGGGTCTTCACTGGCAATCCGAGCCGTTGATTCATCTCAGAATAGTTTTCCAAGGGGCTCCAAGAGAAATCATCTCAATCTGACGTGCGTAAGTTGTTGATTCAAAACTCACCCATTTCATTCCATACGAGTTGGAAAATAAGATTACCAAAAAGTACAAATATTGTCCAATGAATTGAAAATTTTACACTCACAGACCCTTGAAGTGCAATTATATTCACTCGCTAAAGTGGATTATATTAGGTAATCATTTCACACCGTATTGATCCGATCTTTTCACTATTCCTCTCCCTCCAAGGCAAGGGGTTGGCCTAGCAGGCCACAACATGAAACTTGGGGTCTTGCTCTTTATTAAGATTTTAGATACACTAAGGTTATGTTTGGTTTGGATTTTGAGTTTTGGTTTTTGTAATGATTAGAGGGAGAAATATGAATAATAATTAAAAAATAGGTATTAATAATTGGAGAGAGATAGAGAGAAAAATAAAAATAAAATTTAAAAGGGTCATGCCAACGGGTGCCATAGTGAACCCATTAAGGGTATAAAAAGTACATTTTTGTGTGTCTTACTTATACAAAAAAGTACACTAGTACGTTAAAATACACTTAAAAATGTATTTTAAAGTACAAGTATACTTTTAAATTGTACTTTTTGTACTGTTAACGGGTGCACTATTGCACCTGTTGGCATTTCCCAATTTAAAAATAAGAGTAATAATTGAATAATAATTGAGAAAATCGATTCTTGGAAACCAAAACGAACAAAGCCCTCTTTTGAAGTCAGCATACAAAACTTTGCTCCAATTTTAGTTGGATAGTGGAATTCAACCCTTAAAATTAATTGAGGTGCGCGTAATCATGACATCTGAGTTAAAACAATGACAGGCAACTTATGGTACAATTTTGTTTTTTATTTTTATTTTGCACATTATCACTCGTGGTACAATTGATCCTTTGGAAAGCGAAGCATGTTTTATCCTATAAATTAAATGTGTGAGAATGATAGATGTTGGTACAATTTTTAATGTGATGTCTGTTCATTGCTACCCTTGGCAGACATCGTGTGGTCCTATGGAATGGTACTTAAAAGTTATGTTTTATGGGAACCAGATCCCATGTTTCAAATTTCTCATGTTCTTCTGTTGCGGAGAGTTTTGAGCCATTGAATCACATACAAATATTTAAAACACAAAAACAAAATTTTTGCGACGTGTTTTTATGAGCCCAGCTGGAGGGTGACCCGCCAGTTGCATTTTCTCATAAGCTTATCCCACAAATAGTGACCCACGGCACCGGGAAGGGTTGCACATCTCATAGTTCACTGTGATATCAACTTTTCTAGAATAATCCATACAAAACTTTGTTTTGATGTATATAAATAAATACGGGATTAGTGAATGTGTGTGTAAATACGGGATTAGTCAACGTATAGATAAGATTAACTAGAATCGAAATCTTTAAACGTTAAATATAGTCAATGTTGAATAATAAACACCGGAAATGTTAAATAATAAATACAGGATTAGTCAATGTGCAGATAAGATTGAATCGAATTGAAATATTGAAATGTTAAATTTATAGAACATATTCCCAACATATTTTTATCTTGAAAATGAGTGCATACACGTGTCTGAAATGACCCCTATTTTTTTTATTTTTTTTTACCATGAGATTGAGTCCAATCTTTTGGTTATGCGTCTTACCTTCAGTAAGAAAAACATTTGGGTCACACAGTCCTTTTCATCAATAATTATGGTCAGAGATTAATGGAGGTGTGCTAAGTTAGTCGTCCCAACACCCCGTTTTAAAATATCTTTGCATTTTTGCGTTGCACGTTATCATGATTTAATGCTCTTCATAATGATTACTATATGACTTGTTTGTGACCCAACTCTCGGTCACGAGGTGGCGATAATCAAAGATTCCAATTAATGAGGATGAGTGAAGAATCAGGAGCTGTTTGGTGGAACAGATATCCATCCCAAAATGGCAAGATTCCAAGTCCTCACATTCAATTGTTTCTCAAAATATGGTGTTAATTTGATATAGTATAACCCGGTGGAATTCTTTTTTCTTTTTCTTTTTTTGTCATTTATCATTCCTAATCTATTACATGGGGGAGGGAGTAATGGGATTCGATTCCAGGATGTAATGTGGGGCATCCAAAAACTCTACTGCATGAACTAGCCACCACTTGCTAACCCGTTGGAATTCATGTATGCAACTTATTCATTATCTCTAAGAGTTGATTAATTACCCAATTTCCTTGGTGGAAGCCTATTCACTGGCTATTTGTGTGTGGGTTAACAATCTGGTCCTATTGGTGATGGCTAGCTTACACATTAGAGCTCTTAGATGCCCCACATTATATTTCGGGATTGAATCTTGTTCCCCCTCTCCCATATAATAAATTAGGAATGACAAATGACAAAAAAAAAAAATTGGTCCTGAGTTATCTGCAGATAAACATATTTAATACTAATGTCGAAAATTAGCTTTTTTTATAGTGGTTAAAATCTAAAATCTAATTCGAAACAAATTAGCCAGAAGGTACCTAAATTCAGCTTTGGTATTTTTCGAATTTCATTTATTTTTTAGCTCTTCAAAATCTATAGTATCCGAGAACTTGCTATCCAGAAATTTTTGGCAAACAGAAAACTGATTCTGAAAAAACTAAAATATCAAAAAAAAATTAATTTAATTTTTTGTTGTAAACACGTACATAGATACAAACCTCAGTGACAGTTTACTCTTATTATTATGTACCCAAAAAGTGCAAATAACCCTTCTTTTTAAGTGGGATGAAACTATCCTTTTTGACTTGTCTTGAATTGATGACTTGGCTTTCCATATATTACAAAAGTGAAATAGTTTTTCTTCGATAAGTGTATAATGCTTGTGCGATTCTTGTACTATTGCCTAGGAACCAACAAAGAGTTGGAAAATAAGATTAGCAAAAAGTACAAATATTGTCCATTGCTCAACACTTTTGTTTGGTGGAAGAAAACATTCCCCAATGAATTGAAAATAAAATTACATGTCCCCCTCCACTGTATAGCCCAACTTATTTGACCATCAAGGACAAATCTGTCCAAGTAAAAGGAGTAATGATAATCCAACATGGAAAAGGTGAAAAGCTAGCCAAAGTAACATGCCAAGGGGCCCAAGGGCAATATGGGAACGTTGAAAATGTACAAACTCTGTTCAGAGCAGGGAGAGTACACATTCATGAAGTAGAAACAAAGAAGATGAGAGAGGAGAAATGGAAAATAAAAGCAAAAGTTCGTTATGGTTTTTTACTGAAAGGTTTTATTTTGAAGCTTTTTGGATTGAAATGGAGAGGGGAGGAGAGAAATGGATCATCTCCCTCCCCGTTCCTAGGTCTAGTTGTGTTTAGGGCACAACAAACTTCAACTCATGTGGTGTCAGAGCGTGGTCTTAGATGGCCTTATCTCACGTGGTAGTGTTCTTGTTGCACGAGTCAAATCGTCTCATCTTCTCAATTCGTATACGTACTTCTATGTGCATACTGCACGTGAGGGAGAATATTACACTTTATCTCACTTCGCTCATCTAAACCACCCAAGCTTGGTTATCATATTCTAGAGTGATGCAAGGTGTCTTATGAACTACAAGAAAGACCAACAACAATTAAACACAAACAAGATAGTTTAGAGAAAACGTTCTCTAGACTCTTCATCATTCAATAATACTAAAAAACTATCGTGCCTGTTAGGGGTGCACGTACCTCAGGCCAGGCTTATACTAGATACTATGAGACTTATGTATGCCCAAGCCCTGCCCATTAAGAATTGAGCTTCATTTTATATTTTCAAACTTAGTCCAATTAAAGTTTTATTTCTCAGACCCACCCAATAAGCCCATTTATTTTTCTAAGTTGTGATACCACAAATCTTAATAAATCAACTACAACAATCACAAATTAGAATTCAAAATTGGGAATACTCAAAGTTTTATGCTCTCACACTACTATTAAAAACAAACCCATAAAATTAATATTATGTTTCAATAATGAAATTGTCTCTCAAAATGCAATAAAAGTGTTCAAAAAGTAAAACTCTCCAACATTTATAAAGTTTGACATGAAAAAAATTACATTCAAGCCGGGCTAGGCCTTGAGAATTTTCCCAAACCTATCTCATTAACACATTGGGCAAAAATACCAACCCGGCCCAACCCTATAGGCCTAAATATATATCCCAAATCCTAAAAAAATCAGGATGGGTTAGGCGGGCCACTGGGCCAGTGTGCACCCATAGTGCTCATAAGGTTTACAACTTATAATATAGGACAAATGGAAACCCTAATTGATTTGTCTTGGAAATGAAGCCAAATCAATAATTAACAAAAAATTACCAAAAATTGAAAATTCGAAAAATAATAGCAAAATAAAAACTAGAGAAAATTCTAGAATGTTTCACAAAAGCGCAACTTAATTTAGATTTTGTTTGCCCTATTAATTGACAAGTTAAATCTTTTCTTAACCGACAAATTTGGCCATTTGGAGCCCTAACCAGCGACGAAAGCCCGACAAATGACGTACACCATGGCCGTAGGCGATGAGTCTTGATCGTTGGGCCGTTTTCGGTCAAATCCAAGTGGGCCAATACAAAATTCCGCAGCAGAATAATTATGATTTTTCCACCCTAGGCTTAAAATGCCTAAAGTACTCTTCCTCCATGGCTATTACATCATAGAAGCTATTCCACTTATAGCCAATTGATTTTTGGTCAGAACCTTACAAGAAATTTAACATTGTGACGCATTAATTGGTACTACTCCGGACCCAAACAAGTGATTCAAGTTGTTTATTGCGTTTGACATGATGAGTGGGTTGCATAAAGAGTTACGTATATTGATCAACTATCAGTAGAGGCAAGAACAAAACACGTTCGTCTTGACCCCAAAAAAAAAAAAACAGGTATTGTATATTTGAAACAAAACTTCAATACAATCATGTT
Organism: Vaccinium macrocarpon; assembly: GCA_022606695.1. Taxonomy (NCBI): domain Eukaryota; kingdom Viridiplantae; phylum Streptophyta; class Magnoliopsida; order Ericales; family Ericaceae; genus Vaccinium; species Vaccinium macrocarpon. The sequence continues at coordinate 3,053,268 of CM040173.1, forward strand.
TTGTTTATGTTCTACCGATGTCCAATTAGTATGTTTGTTTGCATAACATTTTTGGACCGTCTGAATGTGCTCTGGTAATCCTACGACCCTGTAATACATCTACAAGGTCTCCGGGTCCATTCTAAGTCATTTATTTTATTAGTTCTGATCAACTATCATTCTTAGCTTTGTTAAGCGTTTTTAACTAATTAAAGAAATTTTTGGCTAAATGGACACGAAAGCAAGACTCCCTCCAACTTAAAATTCGGTTGACAAAACGATAAGTTAGAAATAAATTACTTTGTAAGAGAAAAAGTTCAAACTTTTTACGTGAATTAAAAAAGCTTATTGATATCTCATAATTTGCTAAAAACACGTTTGAATTTTTCTTGTAAAAATTGCATTATTTTTAGCTTTATCATTTTGCGAACCTCATTATCGTTCTGGGAAGGAGGGAGTAAGTGCTTGTCTCTCATGGAATCGCATGTTCCAACTCCTGGGGTTATCGGAGGATTTTCCCTACTTCAAAATTTTTCGGAGTTTGTCAAGATGCGCCAAAGCTCACCTGGATATCTCTTTCTTCTTCTTTTTTTTCCCCACCGTTTTGTCAGGTGATGTAGCCAATGCCTGTGGTTGGTCTTTGGTCTTGGTCTGGACCATGGGACATTCGAAACACGATCACTCGTGGGCCAACAGGATAATGGGCGTCACTTCTCTATCTTGAACACCTCCAAGGCCTACACTAGCAGCTTTGTGGGCTCCGTGGGGCTGTACGAATGGGTCCACTCTGACATGGACAGGCCCATATCCTGAGAGGGGGAAAATATCGAGAAGATTGGAATTAGGTGTGAAAAACTTGGGTGTCGGTCAGGTATAGTCGTGTGGTATTGGATCGCATATTGCGACTGTTTAAAAGTATTTTGGACGGTCTAGATTGCAAATGGAGAAAGAGGAGAGAGTGGATAGAAATTTAATCAATCCAAAATATTGACTGACAGACAACCGAGATGCACGATCGGACGCCACAAAACCGTACTCGACCATCACCCAAGTTTTTCTCTCATTTGTGTGCAGAGATTCATCCTCTGAAATTCTAGGGAAAATTATTCAAATGGTCCATGTAGTTTCACTTGAGTCTCGATTTAGTCACTCTAGTTTCAATTGCACTATAACGAACTCTGTAGTTTTAATTTTGGTCAATTTTGGTCCAATTGATAACGTTCGTTTGCAAAGTTGACGGAAAATTCAATTTGGGGCTTTTTTTAGGGGTAAAAAAGACTTTTTTCCCACTCTCCCACACAAAACCAAAACCCTAACTCTTCCTACCCTTTTTGCCATAATTTTTCATCTCAGGAGTAAAAAAAAAAAACATCGTTGTTCTTCTTCTTCTCTTCTCTCTCTCTCACACATAAAACCTCCACCACACGGAAGACGGCTACAAATCACCACCCCTCGCCCCTCTTCCCTCTCATTACCAAAATTCTCGAACTTCCACCACACTCACCTCATCATCCCCACTCCCACCACCACCAACATTAACTTCCCTTTCCTGTGTCCCCCCCGCTAGCGCTGCCTAAATCATTGTAACTGATTTTTTCCGTAGCTGTAGGAAATTTCCGATACAAAGCTGCCATCGGGCATAACTCCGACGCCCATCGACGATGATGAAAATTGAAATTGAATCAATTTTAATCCCAAGTAGCAAAGTTCAACTGCATTAGTATTTTGTTTTTTGTCAGTAATCTGGGACTGAGGTGAAAGAATCGAGTGCTTACGCTGCTGTTGAAAGAATTGAACTTCGAATTTGTGAAATCGATCTCAATATAGTTATCCTGTGACGGATCCACCATTTGTTTCGCCGCCGGTTGAGCGGATTTCATGGGTTGAACAGGAACAACGCTATCCGACCCTGAATTGTGTATCCCAAGATGCGAGACGCAGAGGAGAATACCTCTGTTCTGATGATGATGGGCATTTTTCAATCGAAAAGAATTGTTTTTGGTTAATTTTGAGGGGAAGATGATGGGAAAATCTAGTAAAGGGAATGAACCTATAAATGGGATTCCTTTGGATTGTTGGGATTTCATAGGAACAGGAATGTAAAAGTCGTTGAAACCAATCAAGATTCAACCGATTTTAGGGTTTTATGAATGTGAGAGAGAGAGAGAGAGAGAGAGAGAGAGAGAGAGAAGAAGAAGAAGAAGAAGAAGAAGAAGAAGAAGAACAACAACAACAACAACAACAATGATTTTTTTTTTTTTACTCCTGAGAAGAAAAATTACGGTAAAAGGGGTAGGAAGAGTTAGGGTTTTGGTTTTGTTTGGGAGGGTGGAAAAAAAATCCTTTTTACCCCTAAAAAAAGCTCCAAATTGAATTTTCCGTCAACTTTGCAAACGGACGTTATCAATTGGACCAAAATTGAAACTATAGGGTTCGTTGGAGTGCAATTGAAACTAGAATGACTAAATCGAGACTCGGGGGAAACTACAAGGAACATTTAGATAATTTTCCCGTAATGTTTTCCGTCACTTTTACCTGTGATTCCCATGAAAATTGTCTCCAAGCAATTTATACTCGAGGTTTTCAAAATAAAAATTTGAACACTCCAAATATTGATTTGTATTTTCTGTTGTTGTTTTAATCTTATTAGCGATCCTTTATCTAGCTTTTCGTCAATTATTTTTGAGATCAATATGTATTTTTTTGATCGACGATGAGAGTTAGAAAAATATATAAATATTTAACCATAGTTAAAAAATATTAAGATAAGACAACATTAAAGACAATAAAGATTGTTATTTCAATTTTTTTTTTCCTGTCACGCGAAAGGAATCCTTTGAAACGAAAGGATTTAGGTCCTGTTTGCTAGTATTTACAGTATAATCTAACTTGTTTAGCTTATTTGCTTAAAAAAAAAAAAAGAAGCCAATGAAGGTGTTTATTAACAATTATGAGTAATCACCAGTATTTAGCTTTTTAAACTTATTTGACAAAAAAGGCTAGATTATTTTATGCTCTAATTTGGAGTTTCAAAAATTATTTTAAGTTGTTAAACCATGAATAAACAAAATAATTCTAATGTGAATAATTTATTCTCACTCAAGTTCTAAGGACAATATAGACATTTAGTCTATGAAAACCTATTTGACAACTTATTACGTCCTACCACACACATAGACCAGGTAAAACTAATACTCTATAGAAACATGAGATTTTGTGAAGATGGTCTCAAGAAGTAAAGAAGAGTTGAACCCAAGACCTCATCTTCCTTAGGAGCAGTCCTTACCAACTCCTCTATTGCTTAGATTTTTTTTTACAACTTATAAAGAGCGATAATAAATGGTTTTACAAGCTATTTTAATTTTTTAATGTAAATAATCAAAAAAACTATAATCGAAAAAGCTATAAGTGTTAGCAAACAGGACCACAACAAGTTTTCAATTGTTATTTTCTTGATTTTCGCAAATACCACTGTAGTTTTATAAGTATCATTACTCTTGCATATCGATGCATTGTATTTAGAGTAACTATTAGTCACCAGAATATGTTTAGCGTGTAAAATGGTGAAATGAATATGCAAAACTATCATTTAAAAAGTTACTAATTTATAAGTACGAGCAAACAAGACCACATTAAGCTTTCAATTTATTTTCTTGATTTTCGCAAATTCCAAGTCCCAATTTCTTGGTCGTTCTTTTCATTTTGGGATGTCCCAAAATATTTGTCTTACTTCTAAAAACATCAATCAAAATTGGGTCACTTTCCAATTTTATCCTTAAAAAGTATTTTTTCCATCTTTATTGGCTAGTCTATTATCTTTTATTTTATAACGGTTTTTATGATTTTCAAAATTTTGTATAATAAAACTAATTGATATCTATCAAACAAGATCCATATTGAATATATTTTGACTTTCATGTAATAAATTAGCCTCACAAATTTGGGCACAGTAATATTGACTAGATTTAGGGGCAAAATAGAAAAGTCAATATAAAGTTTTTACACCACTTAAAAACTCATTTCCCCAAAAGGGGCCAAGAAATTGGGATGGAGGGAGTAACTTTTAGTCACCGAAATATGTGTAGCGTGTTACAAAAACGGGGAAATAAATATGTAAAACTTCATTTACTCGTTACTCAACTCCGCCGCGAGAACCTAAACCTTAAAATACCTAAACCTTAAAATTTATTGAAAATTAATATTGATATTCCTTTTTTTTTTTCTTTTCTTCGAGTACAATTACTAAACCACCATTTTACTTTATAATTAATTCCATTCTTTTACACATAAAGATAAAAAGTCATAGTGTTGTAATAAATTCGCATAGTAGAGACAAAACAGGGGAGTGCCAATATAAAAAATGGAAAGTGTCAATATAAATTCTCAATTCACTTCCTATATTTTAGAGCATTATCATCAACTTCTCTATTTTAATTTTAAAGTTAAATTAAAGAGTAAACTCCTCTAAAATCTCAAAAATCAGTCTCAGCAAACAAACTCACCAATTTGAAGATTTTTTAACTTTGCTATAGTAACTTAACAAATTTGGTGGCTTACTGTTCACTCACCAAAAGAAAAGGAGGGAGGAAAGAGTAAAAGTTTGAATAGAGAGTCTGATTCCGTAAGCTTTTCATAAAGTGACTTGCTAAAGTTTGAATAGAGAGTCTGCTTTTGTGAATTTTTTGAAAAGTAAAAAAGTGATTTGCTAAAGTTTGTATAGAGAGTCTGATTTTATGAATTTTTTGAAAAGTGACTAGCTAAATTATAAAAAGCGTTTTTGAGGTGAAATTTGGTATTTTTTTTGGTGTGTCAAATAAGAATGCCACACACACACTCGCACACGCGCACCCGGATTTTTTTTTTTTTTTTTTGAACTTTTTTTTTCCCTGTATATATAGATACCCCCTCAATAAATCCAAACTTCACACTCACTCTACTCTCAACCCTCTATCTCTCTCTCTCTCTGTGTTTCTGACATGGACTCCGTACAACACTTCGTCTTCCGTCCACCCGAAACCCCAAGAGAGCCAATGGAATTCCTCGCTCGCTCCTGGAGTCTATCAGCACAAGAAGTCTCCAAAGCTCTGGCCCCACCCCACCATCACTCGCTGGCCAAGACCTGCAGCGGCGGTGTTATTAAAACTTGCAATTACGGCGGCGGCGGAGGAGGTGGTGGTGGTGGTGAAGTTATAGCGGAGGACCTCGCCGGAGAGGCGGCGGAGGCGGTGTCTGGAAACCCATTTTCGTTTGCTTGTTCTGAGACTTCGCAGCTTGTCATGGAACGCATTATGTCTCAATCTGTGAGTATTTAACAAAAGGCCAAAAAACCAAACAAACATGTGTGGACAAATTTTGGGGATTTTGTTTGTTGGGTCCGAATCAAATTGTGCTCAAATTATTTTCTCTGTCACAGAGATCCTTGAGCAGGGCCTTCTGCTTGCCCTATCAATTTCTTACTCGCGCTTTCTATCTTCACTCTCACGAATTTTAGTACTTTGAGATATTTTCAACATACCCTTTCAAGGACATTTATGTGACTTAAATTTGGCAATTTCCTGATATTTTCTGGAAAATGGGTTTTTATGTTTTTGGCATCTGACTTGAATTTGATATTGGGAAATGATTTTGGGTTCTTATGTTTTTGGCATCTTACTAGAATTTGGTAATAGGAAATGATTTTCGTGCTCCACTTTTTAATAAAAGACAAATTTCATAGAAACTCAAAATTTTGAAAGTGGGATTATCCAAAAAGTAGAGCGCGAAATTCATTTCCCTTGATATTTTCGTGCCATTTTTGTTACATTTCCTTCATAGAAACACGTACTTTAGACAAATTTCATTTCATTTTCCTTTTTTTTCCCCCCCTCTTCTTGATTTTTATGTTTTGCTTTAGTTTCTGTGGGTTTGGTTTCTGTGAAAACCAAAGGTATTTCTTGAAACTACCATAGAATATTTGGGTATTAATTTACTAATAGTTACAAGTGGGCTTTCTATTTTTTCGATGAAAATTTAGTACTGGAATTAAAATAAAGAAACATGGCACTCTTGCTCTGGGTTTTGCAGGCTTCAATTTCAAGTTTCCTCTCTCTCTCTCTCTCTCTCTCTCTCTGACCCCAATTTCTGTGTTTTCTTGATAAGCTATTTTTAAGGCTTCAATGATGACCATTTGGGCCTTTTACAGACTTTATGTTTAAGTTTGTGACTATTAAAATAATGTCTAACAAAGAGATTGTTTAATTTTGTTGGTGGTGTACAGCAGGAGGTATCACCACGCACTTCTGGAAGGCTTTCTCACAGCAGTGGACCCTTGAACGCTGGTGGTGGCCTCAGTAATTGTGGCTCTCTCACTGACAGCCCCCCTCTCTCTCCCTCCGAAATCGACGACAAGGTCCTCCTCCTCTCCCTCTCCCCCGTTTTTTCGTCCTTCGATACAGTAAAACAAGATGTAAAATCGCTTGCGTCTCGGCCAGTTTCCATTACATTTATATTCGTTTCCGATTCACGTACCAGTTGATGGATGTTATGATGGATGTTATGGCCGATATTGAACTGGGTTATTCGGGCACTTTAAAAAGAAAAATTCTTCCAAAAATGTTTTTGAAAAATTCGCGATCACTATTACTGATTCCTGTTATGTATTGTTCGATACTCTCGTTACCGTTGCACTGCAGACGTTGACGTTACTTATCCAGATCCGGTAATGTAAAAATTACTATTTGCATACGTGCGGCATGTTTGCTCGCCGGCGACCTGACATATTTGCCGGAATTTGACAAATACCCTGCAATCCAGATGGCGTGGGACGGTGGGACTGGAATATTGTTTCGTTTTTGCACACTCAGAGATTGTGTGTGTGTGTGTGTGTGAGAGAGAGAGAGAGAGAGAGCAGTGATTCAGCTTTCTCTGTCACCAACAATGACTTTAATTACACCCCAGATAGAGAGTCTATTGATGCTTGGCTTTATTCAATTCAAAAACCTGCATCACCAATTTGGTATAAGATATGCACACGCCTAAAGTACTTTCTTTTCCTTTTTGTTTTTTTGTGGGTTTTGGTGGTCAAGTGTGTTCAGGCCAGCTTGCGTGCAAATCTTGTTCCTCTCCCTTATTTATGGAAAATATTATTGAATATTGATTAATGAGTGTAACTCAACTACAGTTCCTAGCTTCCTCCAAGCCCCATCCTTTGTTTGTTACTTCAGGAAGAAGCACAAAATTCACTGGAAATAGAAATCCTCCAATTCGGTCCTTATATGATAAAAGTGCTCTGGATGGTTAGAGAATCCCTTCAATTATGGACGAAGCTTCCTCCGAGGCTGTATTGTCAAGCCCGGTCTAATTTGGGCTTTTTTTTTTTTTGGGCCATTCCGACCACAATCATTGGAAATGTTGATTTTGTAGCGTAAATAGGAAAACATTCATGTGCAACTGTGCAAGACTAGTTTGATTGAACACGGATAGCTTCATGAACAAAATAGATTTGTGCTCTACAATTAGGCTGCACAAAACAGAGATGACAAACAGCATAACGATCCGAATCATTTATGAAGTTCTGCTTAAATTCTATATGCAAAAGTGAAGATGAAAAGACGAATTTTACAATGAAAGAGAGGATATAAAGAGCCAACAATATCCGGAACTCTCAAGAGTAAAAAAAAATGGCGAGCCTCCGCAACTAGTATTCTGTACCTAGGGAAAACCTGAACACGCTTTGTAATTAATCAAGTCAAAGAATGCCCAAGATGAAATAATTTGGCTTTGATTAGAGGAGAACTGCAACACAAAATGACGGTTTTGATGGCATGCAGAACTTCTCTCGTCTGAACTACCAACTGAATTCCCAGTACAATTGGGCGGCTACAACAGGCGGCTTTGCGGCTGCCAATGGAGGAGGGAAGACGGTGGGGAGGTGGTTGAAAGACAGGAGAGAGAAGAAGAAGGAAGAGACGAGAGCTCAGAACGCTCAACTCCATGCTGCTATCTCAGTGGCTGGGGTGGCTGCGGCCGTGGCTGCAATTGCTGCTGCCACTGCCGCCTCATCTGTCCCGGCAAAAGATGAGCAGATGGCGAAAACAGACATGGCGGTTGCCTCTGCCGCCACATTGGTAGCGGCACAATGCGTTGAAGCGGCTGAGGCTATGGGGGCTGAGCGGGAGATTCTTGCTTCAGTTGTTGGTTCTGCTGTTAATGTCCGGTCAGCAGGAGATATCATGACTCTGACTGCCGCTGCAGCCACTGGTATGTTAATTGTTGTTGTTTGTTTGCTAATTACAGAAAACAGTTGGGATATATTATCTTCTTACTGGCAATTTTGATGTTTATTGCGCCTTAGTATTTTCATACTCATGCCTAGGTCAATTACAGGCAAGATTTTAGTTTTCCGATGGTATGTCTTTCAGCGTTGTTCTGGAGTAAATGGATTTTTCTTGGCCTATATAAGTGAAAATAACTGACCCAAGATTTATTTTAAAAAGTGTCCACAACGTTGGGGTGGTAGTGTCTTCATACTCCGCCGGCTGTCTGGCTCATGCTGGTTATTTGCTTTATTTCTTCTAAATAAAGTAGAACCATGAATCGTCAGTGTGATTGGCATTCAGTTTGCTCATTTGTTTATTTTAGAGGATAAAATGTTGATTTTCTTAAATAAGGTATTAAGCAACTCAAGCCCCCTCCGAACTAGGCTCATTGCTTATTGCATAGTTAAGCAAATAAACCAGCGAACCACAAGGGCAGCACTGCATTCCAGACAATTTTTTTTTGGATTTTTTCTATTGTTCATGTTACTGGATATAGTGTAATACTCTGATGGAATTGTGATGCAGCTCTACGAGGAGCAGCCACACTGAAGGCAAGGGCACTGAAGGAGGTGTGGAATATAGCAGCAGTGATTCCGGCGGAGAAAGGACTGGCTGGATTGTCAATTAATGGTGGTGGTCGTGGTGGTGGTAATGGTAATGGTAATGATAATGCTAGTAATGGAAGTTCCAATAGCAGTTTCAGCGGTGAGCTTGTTCCGGAAGATAATTTCCTCGGCATTTGCAATCGAGAGCTCCTGGCTCGTGGTTGTGAGCTCCTGAAGCGAACTCGCCAAGGTACTTTCATATTTTTAATCTGGTTGTAATCAGGACTTTAACATTGTCATAAACACAATAATGGAAGGATAATATTATTTCTTTTCTTGATGCAGGAGATCTTCATTGGAAAATAGTGTCTGTTTATATCAACAAAATGGGTCAGGTAAACTCAATCTAAAGCTACAGTTTATTTCTCATTGCTTGGGTGAAAATCAGCAAATTGTTTTCGTTTTCATTTTCGAGAATCATTTCCACCTCTCTTTTTGTACCGTTTTCCATAAGGCGCGGAAAATTTGAATGAAAGTTTTGGATGTTCTCTTTTTCAAAGAATGAGGCAGTACCACAGTGGCTCTGAAATACATGATATTGTTTTAGCCTTGATTTGATTTTTTGAGATACTGTGTGTGCTGGTTGCTGCTAAAGGTTCGGAACAAAAGATGATATAATGCATAACTGGAGAAAGAGATAATTGTGCATTGATGTTCACATGAATCCACCTTTTTATCTTTGTATTGCAGTCTTTTCTTTCTAAGATCTAGTTGTGAATTGCAGGTGATGCTAAAGATGAAGAGCAGGCATGTTGGTGGGACCATGACAAAAAAGAAAAAGAGTAAGTTCATTTTACTTTTGTCTTTCTCAGTGTGAAAAAACTGAAATGGAGGGGGTGGGTTTTGGTTCTACATAGGGATTAGAGAAAGGGAGTGTGTCACTAAAGTGAAGAAGATCAAAAGATGCAGTCTTTAATTTTTCTCTTTTTGAATTTACAGATGTGGTGTTGGGAGTTTGTAAAAGTATCCCGGCGTGGCCTGGCCGCCACTTGCTCGAGGGTGGTGAACACCGTCGGTACTTCGGGTTGAAGACCTTAGTGCGCGGTGTCGTCGAATTCGAGTGCAGAAACCAGAGGGAGTATGATATTTGGACTCAAGGTGTCTCAAGACTTCTTGCCATTGCAGCTGAAAGAAAAAGCAAACATAGAGGTTGAGAGGTTTAATTGGGAAGAATGGGGAATTTGGTATAGAATTCAAGGCTATCGTAAGGCTTTTGGACTAACCATTATGTTTTAGAATATTGTGGGGGTTGTTTTCTTGGTGTACTTTTTGTAGAAATGGGAAGAGTTAAACTTAAAGTCATCCAATATGTGGATCTCTTCACTTTAGGGGCAGGCATATGCTTTGTGCTTTTTTTCAACTGTTATGTAATGGTTAATTGGTACACTGGGCAAGAATGGGGAAGTTGGTATAGAATTCATGGCTCTTGTAAGGCTTTTGCTAACCATTATGTTATGCAAATTGTGGGGTTGTTTTTCTTGGTGTTCTTTTTGTTTTTTTTGTTTCCTAGATAGGGCTTTGGAAAATCTACATTTCTTTTAAGTATGAATTTGTAATATTTATGCTTTTACTACCGACCAATCGTAAAAATAAGAAAAGAAGTGAGGATACACACAAAGGAGTGCAAACTTCACTTTCTTGGGGTTGATCTCCCTATAGTGGAAAATAGAGATCAAAGTAGTAAAAGTTATCGAGAGCTGGAAAATAGAGATCAAAGTAGTAAAAGTTATCGAAATAGCTCTGTTGAATTTAGTTTACGTAAATCTCAACTAATCCCCTCATTAGTCCTGTCAAAAGTAAACCATGAATTCTCTCACTAGTTTGGTCAAAAGCAAACCATGAACGACGCTAGGACTAAGAGATTCGCGTAAAATTACTTTCTCAAGGCTTGATCCTAAAAATTAAACTTAGGGTCATTTGTTGTGAGGAGCAAACCAATCAACAAACCGAACTAACCTTTGCGGCTTGCTGTTTTGTTTTTTGAAATTTGAACCGTTGAAGTAAAGTGTATGTGAATGAAAGCAACAAAAACCCTGTGATCCATTTGTGTTTTAAGGAAAGGAAAAGGACTCTCTAGGGCTAGGGTAGTCAAAAAGAGGAGGAAGGAAAGAATCCCATTTTGAGTAAAGAATAATTTTTTGCAGATAAAGACACACCCTTGATTCTCTGTCGTTGGTTGATTCATGAGGTGGGCATAACATTTTCTCCAATTTTAATTATAATTTCAGCTTTGATTGTGGCTATGGATTAGGTGACAAGATTTTTCTTGATCTGCAATCTTCCACTCCATATAATAATATTTAGTATGGATTTAGTGAATCAAGAATTTTTTATTATCTTAATGATAAAGCAAAGTGAGCTAGCTGATGATAAGTCCCACTTTATCAGTGGCATGTTGAAAAAAAAAAATCAGGTATTAAAGAGGAACTGCATGCTTATTCATTTCTTTTTCAGCAGTAATCCAGGTACATTTTCTAGTTGCTGTTAGGAATTAAGGAAGATTCAGAAGCTTGCCACAATTTTTTTTTTTAGAGGACATTATAGAAATTTGGCCTGAAATGAGTTATCTAGAATTTAGGTTTTGCTTCATGTGACGAGAGTAGCTATTCAATAGTCTAGTGATAGGGTCACGTGACGACAGTCTCCTTTCACACCACACAATCACACAAGGTTCTATTCACTTAGTTGTAGGCCTTACGTAGCTTGTGTTGACAAAAAATTCTCTGAGTAGATTTTGAGATTTTAAATCCTAAAATGCTGTTGTGAGTGTTTGTAAAAAAAAGAAAAGAAAAGAAAAAAGGGTCAACAGATTTGGGACTTCAGGGATTCTTTTTAGAAGATGAAAATGGGTCTTTAAAATCTGTTTACAGACATGCTGGGTTATGGGTGCATTTGGGTCAAACAATAGATTAGTACAAATGTAGGCCGAATAGTATGCTGGGTTATGGGTGTATAAATTGTATGGCTGGGTTGGGTTTGGTCCAACTAGTTAGAACATGGGCTTGTTCTGAGTGGGCTTGGGAGTACAAGTGTAGGCCTGATTCCGGGCTTGAGAACTCAACTACTTCATTTGTGAGTATATGGGCCAGGCCCATACAATTTCCACCCCTACTCCTAGGCTTTTCAATTGACTTGTACTTATTTGTGGTAGAAAAAATGAATTGTGGAAAAACTTACTTTTCATTGATATGCATAAAATATAATTCTAATATGCTTTTACATATGCTACAAAATTTGATGACCGAAAATCCTAAACTAACAAAGGAAATGTGCATAATTATAATGCATTATCGGATTAGGATTAGAGAAAACAATCTGTGTAATTTGGCCCTCCTAAAATATTTTATTAGCTCAAATTTGCTACAAGACGAGTAAGATTTTTTTATATTTTTTTCTATTGATAAGAGTCCTCGAGCGACATATGTGTGATTACTTTCTGCGGTCCGGGTTTGAACAGAAGAGAAGCTCGGGTTCATTTTGAAAACCTTTCTAAGTTCTCATGTATGTGCTGCTAGATTATTGTTGAAATTGAAGATCTTGTAGTGCGAAGCCACACTAGAGGGTTGTAGTGTGGCATTCGAGCTATTGATTGGGTAATCAATGATCGTGATTTCATTTTGACACTTGTATGATTTGAACTCTTTATTGTCAAGATGAAATTTGAGCCGTTGAATAGTTAGATCAACGGCTCGGATGTCGCCCCTTTGGATTTTGAAATGGGGACTAGTGATGGTAAAATCCGCTTACGTTAACCCAGTCGGGGCCCTGGGGCTAAGCCCACTATGCAGTGGCTTAAGGCCCCAAAGTAGGCCCAAACTAAGGCCCCCTCCTATTATGGGTTAATCCAGTGTATTACTAGGCTTTTAAGTCCAATACAAACTAAATAGGGCACCAACAAACTTCATTTAAGTAGGCCCATTCAAAAACTAAGGCTCAAATATTTTTATAGCTCAAAAGTAGAGCATCCTAAAAGGGGGAAAAATTGATAGCTACAGAAAACAAATCGTCAAAGTTGAAAGCCCAATTCTCGGGTTCCACTTCCATTCTATATTCTTAATCTCATTCTCTCTCTTTGTTGCTTGTGTTTTGTGCCTTAAGTTTCCAACCCCAAATTCAAAATCATAATCAAAACCTAAAAAGATTGTTAGCACTAAGGAGCTCTAAGGGTCATCATGTAATGTTGGGCAAAGTAAATGTAGCAGATCATTTTCAATTTCGCCCTAAGCTTTCTTTCACCCATAGCTACGCTTTTGATTTTGATTCAAACCAACAGGTATGCATTTTTTTTATTGACATGTATGTTCGTCTTTTGCAGCAAAACTAGATTATACAAGTTTGATTAATTTATTTGCCTCTAAAAATGCAAGAAGAGCAATGTTCAAGTGATTCTTATTGATTATTGTGATGTTAAGTAATTTTGCGACTTCAATATTTAAATTTTTGGAAGTTTTTTTGGGGACGTTTTCTATATTTTTTGGAAACCCAGTGTCTTGTAAGTTTTTTGCCCTATCAGGTTTAAACCCGGAGTCTTGTGCAGGGCCTCCCATTGATGAGAATAGCAATAGAGATGGTTGGTGGACATGAAGGTATAAATAAATTTACACATCTAAAGATTTTGATAATGATCTTCTATTTTTGTAGTGTTTCTTTAAATGTGAAAGGTGGTTCCAAACCGATGTTACGCTTGGGGTCCTTGAAATATGAGGGGCGGACATGCGTTAACCAATATGGTGTTGGCATGTTGACACGTTTGCTCACTAACAAAAGTGGTAGAAGTTTTTCTATTTTATTAATTTTCAAAATTCTGGAGATCTATACAGAAAAAAGAAAGCGATGGTAGAGGGAAAAGGGTCTATAATATCTAGCACATTTCTTGCTCCCCAATTTTCCACTAGGAGAGCGACTTAAGATGTTTGTGAAAAAGACAACACAAAAACTGTAAAAGATAGGAAAGTATCAATAATGTTAGGACACAACACTCCATCGCAATAGTCTGTCCGGTAATTAGTTGTTGCAAGTAGTTTCGAAGTGTTCTTTCTCACATTATCAATCATATAGTGTCACGCAGACTCTTATGGTTGGGATTGCAGTGGAGTTTTGTATTCCTACCATTATGTTGGGGATGCAGACAACTTTCAATAATAGCCCGAGGGTGAAGGGAGAGGAGCTTTACCTATTTATATTGTAGTTGCATTGTAATTAGAGTGTGAACGTTTCATTCTAAACATGAGAGAAGACGAGAGAAAACTTTTATTAGAGAGAAGACAGAAAACTTGTATGGCTGTACTCTATATTCTGTAATCATTGTGGACTGGTGTAGTTCCTGTGGTTTTTCTTCGCGTTAATATTTTTCACGTATACCTGTGTATCCCTTCTTCTTTTTTGTTTATTATACATTTTTTTTACACGATTTCAACACCTTAGTTTTCAAGATCCGTAGGGGCATTGTGATTGAATGTGTTGTTCGATTCCTAACACATTATTGGGAAACAAATATATTAAGCATCCTTTGGCTAAATACAAAAAACTAGTTTTTTCGTTTTTTAGATTTTGTCCTTATTTAAATTTTTTTTGCATTTGTTAGTTTTTGGTCGATTTTTTGTGGTTTCTTGTTTTGTCTCGACGAGAGGAATCTAAAAAATATAAAATTATTAACCAAACGTAAAATTTTGTGAATACAAACGAAAAATTATGGCAAAAAATCAATTTTTTGGTTTATTTTTCATCTTTATTCACAAAACTTTAAATTTGGCTAATAATTTTGTATTTTTTAAATTTCTCTCGTCGAGACAAGCCAAGAAACTACAAAAAATTGACCGAAAACTAACAAATGCAAAAAAAATTTAAATAAGGACAAAACCGAAAAAACCAAAAAACTAATTTTTTGTATTTAGCCAAACCACCCTAAGTGAAAAAAATTATCTTTGCTATTGGGTAAAGTCAAAAGTGAGATTAGAGGGAAATAAACAGGGCATATGTGAACTTCACGAATTTTGCTTTCAGACTGAGGTGGGGGCTATAAAGGCCACACACCAGATGAACTTATCCCAAAGCAAAGAAAAAGAACAACAAAAACTCAGGAGTCTCAATTCCATCATGTCTCCTTCTTCATCTCCAGCAGTATCTACTGGTACAAGTGTTTTTGCTATTGGAAAATTCAAAACTCGGCTCTTTACTGTTGAAACCACTGGTTCTTCACTCTCTGCTCTCCCTCCAAAGCAACTCTTGATTGCCACACCATCAGAATCTGGAGAATTCCCAGTGCTCCTCTTACTCCATGGCTATCTTCTTTACAATTCTTTCTACTCTCAGCTCATCCAGCACATCGCTTCCCACGGCTTCGTTGTCGTCGTTCCTCAGGTTAGTTTTTTTCTTTTCTTTTCTGTACAAATTTGTTGGGAATTCTTTGTCAACAAAATGTCCATGTCTCAATGGTGGCCCAAGGTTTTTGGAAGCCTCTGGTTAAACAACAAAATGAGGCCTGTAGTATTAGAACCAAGTTTCAATGGAGCCCCAAAATGTCCATGTTTATTTAACCTTTCATCTACATAGTTTTATGTGTGTTTCCGATAGCTATGAAAAGATAGGTACTGTAGATTATAGCTTTAGATTCTGCTTTCAATTATAGCTTTTAGATTTTGTGGAATCAGATAATCTTATTTACCATAGTTGTGAAGTTATGATTAAATTGCAATAAATAATTATTGTGTTTACTGCAAAGAGCTAAAAATTAGGTACAAAGTCC
This sequence comes from Vaccinium macrocarpon, assembly GCA_022606695.1. Taxonomy (NCBI): domain Eukaryota; kingdom Viridiplantae; phylum Streptophyta; class Magnoliopsida; order Ericales; family Ericaceae; genus Vaccinium; species Vaccinium macrocarpon. The sequence goes on from CM040173.1 coordinate 3,068,894, forward strand.
TTAAAAATAGTTAGAATCTAAAATCTGATTCGAGAAGCACTCCACATTCAACTTCTCTAAAATTAGATATTAGACCATTTTCAACTTCTACGATTCAATAGAATCTCAAATTTATTGATTAGGATTATTTATGAACACTCACAACCTAAGAAGCACGGATACAGATACGAGATAGGGATATGTAGATACGTGATTTTTGTAAAAAATCGGGTACGATACTTTGGGGATATGTTGAATATAAAAATATAAATTAAATTTTTAATTCCTAAAATTCCATTACACAAGTTCACCATTATATATATATACACACAACGAGAGAGAGAGAGAGAGAGAGAGAGAGAGAGAGAGAGAGAGAGAGAGAGAGAGAGAGAGAGAGAGAGAGAGAGAGAGAGAGAGAGAGAGAGAGAGAGAGAGAGCAAAAGCTATGTCGATCGATTTGGGAGAAAATCGCTCATCTGAGATGTATCCTATCTATCCAAACATATCCGAATACCAAAAAAATAAATTTAAAATTTGGATACTTTAAAAAATGTAATGGATACGTATCCAGAGAGTATCCAAGAGTATCGGTATCCGATACATGATACGAAGGCCAAAATAGAGTATCCGTGCTTCATAGCTCACGACAACTTTTAAATCAGTTAAATTGGGTGTTTATGATCTTAGGGCTTACCCATTTCTGTGGCTTGTTGGCCATACATTGGAATTCTGTTTCCCAGAATTAACCTCCATTTATATATCATTGATGATTTGGTATAGCAACTTGGATGACTTTTTCAAGAAAGAAAGAGATGTGAATGATTTCCTTGGGTTTGTCAGGGAAATTTGATAGGGGCATAACGCCGGGCAATGCTAAGTGTTCAAGGCTTTTTTGACTTATGGGTTTGCTTTCTTCTAGGATCTATCAATTTTTTTGTGGTCATCCCATATAGAACTTTTCTTTGGCTTTAAATGGGGCACCCGACAATTAGATTAGCCAACGTGCATGCAAGCTGGCCCAAGGTCTTAGTTATCGAAAACTATGACGGGTATAAATAATCAACCACTCTTTCTGATGTAAGTGGTAGGTATCAGACAAAACTATGAGGTCCTATTTTCATACGGTGCCAATGTCATAACATTCATGTCTTATTCTCTGTCAAAAGCCTCAAAGTCTGTTTGGCACACACCAATCGTCTTGTTTTCAGACCACAAGGCACGAGCAGCTCAAGGGTTTAATAGTATTGCTAGTAAAGCATCAGTGTTCTATGAAATCCATTAGCTTCAATTTCCAAGCTTTCTTTCCAGTTTCCATGTCTTTGGCAAAGTTATTCAATGAAGGAAACTAAAATCTGAATCTCCATGAATCCATCAACTAAATGAGTAAAACATCAATCAAATGGATTACAAATTCGCAATTAAGAAAATTTTACTGTCATATCACTCTGATGAGTTTCTTTGTGACATTTTCGCAAGTGAATGTTTTCCTTTCCAAACACTCTACAATGGTAGTAGAGTAAATCGATGTCTACATTATCTTGCATTTGATTTTGCAATTCAACAGTTATACTCTGTGGCTGGACCCGATGCTACCGGTGAAATCAAGTCTGCGGCTGCAATTACATGCTGGTTCTCAGAAGGACTCCGCAAGGTTCTCCCAGCCAATGTTCACCCAAATCTAAGCAAAATTGCACTTTCTGGCCATAGTCGTGGAGGAAAAGCTGCGTTTGCTCTTGCTCTATGCAAAACAACCACTCCTAAATCCTTGAAATTTTCAGCCTTAATAGGCATAGACCCTGTTGATGGCATGGACAAAGGAAAACAAACCCCTCCACCGGTGCTCACCTATGTCCCTCACTCCTTTGATCTTGAAATGCCAGTTATGGTAATTGGTTCGGGTTTGGGCGAAGTACAAAAAAACCCTTTGTTTCCTCCTTGTGCACCTAAGGGGGTAAACCATGAAGATTTTTTCAAGGAATGTCGAAAACCGGCTTGCTATTTTGTTGCCAAGGACTACGGTCATGTTGATATGCTAGACGATGGTACAAAGGGGATCAGAGGGAAGTCTACTTACTGTTTGTGTAAAAATGGCAAGTCTAGAGAACCCATGAGGAGTTTTGTTGGAGGGGTTGTCGTGGCCTTCTTGAGAGCTCATTTGGAAGGCGATTTCAGTGACTTGGTGGGTATTAGATACGGGCATGAGATGGTGCCGTTGGAGCTTCAAAAGGTCGATTTCCTCGAGTGAAGTTGTGACACAGAAGTATAGAGTACTTCTTGGGATTGCAGCTTGAAGACTAAGATCTTGTTACCATGACTTCATTTTCTGTGCTTCTTTTAGTTCCTTATATAGTTTTGTTGGTGAATTTGCTCACCATATGCTTGAGTTTACTATAGAATTATTCACAGAAAGTGCATTTAGTTTGCCTCTGTGATTGTATTTCAAAATGGACTTGTATAGAGGTCTTGTTGATCTAAATGAAGTATGTTGTACTAGAGGACTTTGTGTTTGGGTGACAACCCTAACGGCCCAACTCACTATTGGGCATTGTGGGTAACAACCCTAAAGCCCAACTGCCACTATTGGGCATTGTGGGTCCTATGCACACAACCCAGAAAGATTTACGTGTTTTGACCTGAATGCCCGTTTCACGGAGAAAATAGGCACATCGCTGAAAATAAAGGAGGAGTTGAAAAGAGGAACAGATCTACTCAACTCAACTCTTTCATTGTGCCCTCACTATGTTTCCTCGCCTCATTCAGCCCATCTATACATGTATATCTAATATCTACACAAAAGGGAGAGGGAAAAATCAAAGGAACCAATAAAGGAGGCTATTCAATGGCTTTGTCAATCAGCCTCCAAAGCAGCTGAGAAAGGTTTCCTTACTACCTGGGAGGAAATCAACAGTCACATCTTCAGGGAAATGATTTTCGCCTCCCCAAATTGTTAACTGCGCCCAGGGGAGTGCGAAAATCACACTAAATTGATTTTCGTAGTCCTTTGGAGAGTGCGGTGAACAATTTGAGGGGGCTGCAAAAATCATTTTTCTATCTTGATAGACAAAACATTTATTGAAAATGATTTGTAATAGTAAAAAAATCTTATATGCGTACTGTAAAGCATATGTTCTATTGATTGTTAAGAAACATGACTGTCAAGTTCTAGTGCCGTTGCTTCAGAAAGGGGAAAGAGTCAATACTTCTTCAAGAGAGCAAACTATATATTCCGCTACTAATCCCTGACAACAGCCTGATAGAATGCCGAGTAATAGCTTAGTACTAGGCACTAGATACTCTCATACATTTGACAAGAGTTCAAACATCACTGACAATAACTACCAAAACTAATACCTTCCGCCGAGGAAAAAAAAACCCATCCATTTTGGTATTCTGTATTTCTTTTAGAGACTACAAGATCCTTTGTTGATTCTAACTTTTTATTATTGCAAAGAGCATTTGTCAATCTTGGAATAGAGAACTTACAAGCCAGGCTCTGTTGACCTTATTTGATGCCTGAGACTTGAGAGCATCTCCAATCTTGAACATGGGAATTTGTGACACAACAAGATAACATGACCAGAACTCGACATAAAATTAGCAGGTTAGGGTTGACTATTTTTGACATGAAACACGTGTATGACATGACAGGAGAGAACCCGTTTAGCTTAAGAGGCCGGGTTATTGGGTTAGTGTTGAGGGTTATCTGACACGAACCCGAATTGACCCAACATGAACCCGAAACTATGCCCAGCCCTAGAAAATGCTCTTTGGAAGATTATATATGGTCAGTTGTTATCCTTTATCACAATATCTCTTTCTGTTTCAACTCTTCCTCCTGTGTTAGGCCTTGAGTCTGAGTGAAATTTGGCATGTTTTTGAAAGTAGGTTTAGTATCTGCCACTAGATCTAATGTCCATGATCTCAAACGTCGATTGCACAATCTGAAGACAATAGGTAAAATGGGAAGTTATCTAGATCAGATAAAGAGCTATGCATAGCAGTTAGGTGTTGTTGGTCACACGATTGATGATGATGATTTAGTCTTCTCTACTATGAATGGATTATCTTCTGAATTTCGACATCTAAGAACAGCTCTAAAACCAAAGGAGGTGTGAAATTTTCATGAATTGATTTCAATTCTTCATGTTGAAGACAGTGATATTCATCATGAGTTGATTTCATTTCTTCATGCTGAGGACAGTGATATTCATCATGAGTATGGGACTGCAGGTTCTAGTCTTGGTTTTGGTACTGAATCTTCAGTTTTTGATGCTACTCAGAAGTCTCCAATGCCATTTTTACCACAACCTCAACTTATTACATGTCCATTTCCTGGTTCATCTTCTTCACAAATGACTATTCCACAGGACCACAGATGTATGAAGGACAGCAGTTTCAGACTCCCACTGGTGCTTTTCAGCAGTTCTTTCCACAGAAATAAAGGAGGCCAGTCAAGGTTTTAGGTTCAATCAAGGGAACTTTAACCAAAGAGGTTTTAATCAAGGAGGTTTCAATAAAGGAGTATACTATTCAGGAAATGGCAAATGCTCAAAAACCTGGATGTCAAATTTGTGGAAAGACAATACTTGTCATCATATTGAACCTACAATATCAAACATCACAACTGTTTGTTTCAGTCTTGGAGGCCTTTTGTTCCTCAGTATCATCAGAGTATACTTTTGTTCCACTTGAACCTCTTCTAGCTCTGATACCATTTGAAAACTTTATGTAGAACTAAAAATCAATGTGTTATGAGTGGAAAGGTCCCAAATGTTATTAAATGATGTCTCATTCCATACCCAAGCAATTTGGGACAATTACTTGTAACATTCTCTAATTATTTACTAAGAGACTGAATGCCATCCTTTGGACTCCTTCAGCCTGATTTCAATTATGGTCTTGAGTCAATCCATGCGAGATGTTATTTTAACTTCAATTGAATCTTGCCAGTGGGAGATTTTATTTTAGCTTTAATTGAATCTTGCCAATGGACGATGAGATTATTGTGTCAAATTCATTATTAAATTGGATAAAACACGGAGTCATCTAAAAAAACCAAAAGATGCTTCCATCTCATCAATTGTATTAACTAGTTATCTTCGATTTTTTTTCTGACCAAATTAATCTTGCTACTTGCATATTTAAATTAAGGGATTGATTCCACTCCGGTGCAAGTTTTGGATAAAACGGAACAGTCAAAATCTTAACAATAAATTTATATAATCAATGGTTTTGAATTTGTTTAGAAGTTGTTAGCAGTAAGAGTCAACTTTTAAAGTAAATGGACAATCCTCATGTAGTCAGGTTAGAGGATCTAATTCTTTTTACCCGAAGATTTTACATCGAAAGTTTTATTCATTATGTACAAAACATAACTAGTAGTACATGTTTTTTTGTGGGTCCAACTACAAGTGTAACACCATCTTGATAAACTCCTAATTTTCATACAAAGTGGACCTACACAAGAGCCCCACCTTTAGCAAACTCGGTGAAGGCCAATGCAAATAAACCCACCATAGCAAATCTCCCATTCCACATCTCAGCGTCAGCGCTAAAGAACTCTTTTGACTTTGACTCCACACTCACTCCACTGAATTGAGGAATCAAAGATGCTACGGATAGCACACCGGAAGTCAGCAAAAACCACGGGATCCCACCGTTGGATATTTGAGTAAACAAATCCTGACCATTGTATAGTTCCACGGCTATTGCTGCCACGAAGCCGATCATTGCGAGCCTGCCATTGATTCTCTCCGGTGCTGGCCCGCTGAATGCGAACACGTCGAAGAAATCGGTGCTGTCCTGTCATGTTCAAAGATATGTTTTACCTTTAAATTATTGTTGTTATTTCTTTGAACTGTTAAACATTAGAGAAGAATCGCACTTTGTATACTACATGCATCATAATTTAAAACAAAACCGATATACCACAGTTCAAGATATAGTAATGTAGTTATTGCTACATTAAAAAAATATATATAAAAATATTGAATCAACCACTTACGTATATACAATTTAGTTGATTTTTTTTTGTAAAATTTTTTGTAAAAAAACTCAAAAAAATATTTTAAAATTAATAAACAGTTAAGATCATTCCTTTAGTACTAAAAAAAAAGGACCTCACAAAATCTCGGTACATTTTCTGAAATGACTCGGGTCTGTACGGTAGCTGTATCAATTTTGACACGACATCAAAATCAAATTAAAAGTACCTTAGCCTTTTGGGACACTGTGACGGGAGTTTCTACTTCATCCTTCTGATCACCCTGCGAAGTCAAACAATTACATACAGTTATAAAGCTATTTCTTGACCTCGCCATACAAGATCACGGACCCGTCAAATTAAACCGAATAAAAAACAATATGAAGCCCTGTTCCACTAAATAATTTTTTAAGCTCTTTAGTTTTTTGCTTACATCAATTAAAAAAATCAAGACAAAAAAAAAAAAAAAAAACTTTTAGTGGTACGGGCTTAAGTTCGCAAAATAACGCATAAATATAAGATCTACCTTGGCCATGCACCGCACTAGCCGGCTAGAGCTCCTCTGCTGACGTGGCATATAGCAGCGAGGAGTCATCGGTTTCAATCCCACCACGCATGCCGACTTGGCGACACCTGTCGCCGGGCTCACTAGAATGGACTGCATTACTGATGAGGCTGCCATTGGAGAGTATAAGCTAGGGATTGAGTTACAGGCTTCGAGTGTGATGGCTATGGCTATGGCTATGAAGAAACTTCACACTTCAGGGCTGTAATAAGTAAGTTTGAGTTATGAAGAAAGAAGATGTAAATGTGGAGATATATATAGTGGAAGGAGAGGGGACAAATTGATGGATATTTTCTGGGATATTTTTGGTTCCAACTTCCACCTCATCGAGTTTAATCCCGAGCAATTTTTCAATGCCGAATAGGTATCACGGGTTACTCGCGCATGTGATCTGAGCCGTCAATTTCGGTTATGGACAGTCTAGATTATGGAGAGAGAAAAGGGAAAATGGGTTTCGATTAGGGTTGGCCATTTCCTCCGACCTATTTGAATCCAATCCAATTCTTGATCCGAATGAATTGGTAATATAGAGATCTGTTTGGAGATTAGATACGATATGAAGATTTTTTTTTTAAATGTTTGGAGATCGGTTACGGGGTAGAGATAAGCATGTATCCACCCTGAATCCGCTCTGAATCCGTTCTCAGATCCATCCTAGCCCCGCTCCGCCCAATCCCCGAATCCCAAAATATAGAAGTCTATTCATGAGTTATGAAACTTTTGGGTCCCACTAAATTTTCTTTAAACACATGGGGTCACACTAAATTTTCTCCAAACATTTTATTATAATTGAACTTTGTAATACAACAAATGTGATTAAATAAGAAATGCATATAATTTGAATACATTTCAACTAGGTTGACATTTACTCAACTATAAATCATATGCATTACTTAAAACAAACAAACAAACAAAAAAATGCAAAATAAAAATAATATTTTTCCAATCGAGCCGTTGATTTTTTTGTTTCTATTGATGAAATCAATTGTAAACTTTCTTATCGATCGAAACCAAATTTTTGTTTTTTAATGATATTTTTCATCCGATTAAATGTCTACTGATACACAATCCATTTAATTTTTTCTATGACTAATGGATATCATAATATGTTATCTTGATTGTGGTTCCTTTAGTTTTCAAATTAGAAATCTATTTGATACTTGATACAATTTGAATTGAAACTGACAAACACTTACGCTTACACATAGATACTGTACTGGCCCATTCGACAACTTGTAATTAATTTTAGCATTTAATTTGTAACTGAGATTCTAGATTTTTAGTAATCTTTTTAAAAATAAAAAATGATTGAATTCCCAAATCTCCGTGGAGATTCCCGTTTCCTATTTGGCATGAGGATGGAGGATGGAAATAAAGTCCCGTTGGAGATTGGGTAAGAGATGGATATGGAGAAAGGGTTTGAGGATTGGTGGTGGAGATAGTACTTTCCGGCCCCGATTCCATCCCTAATTTCGATCCAGACCATTTAATACACTTTTAAATCGCTTGGATATAACCTTCGGATATTACATTGACTTGGCCACGTGGTATTTTTCGGTGCCAAAGAAATTGGACAGGGTGTCTCGTGGGTTCATATTTGATATTTGTCCACAAAAGGTTTGGTGGGGTGACGTGGTTGTCATATGGGCGGGCAAATCTTGGGCTAGATTTGACGTAAAAAAGCTATTCTGTCTTTTTCTTTATTTGTGGTTGTAAAGCCATTGACAGTCTTGGGGGTTTTGGTTTTATGGGGAGGTTAGCGGTCGGCAATGCCACGTTTTCCAAAAATAGAGTTTGATATTTATGGCCTTATGGGTGTTTTGCATAACAAACGAAGCCAAATTATTTTTTTGTCATTATTCAAATTATTTATCACATTTTTTAGTTTTACTTCGAATTCATTATTTAACCAAGACACCATCATCAAGTTTGGAAATCCTCCCATAGATTCACATTTGTCCACAGATGGTGGGTTGGGGTGATGTGGTTGCCACATTGACCGGCATTTCATAGACATGGGCGGACGTAAAAGATGCAATGGTAATATGTTTGCTGTTAATTTATAAATACATGTAATGTGGTCCCTGCCTCAATAATTCTGTGTCTGTCACTATTCACATACTTGTTTACCTTCAATAAGCCATTAGGCTTTATTTTTTTTATTCAAAACAAAATTTGCATTGATTAGTTTCGCTCCCGATTTTTGTAAATTATTCATTCGTATAGACAAATTAAGGAAATCCAAAAAGCAAAAAATAATGATCTCAACTCAATTTTATTTTTTATTTTTTGAAACCGAGTGAATTATTAAGCCAAATCCGATATTACTTGTGGTTGTAAAGCCATAGCAATATTGGCAGTAATAGGGTTATGGTTTTATGTGGAGGTGGTGGTGGGCAATTCCACGTTTTAACAAAGTAGAGTTTGATACCTAAACCATGATTATATTGTCTTTTTTTTTTTTTTTGGGTAAATTATTTTGTCTTACATCTGGGGCTCTCGATTCCTCGTGAACGCTGTACCAAAATACCTGGAAAATTATTTAGACCCGAAAAGACAAGGACACGTGCATGGTATCCATTCTCCACCATGCATATAAATGAATGTTCTATTTTAGTACCAACAATTAATTAAAGCAAATAAATAGAAACCAAAGAAAAAGGATTAACATAAGGATAGAAATGAAAAAATTATAAAAGGGGAAAATATCATGGGAATGAATGATACGTTATAAACATTGTGTGATTATAAACTTTAACTTACAATCGGAACTCTAATCAATTAATCACATCAGCTATTTGATTGATGATGCCTTAAATACTCGAGCCTTCCAAACTCTTTCAGAAATCCACTGAAGGTTGACGCAATAAATCAAATCTAGATTCTAAGAAAGTTCTTGAAGTTGATTTTAGTGCTCAACGATTCATAACTTGAACTTTAAGACTCAAAGTAGGAACTCACTCAAAGAACCTATCTCTCTCTTAAAAAACGTCAACATAATGGCTGTAAAGTCATGCACTTCAAAACCTGAGTAGGTTTTGATCTGGTCTGAAAACTCTGAAGTTTTAGTCTGGACGATGGTTAAGTCCGTCCAAATGGCCGAAACGGTAAAACGCATGTTTTTGTGATTTTTAGGGTTTCCAACGGTTTTGGGTTTGCAAACCCGGTCTTGGCTTTTTCTGTGGGGCCCTCTGACCCAAGTATTTATTTTCTGCCTTTCAAGAGACACTATCCTAGCTACTGAACAAATTGTGCACAAAATAGGTTGGTGGGGTCCACTTCAGAGATTCATACAAATGATCCAAACCGTTTATCAACTTTAAAATAACTTTTTGATTGGCCTACAAGAAAATCAAATCAATCTAAATACTTCAAATATTTGGTCCAATATTTAAATTTTAATTCAAAACTTAGAATCCTGAATTCTGAAAAAGTTCCAAATAAAAGTTAACTGATTGGATCAAGTAATTATAAAAATCTAATTGAGCGAAATTTTTTTGGAGGTGAAAAATTATTTAAAAGTTAACTGATTGGACCATTCAATGATTGTTCAAAAGCATGACTGATGTTTTTCTTTCTTTTCAAGAGTATGTTGAAATCGCTGTCGTTTTTCTTTGCTCTTCTGGATTTGTCCACTTCGGTTTGCCCCTTGCTAACCTTGTTTTTCCCTTTCTTGGGTTTGTTGTGGTGTTGTGTCTAATGAACTTGTTTCATCTAGTCAGGTTGTTTCCCCCTCATTCCCTTTTAATCTTTGTTTTTCTTCAAAGATTAATAAAGTTCCTTGCCGTTCAAAAAAAAAAACTCATTCATAAGAAAGTGTGATTAATGGATTCGATCGAATTTCAATAAGCACGCTTTTAGCTTATTGATAAAGTCATCCCAAATTACATGTCCCATCATTCTCTCCATAAAACACGCTTTCCCAAAAGGACAAGCAAATTGTGACAGAGGGAGTAGATCCCAAAGGTCAAACTGCTGATAATACTACATATGCTAGGGGTGAGAATTTATGATACATCACGATAACACAATTCGAATCGACACAAAATTAGCAGACTAGGGTTGACTATTGTGACACGAAACACTCATGTGACACCTGAGAAAACATTTATCTTAACAGGTCGGGTTAGTTGAACCCGAATTGACACAACACGACAACAAGTGAAAATTTATGGCACAATGCGATAACACGACTCAAACTTGACACATAGATAATGAGTTAGGGTTGACTATTTCTCACATGAAATATGTATATGACACGACCCAAGAACACATTTAGCTTAACGGGTCGGGTTAGTATTGAGTGTTATTCGGCACGAACCTGAATTGACACGACGATGTCCGAATATGATCTTTTGAAGATTAGAGATGGTTAGTTGTTATCCTGTATCACAACATCTCCTTCTGTTTCAACTCTTCCTCTTTTGTTAGGGCTTGCATCTGTGAGTGAAGTTTGGCATGTTTTTGGAAGTAGGTTCAATTCTGCTACTAGATCTAATGTCCACGATCTCAAACGTCGATTGCACAATCTGAAGAAAACTGGTAAAATGGAAAGTTATCTAGATCAGATAAAGAGTTATGCATAGCAGTAAGGTGCTGCTGGTCACACGGTTGATGATGATGATTTAGTCTTCTATAATATGAAATATGAATGGATTATCCTTTGAATTTAGACATCTAAGAACAAGTTTAAAAACCAAAGGAGGTGTGAATTTTGATGAGTTGATTTCAATTCTTCATGCTGAAGACGGTGATATCCATCATGAGTATGGGACTGCAGGTTCTAGTCTTGGTTCTGGAACGAAATCTTCAAATTTTGTTGCTACTCAGAAGTCCCCAATGTAAAGGATTTGTGGTCCTATTTCCTTAACAGTTATTGGTTAAGTAGTAGACTTGACTGCCCATCATGGATTGGATCTCCATGAATCTAAAATCCAAAAGCACATTTGTATTAGGTGTGGATCTACCTTCGAGCTCGGTGTTCATATATATTTTTATAGCAAATTTGGAAGGATCAAACAAAATCAAACCAAACCGAACCGAGCCGAGCCTTATGTCTCAATTAATTGGGTTCGGCTACATGAATATTTTTTCTCCATTAAACTCTGTAGAGTGCTGCTTCATTGTTTAAACCTACCATACTCAAATCTTGCTGTACTACCGCATCTAATATCAATTTTGATCTTCCCCTCCCTTGTGCATTTTTACCCAAAGTTATCATTTTCACTCTTTTAACTACTGCATCTGCTGGTCTACGGTAGACATGCCCAAACTACCATAGCTTATTTTCCCTTAACTTCTCCTCTATACACTTACCATCTCGCGAATTGTTTCATTTCTAATCCTATCTCGTTTGGTCTTATCACACATCCACCTCAACATTCTCATTTCCGCTACACTTATCTTGTTTACCTGCTGTTTCTTAATATGCCAGCATTATGTCCCGTAAAATATCATTGGTCTTATGGCAGTTCTATAAAAAATTTCCTTTCATTTTTGTGGGTACCCTCTTGTCACACAATATACTAGTAGCGTTTTTCTACTTGAGCCACACAAATTTGAAAGGATAGAAATAGGAAAAGTTTTGATAATGTTGAAATAGTTATGGCATGTAGCTTTAAGGCTGCCGCATCCTAGTAAAGGGAAATTAATGAGGCTTTTAAATCTACTTTGGCCAATGGCTCTAGAAGACCCATATTGATACAATGGGTACTTCCATGTGCAGGGTCTGCTGGAATAAATCTAACCGGAAGCTAGGTTATGGAGGTCTATTCGGAGATTCCACTCATGCAATTCAAGCTTGGAAACCAGAAATCTGAGCTATTTACAGAGGCCTTACCATAATCCTTGAGAAGAACATGTGAAACATCACTATTGAGTCGGATTCTAGTGTGGCAGTGAAGCTCATCAATGAAGGAAATGCTGAAAATCATGCACAAAGCAATTTAATCAAGGATGCTAATTCTCTTCTAGCTCGAACAGCAACGATATTGTCCCACATTTACAGAGGAGTTAATGAGGGCGCTGATCATTTAGCTCGTCTTGGAGCAGAACAGCTAGAAGACTTGATTATTGCTGATGATCATATACCCATCTCTTTAAGAAAGTTTATGCTGAGAGATTGCCCGAATATTAGACAAATATTAGAAAAGTTGCTGGCTTTTATGGTCTGTAATTTTCGCTTCTGAAGTACAAAAAAAAGAAAAAGAAAAAGAAAAAGAAAAAGAAAAAGAGGAAGTCTCCAATGTTATTTCACCATCACCAGTACCTCAACTTATTACATCTCCATACCTTGGTTCATTTTCTTTACAGATGGCTATCCCACAGATTTATCAAGGCCAGTAATAATTTCAGACTCCCACTGGTGCTTTTCAGCAGTTTTTTCCAAAAAATAAAAGGGTCAAGGTTTTTTCCAAAAAAATCAAGGCAAACTTTAACAAAAGAGGTTTTAATCAAGGAGTATACTATTCAGGAAATGCCAAATGCTCAAAAACCTTGATGTCAAATTTGTGGAAAGACAAATCATCTGCTAATACTTGTAATCATATTGAACCTACAATATCAAACATCACAGCTGTTTGTTTCAGTCTTGCAGGCCTTTGTTCCTTAGTATCAGTATCATCAGTATACTTTTGTTTCACCTGAATCTTTTCTAGCTCTGATACTATGTGAAAACTTTATGTTCAACTAAAAACCAATGTGCTACGAGTGAAAATGTCCCAACTACTATTAAATGATCTCTGATTCCATATCCAAGCAATGTGGGACAATTACTCAAACATTCTCTAATTTTGTTTTCAATTGCAAATTATTTACTCATTAGAGAGTAAATGAAATCCTTAAATAGGCAGATGTTGCTGCATATTTGACTTCCTACAGATGTTCACAAACCAAGATATTAGAAAACCTTCTAGGCTAGACTGCTTCAGCTTGATTTCAATTACGGTGTTGAGTTAATCCATACAAGATGTTATTTTAACTTTAATTGTATCTTGTGAGCGGGAGATGTTATTTTAGTTTTAATTGAATTTTTCTAGTGGACAATGAGATTACTGTGTCAACTTCATATTAAATTGGATAAAATACGGAGTCATAAAAAAAAAAAAAAACCAGAAGATGCTTCCACCTCGTCAATTGTATTTGCTTAATCAGAGAACTAGTTATCTTCATTTTTTTTTCCTGATCAGATTAATCCTCCTACTTGCTTTTTTGAAGTAAGGGACTGATTCCACTCCGGCGCAAATTTTGAATTAAAGGGAATACTCAAAATCTTAATCATAAATTTATATAATCAATGGTTTTAGATTTGTTTAGCAGTTGTTAGCAGTAAGAGTCAACTCTTAAAGTAAATGGACAATCCTCATGTAGTCAGGTTAGTGGATCTAATCCTTTTTACCTGAAGATTTTGCACAATTGGACCCCAATATCATCGAAAGTTTTATTCATTATGTTCAAAATATAACTAGTAGTACATGTTTTTTTTTTTTTTTTTGGGTACAACTACAAGTGTAACACCATCTTGATAAATTCATAATTTTCATACAGAGTGGACCTACACAAGGGCCCCACCTTTAGCAAACTCGGTGAAGGCCAACGCAACTAAACCCAGCATAGCAAATCTCCCATTCCACATCTCAGCATCGGCACTAAAGAATTCTTTTGACTTTGACTCCACACTTATTCCACTGAATTGAGGAATCAAAGATGCTACGGATAGCACACCAGTAGTTAGCAAAAACCACGGGATCCCACCGTTGGATATCTGAGTAAACACATCCTGACCATTGGATAGTTCCACGGCTATTGCTGCCACGAAGCCGATCATGGCGAGTCTGCCGTTGATTCTCTCTGGTGCTGGCCCACTAAATGCGAACACATCGAAGAAATCGGTGCTAACCTGTCATGGTTAAAGATATAAGTTTTACCTTTAAATTATTGTTGTTATTTCTCATAACGGTTAAACGTTAGAGAACAATTGCAGTTTGAATATTACCTCGTAATTTAAAACAAAACCGAAATATCACTGTTCAGGATATAGTAATGTAGTTATTGATGCATTAGAAGAAATCACATAGTTAGTTTTTGACCCGGCTATGAGTCCAAAAAATATCAGATCAACCACTTACACATACACAAGTGAGCTAATTTTTTGTAGGCACACTCTGAAAAATTATTTTAAAATTAATAAACAGTTCTAATCATCCGCATAGAACTAAAAAAGAAAGAAAAAAAGCGTCGGTTACATTTTGTAATTGCTTTATCAATTTTGAAATGACATCAAATTAAATGTAACCTCGTCCTTTCGGGACATCGTGACGGGAGTTTCTACTTCCTTCTTCTGACCATCCTGCCAAGTCAAACAATCAAACGTTTATTAAGCTATTTCCCGACCTCGTCGATCATACAAGAATAAAAAACAATCCGAGGCCCTTTTCCACTGAATGATTTCTTAAGCTCTTTAGTTTTTTGTTTACGTCAATGAAAAAATCGAAAAGCCAAAAATAAAACTTAGTGAAACGGGCTTAAGTTCGCAAAAGAACACATAAAAATAAGATTTACCTTGGCCATGCACCGGACTAGCCGGCTAGAGCTCCTCTGCTGACGTGGCATATAGCAGCAAGGAGTCATCGGTTTCAATCCCACCACACGCGCCGGCTTGGCGACACCTGCCGCCGGGCTAACAAGAATGGACTGCATTACTGATGAGGCGGCCATTGGAGAGTATAAGCTAGGGATTGAGTTACAGGTTTCGAGAGTTTTGGCTTATGAAGATACTTTATACTTCAGGGCTGTAAGTAGTAAGTTTGAGTTGTGAAGAAAGAAGATGTACATGGGGAGATATATATAGTGGAAGGAGAGGGGACAAATTGATGGATATTTTCCGGGATATTTTTGGTTCCAACTTCCACGTCATCGAGTTTAATCCCAGCAATTTTTCAATGCCGAATAGGTATCACGTGTTACTTACGCACGTGATTTGGGCCATCAATTTTTGTTATGGACGGTCTTGATTATGGAGAGCAAAACAAGATAGAAAAATGGGAGAAAAGGATGGCTCGAATATATTTGAATACCATATAGGCTCGGCCAAGTGATACACTTTTCGATGCCCAAAAAACTTTTTCCAAAAGGAAAGTGAGTCTCGTGGGTACATATTTGTCCACAAATGGTTTGGTGGGGTGACGTGGTTGTCATATGGGCGGGCAATTCTTAGGCTTGATTTGACTTAAACAAGCAATATATTCTGTTTTTTTTCTTTATTAAAAATACAACATTTATTAGTTTCACTTCAATATTAGTTTTTTATTATAATTTATTGATTTACCTCACAATGAGAATTTAAAAAATTTAAAATATAATCTAAACTCAAATATTTTTTTCATGGAAAAAATAGTTCAAATTATAATTTTTTTTAAAAACCAAGTGATTTGTTAAATCAAAGCTTATTTGTGGTTGTAAAGCCATTGACAGTCTTGGGGGTTTGGTTTTATGTGGAGGTTGGTGGTCGGCAATGCCACGTTTTACAAAATAAAGATTGATACTTATGGGTGTTTTGCATAACAAATGAAGCGAAATTATTTTTTGTCCTTATTCCATTTTCTTTTAGTTTGGCTTCGAATTCTTGTAGATTATTGGTCCGTCTACAACAATAACAATAATAGAACCCATTTAGTGCTCAATCATTTAGAGTATGGGCGGGGGGATTATTGGTCAGTCTCAATAAGAGTAATTTAAAAAGTATAAAATTATAAGCAAAATCTTAAAAAAGTTCATTAAAACCAAAAATAATCCAAAACATACATATTTCGGTTTTGTTTTCACCTTTATTCACAAAAATTTTAGATTGTCAATAGTATTTTACATTTAAATTTCTCTTTTTGAGACTAACCAATAATCCTCGAAAAAATTTACATAAAACTAATAAAACCAAAAAATAGTGGATAAGGACAAACAAAATAATATGACTCCATTATTTAACCTAGACACTATCATCGAGTTTAGAAAACCTCTAGTGGGTTCATATATTTGAACACAGATAGTGGGTTGCCACATGAACCGGTATTTCATAGGTAGGGGCAGACCTAGGAGATGCAATGATATATGATATTTTCGGCAGAGTCCGTCTATATGCACAGACCAAAGGGTACCGACGGCGTCGCCGACGCCGGTGTGAGTCCCAAACGGTCGATCTGAGCTTATTTTTTGAATGAAATTGGGTGATTTTGGATCGAGCTCATCTGGTAGTCCCAGATTGCCTCGATTCCGTGTAGGTTTTTCGAATTTGATTCGAGAGCGATTTAGCGGCTTCCGGATCGGCCGTTTTGGGACCCACACCGGCGTCGGGCGCCGTCGCCGCATCTCTTTGTGCAATACTTGGACGATATCTTTACCGTTTTCGGCATCAGTCACTGTTCATATATGGGCTTGTTTACCTTAAATAAACCATTAGCTTTAATTTTTTTTATTCAAAACAAAATTTGCATTTATTAGTTTCGCTCCCGATTTTTGTAAATTATTCGTTCGTACGGATAAAGTAAATCGAAAAAATGAAAAAAAATGATCACAACTCAATTTTTTTTTTTTAACCGAGTGACTAGCTAGTATGCCAAATCGTATGTTACTTGTGGTTGTAAAGCCATTGCAATAATATTGACAGTAATAGGGTTTTGGTTTTATAAGGAGGTGGTGGTGGGCAATTCCACGTTTTAACAAAAGTAGAGTTTGATATGTCAACTGAATGTACACGACCCCAAACTGCATCGTCGCCCATTGAACCATCAACGGCGGTGGGTCTTACATCTGGGGCTCTCAATTCTTCGTGATACCCATTCTCCACCATGCATATAAACGAAATTTCTATTTTAGTACCCAATCAATTAAAGCAAATAAATAGGAATTGAAGAACAATGATGAACACAAGGATATAAACGGAAAAAAAATCATATCTGGTAAAAAAATCGTGGGAATAAATGAAATAAACATTAAAAAATAACAAAATTCATCACATCAACCATTTGATTCCTTATGCATTGAATATTCAAGCCTTCCAAACTCCTTCAGAAATCCACTGAAGGTTGATGCAATAATCGAATCTAGATTCTAAGAAAGTTCTTGGAGTTGGTTGTATTGCTCAATGATTCATAACTTGAACTCCAAGACTGAAAGTAGGAACTCACTCAAAGAATCTCAAAACATAAAAAATAGAGAAATTTAATTAGCCATCATACCTCAATATTATCTTTAGGATGTCATCCTATGAGGTTTGAATCTTTATGATTTCATCCTGAAACATGAATATTGGCAAAAAATGCCCTCATTAATTGATTCTTTACCGAATTTGCCACATGAAAATATCTACATAAATAGTTTACGGTTAGATCACTTAGAATCCCGAAATTGGTGGGATTGATTACACGTCACATTTTAATGGGAATGCAGATTCCATTAGTAATACAAATTCAATAATTAGACAATTAGGAATCCCGAAATTAGTGGGACTAATTACACGTCCCACTTCTTTTGTTAAATAGGTAGTTTTCTACATCAGTTTCTTGATTTCTCCCCAGAGATTCAGAAGTACTTCTAATTTTTTGTTCACTTATAAGAACCTTGTATTCCTGATTGGTTTTCCTCGGTTTTGCTCATCAAAGGGCCAATATCTTTAGTTTTTTTAATAGACTAAATTGTATGGAGAAGGTTTACTAGAGAACAGAAAGAGTAGAATACACAAGGATATCATATATTTTTTATATGAGATCTTTGTTCATGGAAGACAATTGGTAGCAAAGGCGGCGATGGCAGCTAAGGATTAGAAGGGAAGAGTGTCCACTCCAATCTATTCTCGGAGGTTCAATATGTAGATGATCTTCATGTTCGTGGCAAATTGGCCCAGTCTGAAAGCTAGAAGATTGACTTGATTTGACCAATTTTGGAACGAAAGGGTTTGTGTTTTCAATGTTTTTGCGAGATTTATTGGGGATTTGTGGGTTTTGCATGTTTTTGTGAGTGAACATTTTTTTTGTTTTTTTGTTTACCATGTTTTTCGTTTAGTGAATATGGTATATTAGTGCGTAGAGTTGACTCCTAATTTCATGGGGTATTTGCTAGTCATAATTTTAGGGGGAAAAAAAGTTATCATTTCATGGTGTATTTGTTACTCATGATTTTGGAAACAAGAGTTATGGTTAATTTGTTTACCATGTTAGGTGTAATTCGTATAGTAAACATGATTTTTAATTTATTATGTTTTGTGTATTTTGTCGCTTTCTATTTATCATTTTTTGTAAAGTCTAAGATGGTTTATTAATTTATCATATTTTCTATAGTTGTTATCATAATGAATTTTTCATGTTATTTTTTGTATTTAGGAAAGAGAATATTTTGAGAGAGAGAGAGAGAGAGAGAGAGATCGATAGATCATGATTTTTTATTTTTTTTATTTATTTTTTTTGAGATTTTAGGTGTGAGAAGATTAGGAGAGAGAGCTATAAAATTAGGAAAGAAAGATTTTTCGAGAGAGAGAGAGAGAGAGAGAGAGAGAGAGAGAGAGAGAGAGACTAGGAAAGATTCATGAGAAAATGTTAGGAAATTAGGAGAGAGAAATATTAGAAAAATCAGGAAAGAAATATTAGGAAAATTAGGGGAGAGAGAGAAAGGGTGTTTTAGGGTTTATTTGAATTTTAGGATGAAATTATAAGTATTCAATTCTCATAGGATGGAATCATAATGATCTTTTTTGTACAGGATGCCTAATTAACTCTCCCTAAAAATAATGGTTATAAAGTCATGCACTTAGAAACCTAAGCAGGTTTTGAGGTTTTGATCAGGTTTGAAAACTTTGAAGTTTTAGTTTGGTGGTCAAGTTCATCCTAATGGTTGGGACGGTAATGTTGGAGTTTTGTGCCCTGAATTGACGTTATGAAGAATGCACAGAAATTTGTCATGAGCAGTTTAAGATTTTGGATCGGGGTTATGCTTTTGGAAAAATCGCCTGGGCGGGATTTAGGGGCCCCCCAGGCGGGTTTGGCAGATTTGGTCTTCGGGTAGATTTATGGAAATCCCACTTGGCCGGGTTTGACCGAGTTCCGTACGGATTACATGTGGCTACACATTTTTTTAGGGTTTTAACATAAGTTTATGTGTTTTCTTATAAATAAGAGCCTTATGGCCTCTTAGAGTATTGCCTTTTCTTGTGATTTTAGATAACTAGGGTTTGGAGTCGTCTCTTTTGTTTATGTGAGACATTAATGCATTGTAGGTCATTTCGCCGGAGATTTGTTCTGGAATATCTATTGGGTCTTTAGTAGAGTTACAAAGTATAATAGAAATTTCTTTTATATTTCTCCACATTAATAGTGAATCATCTTGCTCTTCCACGTGGACGTACTTTTAGAGCTTTGTGCTTGAGGGGAACCACATAAATCTAGTGCCTTGTTTTTTTTGTTGGTTTAGTTATATTCTCTACTTCGAGTTTTGACACAATACGTAAAACGCGTCTTTTGTGATTTTCTGATATACTGTGTTGCCTTGCACTATAAAATGAACATATAGGGTAGCCCCCATTGTATTCTTTTTTTTTTTTTTTTGGGTAATTAAAAAAGAAGAAAAAATACACCCCATTGTATTCTTTTTTTTTTTTTTTTTGGGTAATTAAAAAGAAGAAAAAAATACACCCCATTGTATTCTCTTTTTTTTTGGGTAATTAAAAAAGAAGAAAAAATACACCCCATTGTATTCTTGATTATTCTTATCATAGAAAATCCTCCCAAGCACCCGTAAAGTACGATTAAGCAATTAGCTTGAGTCGAAATCACAAATATATTTGTGTTTAGCTTTGGATGTTTGTTTATCTTTTCTTCGTGTGATTGTCTCTTTGCCTTACAGTGACTCTGCGCCAAGACCATTCAATTAATGATTCTTCAAATTCCAAAAGCATGACTTTACTCATTCAGAACGAAAGTGTGATTAATGGATTCGATCGAATTTCAATAAGCATGTGAGCAAGTTTTATTTTATTTTGTAAAATAAGTGGCTATAGTTTTAAAATATACTTATTTTCCAGTTTGCAAATGAAATTCAACTCTTTCGTGTCTCTAATGTTATTTCACTGAATTGATATTTTGCATACATTCGTGTACATTTTTGTGAGTTACAAGATTTACAAATTTCAATTATTGTTTTGGGTATAAGAAAAGATTCACGAATTACAGTTTGGAGGTTGGAGAAGGTGAAAGAATAGAGATGATCTAATCCCATTTAATATTGGGCACATGCATTGTAGGAGTAATGCCTTCAATTCAAGCCGTTCAAAGAAAGTGTGAAATTTGGTGCGAAAAGCCGTTTGCTGGTGTTTACATATAAAATTAACAAATTCAATAATTAATTGACACGTAATGGGAAAAGCCAAACATTGGTAATTACTCGTCAATACAGACACACTGGATTAAAAGAACATATTTGAATAAATACGATGTCGTATCTTGTTCAAATGTAAAAACAGTTATTGGTAGTTACAAACCATCGTTATTGAAAAATATTGACTTCGAAGTTATGGGATTAACTGCTAAATATGTAAGTTCCACGTGTGAACTTGGGAAGCAAGGCAAAATTGGCAATTATAACACGTAGAGTACTTATAGAAAGGCAGTTATTCATCTTAACGTCTAAATCATTTGAGTTTGTTTAAACTACTGTATAGATTCAAAATCAAAGCTTTTGGAGGAAGAATTAGAAGAATTCAAAATTCAGACGTGGAGGAAGGAAAGAATTTGCCAACTCAAAGAGTGGAAGTTAGAGTTCGAAGCAAGCCAATGTTCAAATTCATTGAGCGGGAAGTTTGAATTACAAGCAGCGTCTATAAATAGAAGAAATTGAAGAAGTAAAACCCCCGGACAAATCTTCAACAAACAGCTATCAAAAAAACTGATGCTTGGTTTGTTCATTGGCAAAGTAGTTTAGGATTTCGAACTCAGTTCGAATTAGTTTAGGATCTCGAACACAGTTCGAAGTAGATTAGGAAGTAAATTAGGAAGTAGTTAGGATTAATCTCGATTGTTCCTGTAACAATCAACCGTTCGAAGTTCTTGTATTTGAAGTTGGAGACAAATTTCGAAGTAAGTTTACCTTTGATTATTTAATCGAAGTATCTTGTTTCTCTTTTGTTCTTCGATTTCCTAAGTTTGTTGGTTTACATTTCTTCACTTGTTAAAAAATCCTCTTAATTGAGGTAATTGAACCAATAAAACACAATCGCCTTATTAGATTTGGTTTTTCCAAAGTTAATCTGAGGGAGGAGATTGAAACTCTCTTTGGCACGCTCGCACACAATTATTTTCCATTGCAAAGAAGTAAAAGAACCAAACAGCTGGATTGCTTGTTCGGATCAGTGGAAGCCTTGTCTGGTCTAGCAAGTCAGGGATGTTTTGGAAAGTTTTTGCCTCGATTGTCCAAACCAAGATTACTCTTGTCCGAACAAGAGATGCGCGTTTTTGTGCGGCTGCGCATTTAAGTAGAGTTTTGACCTAATTTTTGTACTTTCTTATAAATAGGAACCTTGTGGTCTCCTAGAGCGTTGGACTTCTTGAATGAATTTCTTTGAGGGAGCCCCCATGGAATTTCCCGTAGTGTGTTAGGGTTTCTTGGTTGTCCCACTAGCATAGTCTTTTATTCATGGGATTAGTTATTAGGGTTTTGTGTGCCTCTTTTGTAATCTTGAGACATTTGATACTCTGTAGGTAGTCTCTCAGACATTTATCTCTAAATATCTGTTGGGTGCTTCAATTGAGAGTTACAAGAATAGCCGACTCTGTGTATTTCTCCTTGTTCATAGTCAATCCTCTCTTGCTCTTCACCCGTGGACGTATATCTAGAGCTTCGTGCTTTGGGGGGGGGGATCCATGTAAGTCTTGTGTCTTGTTTTCTTTGTTGATTTGTTCTATTCTCATATTTCGGATTTTGTCACAGCACGCATTCTAAGGTTAAGGGGTGTTTGACAGCATTTCCTTTTGGGTTTTACCATTTTGCAATTTTGCAATTTTGAATTCCTAATGTTAAGAGGCGTTGTTTTAAGAACACTGGATAATTTTAATAAGTCAGATAATATACCCATACCATACATGACAACATTTCGTTCAAAAATTTTGGATTGAGCACTTAGGACTGTCCGACTGAGGTGATTCCCGCGCAAACTCATTCACAATTCAATTTTGGAATGAACAAACGGCTCGGATCAACCGTTGGGCACCCAAAACAGGGTCCCTGGCGCTGTCGGAACCCGTCGGTACTGTTGAAGGGTGCTTTTGATACTAAAATATAAAACTCAAGGAAGGTCAATGCTATTTCAAATAAACTAGGAGTGGTCAGTATAAAAGTCAGAAACCTCAGGGGAGGTCAGTGTAATTTACCCGATAATTTCTAATAAGTTACATAATACACCCAACACCATACATGACAACATTTTAAAGAGTATGACAACATTTTTTGGAGCTCATATGGCTTTGAGCCAATAGCATTGTTCTAAGATATGAGTTTCAACTTTACTGCCAAGCATCACTCAACTCATTCAAAGGAGTGAGATTTAACAATTTGATCGAATTTCGATGGGCATGATTTCTTTGCGAGTTAGGAGAGATACAATTTTTCAAAAAACAATATTTTACAGTTAAAGTTGTGGGTCTGAAGTAGATTCATGAATTGAAAGTTTGGGGGCGTACTATATAGAAGGTGAAGAAGGCATAGAGATGATCTAATGCCAGTTAATGTTCATCACGTGTATCCTTGGCTTATTCATATGTGATTTAAACCATTTATTTGTAAGACTCGTCAAGTTATATTCATATTAAGTACATAATTAACAAAATATTTCTATCGAATTAATCCTTGAAGTAGACTTTTGCACAATTGGACAAGAATATCATCCAAATATTAGTTCATCAAAATGCCACAATAATGCACTGCATCATGAACTTACCAATTGTACAACAATACCATCAAAATTTGTGTACATCAAAATAAATTGTAACATAATATTACCATCATTTGAGTTTTCCTTGCACCAAAAAAATTAATATTACATCATTTCAACCTTTACAAAATTCAACTACTCCTGTTATTCATGGGTCCAAGTACAAGTATGACAGCATCTTTATAAATTCTGAATCTCAATATAAAGTGAACCTACACAAGGGCTCCACCTTTTACGAACTCGGTGACAACCAATGCGACCAAACCCACCATAGCAAATCTTCCATTCCATAGCTCAGCATCAGAGTTGAAGAACCCTTTTGACTTTGACTCCACGCTTACTCCACTGAACATAGGAACCAAAGATGCTATGGATAGTAAACCGGATATATACAAAAACCACGGTATCCCACCGTCGGATATTTGGGCAAACACATCCTCACCCTTGGCTAGTTCTATGGCTATTGCAGTCACAAAGCCGATCATAGCAAGTCTTCCGTTGATTCTCTCTGGTGCTGGCCCACTGAATGCAAACACGTCGAAAAAATTGGTGCTGACCTGTCATGATGATTACGTAAATGTTTTAGTACATTATTTTTTCTGCCTTAAATATGAAACGAAAATGCTAAGGCCTGCGTAAAAAGAAAAGGCGCCCTCGATACCTCAAAAGTCAAATGTAATATTAACAGTTCAGAAAATTATCCAAGTGAATTTGAATTAGTAATTTCACTTTTGAAATATATTTTCAAGGTTCGTAGTTGGGGCTTACATCAACAAGCACCTTTGGGTACTACTCTTGTTTCAACTCAGATTCGTAGAAATTTTTATTTATTTTTATACTAACTAAATATGTACACACTATAAGCTAAATTAGGAAAAAATAAACAAAATAAAAGGCTAGGCTTATCTTTGTTTTATACCACCAAAAAAATTCCGAAGGCTGCATAAAAAAAATACAGTAGATGTACCTTAGCCTTTGTCGACGGCGGCGAATTTGTGGTGGGTCCTGCTACTTCCTCCTTCCGACCGTCCTACAACAATCAAATGGTTACCCAACTACTTATCGAATGTCATCCTAAATCAAAACCTCGAAAATTAATAAACCACGAAAACAAGTAAAGGTGTAGTTTAAATTAAGAAGATGTACCTCTGCCATGCATCGGACTAGCAGGGTAGAGTTCCTCTGTTTTCGTGGCAGATAGCAGCAAGGAATCATCCGACTTGAACCCAATCCCTTGGCGACACCTGTCACCGGACTAACTAGAATTGACTGCATAACTGATGAGGCGGCCATTTGATTATTATTGATGCTTCGAGTGAAGTGGCTATATTGAATTACTTCTTCTCGCTTCAGTGGTTGATGAAGGTTTTTGAGTTGAGAAAAAAGCTGTGAAGTTGGAGATACTTATACAATGGAAGTGTGGAAGGATAGCGAGCAAATTGGTGGATATTTTTGGTTCCACGTCATCGAGGTTGGACCCCAAAAGGACATTGGGGTCTCGTGGGTTCACATTTGTCCACAATTGGTGGGTTGGGGTAACGTGGTTGTCACATTGACCGATAATTCAAAATTCGTGATCTTTTCTGAAGATGAATTTTTGTGGTTGCAAGTGGTAACGCCATGGACAGTAGGGTTTTGGAACTTTTGGTTATACGAAGTAGAGTTCGATACGTAAAACCTAATTTACATGACCACGACCTAACCATGATAGGGTTGTCGGTCACCTGGTAAACTATCAATGGCACTAGGCCTAACATGTACTGTATGTAGGGCTCTGGATTCCTCGCGAATGTTGTGTGCATGGGAAATTACTCACCATCCAAAAGGCAAGGACACGTGGTGCATGTTCACCCGCAAGGTACATCTTTTGTGGATTGAAAGGTTACCGTAGGATTTGTTGATAGTCATGACCGGATTTTCGATGATGCATATTGGGTCTTGTTAACATTTCTTGAGCATTTTGACCGTTCATGGTCCATAAAGCTCCAGTAAACATGTGACACAAAGGGATAGCAATGGAGAGGGTAGGAGATGGATACTACAAACTTCATCCCCGATTTCCGAACCAATATCAATTTTCATTCCCTCCCCGATCTCCACCGGAAATTTTATTTTAACCCCCATCCCCGCCCCGATATAGGGAACAGGGATCCTCACGAAAAATCAGGGATCCAAAAATGGCTTCTCTTTAATGTGTAGGTTTTTTTAATAGTCTTACACTTTAAAGAGAATCATCTTGCTACTGTCCCAAAAGTTCGAGTTGTTTGGAACTTTGTCCAATAATGTACATCCAGCTATTTAACACTTTCATCACGTGTTATTGAATAGTTAACACTTACATCACATCACATGCAATCCACTAGAAGAGTTTACCGTGTGATATCACAGATTAATATGAACAAATAGAGTGCACAATCAAATATCAAAACAAATTTCTCTATAAATCCAGGACAGATAAATATCGACAGACAGGCCAGACGGCTGTGGTGGAAAATAAATTTTGAAAACTTATAATATAATAAAGTTATATATATATATATATATATATATATGAACGGGGATGCGGGGAGGGGCAGGGATTGGGTAAGGGACTGACAATATCATCCCCTATCCGATCCCCGAGATTTTTAAAAATAATAATCCTCATCCCCTATCCGATTCCCAAAAAAATTTCCGAATTCCCTCCCCAAATAGGTAAGGGGCGGGTTGGATAGGGGAGGGGGTGGCCAAGATTGCCATCCCTACGACTCACTTAGCGAAAGTCCATAAATCATTAAATCGTAGGGTTGATTGGAAACGGGCCAATAATAAAGACTCCAAAGATCAATTTGTGGCTGCAAGCCTGCAAGTGGAAATGCCATGAACTGTAGGGTTTTGGTTATATACATATTACACAGTAGTAGAGTTTGGTACGTATACCGAATTTACATGAACCTGACCTAACCATGATAGCGTTGTCGCCCTGTAAACCATAAATGGCAACAGCCGCCAGTAGGTTCTAACATTTGGGGCTATGAGGCCTTGTTTTTTGGTTTGGTTTTTAGGATAATGATTGAAAAGTGAAATACGTTTTAAAAAAAGCTTGAAGAGATAAATGAGAGTAATAAAAAAAAGGAATAATGGTTGAAGAGAGATAGAGAAATGAAGGAGAATAATACTACCTCTATTCTTTTTTTAAATGTGTTACTTCGTAAATCTAATTTATTAAAGAAAAATCATCATTACACTTCCACATCAACTTTTTTTCTTCACTTTACACTTTTCATATCAAATTTTATCTCTGCCTTTCAAAATTATCCTCCACTTTTACCTATTAACTCTTTACCCACTAACTTTTCAAAAGGGCAAAATAATAATTGTACAAACTTTTACTCATTTAACTTTTGAAATCACATACTTATTAAGGGACAACCCAAAATAAAAATGTCTATACTTAAAAAGGGATGGAGGAAGTAATTAGAAATAAGGATAATAATCGAAGAGAAAGATAAGTAATGATTTTCAAAATCAGCCTATAAACCCAAAATGAACAACGCATGTATTCCTTGTCAATGTTGTATCCAATTACTCTCAGGAATTATTCAGAACCCAAAAGGCAATTACGAAACTTGGTGCCCTTTCTCTCCAACGTATATTTTTTGCGGACTCAATGGCGAACATAAGATTTGTTTATAATAAATTGCTCAATGATATATAAAGGGAGGGATTGTACAAGAGCAAGTGGGGCCACGTGCCTCAACTTCATGTACTCTTTTTAAGTGGACGAAAAGAAGACGCTACACATGCAAGGCTTATTCTAACTAGTTTGGGTGCACAAGCAAGTTAGGAATTTTGAGGGATTCTCACCTAGTCTACATTTTGCACCCAAACTAGTTAGAGTCGCATCACCCATCGTCCTTCACTCTTCGCCATCGTCAATTAATCACTGATCAACCACCACCGAGGTCTCTCCCTCCCTCTTTTCAATCTCTCTGTGTGCGCGTGCACATGTTACAGTCGACAAATACATATATATACTATATTGATGGACATATATCACATATGAATCTGTGATTTCTTAACAATTTCAGAGCTCTAGTTTCCAAGTTATTATAATTTATTTGGATTGTCGATCTATATGTCCCTGTATCACTTATATAACCCAAGTACTCATTTCCAGTTTCCAAATTCCATATAATTAATAGACTACTCTATTGCATTTTTTGTATTGCCCTTCCTTACACATGTGTTTGGTTGTGGTTTTCTACTCTCGATTTACCATTTGTCGAGTTTTAATAAAATTCTTTTTGCCGATGAATTTTTTTTTATCTTAATAAATTGTAACACTATGGAGAAATATTTCAAACAAAAACCACCTGATCGAAACAAAGTCATGTGAAACTTCATGTGACTGCCCTCCTTTCAAACTCTAGTTAGGTGGAAATAACTAATGTCTCTGGCCTCTAATCAAACTCAAGTTAGGTGGAAATTAATGTGACTGACCTTCCCTCCTTCAGACTCACTAGTCATGCAGAAATCAATTGACTGAACTTCCTTCAGGTCCTAGTTTATGACATCCTGTTAGGGATTAGAACCCCAATGAGCAAGATCAAATTCATAGAGCATGTTTGCAAAAGGTCCTTGTCAACCTCCAATTAGGTATTTTGAATCCACGCAACTTGTATTCTAGTTTTAATAAGAACAAGTTGCTTCGTCTTGCCTGTTTAATTCAAAGAATTTTCTCTAGTTGAGCTTATGGTGTTTCATGTTGATAGGTACGTTTTTTACACTTGCTATAGTGATGAGTTCTCAAGGTTGAATGGATTTACTGATCTTTCTGCAAAAATGGTGGGGACGGGAAAAGATAAATTGTATCATTTAGTTTATATGCTTTTGACTTTAGCATTAATCTTATCGGTTGCAACTGCGCGCTATAGTTGAATGGGTATTTTCAACCATGAACATTGTGAAGAATTGGTTGTGGAACAAGATGAGTGATCATTGGTTGAATGTTAGTTTGATGGTTTTCATAGAGATAGATGTTTTTGATGGACTCGGTAATGAGACAATCATGCAACACTTTCAAGCTATACAAATTTTGCGAGGTCAACTGTGAAAGCACACACAGAAGTACTTTTCTTTTTCTTTTTTTAGGGTTTAGGTTTAGGTTTAGTGGGGAATATTTTTTTTTATTTTGCTTATATTTAGAAACTTTTGGAGCATATATATTATGGGGTAAGTCTTATTGCGTAATGAGAAAACTAGTTTTATATTATTGTGCTACCTTGGTTTTTAACTGTGTTTAAGCTTAGTAGAAATTGAAGGCCCCACTATCTAGAATTCCTAGATCCGTCCTTGGAGGCATAGTGGGTTGCGTCAACATTTCTTGAGTGTTTGTACTGTTCATGGCCCAAGAAGAACTAGTAAACGCGCAACCCACCCTTAGCGAAAAGGTCAATAAATCGTAGGGTTGATTGGACACAGACCATTAATTAATTAAGACTCACTGCTTCGCCGGCATGACCGTAGATGTTTTTCGATCGTTCTATATCATTTGGCATTTCAATAGGGAAATTTGCCGTTTTAAGAAATACTTTCCATATTTTAAAGGGAACTCTGTTTTTATTGTCGTATGGTTTTGACAACCTTATACTATTTTTTTAGTTTTATATTTTGTAGTAAACTTTTTATAGGAATATGTAGGAAAGAATTAGCTTTTGGCTAAAGAAAAATAAATTGTCTTCTAACAATTTTTCAAAAATTGGCTTTAACAATGCTATAAACGGAAAACTTTCAGCCTAAGTAATGGATTGTTAATTATGGCTAGTTATGCACCAATTTGGGGCCACATTTCGGAGGTCCCTGACCCCGGTTACTAGGCTTATACATAGGATTGGGCCTTGATTCGATCAAATTTCAATTAGCATGTTTATTTGTGAATTACGAGATATACAAATTGAATCTCCAAAAGATTCACAAATTGAAAGTTTGGGGGTTTAGAGGGTGAAAGCATAGATCAATGGTTTAATGCCATTTAATATAGGTCACTTACATCATAAGCTTATACATGTCTAACCGTCTATTTTCATGACTCAAGTTATATTCATACGAACTACAAAAATGTGAGAGAAAAAAAAGTATGTAAGAAAATTAATCTTTAAAATGTGAAAAAAAAAGTATATGTAAGAAAATTAATCTTTAAAATGTGAAAAAAAAAGTATGTAAGAAAATTAATCTTTAACTGCCCCATTGGCTAGTCAGATGAGAAAAGATAATAAAAATAAAAAGTACGGTTTCACTTAATGATAAAAAAAAGGAAAGAAAAATTGTGATCTCACATCATCGCACTGGGGGTACACATAATGGGGGAGCGAGAGAGTGGTTTCTCCAAGCCGTACTTATTTTACCAAAATAGCCATACTTATTTTACCAAAATACCCTGGTGTGGGTTTGATGGTGTTATTGTTTACATCTAAAATCAACCAATTCAATGATTAATTGACACGTAATTAAGAGTGCCAAACGTTGGCAATTACTCGTCGATACAGACACACTGGATTAAAAGAACATATTTGAGTAAATACGATGTCGTATCGTGTTCAAATATAAAAACGGTTATTAGCAGTTACGAACCATCATTATTGGAAAGAATTGACCTCAAAGCTATGGGATCAACTGTTAAGTATATAAGTTCTACGTGTGAACTTGGGAAACAAGGCAAATTGGCAGTTATAACACGTGGAATACTTATAGAAAGGCAGTTATTCATCTTAACGCTTAATCATTTGAGTTCGTTTGAACAACTGTACAGATTCAAAATCAAAGCTTTTAGAGGAAGATTTCAGAAGAATTCAAATTCAGGGCGTGGAGGAAGGAGCAACCGCCAACTCGGTGAGTGGAAGTTAGAGTTCAAAGCAAGGCGATGTTCAAATTCATTGGCGGGAAGTTGAATCACAAGCAGCATCTATAAATAGAAGAATTCAAAGAGTAAAACCCCCGGACAAATCTTCAACAAACAGCTATCAAAAAACTGATGCTTGGTTTGTTCATTGGCAAAGTAGTTTAGGATTTCGAACTCAGTTCGAAGTAGATTAGGAAGTAGATTAGGATTTAGACTAGGATTAAACTCGATTGTTCTTATAACAATCACCCCTATCCCGATTGTTTTCGCAACAATCACCTGTTCGAAGTTCTGTATTTGAAGTTGGAGACAATTTCAAGTAAGTTTATCTTTGATTCATTGTCGAAGTGTCTTGTTTCTTTGTTGTTCTTGATTTCCTAAGTTTGTTGGTTTACATTTCTTCACTTGTTGAAAAAATCCTCTTAATTGAGGTAATTGAACCAATAAAACACAATCGCCTGATTAGATTTGGTTTTTCCAAAGTTAATGGAGAGAGAGGAGATTTAAACTCTCTCTCTCCGCACGCCAAGACACAATTATTTTCCATTTGCAAAAAGTAAAAAGAACCAAACACATTTTTTGGCACGCCCAGTGGGACCCGAAAGTGTTGAATGGCTCCAAAACTTAGGAAACAAACAGATGATTCTCAGATTGGCCAAACGCCAGAAGATGAGAACAATGTTAATTCTAGAGAGAATGAACAAGTCGAAGGCCTTCAAATAGGACCGAGAGACGTCTCGGTCAAGACTTAAATCGGGGGTTGGCGGACTTCCCAGAATGAATACTAGGAATAATAGAAGCGTACATGTTGATGACCCAAAAATCCGTAAATTGGAGGAGGGCGTCATCTAGTCGGGAGTTCTTTGAAATGATTGCTACATTTAAAGAAGCTGGCTCAAACCCAGGAAGCTTGTATTACAAAAATTAGAAGAGCAATCAGGACTTAAGCATGAGCCTTTGCCTTCATTTGAGAAGGATAAAAGGAGAGGCTAGCACAAGTAGGCCTAAATCAAGGCTTAGAAAAGAGCCTATAATTTTAGATGACATACCGAATCTTGGTATGAACATGAAAAGCTTGTGATTACCAAATTCCTAAACCTAAGAGTGTTCAAACAAAACACTAATGTCACATTGAACCAAATTTTGATGGTTTAAATGAGGAGAAGGATTTCAGAAACATGGATTATGGGTTCGATGAGTATGTTTATAGTCCTGGAAATCATTTTAATGAGAATGATAGAACTAGTGCAAAAAGGCCCAACCCAGAAATTGGAATTCCTAAGTATGCAGGAATACCGAGAGATGGGTAGAGTGCATTCGAACCACTTATGCGAACCTTTTTTCACGACAAGAAGGAGGTTTCAAGCATTATAGGTCCTTTGAGGATCCTTTTGAGAGAGGTTTTAAGATCACATGCCTAGAAATGTTACTTGGGAACCACACATTTAATCCAAGGGTACCTTTAGGAGAACGTCCGCCCGCCGAGATGAAATATTAGGTCTCATGCAAGAAGTATATGGACCTCTAAAACAGAGGAATACAAACCCAAATTTATAGAAAACCCTATCCGGAATGGATAGATCGGCTAGGTCGAAGTCCCTAGGGGTTTAAAATTTCAGATTTTACTTTATTCCATGGGGACGGAAAACAATCAACAACCGAAGCACATTGCCGTTGATTTATGGCTCAATGTAAAGAATTGGGCAATAATGGGTTTATTAAGTTGAAATTGTTTTCTAGTTCTTTGACAGAACGACCTTGAATGGTACTCTAACTTAACGCCGTAATCGGTTCCAAATTGGCAAAGAATGGAAGAATTATTCCATGCGCAATTTTATCAAACCCGAACACGAAATTACCATGGTGATTTAGCAAGACTAAAGCAAAAAAGCGATGAAAAGGCTGCACAATTTATTGCTAGATTTAAAAAGGGCTAGAAACAAGTGTAAACTTTAACTTCGAAGTTGAATTTGTGAGAATAGCACAAGATGGGCTAAGTAGAGAACTTAGGAAGAAGTTCGATTCTACTGAGAGTTCGAGAGATTTTGTTGATCGACTTACAAAAGCTTCTAGATATGAATCTTTGTTAGAAGAAGATGTCGATAGGAATAATTCATCTTATTCAACCTATTATAAGGAGCCCACTTATGAAATTGATGCTGCTGAAATCGTCGAGCATGCCCCTTGCGTGTGTGAATGTTTAGTTCGAAAGGATTCTTCTATAACACCAGGAACTAACAATAAAGCATTTAGTAAAGTATATTCATTTGATGTTTCTAAAGCAGATGAAATTTTTGATTACCTTTTGAAGAAAAAGTTTATCAAACTTCCTGATAATGTTAAACTTCCAACTTTGGAAGAAACAAAAGGAAAGAACTATTGCAAATGGCATGCTTCTTGGACTCATTCAACTAAGAATTGTAATGTTTTCCGTGACAGGGTTCAAGAGCAAATCAAGAAAGGAAGGATCATGTTTCCAGAAAAGATTATGGGAATAGATACAGATCCATTCCCTCGAATTGAAGAGGTAACTGCTAATACCAATGTGCCAACAACTTTGGCCAAAACAGTGTAGGAGGTATGGCAGAACAGGCGAGTTCATGTTGAGATGAACTCTATGCAATGTGAAAGAGGAAAGCCAAAGTTTGGCCAACTTCGAAGTGAGACTAGAAAGACATATGGGCAGAAGTATGAGACAGGAAGTTCTTCTCAAAAGGGTTTCAAGCAATCTCATCTTCCCATGCTTGAAGCATCCTTCTTGGAATGCTTATGCATGGAGTGCAGGGCTAATTACTTGATCTTCAAAGATTTAGATCGACAGGGGGTTGATTTCTTTCCAAAGAGGATGGAAAGAAAAGCTTTGGATCGTAATAATGAAAGAAAGCCTTGGATAAGCCCAAAACAAGGAAAGAATGAGAAGCCCTGGCCAGTTTCGAAGAGACATGTATCTTCTAGTCCAGTTCCATCAGCTTCGAAGAGAGAGTATCCTCCTTTGAAGAAGGTTAACACTGGAAAGGCTTTAATAGACCGAGAAACTGAAGAAGAAGGGGAACAATTCACCTTGGTAAAAGGAGTTCCCGATTGGTTTCTAAAGAGGGTTAAACCAGAACTCTTCCAGGAATATAAAACCTCTCCTAAAGTGGGAAACAGGATGGTTAAACCTCCAAATACACCTACTGGGCAATGGGTTGTGATTAGGGATCCAAAGACCAAGTCACCTCAAATGATTCCTATGCTTACTCGAACTCAGAAGAGGAAATTGCAAAAGGAGGTATACTAGCTTCCAAATGGAAGAATATGCTTCCAAAGAAAATCATAATGGGGGTGACAAGTTTAACCCGAGGTTTAACGGACTTGAAGAGAAGATTACGAAGAATCTCTTCAAAAAAGGGTTTACTCAATCCGAAAGAGAAGCACTTTGGGAAAGTCCGGGCCGCAAGGATGGGCCGGTTGAAGTACCTCGAAAGCGATCCGGCATCACCAAATTCCTTGGCAAGCTATCGGTGCGGCTTATTAGAAGCCATGGTAGTGGAAGCGAGGAAGGAGGAGGAGAAATGGGTTCATCCTATTGAAACATTGTCCCCATGGAAACTTCTCGCGGTGGAGTTTTCACGAAAAAATAGACACAAAAGAGGGTGGATCGAGAATTACGGTCTGCGAGGAAAAAAGGACCATTAGGTTTGGAACTTTGCACGAAGTTCAAATTAACATGGTTTCTCCGTCATTCGATTTTGGACCTTTTGGACCGCATTGTTCACCAATCGAAAGGCGTTACAACCAACGATTACTCTATGGAAATCATTGATGTGTCAAGTGAAGAGGAGTATAACCTTACATATGATAATGGTTGGAATAATGATTGGGGAGCTTTAGTATCTAAAATTCAAAAGGAAGAAGAAGAAGAAAAGAGCTTATGATCATGGTTAATGCTATGGAGGAGCCGGAAGTAACATCTACTTGAGAAAAGCGGTATTTGTTCGAGGCAGAGATTGATTGAAGTACCCTTTAGTTGTTGATTTGAATTATCTTGATCTTTCTTATCCTTTCAAATCACCTTGAATGATATGAGGCACCATTTGAAACCTTTATATATATCCTGCTTTGTTTGATGGGATTTTGTTAAAAGTGAGTATTGGTTGACAATGGTGCAGCGGTGAATATCTTGCCTTCTAGGACCTTAAAGAAGTTTGGGAAGGAAAAGGTTGATTGATCCCAACAAGTACATCCATTCTTTGGGTTTCTTGGTGAAAGTAAAACCCCAAAGGAATTGTTTCTATCCTTTGAAAGTTGGCCAAGTGGAAACCCATACGACCTTGTTTGTGGTGGATACTTTTACAAGTAAGTATAATGCTTTACTTGGTAGAGATTTGGATTCATGTTAATGGTCGTATTCCATCTTGATGCATCAAGCTTTGATGATTGTGAAGTATGAAAAAGGGAAAGAGGTGGGAATCGAAGAAGTGAAAGCGAGATCCACATCCCTTGATTACTTGACAAATTGTGCAGAGGCTTGAAATGTATAAGCACGAAATCATTCCTTTAAGTGAGATAGCACAATCGCCACCCTTCCATCCGATAAATTGGAAATGGGAGAACTGGCGAGTTAAAATCTAAGCTTAAACAAGCAGTTGATTATGAATCGGACAATTCACGGATGAGGTTGCTTGGATGTGAATCCAAGGCGAGAGGTTGAAGAGGCCAATTCATTGGCTTTAGTCAAATTTATGGCTCTAGAAATAGAAGCGAGAGGTTACAAGAAACAAATGATTGGGAAGAATTATTGGGTGAAAAAATTTGGGGGTTGAAGCAGGTTAAGTTCGAAGAAGCTTTTATAGGCCATGTCGACTCTCGAGACCCTTTAGAAGAAGTGGAATTGGGAGAAGGAATTGTTCCAAATCTTGTACAAATCAACAAGGAGCTTGATCTTTGTTTTGAAGTCCAAGTTGATCTCGGTGCTTAAGGAGAACAAAAAGTGCTTTGCTTGGAGTTACAAAGGAATTACGAGGTTTGAGTAGGGATTTAGTTGAGCATAGATTGCCTATTAAAACTAATTGCAAACCTTTCAAGCGACTTCCAAGAAAAATGTCTCACGAAACCATATCATTGGTTAAAAAGAAATTGAGAATCTTCTAAGTCTTTGGTTTTATTAGAACGGCAAGATAATGTAGAATGGCTATCAAATATTGTTCTGTTATTATTAAGAAGAATGGGAAAATTAGGGTTTGCATTGATTTGAAACTTGAACACCGCAACTCCTAAAGATGAATACCCAATGCCTATAGTAGATATGCTTATGGATAGTTAAGTTGGTCATAAAATTTTGTCCATTATGGATGGACATTCAGGTGGTATAATCAAATTTGTATAGGTGGCGAAGATGTTCATAAAGCTGCATTTAGAGCCCCAGGCAACCTTGGGACCTTCGAGTGGGTCAAAATGCCCTTTGGGCTCAAAAATCTTTGGGGCTACTTATCAAAGAGCTATGAACACTATCTTCCATGAGATAATTGGGGTTTTACGGAATGCTACATAGAGGCGACATTATTGTCAAATCAAAAATCTATTGATGATCATGTAGAGCACTTGAAAATTGCCTTTTCAAAAATGAAGCATTATCAACTAAAGTTGAATCCCGCTAAATGTGCTTTTTTGGAGTGACAAAGGTAACTTTTAGGATATCTAGTTCACTGATAAAAGGTATTCAAGTTGATAACAATAAAGCTAAAAGCTATTATTGAAGCAAGACCTCCTTGAATAAGAAGGAGCTTCAAAGATCTTGGACAATTGAATTTTCTTGAAGGTTTATATCTAACACTACAGGGAAAACTAAAGTCTTTTCTTCCTTGTTGAAATTGAAGGATGGAGAGGACTTCGAATGGACTAAGGAGCATGATGATGCTTTCAAGACCATCAATGAGTCCTTGATCAATCCACCGATTCTTGTTCCACCCAAAAAGGGAGAGCCTGTTAAATTGTATTTGGCAAAAGAAACCATGACTCAATTGGAGTTCTATTGGCTCAAGATAATGAAGAAGGAAAGGAGCAAGCTATTTATTATCTAAGTAGGTTTCTTAATGATTGTGAAAGTAGGTATTCTCGCAATTAGAAAAGTTATGTTTAACTTTGTTTTTCGCTCGAAGAAACTTCGGTACTATATGATGCCTAGAGTAACTTATGTAATTTCCCGGCACAGATGTTATGAAGTATATGTTGTCTCAACCTTTGTACTTAGTGGCGTAATTGGGAAATGAATTGTATCTTTAATAGAATTTAATCTAGAATATGTTCCTCAAAAAAATCGGTTAAAGGACAAGCTTTGGCTAATTTCTTAACCGATCATCCAAATGAAATTGAGACTCTTGAGGTAGAGATATTGATATCAGTAACAATTAAACCATGGAAGATGTGGTTCGATGGTTCAAAACATTCCAAATGGGTCGGAATTGGAGTTGTCTTGGAGTCCCTCAAGGTTTGAAGACCAAATTTGGATTTCAAATAAATGAAGGAGAATGCACCAACAATCAAGCAGTATGAAGCCTTAGTTATGGGGCTAGAGTCATTTGCTTACTTTAAAGATTGACATAGTTGAAGTGTTTGGAGACTCTCAATTGGTGATAAACCAGGTGAAAGGAGATTTTGGTTGCCATAGTGTTGGTTTAAAACCTTATCATCAATATGTGAAGTTGTTAGTGAAGCAGTTTCATATGATTACTTTCACCTATGTGCCAAGATTCTTTAATGAAGAAGCGGAATGCAAAGGGCAAAAAGAGCATCAAGATTTAAATTTATCGCGATGGCGGCAAAAGAGTTTTTGTCGATTAACTCTAAGGAAATCCTTAACAATGCTCAAAGATAGATATACCGATTTGAAGTATGTGAAATCACCACTCCTCCTAGTTCGAGCGATTGGAGACAATCATTGATTGATTATTTAACAAAGCCCGATGCTAAAAGCGGATAGAGCAACAAGGTTAAGATCATTAATTACATTATGTACAATGGAGAGTTTTGTTCAAGAGAGGAGTAGATGGTTTATTGCTTAAATGTCTAAGCAAGGTTGATGCCTTTAAAGTCATGGCAGAAGTCCATGAAGGTATTTGTGGAGCTCATCAAGCAGGAGTCAAGATGAGATGGTTAATTCGAAGGTATGAATATTATTGGCCTACCATCCTTAAAGATTGTATTGATTATGCAAAAGGATGCCAAGTTTGTCAAAAGACAGGACCTCTCAAGCGATTACCTGTTACTGAATTACAGTATGTAGTTAAGCCTTGGCCATTTAGAGGATGGGCCATGGATATGATTGGCATGATCTACCCCGCTTAGAAGTGGTGATAAGTTCATTTTAGTTGCCACTTGATTACTTTACTAAATGGGTGGAGGCTCAGGCTTTTGAGAATGTATCTCAAGAACAAGTAATTGGATTCATTAAGAAGATTGTATACAGATTTGGATCTCCAGAAACCATAACAGTGGATAATGGTTCCATCTTCGAAGGCAGGGCAGTAAAAGCTTTTGCAGCTTCTCATGGGGTTTCTTTGATCAACTCTACTCCTTATTATGCTCAGTCAAATGGTCAGGCAGAATCAACCAATAAGATTATCAAAAGAGGTATTCAAAGAATGGTTGATAGAAATCCGGAAGAATGGCCAAGTTTACTCTTAAATGTGCTATGGGCATATCGAACCACTAGAAGAACCAGTACAGGTACTACTCCTTTTGCTTTAACTTATGGGCATGATGTTGTTTTACCAATGGAAATTGTAGTGAGATCACAGAGGGTTGCTTCTCAAAATAACCTAAATGTTGGGGCATACCATCAAGCAATGCATATGGAGCTAGAAGGGGTGGATGAGGAAAGAATTAAGGCTCTAAATCAAATCTTTTTGCTACAAAAAGTCAAGAGTAGCTAGAAGCTACAACAACAAGAAATTGGCTGTTCAAGCTTTGATATAGGTGATTTAGTATGGAAAGTGGTTTTACATTATCAAAAGAAAGAAAGCAAGGACTTGGAAAATGGGCCCCAAATGGGAAGGGCCTTTTTCAAATTCATAGAGTTCTTAAAAAGAGGGGCATATCATTTGAAAGATTTAAATGGCTATGTTCATAGAAGAAAGATCAATGGAAGATATCGAAGGCCTATTTCCCAACCATTTGGGGAATCCTTTAGTAGAAGATGAAATAAAATCAGTTTGTCTTTGTTTTTGCTTTGTTTGTTTCAAAGATCATTTGTAAGGAACAAGCGAGATAAAATGGTTCAAGCTTGAATGCTAAATAATCAGATCGACATTCCAAGCAGTCATAAAGTAATGAATTGAGAGAAAAATAAACATTTCATTCATTACTTAGAAACTGTACAATTGTATCTTTTAGGTCACTCCATACATGAGCACCTCTGTTACAAATAAAGTCATAAAATTCCTTTTGATCAGAGGTTTGTTGCAGTTGGGACTTAAGGTCTTTGATGATTGCAACTGTTGAAAAAGCTTTGTTCATAGAGGACTGTATATTAGAAGAGGTCTGATCAATTTCTCTTCTAACTTGAAGTAAAGCTTCTTCTAGTCGACCTTCTTCCTCTTAGATAATGAAGCTTCTTAACATCTTGATCATAAGAAGAAACCACTCTTCGAGCTTCATCATCTGCATTAGATAAGGCACGCTGCTTCTCTCTCGAGAGATGCCTCTCTTGAACCTCACAAAGTTGTTGAGCCTTCACTTGAAACTCGCAGTTGAGCCTTATTCAAAAGCCATTTTGTGAAGCTCTTGAGAAGTTGTGTCTCAAGATTACCGTGCGACTTGACAAACAGATATCCAAATGTGCCTTTAAATCCCCTCGGCTGCATTCTCAAAGCCCAACTTTGAAAGTCAGCCGGAAGATCTCCCTCAATTCTTGAATCTCATCCGGAGAGAAAGTTGGTTTTACCAACTCGGGCGGGATAAAGCGTATTGAACTTTGAGTTGGTTGATGGGAGATTCGTGAGAAGAAATGGGAGCCTTGGGATTGGTGATTCTTTGGCGTAAATCACACTTTTGATTTGAATTTGCTCCAAAGTGAAGAAGTATCACCAGCAGAAATGCTAGTAGAAGCACCAAAATCCTGTTAAAGGAAATGGATAAGTATGATTAGGCTTAAGTCTTGAGTAAGGTATGATTAATGCGGGCATAAACACAATGAACCAAATTACCTCAAGCTGGATAAGATGGTCTGGTAGTAGAGTTTGCTTTCATTAGCCATATTAGTTTCTAGAAGGCGACCGTAGGAGTGTCAGTTCTTGGGACTGGTTCAAGACCTGCTTCCTCAGTCACTATCTCAGGTTGATCAGTGATTTTAACAGTGGAGATGCTTGGTGCAATCTCAGGAAATAAGCTCATGTCATCCTTCGAAGTAGAAACCCGGGTGGGCGAGGAAATCGGCAATATGTGGCTCGAGGGAGCGGCCTCGGGTTGAGATTGTTTCTCGTGGGGAGACTCTTGCTCAATGGAGTAGGGGTATGAGTTTTAGTTTGGCAGGGCAAATCAAACTTTGATTAAGGGTCTACAGCTTCAGGCCCAGGTGCTTGTATAGGTGATTTAGAGGCTTCAGCATGCTTGAGTTTTGTCCTCCTTTCTGAAAATAGATCAACAAAAATTGAGAAATGTGAAAGTAATTCTAAAAGGGCCATGTTGAAATTAGAATATAAATGGCTTACCTTTCACAAATTGGCCTATGGTAATGTCTTCTATCTCTTCTCCTTCTTCTGGTTCTTCAGTTAATATTATTCTTCTCCGTTTCGAAGCCTCATAAACTTCAAACAAACTTGGCTTCTTCTTGGCTAAGATTTTTTTCTTTGTTGCTAAAAAGTTTCTTCTTTGGCTTTGAAAGGACAAGAAAAAGTAATGATTAGTAAAGAGCACAAAGTTAATGAGGATTAGATGAGATAAAAGAGATACTTGACTTTGAACCTGGAGAAGCAGAAGTCTGAACAGTCTCTCACACTTTTCTTCCCCTTTTCTTAGGGGTAGATTCTGCAAGATGAACCGTAAGTGAGAATCAAAAAAAAGATTAAAATCATTGAAATCACACAAACAAGGTAAAGAGATTTACCCCGATGGAAGGAGGAGGGGTTCTTGTTTGTTGAGATCTAGTCACAATTTGTGGTGCTTGATGAAGTGGTTTAACATTTAAAGCGGCAATTATCAAAGCGTAAGATTGTATATCCGGTGTTGTTTCCCTTTGTTCTTGTTGGGATTTGCTTCCTCTTCCAACACCAAACCCATCATCGATCTGAAAAGTGAACTAGAATGCATCTCACCTTCATGTACAACGGGACACCCAATATGGTTTGCAAAACCTTGTCTTTGGAAGGGTCCGCAGTGTATAGATCCATAAGGTTATGCCACCAACGAGAAAAGTTAGTGAAAATTGGGCTGTCCATTGAAAATTGGAAGGGCTTGAAGGCAGTTCTAGACTTTCTATACCCCACATTTATACGAGAAAGTACATTCTTATCCACTTTCTTTCTAACATAGAGAGGAACATTAACTTCTCCGGGATAAGGACATGGAATGGCTTGTACCATGCCAAAGCAATGCGGCAAAACCGAAAGGAGACAATAAGTCTCCACAGTTGAGTTTGTCTCACCACCCACCAACAATCCCACCTATGAAAAGCTCTCTTGAAAGTAAAAATACTCCTAGCGGCGGCAAAGAAATGAATGTAGTGGCACCTCTATTTTCCATCATTTCTTTTATCCAGGGAGGCCCAATACTCCAGTCAGTGAAAGGTCGAAATTCTGTTTCTTCTTTATCTTCCCTCATTTTGAGAAAATATTGCAGATATTCAACCAATGATAAAGGTTTGGTAGCCATAACTTTGAATTTATCCCCATAAACATTTACAGGCTCTGAAACAACAACTTCGAATGTTGGAAAATACGCCAGAATCCACAGTTGTAAGAACCAAAGAGGGCCACCTATGTTAAACATAAGTGGTTTCGATTGGCTGTCGGATCCTATCTTATAAACGTATCCTAAGAAGTGTGAAGCCAAGTCAAATTTCGACCACGAGAAAGGCAACGCCAAAGGGCAAATTCAAGCATAATCTTCTTACCACTATGACGAGAAGATCATTTTTACGAAGGTGTATGAAGATATGCAAAAAACTCTCTATTAGAAACTCCATCTTCGAATTTGGCCTCATTTTTAAGAAAGCTTCCATATGAGGCGTTTGAGCCTGAGGTTTTCATGATTGCCAAGGGCGGAACATCGATGGACTTGGAAATATCAACCATTGGACCAAATGGGGGAAGTCCAGTGATAAATGATACATCTAAAACCGTGGGAGCC
This sequence comes from Vaccinium macrocarpon, assembly GCA_022606695.1. Lineage (NCBI taxonomy): Eukaryota > Viridiplantae > Streptophyta > Magnoliopsida > Ericales > Ericaceae > Vaccinium > Vaccinium macrocarpon. The sequence goes on from CM040173.1 coordinate 3,110,589, forward strand.
ATCATTCCGCAGTTAAATCGGAAATAATTAAATGACGAATCCCAAAAAGCTAGGCAAATGCGTGTATAAGTGCAGGGGTTTTGGGGAATACCATTTGAAGAAAGTGATAATGTGCGCGAGTCCAATCTCTTCCAACTCGGTCCTCTTATACTTTGAAATATGATGGTCCAAGTACCCGGTCATTATCTTGAACTGGCAAAGATACAAAGTTTCTTGCGAGCCATTACGCGAAAGTTTAGTTCCCGATCCTTGATAAGCCTACCTTCTTCTAAGATAGGGTAGCATGGCGTAAATTTGAGAGGCGGTCGAAGAATGCAGCCCTAAAATGTGGGTATCGGTTCTATCAGGGTTCGTTATGAAGACTTGGCTACGCAAATCGCCGCATGAGTTTGACATCTCTTCTTCAACGTATCTTCGAAGAACAAGCGAAGAGGTACCCATTTGGTTAAAACTTTCAGAAGCCATGGATGCAGGGGTGAGATAGAAAGAGAGAGAGAGCAAAAGTGTTTGAAAGTTTGAACGCGTAATGAGAATGGTTCAAGCCCTAATTTATACGTTATGAGAAAGCGATGCAGCGTTTCGGGCCAAGTATCCGTTCTAAAGTTATTGGGCCTATGATTATTTTTCGGCCCACGTTTAGTTTCAACCTTTGATTAATAATTATTTTTAGATTTAAATCGTATTCATGCTTCGAACCACTCTTTGGTTTATTCTCATGGAATATACTTTATTCTTAAAAGTTCGAGTTGGTTAAAAGCATAATTAAGTGCTTCGAAAAGTATTTAAGAGTGCATAATAAGCCATTGAAAGAACTAATATTCCATTGAAACTTGAGATATAAAAGAAAGTACATGCTATAAAAATCCTATTACACAAAGGGGACTAAGCATCTACTTGGTAGTAAAGGAATTTGTCATTGGAGTAGGAATAACTTGGAAATAATGAGGAAAGCTCCAAGTCACTAAGGCATGAAATCGTGCCCAAGTGAAGCTAAAAAATTCCTTTTCCATCATTCTAACTGTGTTTTCTTCATCAAATTTAAGCTTCTTCTCAATTAATGGCCTGATTTTCAAAACCATAGTCTTGGCTTTGACTTCGAACTTGGCCAGTTTGAGAGCATTTCTCTTCATGTGATTCTTAAACCGCCTTCGAAGCCTCTTAGAAACGTTAGTGGGCATTTCGAAGGAACGCCCTTTAAGGTTTTCCACCTTCTTATGAAGTTTGGAGATCTGATCATGAAGCACTTCGTAGTCATGGAGGTCTTGATTAAACCCAAACGAAGTAGTGTTATTCTTCATCCACATTCGAAGCAGAGGAAGCTGATTCAGAAAAGAGTGAAAGAAAGGGCTAGTTTGAATGCTACATTGGAGAGTTTCGCAAGCCCATAAAAAGTTCTTAAAAGGTATGTCCTCCTCAAGAATACCTACATCCAAAAGGCAAAAGCGACCAATAGCTCTTTTGGCCTTGAGGGAATCCGAATGGGGATAAAGAGAATAAGAAAAGTTAGCATGATAAGGAGTAGGGTCAAACTTGATACTCTTTAGCTCTTCGAACCAATCTGTATTCTCAGGAAGGTCTCGAAGGGGAAGATTGGCAGGATCAATGAAGTCCCCTTCAAAATGGGGCTTTCGAACCTCATGCAACCAGTATATAAACTGAGTACTGGCCTTCTGCTTAAGTTCTCCATACCCAGCAAAGCCTGACTTTTCGTCTTCATGGACTTTAAAGAAACCAGGAGTTAAACAAGTGGCTATAAGACCTGTCAAGCAAAGATTATATTGGGATCTCGTCGATGAAAGGAGCTAAATATTCACTCATAGCCAATGGCGATAGTGGCTCCAACCTTTATAGCCGCCAGATCATCCATTTTACCACCACTATCTCGGATGGTAAACCCCATAGAAAGGGTTTATGAGTAGGGGCGATGGAGGGTTCCATGGGTCAATGGGCTCAGAAGTTTCTGCGTGAGCCCATCAGATAAGATCGATCCTTTCAAATCTCACCAACAATTGGCGCCACAATGTTTCTAAGTGTAATAGAAGTTGAATCATTTAGAACCAAATTTTTGAAGGCATTTTGAACTTGGAAATATCAGCCATGGATAAATTGAGATGAAGATCGGTTTACAAAGGAAATTGGTGATTGATTTTGCCAGTGATTAAGTCCTTTTTATAAAGCGAGTTGTTAGTTTAAACGATTCAAATTCTAGCAAAATAGAGAACATGGGTTTTAAGCGCCCATTATCCATGAATCTCTCATGAGAATGAAGAGATTTATTGTTAATCGCGATCGTGGAGCGTGATCGGAACCGCTTAATAACTTCTCGCCGAGGAAGCTTATGGGAATTTGAAGCGGCAAAGACATTAACACTTATTCAAATCCTTTGAAAAAGATGTTAATGTGGGGGTATGTTTACATCTAAAATCAACCAATCCAATGATTAATTGTGGCGTAATCAAGAAGTGCCAAACGTTGGCAATTGCTACCGTCGATCTGCATACAATCTGGATTAAAGAACATATTTGAGTAAATACGATGTCAGATCGTGTTCAAATATAAAACGGTTATTAAGAAGCTACTTAACCATCATTATTGGAAAGAATTGGCCCTCAAAGCTATGGGATCAACTGTTAAGTATATAAGTTCTAATGCGGTGAACTTGGGAAACAAGGCAAATTGCAGTTATAACACGCGTGGAATCTTTTATATAAAAGCGTTATTAAATCTTAACGCTTTAATCATTTGAGTTCGTTTGAACAACCTGCATGCATTCAAAATCAAAGCTTTTAGAGGAAGATTTCAGTAAGAATTCAAATTCGGCGTGGAGTGAAGGAAAGAATATACAACCTGGGAAGTGGAAGTTAGAGTTTTCTCGACGTTCAAATTCATCATTGGCGGGAAGTTCAATCTTGCGGCAAAGATCTATAAATAGAAGAATTCAAAGAGTAAAACCCCTGACAATCTTCAACAAACAAAGTATCAAAAAACTGACGCTTGGTTTTGTTCATTAAGAAAATAGTTTAGAGTTTCGAACTGATTCCAAGTAGATTAGGAAATAAATTAGGATTTAGACTAGGATTAAACTCAATTGTTCTTATAACAATCACCTTTTTATCCCGATTGTTTTTTAACAATCACCGCTCAAGATTCTTGTATTTGAAGTTGGAGACAATTTCAAGTAAGTTTATCTTTGATTCATTAATGAAGTGTCTTGTTTTTGTTTTCGTTTGTTCTTCGATTTCCTAAGTTTGTTGGTTTACATTTCTTCACTTGTTGAAAAATCCTCTTTAATTGAGGTAATGAACCAATAAAACACAATCACCGATTAGATTTGTTTTTTCAAAAGTTTCATGAGGGGAGGAGATTTAAAACTCTCCCAAGACGCCAAGACACAATTATTTTTCATTTGCAAAGAAGTAAAAGAACCAAACAGTTATACCGGAGGGTCAAAAGAAATAGCTAGGCAGGGGGACTAAAAGAGAGAGAAAGAGAGAGAGAGAGAGAGAGAAATTTGCGGAAGTCTCCCAAAAGAAAATCAATTGACTTTGGCCCAACATCAAATGCTCTCAATTTCTTCTTCTTCTTCCTTGCAGAGAATCATTAAACTCTAGCTGCAATCTTCTTCTTCCTTGCAGACACAAGTTAAACCATAGACGCGAATGGAGGGGTAAAATGGGCAATGAAAAAAAATTATCTTCTCCAATAGAGATTTCTCGAAATCTCACCAATATTGGTTATAAACAAAATGGGGCTTTCAAGGGTCCTCGAATAGATCTCTCACCTCTTGCTGAGAGAACCTTTTCTCTGCCACTTTTCCTTTCTCCTGAAAACCCCCTGCTGCAAAGGGGCTTAAAAGTAGTGATTTGCCCAATTGAACAACAAATATCATTGAAATTTTGTTCACAAAAATCCAACAATGATGTACAGGTCCTTTGGATCGTGAGAGAAGAAAGGAGAAGGGGACTTCTCGCCCTTACTAATGAGAAAAAAAAAAAGGAAAGGAAAGAGTTTCACTTGTCTCAACCAAACAACAGTGAGAAACCACATTCTCTCCCTCCCTTTCCGATCATCGTATTCAACTCCGGCAACTCTCTGGCGACCTCAAAACTGAGACTTGACCACAAATCTTGCTTCTCCTCAACTAGCCGAAGACAATGGGACAGGGTAGCCCTCACGTGCCCCCGGAGTTCCGTTTACCACCGAATCTCGCCACATACTGTGAGCATGGGGGGGTGGTTAAGAGGTTCTGGATTCTCACATTTTCTTCTCCTCTCCCACCCTTTAGACCATCCAAACGCCGGAGAGAGACAAATTTCTTTTCTCACCTTCACCCTCAATCCAAAGGAGCCGTTAGTGAATCGTAATACTGCAATATCTAGATATAACTGCTAATGGCCCTAATTCTTGGGGTGATTGGTCTTTGAATATCACTAGGGGCCAACAATTCCAAATCTTGAGATCACGAAGAATATACCCAGTCATTACTTTCATATCAGCAAAATTAATCAAATAATGCACAAGCTAACGTTACTAACCGATTATTGAAAAAAAAATCCCATAATCTGAATTTTGTGGCAAAAAAAAAATTTTTTACCACCATTTCAACTTTACAAAATTCAACATGTTTTTTGCGGGTACAACAACAAGTGCAACACTATCTTGATGATTTCCCAATTTTCATACAAAGTAGTCTTACACAAGGGCTCCACCTTTGACAAACTCGGTGAAGGCCAAAGCAACCAAACCCAACATAGCAAACCTCCCATTCCACATCTCAGCATCAGAGGTAAACAACCCACTTGACTTTGACTCCACACTCACTCCACTAAACAGAGGAATCAAAGACGCCACAGATAATACACCGGATGTAAGCAAGAACCACGGGATCCCGCCGTTGGATATCTGGGCAAACACATCCTCACCTTTGGATAATTCCACGGCTATGGCAGCCACGAAGCCGATCATGGCGAGTCTGCCGTTGATTCTCTCTGGTGCTGGCCCACTGAACGCAAACACATCAAAGAAATCGGTGCTCACCTGCAATGGTTAAGGATATGTATAAGATTGCTGTCTCTCGCCTCAATTGTAACAGTATCAAGGAAGAAAGAAAACTAAATATACCTTGGGTTTTAGGGGAGGGGGAGGGGGAGGAGAACTCGGCAGGGACGACGACGATGACGGCGGCTGCGTTGCTGTGGGTCCTACTTCCTCCTTCTTAGCGTCCTGCAGGGTCAATCAATTTCAACGGTCACTCAACTAATTCCAGAGAATCCACAAAAAGGCGGGATAAAAAAAAACCACGGAAAACTTACCTCGGCCATGCACCGAACTAGCAGGCTAGAGTTCCTCTGCTGACGCGGTGGCATGTAATAGCAAGGGGTCGTCCGGCTAGAACCCAACCCCTTAGCGACACCGGTCACTGGGCTCACGAGGGTGGACCTCATTACTGATGAGGTTGCCATTACAGTATCTGAAATTTGATGCTTGAAGCAGAGTACCGCCTGGTTACAATGGAATGCTTCTACTTGCTGCAATGCCTTACAGGTTTAAGTTGTGACGAAGTAGGTGTAAATGTGGAGATACATATAGTGGAAGGAGAGGGAACGAATTGGTGGATATTTTTGGGTCCACGTCATCGAGTTTGGACCCCAAAAGGATGTTAGGTCACGTGGGTTCACATTTGGCCACATATGGTTGGGTTGGGGGACGTGGTTGTCATAGGGACCGATAATTCAAAAATTGTGTGACTTTATTTTAAGGAAAAATTGTGGTTGTGAAGCCATGGACACTTCTAGGGTTTTGGTCTTATGTGGAGAGGTCGGTGGGGAGCAATGCCACGTTTTACCAGCAAGTAGAGTTTGAGTAAAACTGCTGTAATAAGAGCATATCCAACAAATTCTTCATTTTTTTTTTACTATATTGGCTAGGAAAAGTGTCAAAATTTATTTTGACAAGCCATCAACACCCAAAAACCTCACCAAAATGTCAGCATTGTCTTCCACTTGGCGCGCGCAAGTAGATCTGACTCGCCAGCACGCGCCACCTTTGACCAACGTGTGAGGCGGCACTAGAGCTCCAATAGCGACGAATCTTGCACCAATCGTCTCGTCTCGACATCGGCAACGTTGTGGGTATCTCAAAATGATTTTAGAGAAATTATCCCGACGATCTACTCTTCCAACCAACAACGGAGAGAGAGGTACTGTAGCGGAAATTTTCGCCATACCTCACTTGCTGTGGCGAGGTACTGTAGCGGAAATTTTCTTTAAGAGGCTAATGGCGAGGTTGTTGGTAGCCAGAAATGGTGCTTTAGCTCACTATCTTGACTTCGCCAGAGTGATGGAGAGGCTGTTGGGGATGGCCTAAGATGGAGAAAATTTTGGGTCCAAATATGGTGCTGGACATGTGGTGCCTAAGCACCCATTTCGATCGTCCAAAAATATTTTAGTTAGCTGAGATTTCTCACTCTCTGACCTCTTTCTCTCTCTATTGTCCAAATTATTTTTAAAAAGTCGGGGTGCGAGTTGGGTACTCAAAATTTCTTGAAATGATCAATAATGATACCGACCTAACCATGGAACTGTTGTCGCCCCTTGCACCATCAGTAGGCAGTAGAACACTAGATTTCTCTTCAATGTTTTACCCAAATACGAGAATCTTCTAGCACATTCACTTAGAGTATTCTTATCAAGATTAACAAAAATCGGGTCAGCACCGGCCCTGGGGTAAAGCCGGTGGTGCGGCCGCTTTAGGCCTCCGAAATTTAAACAAAATTAGGGGTCCATTTCCGATATAAGATGTTAATATTATATATATTTGTTTTTTCAAAAGTTTGTTTAGTTATCTTATGAAGCTAAAATATCATGTTTAATATCATTTACATATATTTGCCACATATATTGATTTTTTTTTAAAAAAAATGATCCAGGGGCCTTTTTTTTTTAAATTCGCTTTAAGCCTCTATAATCTCAGGGCCGGCCCTGAATCGGGTCAAATTTAATGTCAAAAATATCTTTTAAAAATTAACGAGTCACTTTTTAAAAAACTCACAAAATCAGACTCTCTATTCAGGAAGTTGGGAGAGAGAATTGCTTTAATCTGTGAATAGTGCCTCAGAGGATTTACCGAGTTACTGTAGCAAAGTTATAATTTTTGCAGATTTACAAAAAATTTGTTGAGTCTGATTTTGGAGAGTTTTTTTCCCTTTCACTCAACAACTTAGCTATCAGGAGGATTTGCCTCCCCTGATGAGAATGCTCTTAGTGTCACAAATTATGTAGATAAAGTGTGTATTAATTTGCGATAAACACGTTTTTGGAACATCATGTAACGTTAATAGTTCCAAAACAAAAGAGACTCAACATCCAATAATGAATAATGCTAGTGATGGATCAAAAAATAAAATAAAATAATGCTAGTGTGACACAACTCCACACCACTACCAAGCACACAAGCCTACGATACACTACATGACTGATAATAGGAGAACAAATACTTTTTTTTAAACTACTCTGCAATCACCAATTATGCATTGCCACGTAGGTTTGTGTAGTTTGTGGTGTGGTGGAGTTATGTGTTCATAGCATTATGTTGGAAAAATACAGCGCCAATCGCAAAATTCCAGAGAACAATTTCCATTCATATGAACACAAATACGTACAATAAGTAAATACTGAAACGGAAATTACAGAAACGGGAAAAAGATACAAACAATGTTTAGGAACACCGCAGTCGAAAGTCCGCGTGATACCACGTCTCCTTAACAAAGATTAGCCACCGTGGGTGTTGTAGATCAGACGGCTGTCTTCGTCTCCAGGATCTGGCCAATTTCCACAACCACCGAACACCACCATTTGGAAGTTTGGCGTAATCGCAACTCTTGTCTGCCTCCTTCTTCACAAGAAGCGGAATACTCGAATTGCGTGCTGTAGAAAACCAAGGCCAAAGCTGCCTTTTTTATAGCTGATGAAAAACCTCAAGCCATGAATACGAAATTGAGTACGCAATTCAATTGTTGTAACTCCTGTAATGAATTGTATCATAAACCTCAATTCATGAGGGGCAATAACCATACGACACTGCTGAAAATCGAATCCGGGATAGACCGTTTGGTTTCCTCGTCAGACCCTCCGAAACGTCCCGGTTTCATTCATCCGAATTTCGTGAAAATTCCAACACATTATTGTTTGAGTAATGTGAAACTCTCTAAGGCTCTGATGACCCAAGGCTATCCTTCAGCGTTCAATCCATAACCGGCTACACCCAACAGTGAAAGCCGGTGGATAAACCATATATCGATGCTGATGAGAACAAAAATAGAAAAAGGAGAGCGAAAAGGTGAGGAGAAAGGAAGATTAGAAGAGAGGATTGAAATAGTAGATTAGGGGAACGCCGGAGGAAAAAGAGGCCCGGGGGAGGCCCTCCCCGGGGAAACCTAAACGAAAAGATATGTAGCATCTTTTTTTTTTTAGAGAGAAGAGCAAAACAATTGGAAATGCTAAATGTTCCCGATTAGCATTTTGATTGTACATGGCCCATAAGGCACCAATAAAAGTGTGACACAACGTTGGCGAAAAAGTCTAGAAATCATAGGGTTGATTGGAAACATGCCACTAATTATGACTCATTGATTCACCAGCATGACCGGTAGACATTTTTCGACCGTTCTACAACATTTGGCATTGTGAAAGAAAATTTTCCATTTTGTGTAATACTTTGCATGCTAATAACTTTTATAGGAAAATCCATTTTTATTGTCTTATGGTTTTGACAACCTTATAATATATACTATCTAATTTTTTATTTTTTAATGAACTTGAAAATTTCCATTTTTGGAATTTTTTTTTTGTAATTCCCTTAATTTAAAGTTAATTAGAAATCAAGGAAATTAGTTAATTGTTTCCTAATTTATTTAAGCCATCATGGATGAGGATGGGTATTAATGGTCCCCCCTCCACTTATCTTGGTCCCACCTCTTATACATGGTTTTGGAAGTTTTGGGAGGGGGCAGATGAGTTATCCTCCTCCCGATTTAATCCCCTTGTAGAGGAACTAAATAATATCAAGGGTGACCTTGTTATTATTTTATACCCCTAAAAAATTACTCTTGTACCCCCCTCATCTCACTTACCCTTTCCTCCCTGTCTCTCATTTCCAGAAACCCTACCCATGCAATTTCCTTCTAATAAAAAAAAATGTACTTCCACTCATAATTTTTTATTATTGTTTGCACCAAATATAAACCATTAATAGAGATCTTCAATTTGATATAAAAAATTAAAAGTTTTATACTTTAGAATTTTACATTGTCGGCTTGTTGAGTTACTTTTCAACATCATCCAGATTAAAAAAATAAAGTTTTTTTGTGTATAATATTTTATTTTTTTGCACCAAATTAAACTACTGATCAAGATCTATAATTCGATGCGAAAAAATTTTAAAATTTTTGCACGAAAGTATTCTACATTTTAATAAATTGTTCTCTTCTTGAATTAGTATTTGTGCTTTTCTTAAGCCTTTGTAATTGTATCTGAAAAAAATAGGTGGTATGCATAATTATTAACATGAATTATTAAAAAATAATTTAATTTTAGGTATAATTAATAAAATAAATTATTATATCATAATGTTGACAAGTTAATTAATTTAATTAGTCTTGTATTTATGTATTTATTTTATTTTAAAATCTAATATAACCCATGCACAATGGCAAATAAGTATATTTTGCTAGGTTTTTAAATCATCAACCTAACCTTATCCCCCTGTTATTCATTTGATCTCCCTCCATAAATGTCACATCGATGTAGGTCTACACTTACTAAATAATCTCTCTGTTATTCACTCTTACTATTACATCCCCCCAAAACTATCCTGCATCCAATTAGGCCCTTAAGGCTTCTACAACGTTATAAGTATTACTATAAGCCCTACGACAAGTTTTTTTTTATATTTTATTTGATCAATAATGAAAATTAAGCTTTAGAGAGTTTCTTTAGATTTATGTTGTTCAATAATGCAAGAGACACACTACTCCACCACACCACTAACCATATCTACCTATGTGGCATTACATGAATAGTGATTCGAAAGTAACTTTAAAGTGCTTATTATCTCATCACCAATCATATGCATTGTCATGTATTTTGTTTCTAGTTGCTCTTGTTGCACATTATCACTCATTCATATGTTTCCCTGCATTGCATCACCCGAATTACCTAGCTGTTTTATTTTAGATGTGTGATCGAAAATTGTTACTAATAACTTATAATTATATCCCGTTTCTTGTTGAGTATATTCCAAAATTGTTAATTTTACTAAAAACGGACATATATACTATAAGTAATGACATTTCTTAGTTTATAATGTTAACAAATAAAAAAAAAATAGCAAAACTATAAATATGCCGGAAACAAGTACAGAAGTTTGACGAGCGTCTAGGTTTCAAAACAATATGCAGGATATGGATGAAAACAAACCTAATGCCAGTTTATATATGTAACGACCCGAATTTTCGTAAATAAAAATTTCGTTTATAAAATTGATTTTTCATATTTTCCCTAATAAATTTCTTAAAATTATTTTAGTAAATACTATTTTGGGTCAATAATTATTTTTGTGCTAGTAACAATATATGATTTTTACTAGTATTCTAGCCATGTATATCGCAAGCGTCTGGAGGCCAAAGAATACATCATTACACTACCGTAGAAAAGACTAGAGTAGATAGAGAGAGAGAGAGAGAGAGAGAGAGAGAGAGAGAGAGAGAGAGAGAGAGAGAGAGATGCCGAGAGAGAAAGAGAGAGAGATTTTGGTAGAGAGAGAGAGAGAGGTGGAGTGTGAGTGTGTGCATGAAGTACACTTCACATGCAAGATTCTTTATTTGCTCACTTGCACAAGCAAATTAGGGATTTTGAGGGATTCCCACCTAGTCTACATTTTGCACCCAAACTAGTTAGAATAAGCCTTGCTATTTTAGTAGTAACATATGCATACCCACACAATACATGTATTAGAACACAATCTACACAACCAGACCTATTATGATTAATCTTGCACTCCAAGTCTCTATGAAACATGCTTCCTTGTTTTAGGGAAGAATATTCCCCTACTTTTTAGCCCACTAAGTATACCCCTTAGCTACTAGATGCTTTTACATTCATTTTGTGTATATCTAACCCTATAAACACCCCATAACTAAGGTGACTATACAAAAACCTATACAACTAAGAGCATATTTTTCCCGCACTACTACATCCCACCTCACATCAATGTACTTTCCCACAAGATTCTTTCTTTGCTTGTAAGAAATAACCTAGACCTAGCCTAAAACTAGAGTGTAAGACTTGTGTACTTCCCATGTGACATCAAAACACCACATATTCTTTCCCCCCACACAAAAGTTTCGGCCAATGCAAGGGGTGTGTACCGAAAATTCCTAAGGGAGGAGAAAGGGATCAAGCTTGCCTATAAATAGTCCACCTTTTGCTTATTTGAAACACTCTTCACTTTCCTTATTTGTTTGTCTCTTTTTCCCCAACAAACCACCAACTTCTACCATTTTTTAGCCAACTTATTATAGTTATAATTAGCCACTTACTAAGTTAATTAGTGAGTAAGCTATATACATTAAAGAGCTCTACATCAAAGGATCAACAAGGATCCGGTCAGGACTCCCGGACCTCCCACTTCCTGGCCATTTGGCCGAAATTCGAACGTTGGATGTTTTTAAAATGTGTTTTTAAGGTTCCACGCGGGAAATGGGCAAAAAAAAATACCGTGAAGGGCTTCATCTGAGCATTTTTCGATAAAACTTGTAAGGACCCATGATTTTTAATCACTTTTCGAAAATAATATTGAAAAAATGTGAGAAATGTTTTGAAATGAAAATTGGGGTCGATGTGAGCATAGCAATTGTGTTTGGGTGTATCTGGAGCACATTTGAAACTTAGGGGGGGGGTGTGCACAAGTAAAGAAATATATTTATCTTTGGGGGGCTGATTTTTAAAAAAAATAACACATCTCTCTCTCTCTAAAAAAAAAAGGGCAGCAGCCCCTTCTCTTCTTCCTCCCCATATTTTCTTCAAATCTCGCCACAAATCCGCCTCCCACACTTCTCAAACTCAAGATTCAACCTCATATTCATCATCTACGCGCGTTTTGGAGCCCGGAGTACCTTCTTTTTGCACCGAGAGGGTCAAATTCGGAATTGCTCAAATTGGGGATCTAGGAGTTCATTTTTGGGTTGGCTTGGAGCAAATCCTTGAGGTAGGGAACAATCTTCTACCTACTCTAAGTGTATATTGGTTGAATGATTACATTAATTGTGTTCTTGTTCACAAATTTGTTGTTAAACTTGATTATCACCATGGGAGTTGAGCTTGGATTGATTGAGTTTGGGTTTTGCATATTTGGTTGATGAACCCATGAATTGGTTGTTGATATATCCCTCTTCTATGGTCATTTGTTGTTTGAAACCCCATTTTTGCCTTGGATTGAAGCCCCATTCATTTGGAACAAGTTGTAAAATTTTCGCTCGGAACCAGTTTGGATCGATCCAAACACTTTTGGATCGATCCATAACAATCTGATGGTATTTTGAACCTCTTTGGATCGATCCAAATTTGTTCGGATCGATCCAAAACCTTTTGTTTGCTTTCGGACCATTTTGGATCGATCCAAAGTTGTTGGATCGATCCAAAATCTTACATTGACTCTCGGACCATTTTGGATCGATCAAAAAATGTTTGGATCGATCCGCATTTCTTCATTCGCATTTTTTTTTTTTCCAACTTCGCGGCATGCGCCCGGCCGTCCGAACTCCGATGGAGGTGATTCTTAAACCGTTGGAAAGCTCTACGAGTCTACTTTCAAACCCAATTGGTTTCATATTCATATCCTTTGTATTTTGAGAGAAATGCCCTTTTTACTATCAGTGTGTCGTATTTACTCGAGGTATATAACTCCATTTGTATGTTCCATCGCTCGGGCCCTCATTGGCCATTTCAAAACTTCGAATTGACCTCTAAGGTTCGGTAACCGATCATGGTGCATTATATGCATTGTCGTGGTTGTCTTGGTTTCCCATGCACATTGGACACGTGTTAAATTGACCATCACCGACACATTTAGAGTTTTTGAACAAAGATGATGTGTGAATGTTTTGGACATGTTTGAGGGACACAAGTTTGTTGAAATGGACATGATAACTAGAAAATTGTTTGTGTTCACTTGGACCACCATTGGGTGGGTCCTAAGACAAGGGTTCCACGAGGCCCGTAAGACTCGGACAAGGGTTCCACGAGGCCCATAAGACTTCGGACAAAGGGTTCCACGAGGCCCATAAGACTTCGGACAAAGGGTTCCACGAGGCGTAAGACTCGGACATGGGTTCCACGAGGCCCATAAGACTCGAAAGGGAAATTTACTATTCTTAAGCCTGAAATGACGAACTATTGAGAGTCAAATGCAAGGAAAATTGAATGTGGATACGTGACACGTTTGTGATAATTTAAGGGTTGATCTATGGATTAGTGGGACACTTAGGTTTGATTTGATCTTTGGGACACATATTGGATATTCTCTCATCAATTTGATCAATGTTTGTTTATTTTAGCTTATTCACTCATGTGCATCCCATCTCCACGTGCATGTTTCATTCTATATACCCTTAGCGTTGGTAGAAATGTTTCCTACGAGCTAGTGAGCTCACCCTAATTTTCCCAGGTACACAGCATGGAGCATGATATCGGATGCGTGGAGTGTGATGCATGCCATGAAGATTTTAAGAGCACGAAGTCATTTTCTCATCTTTATGCTAAGTACATTTTCGAAAGATAATCTTGTAATTTTAATTTCTCTAAGATTTTTGACTATTTCAACTCATGTAATAACTTTAAACCCCTTGTTATTTTGTATGGGTACGGGTACCCTTGACTAAAAGCTCATTGTACTTCGACTTTGACTTTCTATGGAAAATTGTTTGACTTTAATCGATCCTACATGGATTTTATTTGTATTTTGGCTTATTAAAATTGAGGGCGTGACAAAACTGCAATTTTACAATTTTATCGAAAAATGCTCGGATGAAACCCTTCCCGGTATTTTCTTTTTTGCCCCTTTCTCGCGTGGAACCTTAAAAACACATTTTAAAAACATCCAACGGTTCGGATCCCGGCCAAATGGCGGGGAAGTGAAAATTCTGGACCTAAGATTGGTCCGGAAGTCCTGACCGGAACCGGACTCATCAAAGAATTGCTTTTCGACTTCCGGTTAACACCCGGAAATTAAGGTAGATTACTAAACCAACCTTCTAATTAGTTATTTCTAGTTCAATTAGTAAATTCTAATTGGTTTTCTATGTTGGGATTTGAAGCTTGGTTAAGTTAAGTTATGCATGTGTTATGGTACTAAGCATGTTTACTTAGTTTGTAAGAAAGTTTAAAAGAGAGAATTTCATGTTGAAAAGAGTTAGAGGTTCTAATTGATTTCTAATTAGAATGTTTCTTTATGAAATTAGAAGATGGTTTAAGGAGATCAAGTTGATTAGAAGTTTATTAGAAAATGGGATTTCTAGAAAGTTTTTCTTGGAAGAACTAGTTAATGGAAGTAAATTAAATTATTGAGTTACCAATTTAATAATTCTACCTACAATTAGTAGCTTGTTTATGCTTATAAAAGAGTTTACTTTTTACTAATAAAGTTTACATTGAGTTCATTAGTTTTGTCGTAAGAAAACTAGAGGATTAACAAATATGTAGAGAAAGAATTAGTAGTTATTTTTCTACAAAATTTTCTACTAAGTAATTATTAGCTATATTTATAAATATGTTGTTGTGATGAAAAAGAAAATGTTAAGAGTTACTTGAAAATTTTCTAGAAAGAAAGATGTTGAGAAGTATCTTTTTAAAAAAGAAGAGTTTTTCTAAAGTTTATTTGAAAAAGAAAGTTTCTAGAGAATTAGAAAGTATGTTTTAGAAAAATTTAGATTTTCTAAAAAGAAGATTTTCACTACTTCTCTAAATTTATTTTTGGTAAGAAAGTCTCATGACAAAGTGCTTAAACCTTTTGGACATGAAATTTCTAGAAAAAGCCTTCTTTTTTTTTAAAAAAAAGAAATAGGTAGAAAAAGATAGTTTACTAATTTCACTTCTTTTAGAAAAGAGATAAGTGGAGTTTTAAAAGAAACGAGAGAAATTGGATTTTTATTAGAAAATAAAATTTATGAAGAAATTATTGGAAGAAAAGTTTCCTAGAAATTAAAGAGTATATTTTTGGAAGAAATGGAATATTTTGGAAACTCACAATTAATGGAGCTAAATTTTGATAAAGGAATTCTAGAAAAGAAGTATGTGATTAATTAATTTTTGAAAAAAAAAAATTGACTAGCTTTATTTCCTTGGAAAGGATAAAAAGAAAAGATGGAAAATGAGATTGATGAGAAAAGAGATTAAGAGATTTAGTAATATTATTTTGAAGAAAGTTGGTGAAATAAATGTGTAATTTTATGTGAGGATATATTATATTTTAGAGAAATGGTGGAATTAATTGTATGATTTTATGTGGAAAAATGTCTAAGTGAAAGACATGAAATTTGGAAGAAATTACCGAATATTTCATGAGCATGATTTTGCATGTGACGTTGAGCACGTACGTGATACGATTACGACACCGAACTTGAAAATTTAGAATAACGTTTTGGGGGAAATTAGAGATGAGAATGAAAATGAATTTTGAAACGAAAAATGAGATTTTTGGGAAATAAAATGTAATGAAATGATATGTGATGAAATGGATTGTTACCACCTCAAGTTTGCGAAGAGAACTTGGAGGAATGGTTGGCATGCGGTAGTGCAGCGAGAGCGCCACTTCCAGTTCGCGGAGAGAACTGGGATGTTTGGGCTAAGCATGCACAATACACGGTGAACGAACCTCATAAACAGACTAGTTAAGTTAAGTGATATGAGACGGTTGGGACTGTGTCTTGTGCGTCGTGGGGCGGACGGACCATGCAAAGAGACTGGTTAGGTTCAATGATTCACGACGGCCAGGGCCTCGAGCGGAAAGGTTGGTACCGTCAGCTGAAAGGAGGCGTAAACGAACCAATAACTTTCGAGTGGTGTGAGATATGTGAAATTTGAAGAAGAATGCTGAAAGAGGCACCGATTTGAGAAAAAGAGATTTTTGAGAAATTATCGATAAATATGTTAAATTTGAGAAAACCGATTAAGAATGTTGCGAGAAATGACACGTGGCAAAATTTCGAGATATTGAAACGATATATTGTTTTCTGCGCATGTTTACTCTGATCCGCATAGACACGCATGATGCATTGCATGATTTTACTGTTCAAAAATATTATATATTGTTTTTGAGTTTATTGTTCTAGAATTGCTAGTTAGAGATTTGGGTAGTGTAGTCTACTAGGCGTTATCGCTCACAGTGTTGCATTCGTGTGACCCTGGCATAATACCACGATGTTGCTCTGCGACTCCGACGTATTATGCTAGACTATGGAGATGGACATGAGAAGAGAACTATGGCTTGAAGGCTTACGGAGCAGAGCAGGACACCGCCGGGATTAACGGTCGTGCGATGAAGTAGAGAAACCTAGTCAACCCTGTAGGGAATGATCGTATTTAGCAGGAGGATTTATGTAATTTCTTATGGGTTACCATTGTGAAACACCAGTTATTGTATATGTATCTTTATTAACAAACCCAAATTTTGGGGGCGTTACAATATAGCTCACTTGCATCCTAAAGCTTATACATGTGATTTTAACCTCTTATTTGTATGGTTCAATGAAGTCATATTCATATGAAATACAAAATGAGAAAATATGTAGTATCTGATCGAATCAATCAATCAATATTCTATAAAAATGTAGTTAGTGCCCTCAAAAGCCTCCAAAACGCTAATCCTAATTTTCTAGATTTTCTATTTTTTTAAGCCATATAAATGGTGAGAGAAAAGGAGGGAGAGAGTAAAATGTGGAGGTTGGAGAGAAGAGAGAGGGAGAGAGGGCCTTGTTCGTTTCGGGTTTTAAGACTCAGTTTTCTCAATTATTAATTTTATTTCTATAATTTTGGCTTCTCATTTTATTAATTTTATTTCTATAATTTTGGATTCAATTGTAAATTTGGCTTCTGCGATGTCTATAATTTTATTTCTCATTTCTTTGTTCGTGTTGAATTCTATAGTGTTTAGCCCATTCAAAACACAAAAAAAACCAAATCACATTAGCAATTTTTCTAGCTCCCTGCATTGTCAGATACAACGCTAGTTGATCCTCAAAGTAGAGTTTCGCACAATTAGACAAAAAAATCATAACAAAATTTTGTTCATTAAAATGCGGCAATGATGTATGCACTATATCACATTATTACCATAATTTGAATTTCCATTAAACAAAATTAATATTTCCATAATTTCAACTTTTCAAAATTTTACAAAATTCAACCTCATGTTTTTTGTGGGTACAACTACAAGTGTAGCACCATCTTGATAAATTTCAAAATTTCAAAGTTAACCTACACAAGGGCCCCACCTTTAACAAACTCGGTGAATGCCAAAGCTACTAAACCCAACATTAGCAAATCTCCCATTCCACATCTTAGCATCAGAGGCAAACAACCCATTTGACTTTGACTCTACACTCATTCCATTGAACAGAGGAATCAAAGACGCTACGAATAACACACCGGATGTAAGTAAGAACCACGGGATCCCGCCATTGGATATCTGGGCAAACACATCCTCACCCTTGATAGTTCCACGGCTATTGTTGCCACAAAGCCGATCATGGCAAGTCTACCGTTGATTCTCTCCGGTGGTGGCCCATTGAATGCAAACACGTCAAAGACATCAGTGCTGACCTGTCATTGTTGATGAAATGTATTAGATTTCTCTCTATGGCTTCAAATGGAGCAGTGTTAAATTCAATGGCATTGTACTTAGGCTGAGTTTTTCATTTGATTTTAGCAACCCAGTTGATAAAAATCAACCCTAATTTTAACAAATGAGTTCACCATGTGCTAAAATCTATTTGCTAAAATGAGGACCAGTTGTTAAAATCAAATGTAAAATTCAGCCTTAGATTAAGGGGGTGTTCCACTAACAAAAAATTATTTTTTCTAAAAACTGAGATAAGTCATTCTCTTACAACACATCACATAACAAAACGGTGAAAAAACAGTTTTTTCAAAAAACCGGGTTAGTGGAACACCCCTAAGGATACTTGAAAACTACATATACCTTGGGTTTCGGGGGAGGGGGAGGAGGACTCGGCACGGATGACAACGCCGACGCCGGCGTTGGAGTTACGGTGGTACATACTAATTCCTCCTCATTACCGTCTTGCAGAGTTTCGAAAAAATTCAAATCTTCATAAATAAAAACATTATACCCATCCGTTTCATTTTAAATGTCCCATATGCAGAGTCGTGCCATTTTAACTTTAAAAGAAAATGTATTCCTAAAAAAAAAAATTCAAATTTTTTTACACCATTCAAAAGTACTCGTTGAGATATTTTGAACAGTACCAAAAAATTTAAAAAGTAATTTCGAAAGTATTTTATTTTTTGAAGTCAAAGTAGCCCGATCTCCCAAATGGGACATTTAAATTGAGACAGAGTAATTACTAACCAAATCAAAGCAAACCGAGCATTAGTCCCAGTTAATTGGGGTTAGCTACATAAACCTTATTTTTTCATTGAGCTCTATCAAGGGCTACACGTTGTATAACTACATTCAAAGTATTTGTATCCTTACATACTACAAACATTTAATGTCATTCTGAAACTTCCTTTTCTCTCTGAATCTCTCTCTTCTTGTAGTGTTATTACCTAAATCTATTATATGATTATATCAACTCTTTTAAATACTGCATCTATAGATCTACGGTAGATAGCAAGAAAACTATCAAAGGGTATTGAAAGACTGGAAACATATATCTACCTCGGCCATGCAGCGAACTACCCGGTCGAAGTTCCTCTACTCACACAGTGGGTATGTAGCTGCAAGCAGTTGTCCGGCTGAAGCCCAACCCCTTAGCGACGCCGGTCACCGGGCTCACGAGGGTGGATTGCATTATTGATGAGGTTGCCATTTGAGCTTTTGAAATTTGATGCTTGAAGTACTAGCTGGTTACAATGGAAATGCTTCTACTCGTTGCAATGTTTGTAGTTTGGGTTGAGAAGAAGAAAGTGTCAACGTGGAGATACTGATGCAAGACATGATATACACCCCTATTATTTATGAAAATATTATTTTAGTAATAATTTTTATTTACGATTAGTATTAGGAGATTTTATTTGTGCTTCCTGTTTTGCACGTTTTTAGTTTAGTTTTGGTTAGATTTTATTTTATTTTATTTCCTTTTAGCAAATAGTCTAGGTTTCCAAGTAATGCTTTGCTTGGTCACCACTCTAAGTAATTTCTTTTTAGTTAGGACTCCTACTAGTATAAATAAGGATGTAGCCTAGGGGCATATTAAGCTTTTATTCAATTAATAAACAAACTTTGAGAATTGTCTCTTTTCTTCTTGTGGATTCGAGACCTATTTTCATTTGAACTAGTACGCAACTAGTTTCTCGTGAATTCCGTTGCGTCAAGTGGTATTAGAGCGGGTTTTTCCTTGCTGATGGCACCAAACAAAGTAGAAGACACACCCCTCGACGTTGCTCAAGGGCTTGCTAATCTAAGGGCAGAGGTTGAAGAACAACAAACGCAATTCACAGATTTTCAAACAGAAATCCATGAACCGTTGCAGCAGAAGTCTTTATGCCTCAACCAAAGAGCAATAAGGGTTGAAGAAGATCTCTCGGTGGGAGTTGCCCAACGCCGTCCTCTTAACCAGAATCGGGAAAGCACAGTGGGATTTGCCCAACGCCAACCTGATAATCAAATTGTAGTTTGGAAACACCCAACTAACCGTGTTGATAGTGAGGAAATAGAACCTAATTTCAGGTATTATCATAGTTTACGTAACTTTAGTGGTTTTGAGTATTTTGAAGATATTTTTTATTGGATTCTAGACATCAAAAATTTCTTCGATTATGAGGGAATTCCATCTGAAGAATGGTGGAGCTTCTTCTTTTTAAAACTTATAGGTCCAGCTCTACAATGGTAGCTAGATATGCAATCTTTAAGAGGTAGATTGGGCAAGCATTGTATTTGTGACAGGTCAAAAATCAAAGAACGTTTGCCGGATAGATTTGTGCCATGGAATTATGGGCAACTTTTGGAAGATAAATATATGCCGAAGCAACAAAATACAATCAATGCATCTACCAATAATGTTGATGAAGAAGCTTTTAATGAGGAGGCAACTCAAGTTGATGGTAAGAAAATTGATAGGGATTTGGGTGATGAGAAAAATAATGGTATTGTTATTGGGGATCAAGTTGTTGATGACCAAAGTAATTTTTCAAAGGAGGTGATCGATGTTGCCACCTTATGTGATGGTTATACAGTCGAATCGACCGTTCTAAATGGGGTGATCATTGATGTGTCAACCAATGTCAAACGAGTAAAAAATCAAGAGAACGTACAAAGTCAAGTTGGCATTATTGATTTTCTTGGAGTGCAACAATATAATTGGATTTTCAATATTCGTCTAGTGAATCATATCAATCAATTGAAGCATGCAGAGAAGATATCATTGCAAGTATTATTTTCCGTGATGTTTTGGAAGGAAATCAAGATGTTGAAATATTCCAAGTATTTATTTATTTGGCATGGAAGATGCAGGTTCCTAACGAGAACTCGAGGGCAAGTTCTTTTGAAGAAAAAGAGAATGATACAGGACAAGATATACACCCTTATTATTTATGGAAACATTATTTTGGTAATAATTTTTATTTACGATTAGTATTCGGAGATTTTATTTGTCCTGCTTGTTTTGTACGTTTTTAGTTTAGTTTTGGTTAGATTTTATTTTATTTCCTTTCAGCCAATAGTCTAGGTTTCCAAGTAATGCTTTGCTTGGTCGCCACTCTAAGTAATTTCCTTTTAGTTAGGACTCCTACTAGTATAAATAAAGATGTAGGCTAGGGGCAAAGTCAGCTTTTATTCAATTAATAAACAAACTTTGAGAATTGTCTCTTTTTTTCTTATGGATTCAAAAATCTCGTGGATTCGAGACCTATTTTTGTTTGGACCATTATGCAACTAGTTTCTCGTGAATTCCGATAGGTCAAGTGGTATTAGAGTGGATTTTTCCTGGCTCGATGTCGCGAAACAAAGTAGATGACACACCCTTTAACGTTGCTCAAAGGTTTGCTACTCCTTGGTTTAGGTGAAGAGTGAGCGGCTGCAACGCTGCTTGTTCTTCCACCATCTTCCTCGGATTAGGAAAAATCTCTCTATTATAAGTCTTTTGATTCTTGACGTAGCATAATTCACGATAAACTAGTTGCATACTAGTTCAAACGAAAATAGGTCTCGAATCCACGAGGTTCTTGAATCCACAAGAAGAAAAGAGATAATTCTCAAAGTTTGTTTATTAATTGAATAAAAGCTGAATATGCCCGTAGGCTACATCCTTATTTATACTAGTAGGAGTCCTAACTAAAAGGAAATTACTTAGAGTGGTGACCAAGCAAAACATTACTTGGAAATCTAGACTATTTGCTAAAATAAAATAAAATCTAACCAAAACTAAACTAAAAACGTGCAAAATAGGCAACACAAATAAAATCTCCTAATACTAATCGTAAAAAAAATTATTACTAAAATAATGGGGTGCTTTGGGTAAAAACCAAAAAACCACTTTTGTCCTTATTCAATTTTTTTTTTTTTTTTTGCATTCATTTGTTTTGCATTAAGATTTTGCAGTTTCTGGATTCCTCTCAACGAGACGAATCTAACAAGTATAAAATTATGGTCAAAACTCAAAATTTTTTTAATAAAGCCAAAATAGGTGGATTATTAAAAAAAATAATTTTTGACCATAATTTTATACTTGGTAGATTCGTCTTGTCGAGAGGAATCCAGAAACCGCAAAATTTTGATGCAAAACTAACGAATGCAAAAAAAATTGAATAAGGACAAAAGTGATTTTTTTGGTTTTTCACCCAAAGCACCCTAATGTTTCCATAAATAATAGAGATGTATATCTTGTCCTGCATCATTTACATATAGTGGAAGGGGAGGGGACAAATTGGTGGATATTTTTGGGTCCACGTCATCGAGTTTGGACCCTAAAAGGACTTTAAGGTCACGTGGGTTCACATTCGGCCACATATGGTTGGGTTGGGAGACGTGGTTTTCATAGGGGCCGATAATTTAAAATTGTGCGAATTTTTGTGAAGAAAAAATTGTGGTGGTGAGGCCATGGACAGTGTACTATGGTTTTGGTCTTATGTGGAGGTTGGTGGTGAGCAATGCCACGTTTTACAGTGTAGGAGTCTGATACGTAATTCGGTAATTGCCGTAAAATCATTGTCCCGACCTAACCATCTTACTGCTGTCGCCCCTGGCACCATCAGTGGCACTGGATTTCTTGTGAACGTTTTACCAAAATACGCGAATCTTCTAGATTTGGAATGTGCAAGGGAAGAGGTAAACATATGGGTACAAAGGAGAATGCATAGAAAATGCACAGAGGGTGCTCGAGAATTCACTTTGGGATCCCACACGAGTAATTTAAATCGTTTATTATTCTTAAAAAAATTCCCGAGGGCCTCCACAAAATTTCAGCTCAATCGAATGGTTAAAAGTAGTTGAACCAAAGTCTCACCGTTTCAAGCAAAAGATAATTTTTTGGAGCCCCTGGGAAAAATATTTTAAGAATAATGAACTATTCGAATTATTCGTATGAGACTCAAAAACGGATCCCCAAGCACCCTCTGTACATTTTTTGGGCATCCACGTCTGTACGTGTAGGACCGTCAATAAGGGAAGTGAGTCTAGCTTGTGGAATGACATCTTTCGGTGGAAGAAACTTTCATTTGACATGACTTTTGCTTATTGTCATCATCAGGGCCAACCCAAGAATGTAAAATATTCTAAGGTGTACGTTAAAAAATGTGCTCTAAAGAGAAAAACGCTAAGATAATTTTTGCAGCAACAATGACAATATAAGAAAGACAAAACTATAAATATAAAATTCTACTGATCATTATATAATAGTAACAGAAAAGTCAAAATACAAAGTCTCCAAATATATATAACACACGAGTATTATTTAAATATAACTCGTGTTGTGTTTCATTTGTCAAATGTAACATAAAAGAATTGGTTTTTAGTGAGGACATATGAAGAATAATCAATTTTTAGCACAAATAAAATAACTACATTTGGGTACCCAAAATGATTGTTAATATCTAATCTAAGCTAAGCAAAATCCTATCAAACAAAACCCAATTAAACAAAACCATATATTGACAAAACTCATAAACTAATCTTTTAGTTTGGGCCTTTTTATTTTTCTTGGGCCTTTTTATTTTGGATCACATTGAGCCTTTTTATATTTCTTTTTGAGCTACAAAAGACCTCTAGTCAAGCCTACAACTTAAAATTCTTGGGGTGTCCTAAATTTTGAGAGTTTTGTGAGTGCCCTACGCCCAAGCCTTGTGGGCCTTGGGCTTAGGCCAACCCTTGTCATCACACTCCCAAATCATTGACATTGTCCCACCGGGTGTGTCAAAATTGTTTCCCAAGATATGTGTTGGGATGGGCATGCCAAAATTGTTTCCCAAGAAGGTAACATAGATATTTATGTTATGAAACCAAGCAAATAATAAGAGCTAAAAAGTAAATAAACTGTTGGGCACAAAATATGTAGAAAAATTAGTCTTCTGGACTACTCAAATATTATTCAGAGTGGTATACTGTCTTTTCTTTTCTCTTTTTTCTTGTGTATTCTTTCTAACCGATGACCTTATATAGCCAAAAGGCTATAGATACAACTAACACAATAAAGCTCATATCTTTTATTGAATAGCATCACACTTCCCAATATCTATATGGTCATCCATACAAAGCTTTTATAACACTCTCCCTTGGATGACCAAATACTAAGAACATGCCTCATTAAAATCTTATCAAGGAAAACCCAATGAGAAAAACCTTACGTGAAGGAAAAAGAGTACATAGTGAAAACTATCGATAAATTGTCTCATTAAAACCTTGCTAAGGAAAAACCCAGTGGGACAAAACCTTAGACGAAAGAAAAAAAGTATAATTGTCTATCTTTTAACACCAATTACTCTCCCTCAACTTTGCATGATATGTCTTTGAGTCGGCGCATCCCAATACCATTAACCAACTTCTTGAATGTTACGGTTGGTAATGCATTGGTGAATAAATCTATCAGGCTGTCGCTAGAACGTATCTGCTGAACATCAATATCACCACTTTTCTGGAGGTCATGGGTGTAGAAGAATTTTGGTGAAATATGCTTAGTTCTATCTCCTTTGATATAACCAGCTTTAATATGTTTGATACATGCGGCATTGTCTTCATATAATATGGTCGGGCTATCTTTGATCGAGGATAATCCACACTTTTCCCGAATGTGTTGTATCATAGATCTCAACCAAACACATTCATGGCTTGTTTCATGAATCGCAATAATTTCAGAATGATTAGAAGAAGTGGCAGTCAACGTCTGCTTCATAGAACGCCATGAAATAGCAGTGCCACCACAAGTGAACATATATCCTGACCGAGCTTTGTGTGGATCAGATAAATAAGCAGCATCTGTATATCCGATTAATTGTGACTTTGATCCATTTGAATATAATATACACAAATCAACCGTTCCTCGGAGATAACAAAATATGTGTTTAATTCCTTTCCAATGCCGTTGAGTTGAAGCTGAACTATATCGAGACAATAAGTTGACTGAAAATGCAATATCTGGTCGTGTACAATTTGCCAGGTACATAAGTGCACCGATGACACTCATATATGGTACTTCCGGACCAAGAATTTCCTCACCCTCTTCTTGGGAACGAAATGGATCTTTATTCACATCAAGTGATCAAACAACCATAGGAGAACTCAATGGATGTGTTTTATCCATGTAGAATTGGTTAAGAACCTTTTCTGTATATGTCGACTGGTGTACTAGAACCCCAGTTGGCAAATGCTCGATTTGCAAGCCGAGACAAAACTTTATTTTGCCAAGATCTTTCATCTCAAACTGTTTCTTTAAATATTTGGTCATTTTTATGAGCTCTTCCGGAGTTCCCACGAGATTTAAATCATCGACATAAACCGCAATAATTGCAAAACCAGAGTTTGATTTCTTAGTAAAAATACATGGACAAATAGGATCATTTTCATATCCGTCTTTTAACAAATAGTCGCTACGGCATTTGTACCACATACGACCAGATTATTTCAACCCATATAAAGATTTTTGTAGCTAAAGCGAATAAACACTTCGGGGTTTTGAATTGCATGCTACAGGCATAGTATATCCTTCGGGGACCTTCATGTATATGTCAACATTTAGTAGTCCATACAAGTATGCTGTCACAACGTCCATCACACGCATGTCCAGACATTCTGTAACTACCAAGCTAATAAAAAATATGAATATGATAGCATCCATTACGGGAGAGTATGTCTCCTCATAATCAATTCCAAGTCTTTGCGAGAAACCTTGTGCAACAAGTCATGCTTTATATCGCACAACTTCATTGTTCTCATTGTGCTTTCGTACAAACACCCATTTGTATCCCACCGGTTGTATTCCTCCAAGGGTTTGAACTACAGGTCCAAATACTTCTTTCTTTGCGAGAGAATTTAACTCTGCTTGAATTGCTCCTTTCCACATTGGTCAATCATTTCTGCGTCGACATTATTCGACAGTTTATGGTTCACTTTCATCATCACTTCTAGTAATGCCAAGAGCAACCTTAAATGAAAACGCGTTGTTGACAACAGTTTTATTTATGTCCAACATTTCTCCCGTACTCATATAATATATTGAGATCTAATTATTCTCAAGTACCTGTTCCATTTCAGGAAATAACTCTTCGGGTGATTTACAAGTAAGAGGAAATATTGATAAATTCATTCTTTCATTTGCGGGTTTAGCCTCTTCATGAGCTTTTACATTTATTTGTTTGATCCCCTCAGAAGTGTCAACTATTTCTGGGACTTCAATTTGTTTGCCTTGGATTTTTCTCTTCTGGGGAAGTTTATCTTTGGCACCAACAGGTCTCCCACGCTTTTGGCATGCTTTAGATTCATCAGCTGTTGTACTAGTAATTTGTCTTATCAGAATTTCGATCTGTGTTGGGATATTGGCAGTTGGTATATGAGACTTTGTTACTTTATTTGCATCTGTAAATGCATTTGGTGACTGATTTGCAATACTTTGCAAATGAATGATTCTTTGAACTTCTAGTTCACATTGATTAGTACGAGGATCAAGATGAGATAATACCGAAACATTCCAAGTAATTTCATGTCGAGCTTTGGCTTCGACGTATTTCCCCCTAATGGTGGGAAAACTGATTCATCAAAATGATAATCCTCAAAACGTGCCTTAAACACATCGGCTGTTAGGGGTTCAAGGAATATAATGATAAATGGAGAATCAAAACCAACATAAATCCCAAGCCTACGTTGTGGATCCATTTTAGTTCGTTGAGGTGGTGCAATAGGTACATACACAACACAACTAAAAACTCTTAAGTGAGAGATATTCGGTTGTTGACCAAGAACAAGTTGTGTGGGTGAAAATTTATAATATGCAGTTGGTCTAACATGAATCAGAGATGCAACATGTAAAATAGCATGTCCCTAAGCAGAAAACTAGCAATTTTGTTTTCATGAGCAATGGTCGAGTAATTAGCTGATGTCTTTAATAAAAGATTGAGTTAAACCATTTTGGGTATGAGTATGTGCAACATGATGCTCAACATCAACACCAATTGGCATGCAGTAATCATTAAATGTCTGAGATGTGAATTCTCCAGCATTGTCAAGACGAATTGTTTTGATTTGTTGATCTAAGAACTGTGCTCTTAATCGAATGATCTGAGCAAGGAATCTAGTAAATACAATATTTCGTGTAGACAGTAAACAGGTATATGACCATCTAGTTGAGACATCAACTAGAATCATGAAATATCGAAATGGTCCACATAGTAGGTGTATTGGCCCACAAATATCTCCTTGTATTCTTTGTAAAAATGATGGTGATTCAACAATCACTTTGGAGATTGATGGTCTAATTATCAGTTTCCTTTGTGAACAGGCATTACATGGATAATTTTTGGGTAATAGAATCTTCTGGTTCTTTAACGGACGCCCTTTTGCATTTTCAACAATACGACTCGTCATTATTGAACATGGATGCCCAGGGCGATCATGCCATAACATAAAAAGTTTTGGGTTGGAGCATTTCTGGTGCATCACAGTATATGATTCAATTGTTCTAATCATTGTATAATATAACCCAGAAGATAATGCATAAATTTTTTCTAATACTAGCTTCCGGCCAGATACATTAGAAGTGATATACAAATATTCTTTTCTACCTTCGTTTGTGGTTTCAATATGATAACCATTACGACGTATATCCTTAAAACTTAACATATTTATTTTGGATTTGGTAGAATACAAAGCATTGTCAATATTTAAATTTGTTCTGTTTACTAGAACAATATTTGCTCTTCCACAACCTTCAATTAGGTCTGCAGAACCTGATATTGTATTGACTTAAGCTTTTATCTTTGTCAAATGTTTAAAATATCTGTTATCTCGAAGAATAGTAGGTGTCGTACCACTGTCTACCAGACGGATATCTTCACCATTTATCTTTACATTTAATAATGTCTCATTAGTATCCATGCTCCTAAATGCAAAAATGCAAATTTAAAGATTTCACAAATAAGTAACTGAAACACAACTTGAAGCTTTTATTCCAAAATCAAATACAACATGACATATTTATTACAACATTATTAAAAAATAGATTAGTCCTTAGACTATTATTTCAAACATAAGCAAAGATACTTATTTAGTCCAAATGCATGGACCAATCAGGGTAGTCATCTCCATCATCAAAGAAATTATCTTTTGTCCCACTAGGTCCAGTAGGTAAATCAGACATATTAAAAGATGAAAAATTAAAAGGTTCAAAAGGGTCAGTTTGATTAACTTGATTAAGAAAATTGGTTTCAACTTCTTTTCCTTTCCCCTTGATTGATGCTTGGTAAAAATCAACTAAATGTTTTGGCGTACGATAGGTACGCGACCAATGACCTTTCACTCCACATCTGTAACATGAATCTTCTGTATTCTTAAGAGGTTTAGCTTGAAAATCATTTCCCTTTCCTTGGGATACATCCGACCTATCCCACTTATTCCACTTCTGGGGAAAATTAGTTTTCTTGTTGGGCTTCTTGATGTGTCCTCCACGGACTTGGTAGTTATGGCCACCACGCCTCTGTCCACGTTCGCGGCCACCTCCTTGACTGTGGAATAAGACTCCATTTGCTTCTGGAAACGGTATAGATCCGGTTGGATGAGACTCGTGATTTTTCATTAATAAATTCATTGTTTTGTTTAGCTACCAGGAGACATGATATCAGATCTGAGTATTTTTCATAGCCCCTCTGTCTATATGTTTGTGATAGATTCATGTCTCTGGGGTGAATCGTGGAATATGTCTTTTCCAACATATCAATTTCAGTAATTTTCTGCCCCACACAGTCTCATAAGTGAAACAATTTTGAGTAAGGCATAATTATACTCGTTAACTGATTTGTAATCTTCAAATCGTAGGTGCATCCAATGATAACGATCTCTAG
The DNA here is from genome assembly GCA_022606695.1 of Vaccinium macrocarpon. Taxonomy (NCBI): domain Eukaryota; kingdom Viridiplantae; phylum Streptophyta; class Magnoliopsida; order Ericales; family Ericaceae; genus Vaccinium; species Vaccinium macrocarpon. The sequence continues at coordinate 3,139,364 of CM040173.1, forward strand.
TCAACATGATTGTCTTTTGGTGCCCATATCTTTCCTTCAAGTTGTTCTGCAAAACTAGTGGGTCTTTGACAGTGAGATACTCGGACTTCAGGTCTTCGTGGAGGTGATGTCAGATGAAGATCATGGCCCTTATGCGATCCTTCAAGGATGCACTATTACCATTTGTGATCATTTTTTCGATTTCCATTGCATCAAGATGAATCTCTATGTCAAGGATCCATGATAGATAATTTCTTCCCGAAATGTCAAGGACAACAAATTCTAATTTTGTGTAGTTTGACATTGTCTATAAAACAAGATACTATGATCAAACAATTAATCACCATCTTAAAAATAAGACAAAATAAAAAAATTCAAAAGAGAAGTCAGAGCATCCAATTCGTACATTTGCTTTTGGCAATAGGAAGAAGTCAAAGTATCCAATTGTTTTGTAAAAAAAAAATTGCCACTACTCATGGGACCCATTTCTTTAAAATTGTGAAGAGCTGTTTGTGGACCATGATTTGGTAATTGGAGAATACATGCATAGCAAATAGCTATTAATGCTTTGAAAAAGCTCCCACTTTGGTAAAAACAAAAATGTACATATGCAGATATATAAGAAATGTTGAGCACTCATATGTGTTCCCTTTTTTTTAAAAAAAACAAACAAACAACATTCACTGTATGTAAGTTATTCTAAAAGCAGTAAATCTAGAAGTGAGTGTAGGAAAAGGTCCTCACTATTCAAATATCACTTCAAACACAAAGAGGATGCACTACTAAGACAATCCCATAAATAAATAAATTTTCTATCATATGACTAACCACTGGGGTTAGCTCAGTGACCAAACTCGTGATTTCCTTTAAGGAAGTCACGGGTTCGAGGCGGTGTGTCGGATTCGAAATTTTGAAAACCCATCCACCTTGTTGCTAAAAATACTTCTGGTATTAGCCATATATATTTTTTAATGTATGAAAATTTGTTGGGTAAAATTCTTCTAGTATTTTACCCCATTTTTTCTTAAAAGTAGAATACTTCAGGAGTCATAATTGATAATATACTTTAGTTACGATCTCCCATTTTTTCATAATTAGAATACTTCAGGATTCGTAGTTGATATGTACTTCAGGTACAATAATTCTTCTTCTTTCCTTACAATTGATGACATACAATATGACGAAGAAAGGAAAAGAGAAAAAAAATCCATTTAAAACTGGCATAGTAAAAATGAACTTAAAAGTTTCTGAAAATTAATACCATTGTCCATTTAAAGTTGGCAAAGCATCGTCTATGCTAAAAAAAACTCATTTTTGATGAATATGGAGCAGTGTATATAAAATCAAAAAGTTGTATGAGTGGAGTATACATTATTTACCTTTCTCAGTTGGCTAGGGCTTCGTGCTGATAACGTGTTATGAAACCAATCAAATAATAAGAGTTGAAAAGTAAATAAATTGTTGGGCACAAAATATGTAGAAATTTTTTAGTCTTTTGGACTATTCAAATATTATTCAGAGTGGTATACTGCCTTTTCTTTTCTCTCTTTTCTTGTGTATTCTTTCTAGTCGATGAACCTTATATAGCCAAAAGGCTATAGATACAACTAACACAATAAAGCTCCTATCTTCTATTCAATAGCATCACACTTTCCAATATTTATATGATCATCCATACAGAACTTTTATAACAATTTAACTTTTAAAACAAAAGTCTGAGGATCCCTTTATTTTGCGTACGAGTGTAAAGAGAGGCATTAAGAATACCAACATATACATAGCATTTGAGATTACGATACAAACATGCATCCCAATATACTAGTATTTGATTTCTTTTGCCATCAGTCGATGGCGAATATAGAAAGGAGAAGCAGCAACTCGAGACAATATAATTCGAAAGAACGTCAATCTTGTTAAGAGAATGACTCTTGTGACTAGCAGACCCCCAATATTAACAAGAAACTCAAAAACTGAAGTTCATGCTTTAGGTGGGGTATTTGCAGACCTATAAGAAAATGGAGAAAAGACCTCAATCTCCCTTTCGCCACCCACTTGAGCCATGGGAATTGCATTAGAAATTTCTTTCAAGTCCTCGTTTGTTAGCTTCACTGTCAGAGATCCAATGTTGGCATCAAGGTTCTTTACTTTAGTTGTTCCTGTATAGTAATCATGGTGAGAAGTATCAGACATGATTAACCAAAAATTGTGGTATAATGTCAGGTACCTAATTCATTGCATACAAATTTACACTTGCAAAGTATTTATAACGTGGGATTTAGGCCGGGTGAAAATCTAAGAATTCATAGTACCTATAGAGGACTTGAATCGTTGTAGTCCCTGTAAAGAACTTGGATCGTGTTGTTGGGCTCATTTGTGGATCATTCTTGAGCTGACTTAAGCTATCAAAACTGATTATTTCTATAGGTTGTCGAGAACATAACTTATGCCAAAAATAATTTTGTTCTGATATCAATTAACACAAGATCAGAAATTTATCTTGAAACATCAATCTAGTGTATCTATTCATGTTTTTCTTTAATATAAAAATATTTGGAAGTCCATTGATCAATATCTAATTAACATGATTGATCTTCTCGAAGACTTTAAAAAAAAAGAACTTTTTATTATCATAGTGGTCGGATTAGGCCCACAAATAGTCCTAGCAACATGATAAGGATAGGAGAGAATTGGAATGCTTCTTGGATGTACTTAGATACAGAAAGAATTTGGCTTTTTTTTGAGGTTAGGTATAAACCAGACCGGTGGTCCAAAAACCTCAGAAAAATGATTGAAGATGTAATCTAAAGAAAGCATAAATTTATTGAAAGCGAGCTTGACGTACCAGGGAGAGGAACCACATCATTTCCTTGATGGAGAAGCCATGCCAAAGCTAGCTGAGCAGGGCTGCAGGCATGCTTTTCTACCAAGTCTGCAAAACGAGCATAGAGAATTTTGTTTTTCTCTAAATTCTCCCCTGTAAACCTTGGATGCCAAGCCTGAGACAAATGATGTATATCTCAACTATGGAATCCTGTATATCTATAATGGGAAGTCAGATGTATAACATGGAAGATGTATTTTGAATTTTCAAAAACTATTCATGCCCAAGATCAATACAATACGTGTTTTCAAACAGGAAATGCTGCAGACACGGATGTGTCCGCTCTAGCTCGATGTGTGCAGTCCCATGTGCACTTGTGGAACCACATGCATAGGACAGTTCTGACGTTATCTATGTCCTTGCACTGAGATCTGCCAAACATTACATTGTCACCCAACTATGAGAATCACAAGTGTTCTCAAACATCTCATTGTTATTTTTTTCCCGAGATGAAGAAGAAGGAAATGAACAGGAAACCAAACCAAACAGACATATGCTTGTCATATACCAACATGCTTTCTGTAGGCAAGCTTTCCACAGTGGCCTTCCCACCAAAGAACCCATGACCAAGTGGGCTATATGCCACTACCCCGATTCCAAGCTCCCTGTGGTTTAAAGGCCAAAAGGGTTGCAAATTGTTTCAGAATTCAGACTCATCAAACACTTCGCTATGTTCTTAATGTCTTATTAAGTCTGAAATAACTTTAAGACAATACCATGACTAATGGCTTTGCTTTGAAATTATTAAAACGTAGTCCAATAACATCAAACTAACCTACACAATGGAAGTACATCCTCTTCAATTTCACGTGCCCACAGAGAATACTCCATTTGCACAGCAGTGATAGGATGAATTGCATGTGCTCTCCTCATTGTGTCTTGGCTGGCGTCCGATAATCCAATGTACTTTATTTTCCCCTCCTCCACTAGCTTCTTCAGCTCGCCCATCTTCATTGAGTTAATTCAAAACAAACATGGTCAAAAAAACAATTTATTGCAAATCTAGAATGGAAAACGATTGAGACACTGATGTCCCGGCATAGATTGGGGACATAAATGTGTTCAGAGGTCTCCAATCCCAAGTGCGTCATATGAAACCCATGCACATCAATGAATCAGTATCCGTAACACTACTCATCTGAAATATATCTATTTTGATAAATTAATAGAAATCATTTTATCTTATGCTTATAGTGTCCTCTATTGGCACGGAGGAGTCCACACGGTGCTGGTAATAAAGATCAATATAGTCCACATCAAGCCATTTGAGACTTGCTTCACAGCATTGGCGCACATAGCCAGGGGTACCATTGACCTCCACACGACTCAAATCGGTGGCCATGATAATTCCAAATTTCGTGGATATCTGAATTTGTTCTCGAGGCAGCTGCTTCAGTGCCTGAAAAGCAAAAAGAGTTTTTCTTATAGTTTCAGATCAAGATGCAAGTTGAGATCTGCATATCTTAGTAGAAACAATGACGGACTCATGTTTTTGTTACAAACTTCCATGAACCAAGATACATGTGCCGGATGCAAAATTGAGTCCAATGTCACTATGTCAGATTCATGAGACTCGCTCATCTAATTCGAATTTGAATGTCAAACAAAGTACCTAAACAGAACCCATCACATGGTATTTCAAGCATTACTTGGTAATTTTATGCTTATCTAGTATGCTTTCCAAGTGGATGTCCAACTAAAATGGACACATAATCCAGTGTCCAAAATTAATAGTTTAGAAAAGTGTATATAACATCCTTATGCCATATCGTGCATATTTCTCATTCACAATCTAATCTTTTGCATATGAATAAACAAAGTTAGTTGTGTGTTTATGCTTCCTTTGCTTTTCACTTTTGACTCCCAGGTTACAAATCTCTGTTTAATAACAATCAAGAAAACTAGACTAAGGGAAAACAGTTCGTAGACATATATGTTTTCATTTGCATTGTCAGGTCAGTATCTCGTTGTCACGGTTTGTCCATAGATATCTGCTGTATCGAAGTAGGTGATACCCTTTTGAAAAGTATCAATTATAAGCGAACATCCAGCTTCATGGGAGAGTGGAGCATTTAGTACTCCAGAAAGTCCTAAGCATCCAAATCCCAATGTAGAAACCTGCAACTCAAAACCCGGCTGAAATTGTACTCTTTTCTTCCATGAAAGTGATACCCGCTAAGAGCAAGTACACTCATTGGTGCCAAAATGAGTTTGATAAAGTCAGTTTTTGCCTGGCTACAGTGTCAAAAATAACAATGTTATTGCACTAGTTTGGTGTCATTGTGGCACAATGTTAAATTAAACTCATCTCATTTTTCAATGCAAATCAAATGGTTTGAATGATGCGAGAGAAATGGCAACAGCCACCTTTGGTGGTATTACGGATACATTGTCATTTTTTGGCATCAACAAATGTGCAACGGTTGGACTTGAATTTTGTGCCCAAAAATTCCAACCTATAACTTGGATACTCCAAAATCCAAATAGCAACGGGTGGAGAAAGATACAGAATACTACTACAAACTAACTCCCTTTGCTATTGATATGATCTCCTTGGTTTGAACAAAGGCACAAGAAACGCAAATATGAGAATTCAGATCCTCTGATTAGTCAAATTTACGATTTTCTTTTTTCCTTTTTTTGCTTCAAAGCTAAGTTGTTTCATATCTTATTTACCAATGGCAACTTGGGTTTTACGTATTTACCAAACCCAGGTGGAAGAAGTGATTTAAGAAAACGACTTTAAGAATTCAACTGATAAGATATGATTGAAGTTCTGTTTTGAAGGGGAATTTGGACAAACACATGGCAGGCAATTTATAGAATTCAACTAACAAGATACGATTGAAGTTCTGTTTCCAATGGGAATTTGGACAAACACATATGGCATGACCAGCACACACATTCCTCTGAGAATTTTTGCTTCTTCTTCATCTGTCTGCAGAAGTTACAACTTCATAGTTCTCAGCGGCATTTGCGTGGAGACAATAATTGGCAGCACATATACTCGCTCTTGGGACATTGTGTCACTAGTCGCTTAACTCTCGTTCACATAATACGTGTGCAAGAGCGGAAGCGTGAAAATGCTCTCGTTCACTAGTCCCTTAATTTTTTTTTCTTTTGTTTCTTAATTCTGAATTAAAATCAAAATCTTTCAAGAACGTATTTTGAGGAGATGTAAAATAAATTTTGCAACATAGTAGTATAAGAAGAAGTTTTGGCTTTGATTTAACCAATTTTTTGGGTACCTTAAATACAGAAAATCATACTAAGGTATTTTCCAGTATATAAATGCACAGAGACTATGGAATTAATATTTCGATCACAGATATGTTTGAAATCATTCAATGTACACAAATCTCACACAGTGCACGTATAGCTCAAATTCATTCAACGATTCTGAAAATACATCTGGATTTAAATATTTATGTTTGAGTGTACGACATTGACTTTGTACATTGAGAGAGGAAGAAAGACAGAAAAGGAAGTTAGGCATTTACCTCGAAGCCTTGGGTCCCTAATTTCACTTTGGGGACTTGGATGTGGGACTTCTGCAGTTCCATTGATTCTCCACAAGAAACAGAATCTCAAGTCGAAGAGATGCTCAATGTGAGAAAGTAAATGAAAGAGGGTGGTATACCTCTTGGAAAGCAAGAAGACCACTTCATTCATTTGTCAAAGGCAGCTGTAACCTTAAAAAAAACAAAAAGAAAAACTTATACTTCAAGTTTTTGAATAATATTTGTGTTGGAATTTAAAAAGAAAAAAAAACTTATACTTCAAGTTTTTGAACAATATTTGTGTTGGAATTTAAAAAGAAAAACTTATACTTCAAGTTTTTGAATAATATTTGTGTTGGAATTTACTAGTGAAATAATGTACTAATGTAGGTAAGAACTAAGAGCGTGTGAGGTGCATGCATGATGTGTATATTCACATATAAACAAAGCTAACCAAACATGAAGAAACAAATGTATTTTGAGAGTATCCAGGTTTGCTCATTTTCTCTTTATCTTTTGATAACTTTTGGCTATTCAAATTAAATTAGCTTACGCGCACATATATTAATTCTTGTGAAACCAAATTCATCATCCACTAGCTAGGATCGGATTAAAATCGAGTCGTATGGAGTGCCCTCTAAGATTTGATAGCACCTTTGGATTTCAAATATGAGACCTAAGAAGGAGAAAACTCCTAAACCCAAGCAACCTAGTGTTAGGGGAAAAAATGATCAATGTGTTCAAGGGCAGCGATTAGGACATTTGGATACAAGAATGCACACGTTATGAATGATCATGTTAATGACAGTAGCTATGATCTTTGGACAAAAGAAAGAGAATGAATAGAAGAATGAGTGAATTAAGGATAGCATGCGTTTTGTTAGTTGAGTAGAAATTGCGCTGTCTACCTTTCAACTACCATAAATCAATGATTGATTCTTATATCATTTTTCACAATTATTGTTGAAGTATAATATAAGAACAATTCATGTCATTTGACACGTTAAATAGCTTGACTCGCCAGAAGTTAGTATACGATACTATGCAGTAGCAATCAACCCATGTCATGCACATAAATAATTGAAAAGTGTATAGGTTATAGAGATTATTTGATAAATGCGATGCACATGAAAAAAAAATTGTCATTTTGTCTATTCCCAACCACATAATAGGTAAGACGTCCCCATTCAATGTAGTCATTGTTGTTACATGTTCTCATTCTTTTTTAATTTAATTTTCTATTAGTGCTATATTAGAGTCAAAACTCTTGACAAACAACCGTACTTATTTAGAGTGACATGTCCACATTCTTTTTTAATTTAATTTTCTATTAGTACTATACTAAAGTCAAAACTCTTGCTTATGTTTGGGTTTGGATAATGTTATTTGGACTTTAATATAGTACCGATAGAAAATAATGTTATTTGGATTACGTTGTTTACGTTATTTGGACATAAACAACGTAATCCAAACGTGTCCTCTCTTGCATAGGTTATAAGTAACATCTATAGTACTAAACTCTATAGGGCAAAAAGTAAGGGAAAAAAACTCTAAATAATGATGGAAGAGGGGCAAAATGTTAAGAGGATGAAAGTATGCAAGATCTATATACTTCAATGGGACATGGTTTATTAAAAAAAAAAAGCATAGTACAGAAGACGACGTCGTTTCTGTGAATCTGCAAACCAAACCCAAATCCGAGCAATTCATGGTTCGGCTTGTAAGGCTCGGTTGTTTAGTAATTGAGAAGAGCTCGAGCTCATAAAAGCTCGCCTCATTTGTATATCTCAACTCATTAAGTATTAAATTACATTAAATCACAAGACTCGATCGTTTAGTAATTAAGTCGAGATTGAATTTCAATTTTGAGCTCGCTAAACTCGGCTCGGCTCTTTACGAGACTCGTTATAAATTGCCGAAATTAGGTTGATTTGGCTCCTATACAAATGAATGTAAACAAGCGGAGTAGTAAACAAGCGGAGTTCGAGCTCAAACACTGCAGAGATTGACACCGCTTGGCTCGTTTGCACTCCCTTTGCGTACGGCGATTTCAGACTTCAGAGACTGTAAATCAAATTGAGACGGAAATCCATCAATTGAGGGGAAAATGGAGAGAGGAGAGAGAATGAGGAGAGAGAAGGCGGTCACGGCGATGGCACTGGTAGGGCTGCTTCTGCTCAACTTGGTGTGCGACGTCTCGGGTCTCTCCGTCACTGTGCTCGACGTCGAATGCGTGTACGAGTACGTTCTGTATGAAAACGATATCGTCTCTGGTAACTTTGTCGTCGTCGATCATGATATTTTCTGGAGCTCCGATCACCCCGGCATCGATTTCATAGTAATCTCCCTCTCCCGACTCTTATATACATGTGCATATGATCACCTCTTTCGTAATTTGTTTGGATACTGTTTGATCTACTTGATTGGACCTTAGTGTTTGCTTGGTGCTTCATTTTTCTTGATCGATTGCATATCCTGTTGGATTTGGAATGAGAATTGCAGGAGATGATGTAGGGTTGGTCATTTGATTTCATGTTTGGATAATTGGCAAATAATTGGCGAGTCTGTTAATGGGTATTAACCAAGCTTCATTTTTTGTCGATCGATTTTACCTCTTGTTCGATTTGGAATGAAGGCTCTCAGGATTTTTACGGTTTGTGGTCATTTGATTTTAGGACTGACCAGTTGGAGAAAGTCCAATTAAATTTGGGTAACTAAATAGTATAGCCTAACGAATAAAATAAGCTCATCCCAATATTGAAGCTATGATTCAATGCTTACTAGTGGTTGATAACTATGAGAAAAACAGGTTTATTAGTGTTGAATGTTGATAATGAAGCTATTACGCTTTCAAAATATGAAGACTCATGGTGGGATATGGACCATATGGTAAGATACTAGGGTTATATGTTCGAGTTGGAGTATCTTTTTGTGAAATAGGGCAATGTATATATACAAATTTTCTTTTTGCTTTTAATATATCTCGGCAAGTTAGAGTTTTGTTTTTGCATGTAGCTTTTCATCATTAACGCATTATATAATTTGCCACCACAAGATTAAAATCTTGGAGCCGCCCATGAGAGAGAGTCTACTGATGGGGATTAACCAAATGAAACCAATGAAGCATTTTGTCCCCATCAAATAGAGTCAGTGACATGAATCTTTTTCGCCACCCTGTTTAGCCTATATGAGTGGGATTGATGGGGTTTAATAATGGGAAGACGTGATTCTCAATATTGGTTGTAGAGGTGATGGATTAAAGGTGATGAGTTGCTACTTTGGCGGGTTGTTCAAGAATTGTAGTAACCCGTGTAAGATCACAAATTTTCAATAGATGAAGCTATTCAAAGTTCAAACTTTTTCAAGCATGTATTGTATGTATATGCCAAGGATATACACAGTACCGTATACTATTTTTATTAGGTTAGTAATGTTGCACAAGACATGCTTGAAATACATGTGTTTATGTGGGGTTTTGCTCTTATATGTTGATAAACATCTTGTTTAATTGTAATGGTGTTTTGAAGCTTTGTACATTACCTTTGGACCTTTTCGGGCATGCCATTTCCTGCCCAACCTCCTAAACCCTGATCCACCACCGCTTCCTTTTCTTATTTTTATTTCCATTCTATTGTTTGTGTGTGCCAATGAGGAGCCCGTTTAGTGAAATGAACTACCACATCTTGTCATCTGGAATTACTTTGTGTCACTTTGTCTCTCATATGAACAAAACCATAAGATTACCGGAAACAGCTCTGATAGTTAATCAGTTGTTGGGTTTAGGACTACTGTCTTTGAAATCGGTGGATTTATTTAGTCCCTGGTTTTCGTGCAGGTGACATCTCCCACAGGTAATGAGGTGCACGCTTTGAAGGGAACATCTGGGGACAAGTTTGAGTTCAAGGCTCCAAGAAGTGGAATGTATAAATTCTGTTTTCATAATCCTCACAAAACACCAGAGACGGTCGCTTTCTACATACATATTGGCCACATTCCCAATGAACATAACCTTGCAAAAGATGGTTTGTCCTATTCTTTTGCATTTAATTATGAGTTTGCACATATGAACTGGAACTACTTACACTGTTATGCTTAACTGTTTGAGGCTCGTATCAGTGGCAATCGTTCTTCATATTATTCTTTATCTGGTGGTTTGTTACAGAACATTTGGACCCTGTTAATGTCAAGATAGCTGAGTTGAGGGAGGCATTGGAATCTGTCACAGCAGAGCAACAGTACTTGAAAGCACGTGATGCTCGGCACCGTCGCAGTAAGCTGTTCTTTCTCTTGAAAATTTTGTGTGGTGGTTAAATTGATGCGGTCATCAAAATTTGGGGTATCTTTCTAGCCATTATCTGGTCTTGATGATGCCTGGACCAGACTGCAATGGTCTCAGTGGTCTTGCTGGACACGGTTTTGCAATGTCAAAACAAAACTTGTCTTGAATCTAGACAATATAATATTGGTTGAATGCTGGATTGTTCTGTACAGCAGAGATTCTACCTCTGCTGCATACTTCCACCTCTGCATACTTTCTGAAACAAAAATTCTTTTCATGCGAGGAAAATTGCAAGAAAGAGCTGCACCCGTTTACCCATACCTATGGGCAAATTAGTATTTACTATTTTGGCATTGGTTTAGCTGATGATGGAGATGGAGTTTGATTTTACGCGGGACAAAGCAAATTTTCAGTCATTAGTGATGTTCCGAAAAATTATTCCTGTTTCATTTTGCTCACCCATGGGTGAAACATAGGTTTGACTGCACAATTCACATGTTGATTGGAGAATAGTATGCTTCCACTGCCATATTCCAATTGTATGCAAGAAAAATTGTACTAATACTAATGAAGTTGACGGAATGATTAGTTCATGTTCTAAGAAAGAACACAATTGGCAGGGCATGACTTTTATTAAAGAGGGAGGGGGAGAAAAATGGATACTCCTATAATATAGATAGAAAGTTGGGTACTTCGTTTATTACTCAAAACCCTAGTAGGGCACATTCCACGACTTTTACTCTTCCCCCCATGTTTTGGAGGTATGTTGGTCAGAGAGATGCTGTAAACTCAACGTTGTGATTTGGCTGAATCACACCCAATGAATACTTGTTCATTCTAATTGTCGATCAATGACCGAGTTGTCTCAACAAGAAAACTTATGTTTGTAATTTTATTTATGAGGGTTATTCCACCTAATAGCCTGGTACTGATTCACCACCTTTGTTTCTGCTGCAGCTAATGAGAGTACGAGGAAACGGGTTTTATTCTACACTCTTGGAGAATACCTTTTGCTGGCTTTTCTAAGTGTACTTCAAGTTGTGTATGTTCGGCAGCTGTTCAGTAAGTCGGTTGGTTACAATAGGGTTTGAAGCACATCTGGGTTAGTATTTGGAGAGTCTAACAGATGAGTTTAGAGAAAAATATGTTTTCTTTCCCGTATTGGTCCTACCGACCCATACTCTGGATCGTAGTGTTTTATTCAGGATGTAACTTCCCCAGCTTAGTGTTTAGTTGACCTGATTTGCTGATTTGAATGATGTGAAAAGTGGCGATTTAAATGCAGGGAGAACAATGGTTTTGAAGTAATAGAAATTCATACTCCTATCATTTTATTCATTCCCTGTCTTTGGTTTTCGGTTAAGCAGCCAATCTCACATGGTTGAGATACGTTGAGTGGATTCTGAAAATCTGTAAATGGATTCTTTGTCGGGATTACAAATATCGGAGAGCTTATTAATGATTTGACCCACTTTTTTGTATGACCGGACCATAAACAGTCGTGAAGAAGTACATTTGAATTTCGTTTGTAAACTATCGAATTCCAAAACTATGAATGCTTGATTTATTTGTCAGTCGAATTGAGCTGATCGTCCATGGATTTAATCAAGAACAGAAACCAAATTTGAGAATGAAATCAGTGTGCTGCTATGCTACATGCATGCGTTCATTATCATCTATGAACAATTATAGCTCAATCATGTACATTCCAACTTGTTGAAATTACCAAAGGTATCCACATTCAGTAAACTGCTGCAACCATTAAAACCAACAGAAGGCTAAAAATGACTAGCACAATATACTGGCTTGCTTGTTTTGAACTTTACAACTTCAAGCGCAACTACAGGTTGACAGAAGCAAGAAATTATCTGAAAACTATTGGTTAATGTGACGGAACTATTGGATCGGAGGTCACATTTTTATCTGAGAACTATAGTCGTGAGAAAGGAAGAAAGAAAGAAGAAGCAATTCGACTGTCAAGGAATTTTCTGGCATTTTAGGAAAAAAGAAGTGAGCTTCAGTCCTTTGCATCTGCTATTCCCCCTGGGGTTATCTGAAAGACGTGCCTTTTTGTCAAGAAGAACTTTGTCAAATTAGATGTAGTGAATGTATGAATGCGAGTGATACTTTTAAGCAATTCAGGTGTCATAAGAGCTAAACGTAAGTAAGTGATAAACTGGGGAAGGATATTGCTTCAGCTTCTGGCAGATTTGGGGCGTCGAATACCTTGCAAACACGCTGTTCGCCTTTGCCCTTTCTAAACATCAACCTGATTGTTGCTGCATGAGCAAGCACATGCCCTCCTGCTGGCTTCTTCGGATCTGATATGAACATCCCTCCGCCCGGGTCAGCAATAACTGCATCAACAAATTCGAAATTTTCCGTTAAGCCTCTAAAATTTCTTTTGCCCTAATATTTGAGGCAGTTGGAGTATGGGAGGGTTAAATTTCTTATCATTTAATTACATCCTGCAGTTACAAATCCTTTTTCTTTTGATAATGACCTGATGCAGATTGAGGATTACCTTGGTTAGTCATGTAGACAGCTACATTGAATTCTTCAGCTATCTTTGTTAACCTGGAAAGCATTTGAGCCAGCTTTTGCTGCAATTAGGAGACAAATTTTGTCATCGCGAGAAATGACACGAAAATAATAAGGTTAGAATTAGCAAGTAGGTATCTTTCTTAGCTTCCAACAACAAATTCAGCACCAACAGACGAAGTTTCAACTTCTATACAATAATAAGTTGAGCAATAACATTGCTAGCATCAATTTCAGTAGCTATGACAATGAGTTCTGAAATTCTTACATGAAGCTATGACGACTTCCGTAGGCTATGAAAGGTGTTTAATTTCTTCAGTTCTGAAATTTACTCTTAAAGAGACAGAATATGAGCTTAGCTGAAAATCGGATTTGAAGTTGGAATGATGTCATTAGTTGCTAATTTATGGATCAGTGAGTATATTACAGCTGAATTGATAGCACAATCTAGAGACTCGAGTTAACCTGTCGCTCGGCGAGTTCTCCTCTTCCAGTGAAATCAACACGAAAAAGAGCAATTACAGAATCCACAATCTGGAAAATTTAAATTTTATTCACATCAATATAATGAGAAGCCTTACAAGTAATGGAAACGTGAAATCATAGTGTTATTTCTGTTGGGAATCCCTCACCAGAAGTCTGAAAGGCTCCTCAGACATTTTGGCAGCCAGACCGAGAAGCAGGTTGTACTGATGCTCATATATGTATAAGCACGTGCATAAATGATCTGTCACATTTACAAACTAGGTTTACTTAGCTCTGGTTTTTACTTATTACCATCCTAATTCGTTGAAGTTGAAAGGAAAATGTGAGGCTTACGTTATCGAGGACAGCTCCAGCGTCCATGCCAAACCTTTCAGCTATTGGAACTATGCGATCAGGCCGGCTGCAAGGGGAATCTAGCTGAGGAAAAACACGCAGAAACTAGGTAGAAAAGAGATTCCTCCGAAGAAGCCCCATAAAATGTCCCTTCTTAGGTTTATTGTACTATAGAACACTATAAAATCGAGGAACAGTCAGAAAGGATACAACGTTCCTTCAGTATCAATGTATGCAACCTTTCCATTTCCTCCTTTCATGCCAGTGGGAAGCTACAAAAGCAAAGGAAAACAGATAAACTACTTTAAAGTGTTAACTGCTTTTTATCAACATATAGGAGGTGGGGAAAGGATGGCTGATCTTCTAACTCACCTGCTTTACCTTAAGTTTAGTCTTTGGACACCCAAACAGGAGACAAAAAAGTGACAATATTGCCATTTTTTGCAACGTTGCTCCATTCGTGTCTAGACTTATTTCGATCACAACTATTGATCACAACCATTATGCAAAAAATGGCTTTGCCAAACCATCAGCCAAAGTAGAAACACCAATTTTTTTTTTTTCTTTTATGATTTAGATTAGCGTTGGTGATGTCAAAGCTCAAGCTCAGGCCAAAGAATAGTTTCGGAAAGAGAAATGGTTTACAAGGAGATATTGTTATTGATGAAGATACCAGAAAAGACAGAAGTAACACTGGATGCTTGAAGAGAAAGTTGAGCTAATCTATCTCTATTGTATTCGAACTGGGCCAACTCAATATGTAGGCAGAATCCAAACCTAAGCCCAACTAGCACAGCCAATTCTAATGTGATAATTTCCATAAACGAACCTGTGTGGTAACGCAGAGCGTGTGTGCTAGCTGTGTCTTCCCAGACCTGAATTTAAAACACCAATAACCATTAGTAGATCACAATTTAAGCTATGAAATACTCGTTCGTACAAACACTTCAAAAATATAATGCGGTTGCAGTGATACAAACATAAGAGACGTGGGAATAGAGAAAGGGTGGTTCTCACCTGAATTCGCCAAAAGCTTCTGTAATTGCCATAGTTTCGATCCCACCTTTGCATATCAAAAGGTACAAGATGTTAAAATGAAACTCTGCCAATTTCTGCATCGAAAACTACTGATTCCATCAATAATTAACAGACAAGATAGGAAATTACCACCCAAGAGTTCATCTAGGGCCTGGCTCCCACTTGTGATGCGAACCACTGCTTTTCTCTGTTTACAAGAAGAATATTGAATCAGTTAATTGTAAATTTACAACCGAAACAAACAACAATTGGAAGTCCCCAACAAGCACCGTCACATGGGACTTCAAAATACGCGCTAAAATTTAAAAAAACAGAGCCAAACAACTCCTAGGAGTTTTCTAACATGCGGACATTCTGTATTCAGAAAACTTCTGCCAAAAGAGATTAGAAACCAAGCCAAACAATTGGCAAGTTTGCTAAATGCGCCAAAATTGTTATGCCTATATTTTCTGGTGAAAGTATAAAAATCTAGAACATAACAAGGTTTATACTCAGCAGATTGAGAGTACTCCCCCCATTCTAATTTGGTAATCTTTTTTGGGAGTTCATGGAAATACCTTCTGAAGACTGAAAATTTTGTTTGATCGAACTAATTGATATGTATGAAACATTATCCATATTAATTATAAAGAGTGTTACATACTAAAACTTATAAACAAACTATTATCCGGTTAACATAGAACGAGCGACAAAGTAACACAGGGAGTAAGAATAACAACTTACTCTGAGCAGAGCATCACTTCCTGTGATGTAACCGAAATTCTGAGATAAATTGAACATAGCAAAATCAGAAACTGTAGAAATCAAAGGAAAACAAATTACAGTGACAAGTAACTTTTCATAAATGACTATCAAACTCTAACCACTATCTTCTCAACAGCTTCACATATTTTATCCACTTTTGCCTCAGATAATCCTTTAATTCCGGTCAAGCTCTGCGAAATTGAGAATACACTTTAAAACAATTGCTCCAAAACTAAACTGCACAAAACGGAATTGAAAATTTCTAGATACCTTCTTTGTATGCATCATCAAGCCATTGCAGGTGTAGATCCCTGCATCCTGAAGCTTCTTCACGTCTCCAGCATTGATTCCATGAGATATCACTATAAAGTTGCGATTTAAAGCAAAAGATTCGTTTGAACAGATTACTTGCCGATTCGTTTTCTATACATGTACGAAAGCGATCTATAAATTGATCATGACCAGTTTGGAAGAAACTTTAAGGTTGATCAGATAGTTCCAAAAATCAGTGCTAAAATAGGGGAGAAAAAACAGTCATAGCTGAAAACAGGGCAAAACTTTAAAATCAAAAGGAAAATTGAGATCAAATCTCACTCGCTCACTGTTGTGGCTAAATTTTGTATTAAATAGCGAATTACTGACGAATATGAAAATGAAAGAGAAATTCAGAACAATGTCAAAATTAACACATGTAGAACATACATAATTCATATTCGATCACGAGTTCATGACTACGGAAATTTCTGTTATCTAGAAGAAATTGAAATCTGATGGTAAAATTTAAATCAGTCATTAGAAAAATTTCACGGAATGGAATTGCGTGATAGTCGAATGTCGGATTAACATAAAATTATAGACGAACATGAAAATGAAAAGAAAATCGGTGAACTACTAGTTCGATGCGAGAGATCACAAAACAAAAAATGAATAAATCAAAATTTCGAAAACAAAGAGGAATTGAGGTCGAGTCTAATCTACTAGAAAGAGTCGCACCACGAATTAGGAATGAATGTGCAGACGAAAGAAAATTGGCCGCAAAATTCACACAATAATCACAAAACACCATAATTTGAAACTCGTGGACAGTTCACAATTCCAAACTACTGAAACAAGTGTACAGAAGAACAATGGGAAAGCGGAGTATCAAAATGGAACTGAAACGACGAAGTAATGAGGTGTATAGTTAGTTACACTTGTCGATGGCTTCAAACAAGTCATCTTCGTCCTCGATCTCTTCACGTTCGACGATCTGTAGCTGGCCATGTTCTTCGGACCTTAGATCAATTGCAAATAGCCAAATACACAATCAAAAAAATCGTTAGGTATCGTTGCAATACAAATGCGTTGATCGCTGGAATTGCAGCAAGTTTACGAGTGAGAGCTTACTTGAATGCTTGCATTTTTCGATTCAGTTGAGAGAGAGAGAGAGAGAGAGAGAGAGAGAGAGAGAGAGAGAGAGAGAGTTTTGGTTTCCGAAATTAGGAATAGTGAATTCGAAATGGGACGCGCGAGGGGAATTTATATTGGGCGGGACTCGGATTTTTTTTATATACAGTAAAAACTTGGTTTAATATATGTAGTCCACTTCCGAATGCCATTCAGCGGGGAAAAAAATTGTACGCCGAGTAGCTGTCAATTTGGGCCGTCCATCCCTATTTTGGATGGCTCAATATAGAAACGAGCCAGAAATTAGCTTGAGTTTGGTTACTGGTTCCCTTTTTCGTTTCAATTATACAGTAGGAATTTCCCATGATGTTGTTGCATTCGATATTAGCTCACCTAAAGTAAAGGCCGATCAGTATCCATGGGAGCCTGGGACATTACCATTGCATATCTGCCTAAAGCTGGGCACAAGGCTTGATTAGAATGTGTCATATAATAATGCAATGAGGATCGGCATGTATCATATAATTTTATAATGCAATGAAGCTCGCGACCACTGCAATAGGAAGAACAATAATTTGGTAAACCATAGCGTGTTACATGGTCTTGGGTAGAACTCAGCCCTATAAGCTAGCCCATGAATTGAGGGTGACCTCATACTTATATATTTCATTTTACTTTGGTACCCATGCGATGTGGGACTTCGCTTCGCACCCTCCCTCACACGCAGTGTGCTCACTCGGGAACACCTGCTGCATGCAGGCCAGAGACACTCGCCCTACCCATCTTTGGTACCTAGCTCTGATACCATGTGACACGGTCTTGGGTAGAACTCAATCCCGAAGCTAGCTCATGAAGTGAGGGTGCCCTCACTCTTATATATTTCATATTACTTTGGTACCTAGGTGATGTGTGACTTCACTTTACATAGGGTTCTTGTGAAAAAAAAAAAAGAAACGAAAAGAAAAAGACAATTGTAGGGACTATGGGATGTAATTAGTGAGTGTGGAAACTTTATATCCATCTCAAAACTAATTGGCAATGAGTGGAGAGGTCCCAGCATAGATTAAGTGATCACATATTCCACTCCTAAGCAATGTGAGACAATATTTCTTAACATCCCCCCTCACGTGTAGCCGCATTTGAGGTCTGTCACGTCCACTTTTTGGATTCTATCATCGTGTAGCCTTTTTTTTGCTAGTCTGTCATTGTGAGTGTGGGTTTATGGATTTTTTTTTTAAATGTGAAATGGAATGGGCCTCGGTTTGTTACCATGTGAAAACTTTATATTCATCTTAAAACCAATTCGCAATGAGTGGAGAGATCCCAACATATATTAAGTGATTACACATTTCACTCCTAAGCAATGTGGGACAATATTTCTTACCAGTTAGGAATGTAAAAGCGCAGTTATGCCTTCAAGTGATCTAAAATGGCTTCTTTTTTAAACGAAAAACTTCCACTAGGCGTTATTGCTGTGTACATCCATGTACACATATACACATTCTCATTGTGGGTGCATGTTTTTCCCCCCTTTACTTGGGTTTGGGGATGCCTTGACGAGAAATAGATGAAGCTTCCATTTTGTAGGTCTCGTTAGTGCTTTGCCTATGAATTCAGAGCTTTGGGCTTTAAAAGCATTGTAAACCCTGTAAAACAACATGCACCATATGGTACTTTATGGTTGGCATTACTTACAAATTCGGCCTCTTATGGTGGTTATTTCTGTTGGTTTCGTTATAAACAGTTGAGAAGATACATTATTAGTGCTAACGTTACAAGTACAACAACAATAATATAACCCATTTTACATCATACTTTGCCATTGCATGTGCCCAATGCTAGCTGTAAAGAAAAACATCAGTTAATGTAAGAAATGGATAAGAACGTGAAGTGAATATCTTTGTCTTTGTATGTTTGGTTTATGGTAATTTCCTTGTAGTTTTTTTTGTTTTTTTTAAGAGATCCTTATAGTTGTTGAAAACTGTCTGTATTTAAGTTGTGAATAAGCAATTCTAATTAGGTGATTTTGGAAGTAAAAAGGTTTATACATCTTCATTTTATGAAGACACCATTCCATGGTTCTAATATCGAAATATGTTCATGAAGTCCTTTGCCTGTGCTTGTTTCTTTAATTCTCTAGTTTTTCTTAGTGGGTATTGCTAACCTTCACCCAATAGGTGAAGGATAATATGTATATAATAACAAACTATTTTGAATATCAATGCATATTTCATGGATATCAATATACTTTCGCAAATATTAATACATTTTTCTGAAATATCTATGCACTTTCTACTTATTATCCTCCACCCTTTGGGCTGAGGTTAGCATCTTCCTTTCTTATTTGGTAGTAATCATTTGTGTATATGCGGCATAACCATTTTAACTTTTGTTTTTTGCTCAGCAATTTTCAGCATTAGTTTAACTGTGATTTGCCCAAATCCACAAATATTTGTATGTACTTATACTGGCCCATGGTAGATAGTTATATGCATCATAAACTTAAGTATTGACGGTTATGGTTTGATGTGAATTTGATTAGTTGGGGTTATTTTCTTTTACTGGAGGATTGAATTTTTAGGTGGATTGGTTCTTTATCAAATATGATTTTAAAAAGATGTAGTTTTTTACAAGGGCATTGCTTCTTTTTCGTTTTTTCCCTTTTTTTATTTTATTTTAAGTCACATGGGTTTTTTTCAAATTTGGTCTGTGACATGAGATTTTTTTGAAGCTCACTTTAGGATTTTGGAACTTTTGTTTTTTAATACGTGAGTCTAGTGTAATTCCATACTTTTGCTTGGTATTTTGATATTTGTAGATGTTTTGCTCTCTACATGTAATATTTGTTGCAATACATTCTTGGCATCATTTATGGTCTACTTTCAGGCTAACCTAACTTTTTGCGTCTCTTTCTCCAGTGTGAAGCTAGGTCGCACAATATCTTATATGATGGATCTCAAACCATTCAAATTGGACATTGATGAACTCATAAACGAGTTTATTGAGGTATCACTTCATATAGTTACCCAATCATTTTTTTTGCGAGTACTTGTTACCCGTAGTTATGAGTTGGTTATGATCTTCAGTGTCCCACACCGATTCCAAACTGTGAGGAGGGGGGTGGGGGTTTCAAGGATGAGTTCTACCCAAGGGTTAATACACACCATTGTTGTTGGATTGTCGATAGAGCAAGGTTCTGGATACCGTACCGTTATGGGTACTAGTTTTTCTACTTGGCCACGTCTGTGTAAGCTTTGGGGTGCCCTCCGCACTTCCCTTGTAAGCCAATTTCCAGAGGTGATTTCCAACCGAGGGTTTACATCGACTAGGTAGTATAATTCTTGAACTTTTAAATTTTCTGATGCAAAAGTTTAATTCTATTAGATTTGGTATCTTGCAGAACAAAATGACAAGTTTGGCTGAAATGAAGAGAATATGGCTTTCAAGGAAGTTCTCCTTCATATTTGAGGCGAGTCCTTCTACAAACTTGGCTTTCTTTATGCAGTCACTTTATACTCATTCAATTGGTATGTCTTTACATACTTCAACTTGTCTTTCTTAATATTTTACATCTCTTTTAATGCCTTCTTCTCTTTTTTCATATCCATCAGTGTAAACTAACTATGATGTAGTCATTTCCAGGTTACCAAATCTCTACTGCTTCTCTATTGCATAGATTGGGTGGTCTCTATTGCCTTTACTGCCTCTACGAGGTTCAACCATTCAAACCTCCTTTCAAAATATATATGTCTATTGGTACAATATCAACCTTTCCTCGTCACATGTTTTGTTGTAGCTTTGCCGTTTTGATGAATATTGTTCTTATCATATTCAGAATATTGGCTAATGTTTCATGGTGTGACGTTTAATTTTAGTTTGAGTTATTGGTTATATTCTACTAAAGGAAAACTTTTGTGCATATATCTTAGGTTTTATTCTACAGTAATCTGCTACGTCCTTAAAAATGGAGTGCTATGATCCTCGTTGACTTAGTTGTGAGCTTTCTTCCCTTCGTTTCCAATATTAGCAACTTGTGCTTCAGTTTTGGTGCTTCTTACTAGTTGAGACTTAGATATTCCGTTACTTGCCTAAATTATCTGATGAAGACCTTATTTTCTAAACGGTTCAATTTATACTAAAAAGGGTGGGATTGAGGACTTGAATCAAGGTACTTATATAATAGCATCAGTTCGTTGGCTTTGATTGGTGAATAATTCAATGCAATGAAAATAATCAATTTCCAATTGGTTAGATGATCAATTGGTCTTTGTTAGAGCTCATTCCACATTCGTTTTACAACCTTTAAAACTTGTATATAAGTCTGGGCAGTCTCTCCATTCATTGTCAATTGGTTTAGAGTTGGATGCTTTAACATGGTATTTTCCGGTCTTTTGGACAAGACTCAAGAGTCTCTTGATTGTTTTCCCGCTGTTTGTGCCTTAAGTGTACATTTGTTTTGTTGTGATCCCGATGTTATGGATATGTTTTTTTCTTCTCCACGTGCGGGTAGTGTTAGAGCTTGCCCACATTGGGTAATTACAACCTCCAACACTAACACATGAGCCTTGGCAGCCTCTCCACTCATTGCCAATTGGTTTTGAATTGGAGTCTTGATCTTGTATGTGTTTACTAGGCTGCTATAACTCTTGGCTGAGGTTCTCTAAGAATTAAGATAAAGCAAGTTATCATGTGAGAAAAGAACAAAAAAATGAAGTAAATTAAGATATCATAGTAATGGCTGTGTCACTGTCAACTGTCATCTTTTTTTTTCTCTCGGATAAATGGAGTTTATAAGGTGCCGTAGGGCATTTAATGCAAGATGTTGGAATTTAAGTGTTGTTACGGTAGATTTGAAACACCAAATATTCTTACTAGGTGAATGTTCAACTGAATATTCAGACCCAATATTTGAATCATGAATGATTAAATCTTGCTAGGTGAATGTTCAGCTGAACTCTAACGAGGACTTGAATACTGATTTGTTTTTTATTACCTGCAAGTTCTAACGATGTTTACTAACAACTCTTTGTTGCCTAAGGTTAATCGTTTTTGTTAACTCAGGATGTCGGGCCAGCTTACGTGCTCCTTGACTAATAGTTTACTCCTTGCAACATGGAATTTGAATAAGCTATCATCCTTATCTTTTTGTTGGTTAATATGGGGGCTTAAATGGTTTCTTGTTGAGATGACAAAACCATGGACCAAAATACATCTCAAAAAAAAAAAAAAAAAAACGAAATGGTTGCATTCCATTGTATGTATATTTGTTTGTTTCTCTGTATTGCATGTAGCACCTCCACTTTTTTTTTTTTTTTTTCTCTCCTTGGAAGGTGATAGGAAAATGGAAATGTTGGATTTGGATATCAAGATAACGAAGGTACTCTTGGAAGTTGGAACTAGAGCTATAGTGCCATGTTAGATCAGTAATTGTCCCAAAAGCTTAGGTGGTTAGGAAATGAGACCGACCATTTCTGTCAACCTAACACATTGATCTATCTTAGATTCTTAATGAGGAAGATTGAAGTGATAAAGGTGGCATAGGAACATTTTCCTTTTTCTGTTTTGGCAGTCACTGTTCTTTGGGTCTAGTTAATTCTTGGCTCTCAAGGATAGAGAGGTTCAATCAGCTTGTGGTCTGTATAAACTCATATCATTGGCTGTTCACCTGTTCTTTCATTTGTTCCTTTTTTCTCCTTCCTTCTTTCAAGAATGCCTTTGTTTCCATTTTGACAGGGGAGCTGAAGAGGCTTAGAATCCTTGTCATTGAAGCGAAAGAAGAGAGCATAAAAATAGTATCTGCTTTGGTAAAAAAGATGCTGGAAAAGAATATGTTCCTTTTTGGATTTGTGGACATAAATGATGGCTCTGTAGCAGAGAGGGTGAATGAAATTACAGATATGCAGGATGCTCGTGTTCAAATGGCATATAAGATGTATATTTAGTCTTTAAGTTCTCTTTCTAAATTTTTAATCAGATTAATTCAAATTGTCAAGCATTACTTCACAGGCTTCTGCAGTTTCTTAATTCCTCACTTCCTTTGATTAAATAGGTTATTTGCGAAGACACGGATTGAGGAGTTCATGCACATGGACTTGGTAAGCTTTGGCATTCTATTTTTCAATCATATAAACTGTGAAAGCGGAAAGCTATGGGAACTATGGGGCTATCTTAAGATGCAAATTGTTTGCATTCATTTCCATGACCAGTGAAAAAACTGGAAGCTATCCCTATGGTCACTTGACTAATGTGGAATTCAGACATGCATGGATCTTAGAATAGTTGCAATGTTGGATTTACTATTGTTGGAATGCTTCTTCAGCATTTAAGGTAAAAATCATATGAAAGTGGTAAGATCAAACCTTGGATGGATTTTAGAACTTCTTAATCACTTTGTGTTGGGTCCTTAATTGTCATGATTGCATTGATTCTATGTATGCTCAGATATTTGGTCAAATTGTTTGAAGCAACTATTGTGTAAACGTTTCTGTTCCTTTGATTTTTCTTTTATTCGTCCCTTTTAACTATAAGTATCTTCACATTTGTACAGCATATGCACTCACTCTCTTCAAATTTTTATTTATTTATTTATTTTTATAATTTTGAGTTGCCTGATCATAAGGCCACCATGATATCCAAATAACTCTAGTAGTTATGAGGTTGGATTTGCAACTGCTTTTTGTGTGTACATAGCAAGAAGTTTGCCCGTTAACAATCTTCAAATTTACCGAACGGAGTACAGATATCCAAAATAGGCCCTTTTTGTTCTGCCTAAGAGCAGATTTATCAGCCTGCTGTCTTTCCTTTCTCGGTCTACCTTCATCTGATTTTACATTCATTTCCAAGATTAAATAACTGAATCCAAGTTTGCACTTTTTCCAGGGTATGGAACTTGACGTTGATGTGATCAAGAAATTGTCAACGGATTATGCAGCAGCCAAGGAAGTGGCAATCCGAGGTGCATACTTTTATATATATCTTCTAGTCTATAGGATGATACATAATATTTCTTATAGATTTCTGGATGATTTGTTCTTCATGCCAGCTTTTGGTCCTGATTTACATTAACCTCAAAAAATGTTCCCAAAAAAATTTGAAGCAATTAGAATTCCTAACCACATCTCATTTCCTTTTTATATGATGGCCTGCTCGATTTCAGATAGCAGACTTATGACCTGACTATATTACCAAGTTTGGGCGCGATTTGAGAAAACGAATGTACTTCAAACTCAAAAAGTATCCAAACTATCATATGATGACCAGTCATATGGTTTTTCTTCGGCAGCTATGTGCTTTTCATGAGATGCTTCAATAATATCCAAACTATCCATGAATTATTTGCCCTTGTGATTACACAAAATACCTGCTGCAGATCTCCAATTTCTCCTGCGATCCATTACTTTTTCAAGCTCTCCAAGGAAATATGTTTTAAAAGATCCAAAATACTAGTTTCAAACGCATTGTTTCCGCTTTTCACAACAAAAAAAAAAGAAAACAAAAAAAAGGAAGTATTTTTTCCCAAATTGAGATCTACTTTGACTTTTCTATTTTCTTGCAAACTTTTTGCCTTGTTTTCCTGTTACATAGGCTAGCGATCTGGTGGATCTCCAAAACATCAAGCACATAGCAGAGAATAAGAAATTGGTCGGAGATGAGGTGGAGAAGACTGCTCAAGACTGGATGATTCAGAAAGAAGTGTTTTACCTGCAAACGGGGTTGTACCCGCGTAATGGTGGTGGACCCCAACTACCACGGGACGACGAAAATTTTGAACAACAGAAAGACGATGTTAACTTTGGACAGGATGGGAATGAACACTCTGAGGAACCTGAATTCCATGGATTCCTTGAGCTGATGATGGAGGATGGTGACAAATTTGGCGAGGAGTTGGAAAGACAGATACTGTTTGGTGAAGAATTTGAAGAATAGTTGAGTTTTTGCTGAGGAGCCTAAACAAGAGATAATGGTTTGAGTTTATGATGCAATTTTATATTAGGCATCTTGTGGTTACTTTGTTATGAATGTAGAAATGGTTAGTTGCTCATTCAACTCGGCTCACTTAGTTTCACGAGTAACCGAATTCGCTTTTGATATAATAGCAGTTGACAGAATGCATCGGACTTGTCGTCGACGGAAGCCGTGCACAAATCTTAAAGAATGGTAAAATCTATCACAAAGACAAATAAGCCCCCAAGCATTTCGTCGCCGATCTTCCCCGTCAACCTCCTCTTCCCTGTCCGAACAACCAATTCTAACGCAAAATTTCTCTACCAAAACTTTGAAGCACTGCGGAAGTAAGTGAACGTTGATTGTGATGAAAAGAGAGCGAATTTTCTCAAAATCATGGGACTACTTCCCCATGCTCTTGGCTACCGTGAATGCGTATCATGTGCGGACACCCTGTTCATCAAATTGAATTTGAGAGCACACCATCAGTAAATTATCCTTGTCAGTCTCCTTTTAAGTGTGTTGCTTCGTAAATTCAACTTACTAAAAAAATATCATTATTGCATCTTTCATATCAACTTTCACCTCCACTTTTCGAAATTGTCCTTCACTTTTATTCATTAACTATTTACCTACTAATTTTGAAAAGGGGCAAAATGATAATTCTGCAAACTTTTATTCATTAACTTTTCAAAACACACACTTATTAAGGGACAATTCAAAATGAAAATGTCGACCCTAAAAAAAGGACGGAGAGAGTAACATACTACTGTGGTAGAGAAAACTAACATATTTTAACTTGTCATCCATGCAGGGTCTTTCCCCACTTGATTTCAATATATATTACCCAACGGGATTTGGTTATGAAAATCCACTTTGATTTCTAAGGGCATCCCCAATGGTTATGACAAAAAAATGTTGTTATATGACACAAAAGTACAAAAAATGAGGTCCACATATGTGATGTTATGGTGTGGTGTTGTTAGGTAACTTTTGTATTTGTGCTCCAGTGTTGTAGTTAGTGTTTAGTTAAATTTATGATCTTCTGAGACCCAAGCATTCAACGGCTCCAAAAAAAAAAAAAAGAATACCTACTGCTTCATAAAAGAGCTTTAGACTTACCACTTGAGGCAACTTTAAACGTAAAAAGTAGCCGGCCCTACTTGAGGCAACTTTAGTCGTACCAATACAGATATATACTTGTTTATGTCTGTCACTAACTTTTATGACAAACTACACTCAAGCAATACCATTGGAACTAAATTAAACCCACAAAAATGTTAATTGACCAACTACTTAACACTAATTTCACCTTAACTTCATTACTACTGCAGATTTCCTAATGTGCGAGTCTTAATGAAGAGAAGTTAACATGGGCTTGAGGAACCGAAAAAGGACTCAACTTTGCTGAAAGGGAAAAGAACGAAGAATATACATATGTAGGACAACATCAGAGGCATTCTCATGGCCCTAATGGTTTACAAATAGACACCCTGACACCCATGAGAGTGTTTGATAACTATATGCAGAAGAGCACATTTCCTACGTGCCCGCAAACTCCGTCCATAAATAAGCCCAAAGCTGACTAATTCAATCCACCAAGCCAAGACCCACAAAAGAAGAAGAACAAGTAAACTTGGACTCGACTTATGATCCTTCAAACACTTTCATTTCCAGTAAAATCAACTTGTACTATTTCGAACATCAAGTGATTGGACTTATACTAAACTTTTTCTCTTAGTATGAAAAAAAATAAAGTCAATTCTTCTATTGTTAGATAGCTTGATATACATTGTTGGGCCCATTTCCTAACAACTCAAGTTTTTGGGAGAGTTGGTAACTTAACATGGTATCAGAGCTTCGGAAGTCTCGGGTTCAAATCTCTCTCTGGTGGCATTTGTCCCCCCTTTGCATCTCTCTCTCTCTCTAAAATATGCATCTCCACGTGCAAGACGGGGTTACACATGAGGGAGAGTGTTTGATATACATTGTTGGGCCCATTTCCTAACAGCTTAAGCTTTTGGGAGAGTTGGCAACTAACATCTACCTAGTGTGATTTTCTCACTCTTTCTACCATTCTGCAAGCAATAATTAGCTTATCATATAATCCTCATTTTTGCAAATATTTCAAAAGAAAGGTCTCTCCACAAAATGGGTCTGCAATATCGCACTGTCGGCACTGACTTAATACTAAAGCACCAAATTCACAACTAAACAAGTAAATAATTGATGATTTCAGGTTTCCAATTGTTTTACACTCAACTAATACAACAAGCCAACTGAGTAAAAAATTTTAGGAATCTGAACTCATAACAGCTAATAATCCAAATTTCCAACGGTTTCTACCACTCAAAATGCTCGGCCAGGTTTAAGAAGGGAGTAAACAACATTTGTGTATGGTATAACTCACTCATTTTACTTTTTCTTCTTTGATTTCCTTTCATTGGAATGCTGTACCGACCCAGTAGAAGTCACTGCACTATTACCTCGCCCTGAGTCTTGAGTGGATTGTTCCCTGGATACAGTTGGCTCTTCAACATGCCTTTTCTTTGCAGGCTTTGATGGCTCTCCTACCTCTGACAAAGAACTTTTAGATCTGCTATTATGCATTGAGGTGCCCACTGAATGTGAGCTCTTTGTCCTGGCACTTTTACTAGGAGAAGCACGATGATGAGATGAATTGGTCAAAGAAGTCGCAAAAGATTTTTGATACATTTGCTTCTGCTTATTGGTGTTCTGTTTCTCCAGTTCACTTGGATCCGGGTAGTGAACAAGTTGCACACGACGTGAAATCTTCCCAACTGTTGATGGGAGAAAACAGCATCATGCAAGTGCATTAATTTAGCATCCACAACTAATATAGAGATAGCGAGAACAAAACCCAGAGAGTTTGATAACTGTAAAGGGCTTCACTAGCAAACCTATTCAACTAAATGCTTCCCAACATTTAGTTGATTGGAAAACAATGACGGCATAAGTTAAAACAATTCCACTGAAACAGGAGGGCATCTATCATGCATAAAGGACCATAATTTCATGAGACAGTTAATCACACGCTAAGATAAAGATATTTGTTTAAGCAAAGAAAGGAAGCGAGTGAAGATGAATGGAAGGCAAGAAAAGAAACTCATCCAATGAGCGTACCAATTTTTGACTCGGATGCAGATGATAGGAAAACTGTAGCATTTGGATCTTGAGCCTTGAAATTGACCACGTCATATGATCTTCCTGCTATCAAGAGTCATTTAACCACAACATAAGTTTTTCAAAAGTTAATTCACAATGCTGAACTGTCTGTGTCCATATATGGCCACTTTTTTTGTTTTTTTTGCTAGCGTTCATAGAGTATTTAATTAGCTAGCCTTATATCAAGCCATCACCAGAGATAAAATTCACATCAAATAAAGGGCATGGAAATCGAAATAACACTTTCTCCAATGCCAGTATTATCAAATTTATACTTGCCAGATGAGCCCTCAAAACTGCCTAACAATCCATTATGATGAAGCTTTAGTGACAGTTCTTGCCCATCAAAATCAGGAGCCTGCGATGCCGAGAACAAATCTATTAAACTCAACACCAGACCAAGCTAGAATTCAGAAGCAACAGTGGAAACCATAAACACTACGCTCACATGATTTCCTTCACATCCAACCAAGATGGTGTTGGCCACTATGGAGGTCATTTGAAACTGTAAATCAGTTTAATACTCCCTCCGTCCCAATTTATAGTCCATTTTCAGAGTTCGTGCCACTTTTCAAAGTGTTATATCTTATAATCTATAATGTTTTAGGTGATTTTGAATACTTTGTTTATTAGATTAAATCTAGATCTGTCAGACAAGATCCATATTGCATATAAAATATATTACCGATAGAAAGATATAATCGTTTTTTTATCCGGTTAAGATAGAACGAGGGACTATTAAATTGGGACGGAGGGAGTACTTTAAATAGAAGACTACCAAGGCTCCGTAATGATGTGTGGGAGCATTGGTCCTCGTCTTACCATGGTTCAAGTAGATAGGTGAATCCCAAAGGTGTGATTCTATCTTACAGAATGATGATTCCGTATGTTTGATGAGAATTATTCAGGTGGCATTGAAAGTTCTTTGTATAGGTTAAACCACCAAAGAGCTTTTTTGCAGCGCTTCACATAGTTGGGGGAAGAGAGTTTCTGCTTCTCGAGATGAATTTTCTAGATTTCTCTTACACACTTGGAACTTGGAAGTGTATAGGGCCATTTTCCGGGGTTTTTTAAATTTATTTATAAATAGGCCGCATTGCTTAATGCCTTTTCTATCATGCTTTAATTATCTATCAAAAGAGGAAGAGATGTTGTACTTTACCAAATGATGCTAGACATTTTTTTCTTCGTTGAATTGTGGGCTTCCTTTGTACGTAAAAACATGGATTTCTCCATCAGTCTTTTTTCTTTAGGAAAATGAAATTTACAATATCTTCTAGCATCTCACACTCCTTTCTCCCCTCTTGTCTCTCCCTCAAGTAGTGCAGGAAGCTAAAAGTGTGTAGTGAATTTCCTGTTCCTACAAACCAATAGGACTATAGTGCAATATAACTAGGTATTCTTCCATCATCTACTAAGTCATTGGCTTTTCAAACATTCGCCCAAATTGTAAATATCTTTGTTCGACACAACATTGAGTTATCTCACAGTAAATCGGTATTCGTAAAGGAAGAGATGGGACAAAAGAACAAACAAAACCTTACTTGGTTACTTGGCCATTGAATGAGCCAAAGCTCTTTCGAGTCTGTGGGATTAAGTTCGATGAGTGGATCCTTGAAATACTCCTGGAATTCTGGAGGTATGCGGTCCACTTGATTGGCAGCATCCATCCCTTCCAACGAAGTACCTAAATCGACAACGAGACAGAAAAATTGGTTGATAAACAGGACTTAAGCACTATGAAAGAACTCATAAGGCAAGAGTTGGTTTGAAAATTTTTCATGATGAAAGGTTTGGAGGCACTTACTACCTCTCACACCCCCTAACTGAAACGGGAGCGTGCAGTGGATATGAAAATTTAGGGTATTCACAAACCTGATGGAGTGAGAGAGGCGCTGATCTTCGTGAGACAGAGAATCAGAGGGAGAGAGACTCAGAGAGAATTTGATATTCGAGAGAGAGAGAGAGAGAGAGAGAGAGAGAGGCGCCGCCGCTGGGTTTTGAAAGCTCACTTAGGTTGTTGGGGAAAGAAATGTAATTCAGGTTTTTTTTTGTTTGGTTCTTAAGAAAGAGGAAGGAAAATAATTAAATTCTTATCTAACTTTCTTCTTGTTTTTTCTTCAGTTTTCTCTCTAATTTTCTTTCTAATTATTTTCTTTTCTTTTCTTTTCTTTTTCTTTCCCTAACTTCCAAACAGAGGTTCTTAGGAAAGGAAGAGAAAAGGATAGAAAATTTTAAAAAATTGGCTTCCTTCGTTTGGTTCTACAAAAAGAGGAAGGAAAATATTTAAATTCCCATATAACTTTTTTCCCATTTTGTCTTTAATTTTTCCTCTAATTTTCTACTTAATTATTTTCTCTTCTTTTCTCTTTCTTTCCTCTAACTTCCAAACAAATGTTCTTAGGAAAGGAAGAGAAAGGGATAGAAAATTTTAAAAAACTCACTTCCTTTGTTTGGTTCTACAAAAAGAGGAATGAAAATATTCAAATTCCCATACAAATTTCTTCCCATTTTGTCTTCAATTTTCCCTCTAATTTTCTACTTAATTATTTTCCTTCTTTTTCTCTTTCTTTCACTAACTTCCAAACACAAACTAAGCTCTGTTTGGTTGGTAAAATAAGAAGAGAGAGAAAAAAAAATACAAGGTAAATAATGGAAATGTACAGAAATTTCTTAGAAAGTAAGTTGGGAAGAAAGTGGAGAGAAAATCTAGATATCTGTTAAAGTCTTTTTTGTTATTTTCTTTTCATTTTTTTCAAACCAAATAAGGGACATTTTTATTTATTTATTTTTCTTTTCTTTCATTTTCCTCATCAAGCCAAACAAGAGAAAATCTTGAACTTTCTTCTTAATTTTCCTCCCAATTATTTTCTCTTTATTTTCACTTCTTTCCCTAAGTTCTAAACAGAGGAGGGATATTTTTATGTATATTCACTTACATACACAAGCGAGGGATAATTGCAAAGCAAATTTCATTGAAGGACACCAAGGTTTAGCGTTGGCCATATCTTACACAGCACATGGGCAAATCATGAGTGCCTCGAGCATCCCCACCGCTTCGACTGACGTCACGGCCTTAACATGTTCGATAAGCCAACTATTATGGGAACCCTCCCCGGTCCATCATGTGGTCCGTTAGATGCAGGGCCAGCCAAGGCCCAAGGCAGCCTTGGGCCTTGTGCACACCAAAAATGGATCAAATTTGGGGCACTCCAACATTTGGTACAAATGGGCTTGACTAGAACACTTTTTTGGGCCAAATAAAGAAAAAAATCCACTATTAGTTATAAAAGAGTCCAACCATTGTGACTCAACATTTAAAAGAAGCCCTCTAAAATTAGGTGTAGCCCATATAACTCGCTCCAATCCATAATAGTGGATTTAAAAAAAAATCAGTCAAGCCTGATTGAAAGCTCCTGGAGGCCCACTAGAACCCCAAATAGTGGATACACTCAATTTTAGAAATCGGGAATCCCTGGACTAACAAGCGACAATACTAAGTGCTACTATATTGTCTTTTCACAAGGATTGTTGTAAGACTAATAAACTAGGAATTAGGATTCTGGATTAGGAATTAGGATTCTAGGAACTACGAAGATCTATTAATCTATTATATATTAATAGATTAACACATGATGAAGTAATTAGGTAGTAATTTTCTCATCTTCTTGTTAGAGTTTCGAGTAGGTTTGTATTTGGATTTCTAAATTGACACAAGTTCTTGAGTTTTTCCAAGTAACCAAAAAGTTGTTGATCAAATTTCACTATTTTCTAGCAAATAAAGTCGTAATATTAATTCCTACATATCAAATTTATTACTTATTATAAATAGTTAAATGAGCCATTTTGACTCAAATTTTTTAGAGGAAATTGAAAGAACATATTTGGGTAACACTTGGGTTTAGCATTGGCATAACAAAGGAGTTTTGACCCAAATTTTGTTTTTAAAAAGGCACAGGACTAGAAATGCTCTAAATTATTGTTAAATTTAGTTTGTATTAATTCCCTTTTGGACGGGGAGATTTAGTAACAAAAACGTAGAAAGTTCGGTTGATGAACACGAAATTTTTTAGGGCACATTTTTTTAATTAGGCTTAGGGCACCCGGCCGGCCCTGGTTAGACGCCATAGACATGCTATCCAGACGTCGCCGCCTGACACCACTTTAAACACATCTATGTCACCAGTCACATCAATCAAAGGCCTCCAAGGCAAAAGCTTCAGAAGCCCATCGAGCCGGGGAAAGCAAGGCATCTTGGACCCAACAGCTCAACATCACTCAAAACTCCGCCAACTCCCATTAGCTCAGCGGTGTATCTTTGAGATGATACCAGTAGTTGTTCTCTCTTTGGGGAGCCCTACAGCCGAGGGAGTTACTTCGGGTGAAGCCTCCTCTTGATCCGAGCAACGCGGCCATCCTCTCGGCGGAGGATGCTTACCCAAGGTTTAGATGGTTGGCTGCAGTGCTTGCCGGAGCGTATAGTCCCGTTGAGCGTCCTCCTCTCACAAGGCCTCTGGCACTAGGCCAAGGCCCATGGTGTAGGCCCAGATCCTTATATTTTTGGCCAACCCTCTCATTTGGTGGGTAGAGACCACAGGTTGGACCCATGGACTCTCTACGGCCCCGACCACTACAAATACCTTTCTTGTGCGGGATCCCTTATTAGATCCGGTATATTCTATTTGTACTCAACCAGAGCTCTATTTTTGGAAATAGATTTGGGGGGCTAAAATCATGGGGCTTTAGGTGAGGGCTTGTGAGAAAAAATGGTCAAATTCTAACGATTTATTTTTTCTTGCGATAGGTAATGTTTTTTTCCCAGATGGATGCACATACCATATCAACTTGAGTGTTTTGCATATATGATTATCACATCAAGTCTTACAAAATGAACGGTCGAAGTACACGCTAACTAAGGCTCGTAGCCTTATTTTGCATTATATATGGAGAATGATCTGGATGACAGTCAGCCAAACGAACTTGTATTGAAGACCCTGCTGCATGTTTTAATATTTACCACCTCATCTGACTTTAAGGGATTCGGTTATTTTAATTCCTAGCTAGGTTGGTCATCAAAGCAAGATGACTGGACGTTGTGGAAATTAATCAAATATGGTAGACCTGGGTTTATTTTAAGAGCTAATTTATAGTCTGGAAATCATAGAACAAGTCTATTTGGGTGATTGTCCTTGACATTTTAGGGAGTCATTTGTGCATCATATCCCAATGATTAATCTTACCACCTCGAGAATTATTCAATCGATCTTTTTTTTTGTGAAGGGAGTCATTAGCAGGATTCAAATATTGGACGGGTAAATATTATATAGTACAAAGAAAATAAGGAATATGTGAAAGACGATATTAACTATATATGCCATTACAAATTGCAAAATACTATCAAAGGATTATCATGTACGTGTACTATATTTTTTGATCAGACTATACATGCAATTATAAAACTATGATAGTAGTATATAATTACATAAATGCATATTGTGCATCTGTAACTATTTTAAACGCAAAATATAAAACCTATAGTGCTATTACCATAAAAGTCGTAATCTAAAATTGAAGGCGGCATTCTTTTTTCTGTACAATAAATTTTTAACGAAACTTGGAATGACTGGTATTAGGTTTAAAACTAATTAAAATACATTGGATGGACAAACTTACATAATTGTTAAATTTAAAAAAAAAAATCTATTCCACTTATGAAGATAATTTGAAATTTGAATAGGGTGGTTGTCCGGGCTCAACCACCACTTGGTCCCTATTTGGTTATTATATCTTAGTTTTGACCATCAAGAATTAGATGACTGAATTGGGTTGAATTACGACAAGTGATTTTCACACCCCATATTTTGATAACTGCACCATCTTTCTTGTCATGTAATGAAACTTTTATGTGTGAAATTTTTTTAGAAATCTATTGACAGGTTCTATTATTTGGAATTTTGGACCACTGGGTCCTGGGCTAATATTTATTGCTGGAGATATCCTGGGGCACAAATATGGTTGGAGATTTTACTTTTTTGCCCATCCTCGTCGTCGTTATTCTTTGTTTTTACTAACCATTTAGGCACTTTCATAGGGTACCATAGAATCTTAAACACTTTCATAAGACACCCTACAGTTTAAGGTACCCTAAATTTAGAATGTATATTTTAGAATTTAGACCGTACATTTAAGAATTTAGGGTACCCTATAGTTTAGGGTACCCTAAATTTAGAATGTATATTTTAGAATTTAGACCGTACATTTAAGAATTTAGGGTACCCTATAGTTTAGGGTACCCTAAATTTAGAATGTACATTTTAGAATTTAGACCGTACATTTTCGAATTTAAACCGTACATTTAAGAATTTAGATTGTATATTTAGAATTTAGGGTACCCTACAGTTTAGGGTACCCTACAATTTAAGGTACCCTAAATTTAGAATGTATATTTTAGAATTTAGACTATACATTTTAGAATTTAGACTGTATATTTAGAATTTAGGGTATCTTACAGTTTAGGGTACCCTAAATTTAGAATGTACATTTTAGAATTTAGACCGTACATTTTAGAATTTAGACTGTATATTTAAAATTTAGGATACCCTATATTTTAGGGTAACTTAAATTTAGAATGTACATTTTAGAATTTAGACAATACATTTTAGAATTTAGACCGTACATTTAGAATTTAGAATGTACATTTTAACACTCAAAGTGTACATTCTAATTTTCAAAATGTACATTCTAATTTTCAGAATGGGGGTAATTTTGGAAAAAAAGTGTAAAACTTATGTCCAGGACCTAGTGAACTATGCGCATTATTTGTTCCGGACCTTACAAGCTATAAGATTTGTTTATAGGACCTGCCCACAAAAAGCCCAAAATTTTTACTATAGGATAAGAAAGGGGGTGCAGTTATCAAAATAAGAGGTGTGAAAATCATTTCCCTACGTTAAGGATCATAATATATGCATATTATGCAAAAAAGTACTATTGACAAATTGAAGCGTATAAATCGTATTCAAGTTTGATACTACCATACGGTGCACATACGATATAGTACTTAGCTTACACCGATCCGTTGATTAATAGGTAGGCACCCAGCTTCCTTGCCGTCAACTGTAGAGAGGCCTTTACCATTCAATCATTTGTCTATCTCGACAATCGATGGTCAACATTTACTAGAGTATCCTACAGATAAGATACTTTCAAAAAATCTGGTTCATTGAAAACACTTTTGAATGGCTGCACTCCCCAGACTGCAGTCCAAATGTTGATTCCACAACTAGGTGTTTAGTTCAGTTTTGTTATTTTGGAATTTCTCTACCATTGTCAATTTTTATTGAAACTAACGTGTAGTATTCTATTACTGCATGGACTTTCTAAAAGAAAAGCCTGCATCATCTAGGAGTATATGAATACCCCTTCTCTCCAATACTTATTTTGATGCAATACATGTCTGTATAGCCATCCATGCAAACAATACCGCCTTTGGAGGGAAAATATTTAACCATATTGAAAATAGGCTCTGATCTTGAACAAAACATTATTCTTCCCTTTTTGCTGACAAATTTTCCAGTGCGGGGCTGCCACCACGTGGTGCCTGCAACGCTCGCAACCGTCAAAAATGTTTTGGATGGTGAAGATAAGCGACGGGTACTGGCCGCCACGTGGTACTCTCTTGGTACTGAAAAATTTAATTCTCCTTTTTGCCATATTTTGCCATTGATAAAAACTTGATCAAATCATAATTATTAAAAGAGGAATAAATGGTCAGATTCTACAGATGTGTTTATTAAAATTACTTCAAGCACGCACATCCGTGTACGTATGATGCTGACGATGCATCTCAACCATCAAAAATGCTTTTGGACGGTCTGGATGTTATTTACTTTTTAACCAGTCAAAGAGTAATTAAAATCCGAATCATTGATTTGTTGAAATAGAGGGTTAAGATGCATGCGTGCGCGTTGCATACGTGTGTACAGATAGACAGACTGTTTATTTTTTCTTGTATCTTTCTTTCATACGGATAACCACACCATAAAAACTTGAGTGTTGCCATATATGGATAATAAAGAAGGTAGTACCTACATTTTTTTAAGAGGTAATTTTAACAGTGTAGAAACCATATAAAAAAAATAAAAAAAAACTCAAGTAGGTGATTGTCCTTGCTATAGGCATTAGGGAGTCATTTTTGCATGAAATCCTAATCTTACTACCTCGAGAAATATTATTCAATCATTTTAACGTTAATGCTAGAGTCTGGTCTTAGTTATGGGGAAATTCTACAATATACACTTCTTAAAAGTGTATACTGTATATATGTACATAATTTATAGTTTAAATTGTGTCAGCTCATAAAGTTTCATAATTTTGATGTGTCCCGTAACTTTTATACTAAAAACTTGTAACTTTTTAGTAATATAATTTATAAAAAATTCACTATAAATCATAACATTTGCATATCGTAACTTTTCAACATTAAAATTCACAACGTTTTCACTAAAGATCATAACGTATTGATGCATATTGTAACTTTTATACTAAAAACTCATAACATCCTAAGGGCACATAAGCTATACGTCCAAATTGCAAAATACAATCAAAATGATCATATGTCATGTACGTGGACTATATATAGTTTTTTTTATCAACCTATACATGCAATTATAGAACTACGATCGCGTGTAAATTGTAAGTACATAAAATGCATATTGTGCATCTATATATATTTAAAATGCAAAAAAAAAATAATAATAAAACCTAGTGTTCTATAACTATAAAAGTCATAATCCAAATTGTGGTCGATGCTTTTTTATCTTGAAGAAATGCATTTATGATGAAAACTTGGATGGACATACCAACATAATTTGATAAATTTTATAAAAATTCTGTTATAATCATGAAGAAAATTTGAAACTTGTATCGGGCGGTTTGTTATTATGTGTGTGTGTATATATATATATATATCTTGATGTTTGACCGTCAAGAATTAGAAGAATGGTCAATCGGGTTAAATTAAGGATCGTAATGGGAAACAGGGGGTGCTGCGCAGCGTGTTATGCGAGCCTATTTCGGGGCCGCGCCGGTACCATTCCGAAGATAGGAGATGTCTACCGCGTAAAGCTCATCGAGTACTATAAATGTACCAAAAATCAACTCAATCCGATACTATTAAGTGCCTCATCGGAACACAAATATGTTGAAAAAAATGGTTTCAATGGTTTTCATTTAATGTTTCAAGACATGAGTTTTCCAAATTTTTTCAACTTATTTGTGTTCCGATGAGACACTTAACGATATCCGATTGACTTGATTTTTGATACATTTATGGTACTCTACGAGCTCTACACGGTAGACATCTCCGATCGTTGAAATAGTGGTGGAACGGTGCCGAAATAGGACGCACAACTCGTTGTACAACACCTCCCCCAGTTCTATCGTAATGTATGCATACATAATATGCAAAAAGGTATTTACAGAGTGTATAAACAGGGACGGAGTCAGGATTTTCCCTTTGAGGTGGCGAAAATATGTACTAAAAAAATAAAAAGACAATTTGCATTATGAATATTCATCCACTCTATGAAAAATGATAATAATATAAAAACCTAGCGGTGGCGAGTCTATATAATTTAAGGATAAAAAAATTATTTTATATATAATAATTACATTTTTGGAAAACCTTGTGGTGGCAGCCACCACTTGTCCCCCTTGCCTCTTCCTTATGTATAAATCGTATTCAAGTTTGGGACCACCATACCGATACGATTTTTTTTTAAGACCACTTTGATCGATTACCCGATTGATTATATATGGCTGAAAAGTTGGGTTTTTTTAATATAAAAGTTATGAAACACATGAAAATACTACGAATCAAATTTGTGAAAAGTTACAATTTTTTTTATAAAAGTTACGAGACGTACAAAAATGTTACGAATCATATTTATGAAAACTTATGATTTTTTGTAAAGTTAAGAGACGAACGAATATGTTATGAATCATGTTGCTGAAAAATTACGAGTTCTTACTACAAAAGTTATGAAACACGTGAAAATGTTATAAATGACAGGTTATCCTAATCATTTATTATGAGGTGTACAATATAGACCACATAATTGATGCATATTGTACACACCTTTAAGGGGTGTGTATTGTAGCCTTCCCCGTCTTAGTTTACATTAATCGGTTGATTAATAAGGGGGGACTCGGCTTCTCAGTAGTCAACTATGGAGAAGCCTTTTTTGCCCAATTACAGTTTATCTCAACAATCAATGGTTTAGATTTGCCGAAGTGTCGTACAGGTTAAGATACTTTTGGTTATTAAAAACAGTTTTAGACAGCTAAAATAACGTGAACAGCACTCTGCAAACTGCAGTCCAAATGTTAGATTCCATAAGTGGGGTGTTTAGTTCAGTTTTGTTATGTGAGAACTTTCTCTCCCATTATCATTACATTAGCAAATACAAAGTAAACTCAACAATCCAATTCAACCTACTAATCGGGATCGAAGAATTCCACCTCCAAACTTCCCCAGAAGAACACTTTCTGCAGATTGCACATGCAGTCTAAAGTTTGACAATGTCTAATGAATCTAACACATATTCTATTACTGCATGGACTTTCTTAATTAAAGAAAAGGTCAGTCTTTGAACTTGGCTTCTGCCCCTTAGATTTTTCTTCTATATAAACCATCCAATCTGCCATGGATTTACACATCTCCTACTCTATACATCTCTCATTGCATTCATACAAACATGTCTTCCTCACGATTCGGATCGCTTCTTTACCTCATTTCTTTCACTCTCCTCCTGCAAATCACCCTCGGAACCAACCCCCTCTTCCATTTCTGTTCAAGTTCAGGGAATTTCACTGCACACGGCCCTTACGAAGCAAACTTGAACAAACTCACGAGTTATCTCTACTTGACTGCACCTCCAACCGGGTTTGGATTTGGCTCGGTGGGACCTAACCAGTTCGAAGCCAATGGGCTTGCTCTCTGCCGAGGCGATGTCAATAGCACAGAATGCCAGTCCTGTATTGCAGAAGCAGGGAGCGCAATTCGGAATCTCTGCCCTAACGACAAAGGAGCAATCATATGGTACGATGAATGTCAGTTAAAGTACTCGAACCTCGACTTCTTTGGCAAAATCGATAACCAGATCAAGTTTTACTTGTTGAATACGCAAAACACGAGTGATCCAATTTATTTCAATGGAAAGACCAAAGAGCTGTTGAGAAAGCTAGCGGAAGAGGCTTCTTGTACGCCGAAATTGTATGCTACGGGAGAGTTGGAGATTGCGGGACCGATGAAGCTTTATGGGTTGGTTCAGTGGACCAGAGATCTTTCTAGTGTCGATTGTAAAAAGTGTATTGTTGAGGCTATCAGTGAGCTTCCGAGCTGCTGTGATGGAAAAGGAGGAGGGAGAGTTGTGGGTGGGAGTTGTAATGTGCGTTATGAGATTTACCCTTTTGTTGGGAAAGCTTGAATGTGCAAAGTTGAGGAACAAGTAAGGAGGTGTATGTTTGTTGTAGAAATTGTGGGGATCGGAGTACAAGTTGTGTGAGAAAGTGTGACATCTTTGTAATTTTGTATTCTTCTAAAAAAAATTGTATTGTTTAAGATTTTGTAATTTTGATTGAATAGAATTATGTTTGTATATATCGCTCTTTGTGTTCAAGAGTAAAGAACTCCCACCACAACACTTATATGGTAAAGGGTAAATGTCTGCCATCCTCTATGTATTAGTTATATAAGAGTATTGCCTCTTTTTTTTAAACACTTTTTATGCATTGAATAGATGGAAACTAATACCCTAGTATATCCATGGTTACGTCTCATCATTTAGCCCATAAACGAACTAAGTTGTTCTCGAACAGTATGTGGCTCAGCTCGTTAACGCTTGGCTTGTTTAGTAATTGAGCCGAGCTCGAATTTGAGTTTTAGGCTCCTTTAGTAAACGAGCTCGGTAAAGCTCGGCTCGACTCATTTATATAGGCTCAGTTTGTTGAAGGAGGCTCATTAAGTAAATTGCATTGGCTCGGCTTCTTAAGGGCTCGGCTCTTTTACAAAGGAGCCGAGCTCGAACTCGATTTTGAGCTCATTTAATAAATGAACCAGGCCCGGCCCTGTGGGCAGGCCCGGGCCTGGGGCCCCCCGATTTTTGGGGCCCCGTCTCCTAGAAAAAAAAATTATATATATGAAGGGCCTCAAATTGAGAATAGGCCTGGGGCCTCGCGAAATACAGGGCCGGGCCTGAAATGAACCGAGCTCGAGTTCTACAATACTCGGCTCAGCTTGTTGTCACCCCTACCATGCATCATGAAGTGACTCTTTTCTTTTCCGAGGGTCGTATAGCTATGACTCGTAATCTTTTGGAAAATAATGCATGATTCAAGTGTTTGTGTAAAGAATCTGTCTAGCTAATAGCTTTCTTCTGTCCTTAGCACCACGCTAAAAAATTTAATGTTGAATAAACTGAATTTCGTGCTTGATCTTTTTACGAGACGATGCAGTGCTTTTACTTCAAACCGAAGCAGCAATATTGCGCCTCGTGATTTTTATGCTGCCGCTATGAATTTTCTTCCTGAACTTCCATTCTCCCTGAAGAAATTATGAAGTGACTCTTGTCTTTCCAAAGGTCCCATGGTTGTCTCATTATCTTTTTAAAATAATGCATGATTCAAATGTATTTTTGTGTAAATAGGCTATATGATGAAATCATCGGTACCAGAAGAGAATAAAATGGTCAGATTCTAATTATTTAGTTTTTCTTGTAGCAGATATTCTTCTTTCAAATGGATACCACCCATATCAACTTGACCATTTGCATAGATGAATAACACATCAGTCTTACAGAATGAACCGTTCAACTCACTAACTGAGGCTATGATGAGCCTTATTTTGCATTACATGAAGAATGATTCATGTAATGATCGCATGAGTGACTGTCACTATATTATTATCAAAGAACTGTTGTCATCGCTTAATCACGTAGTTACCAACTTGTCGAAACTGCCAAATTACTACCAACTTGTCGAACGTGCCAAATTATCTTCGTAAACTGATAATTTTCAACATAGGGCTACTAAGACAATTACCAAGCTGCCGGCTTGCATGTCTTGTAATTAACAGCTTTACGAACAACTCTAGAGAAAGATAGCAGCAAAAAAATTTCTGAAACTCTCAGTAATAGGGAAAAAGAAGAAGCAATTCCACTGTCTAGTAATTTTCATTGTTCTGAAAAGCAGTAAACTTCAGTCCTTCGCATCAGCTATTCCTCCTGGTGTTATCTGAAAGACGTGCTCTTGCTGTCAAGAAGAACTTTGGCCAATATAAACCAATTTCGGTACTTGAAATTGAATGTGTACGCATAGTGAGTTTCGAGCAATTTAAGTTTCATAAGAGCTAAACATAGATAAGAACTGAGAAAACTGAGGAAGGATATTGCTTCAGCTTCTGGCAAATTTGGGGCATCGAATACCTTGCAAACACGCTGTTCACCTTTGCCCTTTCTGAACATCAACCTTATTGTGGCTGCATGAGCAAGCACATGTCCTCCTGCTGGCTTCTTCGGATCTGATATGAACATCCCTCCGCCCGGATCAGCAATAACTGCATCCACAAATTCCCGTTTATTGGCAGTAAGGCTCCAAAAATTCATTTTTAAGCAGTGGAGAATGGTACACATATTTGAAATTGCTTAATAACTTACTCAAATTCTGAAAATTGTAAATGCTTTTCTTATGATATGATTCAGGTTGTTACCTTGGTTAGTCATGTAGACAGCAACATTGAACTCTTCAGCTATCTTTGTTAACCTGGAAAGCATTTGAGCCAGCTTTTGCTGCAAATAGGAAACCAATTTTGTCGCTGAAAATTCGAACTTCAAGAAAAAGGTGTTCAACAGCAGATATGTGCATTTGTAAGTGCTAAAATTTATTTAAAAAGATGGACTACGAGCTTAATTGCTGAAAATCGGTTTTGAAGTTGGAATGATGTCATTAGTTGCTAATTTATGGATCAGTAAAGTGTATTGCAGTTGGTTATCACAACACACTAGAGACTCGAGTTAACCTGTCGTTCTGCGAGTTCACCTCTTCCAGTGAAATCCACTCGAAAAAGAGCAATTACAGAATCCACAATCTGTAAAGTTGGAAATATATACTCATCAATATAATGGCTAGCATTACAAGTAATGGCACCATATTGTTATTTCTGTTAGTTATCTCTCACCAGAAGTCTGAAAGGCTCCTCAGACATTTTGGCAGCCAGACCAAGAAGCAGGTTGTACTGATGCTCGTATGTATATGCACGTGCGTAAATGATCTGTCACATTTACAAACGTGGCATATTTAGTTCTGGTTTTCATTAATGTAATCCTAACTCACTGAGGTTGAGAGGAAAATGTGAGGGCTTACATTATCAAGGACAGCTCCCGCGTCCATGCCAAACCTTTCAGCTATTGGAACTATTCGATCAGGCCGGCTGCAGCGGGAATATAGTTAAGAAGAAACACATAAATTTGGTAGAGAGATTCTCATGAAGGAGAGCTATTAAATGCAACTTCTTCGCTTATATAGTGATAGACCACTGCAATGCAAAACTGCAGTCTGTCAGAAAGGATACAAAGTTCCTTCAGTATCAATGTATGCAACCTTTCCATTTCCTCCTTTCATGCTAGTGGGAAGCTACAAAAGGAAGGTAAAACAGGTCAAATACCTTGAAGTGTTTACTGCAAGATTAGAGACAGGAATCGTACGTAGCACAGCTTCGCAGAACAACTACATGAAGCTTTTCCAAGTTTTTGTTAATATATGAATTGTCAGCAAAGGATAACGGCCTTCTTGTTATCAAACGGGAGGAAAGAAGTGCCGTTGGTGTCAACACTTTTTTTATGGTGCGACCATTATTTTAGTAGTTAGATGATAAATGTTATCACAACCATAGTTTTGAGCCAACTTAAACTAGACAAAATTCATTATTTTGCTAAAGATTTGGGAAGCTGCTGGAGACACCAAAGCCAAAAAGAAGCTTTTGTCTTGAGAAATGGCCAAATATTAGAGATGCTCTCATGCATAGCCAAAAAAGGAAAGCAAAAGTAACACTAGATGCTTGAAGAAAAAGAGAGCCAATCTCCATCTGTTAGTATTCTAAGGGGGGCATTTGCAGGGTGAACCGATAAATATAATGTTGGGCAGTATCCAAAGTTAGGCCCAAATAGCACAGCCAATTCTAACAAGAAAAGTTCTCGAAAAGAACCTGTGTAGAAACGCAGAGTGTGTGTGCTAGCTGTGTCTTCCCAGATCTGAATTTAAAAGACCAAAACCCGTTAGTTCACAAATTAAGAAACGAAAAAAAAAAAAGAAAGAAAAAAATACACAAAAACAATGACGTGGTTGCTGTGATTACAAATATAAGAGTCGTCTGAATGGAGAAAGTGTAGTTCTCACCGAAATTCCCCAAAAGCTTCTGTGATAGACATAGTTTCGATCCCGCCTACGGATATTTCAAACATACAAAATGGTAAAGACAAAGATTGTCATTTACAGCATTGAAACCTACTAATTTCATCAACATCGAACTGATGAGATAGGAAATTACCGCCCAAGAGTTCATCTAGGGCCTGGCTTCCAGTTGTGATGCGAACCACCGCCTTCCTCTGTTTACCAGACATGCAATAAATCAGTTAACCATCAATCTACCACTGAACTGAACACCCCAACATTGTACTTTTTGTAGTTTGAGGGATCCT
Source organism: Vaccinium macrocarpon (assembly GCA_022606695.1). NCBI lineage: Eukaryota > Viridiplantae > Streptophyta > Magnoliopsida > Ericales > Ericaceae > Vaccinium > Vaccinium macrocarpon. Next base: position 3,183,416 of record CM040173.1, read on the forward strand.
CAATATTTGATCACTAAATAATAGTGTTTCAGCAACCATATTCTACCTTAATCAGATTTTTCCACATCTTTTGTTTATCTGACCATTATTATCCACATTGTTTTGCAAGATATGAGTATTTGAGGTAGAGGATGGAGATATGGCTACGTAGAAGTCGCTGCCATGCACTGTTATGCAGATATTCCAAATTCCCACCAGAAGTTCAAAAATTGGAGCCAAACAACTTGTAGCAGTTTGCTAACATGTGCCATCATTCTGTATTCATAACTGAGCCAAACAGCCAGTAAAAGTTTGCTAGCAGGAACGGTACAATATGCCTCTATTTTGTGGTAAAACTTCAAAAAACTTGCGCCATCATGCAGATTCATAAGAATGAAAATGATAATACCACAGAAAAATGCACAAACACTTGCAATCACTTGGGATCCCACACACTACATGTGTCCATAGACTAATTTTTATAAGAATTGACAACTTACTCTGAACAAAGCATCACTTCCTGTGATGTAACCGCAATTCTGAGATAAATTGAACATAGCAAAATCAGAAACTGTAGAAATCAAAGGAAAACAAATTACACTGATAGTAACTTTTCACAAATGACTATCAAACTCTAACCACTATCTTCTCAACAGCTTCACATATTTTATCAACTTTTGCCTCAGATAATCCTTTAATTCCAGTCAAGCTCTGCGAAATTGAGATTAGAGTTTAAAACAATAGCTCCAAAACTGAACTGCGCAAAACGGAATTGAAAATTTCTAGATACCTTCTTCGTATGCATCATCAAACCATTGCAGGTGTAGATCCCTGCATCCTGAAGCTTCTTCACATCTCCAGCATTGATTCCATGAGATATCACTACAAAGTTGCAATTCAAAGCCAAAAAAAAGAATTACGGATCAGTATTGGATTTATTTGAACAGATTACTTGGCAATTCGTTTTGTATACTTGGCAATTCTATAAATTAATCATGAGCAGTTTGTATGGAAGAAACTTTAAGGTTGATCTGATAGTTACAAAAATCAGTACTAAAATGGGGGACAAAAGACAGACAGAACTGAAAGCATAGCGAAACTTTAAAAGCAAAGAGAAAATTGAGATCAAATCTCATTTACTTTCTGATGTTGTGGCTAAAGTTTGGATTAAATAGCGAATTCCTGACGAATATGAAAATGAAAGAGAAATTCAGAACAACGTCAAAATTTACCCAAAATCATGTTTGAAGCTCGTTGAACTTCCTTCATAATGCGAACAAGCCAGTTCAGTTTCCACAAATGTAGAACAGAAACAATTCATGTTCGATCACGACTACGGAAATTTCAGTTATCTAGAAGAAATTGAAATGTGACCATAAAATTTAAATCAATCATCAGAAAAATTTGAAAAAAACATGTAGAAAGGAAAATACAGCACAATTTTGAAAACGAACAGAAAATTGAGCTAGATCTCGTCTCTCTGTTGATCGATCTAAGAATAACTTCACGAAATGGAATTGTGTAATAGCCGAATTTCGGATTGACACAGAATTATAGAAGAAGATGAAAATGAAAAAGAAAATTGGTAAGAATGAATACTCAAGTTCAATGCGAGAACAAAAAACAATGAATATATCAAAAATTCGAAAAACAAAGAGGAAATTGAGGTCGAGTCTAATCAACTTTAACAGCATCAAAATCGAACTGAAACGACGTAATATGAGGTGTATATAGTGAGTTACATTTGTCGATGGCTTCAAACAATTCATCTTCGTCCTCGATCTCTTCACGTTCAACGAGCTGTAACTGGCTCTGTTCTTCCGGCCTTAGTTCAATCACAAATACAGAAATCAAACAAATCGTTAGGTATCTGTCGCAAACTTGCAATACAATGCGCTGATTCTCTGGAATTGGAAGTAGATGTAAGTTTACGAGTGAGAGCTTACTTGAATGAAAGCATTTTCGATTCAGTTGAGAGAGAGAGAGAGAGAGAGAGAGAGAGAGAGAGAGAGAGAGAGAGAGAGAGAGAGAGAGAGATTTGGATAGCGAAATTGGAACGGTGAATTTGAATTGGGAAAAGCGTGGGGATTATATAGGGGCGGGATTGAGAATTTTCAGTACCAAATTTAGTGCATGGAGTCCCGCTTCAGGATGGTATTGAACACATCATCGCATGACGTGGCAGCTATTGGTTAGCTTATGGACTGGCATTGAGTAAATTGCGAGCGATCATGGTAGTTTTATTGGGAATTTTCAGGTGCTGAGCGGGTATCACTAGTCGCGCGGACGTGGTACCCTGTAGCCAATTAAAACTTGCGACCCTTGCGGGATTGAGAATTTTGATTGGCCACTGCTGCCCCGCTTTGGTCAATTGCAATTTCAGACGAGGTCTAAGCTTTGATAAAAAAATTTGGAGAGTTTGCTTTTACACGTAAACGAAGACCATCGAGAATAAATATTGGACTGGGAAGAAGGCATGATACCACATTCAGCGCCACATTGTATCCACTCGGCACTGAAAAACTTTTCAATTTTATTTTATTCTCTCAACTAGTATTCGAAGAATCCTATGGTTGCAAATGAGTTGAGTTTGTTTGCGACTCGTTACAAAATGAGCCGAGCTCAAGCTCGAGTTTTAAGCTCTTTACTGAACAAGCCAAGCACGAGTTAATAGTAACTCGACTTGTTTATAGAGACTCGTTTAGTAAGCAAACCGAACTCGATCATCTTAATACTTAGTGAGCCAAGGTCGATTAATTGGGCTCGACTCGAGCTCGAGCTAAACAAATTTCGAGCTGGATGTTGAGGTGCTTCTTGGTTATGGGATCTTGCAATAGAGACCATTCCCACTATGGGCGGCTATTTCAGGAGGTGAAGGCCGCTCATTGTGAGTATGGACAGCAGCCGCTGCACGCAGACTTGGTTATATATTATGCGCGGGATGATATCATGATGTGTGTGGTCTTTTGCGGTGCTCCTTTACTTGACCGAAGCAGCAGCTATTGTGCCTCGTAATTAATACGGCCGCTGCCCGCTAGTGAAATTATCAGAAGTCACTCTTTTCTTTCAAAGTCCACTATCCTCTTTTATCATTATGTATTCGGAATTAAGCATGATTCAGTTGGGGTTTTTTTTTTTTTTTTTTTTGGCGTATGTACATAAATAAGCTATCTACATATTCCCTCCGTCTCAATTTATTGGATCCCTTTTGGAGGTTCCAACTAATTAAGGGAACATAATTATTGCATTTGTCATACTTTTTCATTCCTCCCTTTATCCTTCAAAACAACATCATTACATGTACTTACTCTAAGAAAGAAAGGGTAAAAGTGAAATTTCATTAGTTAATACTCCCTTAGTTTTGAAATGAAACAAAAAAATTTAGGACAACAAAAAAGTTTTCCATTTTTGTTTTGTTTGTTTTCTATCAACTTTTGGCTGATTTCCCCTCACCTTACCCATTATAAATTTTCTTCAATAAACTTGTTGCTTTTCTAAAAAAAGATCAAGCTTCAATTCAAAGCAATTCCCATTAGTAATCACACAAATGGGGCCGAAGGATGTATTCTCGTGGAGTGGAATGAGATGAATGGGAAAGTGTATCTCTGTTGAGGATTCGCGCGCTCAAACCCTCAAGCGAACACACACAATCGAAGAATAAATCAAGAACAAAAAGCAATAAGAAGCAAGAAAAGAACAAGACACAGAGATTTACATGGTTTTGACTTAAGCTAATTGTTTAATCGTACTCTACGGGGTGCTGGAGTGTTTCATTATGATGAATAATGGTCAAAGTTACAATGGAGGCTGCCCTAAGTGACCATTTTATAGACTAAAGAGAGACAGTGCATCAGAAACTAGGAAACCCGCATCAACGCGTGTTTTCTAATTGCCTCTGACCGTCCTGACGGTTTTGATGACCGTTCAGAAGGGATTTCGATCCAGAAACACATCTCCCGTATTCCAAACTCCAAAGAAAACAAGTTTGATCCCAACAATCTCAAACGTCAATAAAATGGAATGTGTAAAATACAAGTGTGGCATTCGAGCCGCCAGATATGTTTTCAACAGTTTTGATTTCATCTCTCCTATTCAATATGAAACCCGAACTGTTGATTGCTGAGATCAACATCTTAGACGCCGCATTACAGTAGAGCCCTGAAGGGACGCCCTACACCACCCGCAGATCCCACCAAACTTGTTTCCGTCCTTGAGAGATTAGAATAGATGTTTACCACCTCAGACTTTTAAGACTTTGTTTGGTTAGTTAATTTTACGCGTTGGTCAAAGCAAGATGACAATTGTTATTTAACCCAAATGATGACCATTGCAAGTTCTGGATATTAAAATATAGATAAGGTTGACCTGTGTTTCTTTTAAGAGTTAAGATTAAGAAATTTACAGTCTAGAAACCATAGAACAAGTCTAGTGTAGTGGGTGATTGTTTGGGAGTCATTTGTGCATGCATGGTATACTAGTCTTTACCACCTTGTGCGAGACTTGTGTATTCAATCTCTTTACAGAAAATATGAAATTCAATAAAAGTTATTATCGGGGAAGGGACGGACAATGTAGGGTTTAATTATTGAATGATCTAACATTTTTTTAAAAAAATCAAAAAATATCTATTCCTAATTAAAAACCACTCTGCTTTTGTGCCGAGGGGTTCTCCAATTGTTGGATCATACATGATTTTTTTTATATATAAAAAAAAATCACAATCCAACGGCCCAAAACCAGTCGGTACAGAAGCAAAGGGTTTTTACCTTTTTGGCATAAAGGATCTCGGACCATACGAAAGATTGTATGAATGAATTACGCCATTATAAATAGCATAAATTGTTACGCCCTGACTTTTCTTTTCCTTAATAATAATTATTTGCTTAAGAATTTCCTTTTTTATGGTGGGGTCCTAGTTAATTATTTTTGGTGTGCACTACCAAAACTATTGGCGTTTTAATAATTTTTCGGTCAATAAGACTATATTTTGAATTATATACTAGTAATAGACTAGTTAAATAAATGTATCTATTCTTATTTGTTACTTACGTTATTTTCACTAACTACTTGCCTAAAATTTAGAGGGTGTGATTAGTGGGTAGCTATATAGAGTTTTAGTTATATATCTATTAATGAATTAGGGTTATCATTAAGAGAACTATTGGAGAGAGAGCCGCAACAGTCGAGATCGAGGGAAATTGACGTGGTTTCTTGGAGGTAAGTTCAAGCTTTTTTTTTTTCATATGTATAGGTTTCATAAAGGTAAATGGTTCTTTGATTGGGTATTATAATTAGTGTATGGGATTGTATCGTGTGTTGGAAAGAAAAAGTGTTGTGCTGATTTGTGTGCACTGATTGGGACCGGTCGTTGGGCTTTTTGCATGGTGGTGTGAGCACGGTGATATGGAGTGAAGGATGGATGAATTTGTATAGTGACTTGCTTACGATCAACATAGAATTAGTTGATCTTAATTGGCTGATCAGTGGAGTTTTCCCCAGTGGTGTGGGTTATAATAATGAGGTACATAATTCCATGTCATTGGTGGTCATACATACGGCATTAGAATTAGAATAGACAACACGTTGGATTTAGTGTTTGGAGTTTTTTTTTTTAGTTTTAGTTTTAGGCTTAGTTTCATCTTTGGGTAGTCTTATATTACTATTGAAAATAATGTACTTGATACAATTAGTGATTTCCTGTTCTATTTTGTTCAGGTTAGCTTCTTTTGTGAGTTCAAGTTGCATTATTTTGAAACCCAGGTGAGTGGTTAAACATGTTACGTATTTTTGAACTCGATGTGACCCTTGATTTATTCTTTTGGGAAAATTATCATTTGGTTATTGAAAATGTGAGTTGTTTGCATTTGAACTTTTATTGGCATGCGAGAGAAATAATATTTTGGTGAGAACTTGGTGGATATTGATGGGAACATTTATTATTGGAAGTCCAGGGAAATTAATCCTCTGTGTGCGGGTGACTCTGGCCATTAGGGAAGAGACCGTGTCTTGGCCGGTGACCCTAATGCTCAACGGCTGACTTTCGCCGGATCGTTCTTAGGGAAAAGTTCCACGGGCTGCCTACTCGTGGTGACTCTAAGTTTCGATATTGGATCCAATTTTTGAGTTATTTGTTCACTGGCACTTGGTACTATTTGGTATTGGTTGTGGTTCCCCATTGTTGCTGGAAATTGTACTGTGATCACCAAAAAGTCTTGTTATTGGTAAAAATGATTTATTGATATAAATTAAAGATTTGTTGTACACCTCGCACGCCAAATTATATTTATATGTTAAAATATTTTATCCCTGCTTTAGAACTTTATTTATTACACATGTTTTGCCATTCACTGAGCTGTGAGCTGACGGATTTAATCCAACACCATTTTCAGGAAAATCAAGTCGTTAGATGAGGACTCTGGAGGTGTCTTGGGGATCTACTGTGTCGACCTCCGTAGGATCGCATGCATCGTAGTTTTATTATTTAATTTATTTCGCTTCCGCACATGGTTAAACCTTTTTGGTGAAAATAATTATGGGATTCTTTTTTTGTCGACGGTGGATAATTTTGTTATCGTTTGGTTCATGGGATGGTGTGCCCCATGCTTTGTTGTGACAATTTAGTTCATTTTATTTATGAAATAAAGAATGGTCTCTTAGTATTCATTAGTTTATTTTATTTTAGGCTGCGTGTTCCATAAGTTGGCCTTGTGGTTCACGGCCGGTCATTTCCCATTTTGGGGTGTGACAATTGTGGTATCAGAGCCCGGTTTCTAATAAAATAAAATAAAATAAAAATTTGCATTCATCTTGCATCATTATCATTAGTGGAGGTCCAAGTCCCCAAAGTCCTTTAGGTTATTCCTTGATTGCTTATTTATTTATTTATAGATTATTGGTTATTGTTTCACAATTATATAATCATATCTGGATTGTTTCTTTGACGTAATTTAGGAGATGGATCGCTCACGTCGTACTTCTAGGTCCGTTTATGGGAGTTCAGCAGCTGGAAGTCACGATCGGGCCACTCCTACCGCTCGTGGTCGTGGTCGTGCCCCTCCTATTGCTCGTGGCCGTGGTCGTACCACCCCTATTGCTCGTGGTCGTGGTCCGATTGTTCCAACGGGCCGTGGCAGAGGTGGTGTGTCCCCGACAACCCACGATAACATAGCAGACCGGGAACCTTCTGTTGAGCCAGTGGACACAACAACCCCCACTGATCCAATTGCTCAAGTTATTGCCAATTCTGTTGCACCCACAGCTACTATTGACCCCACAGCTGCTTATCAAGCCATTCAGACATTGGTAGGATTGTTCCGTGGCAAATGTGTACAGCAGAGACTTAGATGCTTCAAGGTCAATGACTTTGGATAAGTGGGCTGATTCTGGATAGGTTTTTGAAGACTACTCCACCATCATTTATGGGGTCAGACAAACCATCTGATGCTGAAGCTTGGTTATTAAGGATGGAAAAGATATTTGAAATTTTGGGCTGTTCTGATACACAGAAAGTGTCGCTGGCAACGTATAAGCTAGAAGGGGACGCAGAGCATTGGTGGCGTATGGCCAAGCAGAAATATAAGGGAAAGGAGCATGAATTAATTTGGAGCGCTTTTAAGAAGGAATTTGAAGATAAATATATTCCACCTGCAGTTAAGAATCAAAAGCGCACTGAGTTTCTGAAATTGGAACAAGGGAATATGTCAGTGGCAGAATATCAACGCAAATTTGATGAGTTGTCAAGGTTTGCAGGGAAACTGGTGGAAAAAGAAGGATGGTTCTATGCGATTGTGTATTGACTATAGGGAGTTGAATAAGGTTACAGTTAAGAATAGATATCCGTTGCCGCGTATAGATGATCTGTTTGATCAATTGCAAGGGGCTCAGGTGTTTTCAAAGATTGATTTGAGGTCTGGTTACCATCAGTTAAAGGTTAGGGAGGCAGACATTCTAAAAACAGCTTTTAGAACACGTTATGGACATTATGAGTTTTTAGTGATGCCTTTTGGTCTGACAAATGCCCCTGCAGCATTTATGGATATGATGAATAGGGTCTTTAAACTCCAGCTTGATCACTTTGTTGTGGTGTTCATTGATGATATTTTAATATATTCCAAGAGTAGAGAGGAACATGAGGAGCATTTGAGGATAGTCTTTCGGATTCTTAGAGAACAAAGGTTGTATGCAAAGTTTAAGAAATGTGAGTTTTGGTTGGACAGCGTGTCTTTCCTTGGGCATGTGATCGGAAAGGAAGGGGTATCTGTTGATAGTAAGAAGGTAGAGGCTATTGTTGATTGGCCACGTCCAAATCGATGTGTAAGTGCGTAGTTTCTTGGGGTCGCTTTGGGTATTCTGGCGGTTTGTGGAAGGGTTTTCTCGCATTGCTCTGCCACTTACCAATCTTACTCGAAAGGGGGTGAAGTATGAGTGGACGGATAGTTGTGACCACAGTTTTAAGGAGCTTAAGCAGAGATTGACTACGGCACCGGTACTTGCATTGCCAACTGAGGGTGGTAACTTTGTTATTTATAGTGATGCATCTCACCAAGGGTTGGGTTGTGTGCTTATGCAGCACGATAGAGTGATAGCGTATGCTTCTCGCCAGTTGAAGGTACATGAGAGGAATTACCCTACACATGATTTGGAGTTGGCGGCGGTTGTGTTTGCACTAAAGATATGGAGACATTACTTGTATGGAGAGACTTGTGAGATTTATACTGATCATAAGAGCCTAAAATATATTTTTACCCGAAAAAAGAACTTAATTTGAGGCAAAAGGCTATGGCTTGAGTTGTTGAAGGACTATGACATTAGTATATTGTATCATCCAGGAAAGGCAAATGTAGTGGCAGATGCATTGAGTAGGAAGTCGATTGGGGCAAGTTTGGCATCTTTGACAGTTCAGCCACATCTGGTAGAGGACCTTAGGCGGTTGAGGGTGGAGATAATACGGTATGGAGATGGTGCTATATGTAGTCAGTTATTAGTGAAACCAAATTTGTTAGATAGAATTCGACAAGCTCAACAAGATGATCGCGTGTGTAAAAGGATTTTGGAGGGCATGTCGAAGGGCGAGAGTAGTGGGTTCATTGTGGGTAAAGATGGAGTACTTAGGTTTGGGGATCGTGTTTGTGTGCCAGGCGGTGGTGATTTGAGAACAGAGATTTTGGCTGAGGCCCACAGTTCTGGTTATAGTATTCATCCAGGTAGCACTAAAATGTATAAGGATTTACGAGAGCATTTTTGGTGGAATGGTATGAAAAAGGGTATTGCGAGGTTTGTGGAAGCGATTGCCTTACATGTCAACAAAAGTTAAGGTGGAGCATCAAAAGTTAAGTAGAAAACTTGACCATTACCATTACCCGAAAGTGGGAAGTGGGATCATATCTCTATGGACTTTGTATCCGGGTTGCCTCCGGACCGCAAAGAAATGGCACGCATGCGCTTTGGGTTATAGTTGATCGCTCACTAAGACGACTCATTTTATTGCCATTAAGATGACATATACTTTGGATCGCTTTTGGCGCAGCTTATATGTCAAGGAGATTGTTAGACTACATGGAGCACTGCATCAATTGTGTCGCCAATCGCGATCCCCGCTTTGTGTCTAAGTTTTTGGGGAGCATTGCGGTCAAGAATGGGTACTCGCTTGTTTTTCGATTACGCTTACCACCCGCAGGTAGGGCCATGGTCGCATTGCAGAGGACTATTCAGACTTTGGAGGATTTGTTGAGAGCATGTAGCCTAGAGTGGAAAGGAAATTGGGATAATCAATTGCCGTTAATGGAATTTGCATATAACAACAGTTATCATTCGAGTTTAGGAGTTGCTCCGTATGAGGCTTTGTATGGACGGAAGTGTAGATCACCCATATGTTGGTATGAGGTTGGAGAGAGGCAACTTTTGGGACCTGAGTTGGTGGAGGATGCGACTCGAAAGATTGCTATTATTAGGGAGAGGCTTGCAATGGCTCAGTGTAGACAGAAAAGCTATGCCGACAATCGCAGGAGGGATTTGGAGTTTGCAATAGGAGATATGGTGTTTCTTAAGGTGTCCCCTTGGAAGGGTGTTATTCGTTTTGGCCAAAAGGGAAAGTTAAGTCCTCGCTATATTGGACCTTTTGAGGTTTTGGAGAGGATTGGCGAGGTGGCTTATCGTTTGGCGTTGCCGCCTAGTTTGGCTCAAGTTCATAATGTTTTTCATGTATCGATGTTGAGGAAATATATGCATAGCCCATCCCATGTGATCGATTATGAGCCACTTCATGTTCGTGATGACCTAAGCTATGATGAGCAACCTGTTGAGATTCTTGATACGAAGGATAAGGTACTTCGCAAGAAAACGATTCGTTTGGTTAAGGTGTTGTGGCGCAATCATACAGTAGAAGAAGCCACTTGGGAGCTTGATGAGGAGATGCGCGAAAAGTACCCACATTTGTTCGCATGAGGTTAGTACCGATTGGCTTTCATAATGTGTTCGTGTGTCGACCTTATGTAAGTATTTGCATAATCTGTCCCTTCTAATTGATACTGAGTCACTTCAGGTTATGATGATTTAACCTATCATGAACGATTCATTTAGATTTTTGACATAGAAGGAGAAGATGAATTGCAACAAAACAATACGATTGGTTTGAATATATAATGTGGCACATTCATGCTGCGGAAAAGCCACTGGAGAGTATTAAGACGAAATTCATTACAAGTACTGACATTCATTTGCTTGAGGTTATGCAATTTCAGGACGAAATTTTTATTAGGGGGGAAGGATGTTACGCCCTGACTTTTCTTTTCCTTAATAATAATTATTTGCTTAAGAATTTCCTTTTTTATGGTGGGGTCCTAGTTAATTATTTTTGGTGTGCACTACCAAAACTATTGGCGTTTTAATAATTTTTCGGTCAATAAGACTATATTTTGAATTATATACTAGTAATAGACTAGTTAAATAAATGTATCTATTCTTATTTGTTACTTACGTTATTTTCACTAACTACTTGCCTAAAATTTAGAGGGTGTGATTAGTGGGTAGCTATATAGAGTTTTAGTTATATATCTATTAATGAATTAGGGTTATCATTAAGAGAACTATTGGAGAGAGAGCCGCAACAGTCGAGATCGAGGGAAATTGACGTGGTTTCTTGGAGGTAAGTTCAAGCTTTTTTTTTTCATATGTATAGGTTTCATAAAGGTAAATGGTTCTTTGATTGGGTATTATAATTAGTGTATGGGATTGTATCGTGTGTTGGAAAGAAAAAGTGTTGGCCTGATTTGTGTGCACTGATTGGGACCGGTCGTTGGGCTTTTTGCATGGTGGTGTGAGCACGGTGATATGGAGTGAAGGATGGATGAATTTGTATAGTGACTTGCTTACGATCAACATAGAATTAGTTGATCTTAATTGGCTGATCAGTGGAGTTTTCCCCAGTGGTGTGGGTTATAATAATGAGGTACATAATTCCATGTCATTGGTGGTCATACATACGGCATTAGAATTAGAATAGACAAACACGTTGGATTTAGTGTTTGGTTTTTTTTTTTAGTTTTAGTTTTAGGCTTAGTTTCATCTTTGGGTAGTCTTATATTACTATTGAAAATAATGTACTTGATACAATTAGTGATTTCCTGTTCTATTTTGTTCAGGTTAGCTTCTTTTGTGAGTTCAAGTTGCATTATTTTGAAACCCAGGTGAGTGGTTAAACATGTTACGTATTTTTGAACTCGATGTGACCCTTGATTTATTCTTTTGGGAAAATTATCATTTGGTTATTGAAAATGTGAGTTGTTTGCATTTGAACTTTTATTGGCATGCTTGAGAGAAATAATATTTTGGTGAGAACTTGGTGGATATTGATGGGAACATTTATTATTGGAAGTCCAGGGAAATTAATCCTCTGTGTGCGGGTGACTCTGGCCATTAGGGAAGAGACCGTGTCTTGGCCGGTGACCCTAATGCTCAACGGCTGACTTTCGACGGATCGTTCTTAGGGAAAAGTTCCACGGGCTGCCTACTCGTGGTGACTCTAAGTTTCGATATTGGATCCAATTTTTGAGTTATTTGTTCACTGGCACTTGGTACTATTTGGTATTGGTTGTGGTTCCCCATTGTTCTTTGGAAATTGTCTTTCGTGATCACCAAAAGTCTTGTTATTGGTAAAATGATTTATTGATATAAATTAAAGATTTGTTGTACACCTCGCACGCCAAATTATATTTATATGTTAAAATATTTTATCCCTGCTTTAGAACTTTATTTATTACACATGTTTTGCCATTCACTGAGCTGTGAGCTGACGGATTTAATCCAACACCATTTTCAGGAAAATCAAGTCGTTAGATGAGGACTCTGGAGGTGTCTTGGGGATCTACTGTGTCGACCTCCGTAGGATCGCATGCATCGTAGTTTTATTATTTAATTTATTTCGCTTCCGCACATGGTTAAACCTTTTTGGTGAAAATAATTATGGGATTCTTTTTTTGTCGACGGTGGATAATTTTGTTATCGTTTGGTTCATGGGATGGTGTGCCCCATGCTTTGTTGTGACAATTTAGTTCATTTTATTTATGAAATAAAGAATGGTCTCTTAGTATTCATTAGTTTATTTTATTTTAGGCTGCGTGTTCCATAAGTTGGCCTTGTGGTTCACGGCCGGTCATTTCCCATTTTGGGGTGTGACATAAATAGTATCAAAAAATTATCATGTAGTTTTTATTTTATCATTCTATACAAGCAATTTTAAAATTTAATCATATATAATTGCGCAAAATGCATATTATGCATCTGTATCTATCTCCAAAAAAAAAAAAAAAAACCTAGTGTGTTAAAGGGAGAATCCAAATTGCGGTCGGTCGGCGCTTTAAATTTTCATCCTTTAAAATGCACTTATACTATAATGGAACTTGGATAGGAGGCTGTTTTAGGTTTTAAAATAAATTAAACATTGGATGGAAGAACCTACATATAAATAATTCTACACATTTCACAAAAAAAATGTTACAATATTAAGAAAATTTAAACTTGTGTAAGGCTATCGCCTGGGCTCAACAGCTTATCGGTCAGTTGTCGGTTAATATATCTCGATGCGTGATGATGCATGCATATTACACAAAAAAGTATTTACAAAATAAACAGTAAACTCAACAATCCCCATATAATCGAACACTTTCTTATTCCATGGTCTAAAATTTGACAATGTCTAATGTTGTATATCTCTCTCTTTGTACAGTTGTGCAGTGCAGTGTGTCACCCTCGTATTTTTCAGAATAATGCATTATTTTTTAAAAAACTTTTTTTGTATATAGAATAGATGTGGAAACTAATTAATACCCATGCGTATTATGTCTCTTTATGAAATAACTCTTCACTTTCCAAAGGTCGCATCGTTATGTCTCATTATCTAATTAAAATAATGCTTGACATATTAAAACGATAATCTTTTCTGCAAATAATCTACTATCAACTATCATGTTTTAAGTGTTGAACTACTAATTTGTTAGGCTTGTAGTGAAACAAGTTAGTAGTAGCAGGGGCCGAACCAGCAGGGCGAGTACCACGGGCCACCCCAACGAGGATGAAGTCAAGATTTTTGCATAGCAGGGGCAGGCTATATATGTGAAGGAGTGGCAGCCGGGGTTGTATAATTTCATGATGTGTACATTTTTCAATGCATAGTAAGGGTTTTTTCATATTGTAGTAGGGACGACAGTCCCTACCAGTCACCTCTTGACTCCATCCTTGCTGACCCCGACAAAAGTATATATACTATTCTAAAAAACACATGTATTTTTCTGGGTATTAAGTATATATGTTGATGAGCAATTAAATTTAAAAAAAATGTAATTTTTTGTTGTATTAACCAAAAGAAAAGGAAAATAATGTTGATGAGCGATTAACCAAAAGAAAGGGTATCAATTTTTTTCTGACCGGTAAAAATGAATTTTATTAATCTTTGAAATATGGCTTACAAAGATTAAATAGAACACAATAATAACGGCATCACAACGAAGAGATAGTATTGATCCCAAACATGACGGCAACCTATCCTTTGACAATCATATGCCAATGACCCTGACCCTAAAAAGAGCAAATGGTTGCTAAGGAGACAGCCAAATGTGAGAAAAAATAAACAGCAGTTGATGGAAAAGGGTATCAATTGCTACTTTGTAGGTGTTCAACCAACAATTTTATTGCACCCAAATTACACAACCGTTGGATCAAGTGCACTAGTTATATATTTAACAAGTTTTTATTTGCTATCTAGTGACTGCCTAAATTTTGTAACATTTTTTCCCTTCAAGCGTAAGCACCCTTGGGTCGGTGGTGTCAAATAGGGGCGGACCGAGGGGGTGCAAGGAGGGTGTTTGACCCCCTACATTCTTTCCAATTTTCTTTCTATTTGGTAAACATTTTAGAATTTTTTTTTTTTAAAAAATGACTGAAAAGTAGACTCTGCAAACAAGATGAAATTTGCAATCTTGCGTCCGTTACTAGTGTCAAACATAAAAAATAAAAATTACTGAAAAGTAGACTTTGCAAACTAGATGAAATTTGCAATCTTGTGTCCATTACTAGTGTCAAACATAAAAAAAAAAAAATTACTGAAAAGTAGACTTTGCAAACTAGATGAAATTTGCAATCTTGCGTCCGTTACTAGTGTCAAACATCCTTTGGTCTCTCATATGATGCAAAATTGAACCAAACACTGTATACTCTAAATACTAATGGTCTGGATCCGGGCCCAAACACTAAACTATAGACCAAATTTCTACATGATCTTGGCCCAAACACTAAACACTATAGAACAATTGACGGGCCGGTACAAATTTTTGTGGCGATGCACGCCCAAGCCTCCTAACGAAAGCAATAATTCCCACCCCCGCATGTTCTCTCTCTCTCTCTCTCTCTCTCTCTCCCCACCTCACATGGACACAATCTCTATTTTCTTAACTCCTCAAATCGTATGAAAGTGTCTAAATCTTAGAGTACCATATGAAAGTATCTAACCCTAAACCTTTGGGTACCCTATGAAAGTGCCTAAATCACTAAAACCTTATGATAGGAAAGTGCAACCTAAACTTAAACATAAATCCTAAGTTACCCTATGAAAGTGCCTAAATCTTTAGATACTCTATGAAAGTGCCTAAACTTAAATAGTATAGATCTTTTGGTGTAAAGCTCCCTTCCAATCCCAAATTCTTCAATAATGTTTCAATCCTTTGCGTTGTGGCACAGCACTTATCCCATGCATTTATAATTCCTAAGATACATTTTTTTTTCCTAGTAAAATAACATATTGATAACTATATATGTAACTTAATCTTATAATCAACAGAAAAGGGTTTGCACATAAAATTGTTGTGAAAATTTAGCACAGTAAAAAAAATTTAGAGTAATTTTTTTATTACTGTATCATGGGACGTATTGGGTATAATTAAGCAAATTAAGAATATGAATATAATTTTGGGGGAATTACGTTTCAGAGGGAAGAAGGGAAAATTATTCCACTTTCATGACACACTTATTGGGAATCACTTCATGAATGACAAGGAAAACAATAATTCCACATAAGTGGCACCAGGAGATTGGTTGATGAAATTACCCTCAGGTTAAAAACTACCCCCACTTGACTAATATGAGTGCAAGGATTTGGTTCAAGAGTGCAACACAATAGCATTAAAGGTGCAATAGAAATGGACTCAGGGTGCAATGCTGAATTTTTTTTTTTTAGTGCAACACACTTATATGCAAGGTGCAATTGAAATAGACTATGGTGCCAAAAAAAGAAATTAAGTGCAACACAATTGCATTAAAGGTGCAATAGAAATGGACCCAAGTTGCAATGCTGGAAATTTATTTCTAGAAACTTTGGTTTGACAATACTTTTGTTTGGGTGTGCAACACACTTGCATATAAGGTGCAACGACGATGAACATAGGGTGCAATGCCGAAAAATCTATTTGCAAAAGTTTGATGTAATCTCACCCAAAAAAAAAAAAGAACCAACATGGGTGCAATGTTTTTTTTTATTTTAGTGCAACACAATTGCATTTAAGGTGCAATACAAATGGACCCGGAGTGCAATGATGAGAATATATTTTCAAAAAGTTTGGTTTGACCACACACTGACAATTCCATATAGACCAACATGAGTGCAATGTTTTTGTTTTGGAGTGCAACACACTTACATGCAAGGTGCAATTGAAATGGACCCATGGTGCAATTCTAAAAATCTATTTGCAATGCTTTTTTTTTTTAGTGCAACACAATTGCATTTTAGGTGCAATGCAAATAGACCTAGGGTGCAATGATAAGAATTTATTTCCAGAAATTTTGGTTTGACAATTTCCACAATTTTTACGATAGCAGATGTATTCAAAATTGGCTTCTTCAACTCGCCCACCATTACATGGTCATCATGCCCAGTCTCCACTAAAGTTACTAGATTCATCTAAATACCATATAGCCTTAGTCCACTCACTGGAATCAATGTTGTTCTTCCAAAAAAGTAATTTCTAGCAAAAGATGAACATGGAGAAATGAAAAACGATTGACAAACACATAGATTGAAGAGTCAATTCTATGAGCTATAAGGATGCCATCTTGAATAAGCCAAAAACAAGATCAACAAGGTTTCTGGACACTAGACCAGCTAAGATCGAGGTCGTCGGACCTTGCCGTTGAAGATCGACATTGCCGGACCTCTGTTGAAGATGGATGTCAATCGAAACCTAGATTAGAACCCAGATTGAATTCATCATCGATGTTAGAGGGAGAGAGAGAGAGAGAGAGAGAGAGAGAGAGAGAGAGATGCTAGGTTTGAGTGAAGTTGATTGTAGAGAGAGAGAGAGAGAGAGGAACTGAGATGAGAGCCTAGTTGAGAGATGTCACACCCTCAAAATTTCATAAGTACACTATATATATATATATATATATATATATATATATATATATATATATATATATATTCCACATGGAGGTCAACTCACTCCATAGTCAAATCAAAGTTTAATGTCACGACAAACCGCGGATGCCCCGTGTCCCCAAATGATATAAATAAGTCTTGAAATATTACAAAGCCCTTTGTCAAAATAATAACATTTGAATAAGTTACAGGATCATCTTATCAAAACATTATATATCCTAAGATGATGAAGTAACTCCTTTGATGCTCTTGAAATAAATGCATTCACACTCCATGCCACAGACTTCATGCTCGCTGCCGATCGAACGAAAATTTTTAGGTTGAAACTTAATTCAGCCCAAAGAGGGAAAACGCCTATCAAGTCTAAATGTAATGAGATGCTAATGGTGTGCATGCAGCAAGACAAAGATTGACAAAGAAAATATATACCCTAGGAAGCCACAAAGAAAGGGAACAAACCCTCTAGAATCCCATAACATCCAACCAAGATCTACTGATATGTCATTGTGTCCGATACGTACCCGATACTTTGTGTGTACCCAATTCACTTACCTAATTCACGTGTCGTTTAGTTTGATCATCTTATCAAATTCCGGGCACACCCTATAGGTCTTGTGCCATTCCGGGCATACCCCTTATGAGGGCCCTGTGTCATTCCAGCGCATTACCCTCAGGGGAGGGCCCCGTGTCATTCTCGCATACCCTCAGGAGGGCCCCGTGTCATTCCGGGCAAACCCCTTGTGAGGGCCTCGTGTCATTCCGGGCAAACCCCTTGTGAGGGCCCCGTGTTATTCCGTCCATCTTTCCTTGCTATTTCACGTTCATTATAATCCAACACCCACCAATCGATACTCGATTCCTAGTTTCATGTGTCAAACAAATGTCACCAATGTATCAAACGCGTGTTTCGTATTCTGAGGAAGCGCGAGGTCACTAATTAACCAAAGATAGGCTTCAGACACGTTTTTCAATGAGTCTTAGAGTGAAGAGCACGATTACATTGAGTTACAAGCCAAGACAACACAACTAAGGGTGAAAAAAAACAATTTTTCTGTTTTAGGGCCTTCGGAATCGATACCAAGAAAAGGTGGTATCGATACCGCTATACAGATTTGAAATCAGAAGCTATGGGTATCGATACAAAGAAAAAGGTGTATCGATACCCGAACCTTACGAGCAGATTTTTGACTGGTTTTTCTCATGATGATCACAATGGTGCTCAACCCAAACACTTCCAAGGCCAAATTTAGACAACAAGAGATACAATGGAACTAATCAACAACTAATTTACGTGGAATATTCATCAAATCCCGGATCAAACATCAACCACTATCAAGAAATAAGAAAAATGAGTTTGTTTGCAAGTTGAGAAGAAATTGGCCAAAGGGTGCTACAACATCCACACTAAACACCTTAAATACACTTTGAAATGATAAAAATCCCCTACCTCAAGAGTGATTGGGCTCCAATGGAAGATTTCAAAACCCTAGCTTCTCCTACTCCAAGCTCCAAGCAAATGTTCACCTCCCGGAGCAAAACGAGCACAAACCAAGCTTGGAAACGCGTAGAGGGACTGATTTTAGTGAAAGGGTGTGAAGGATTTTTGGTGAATGGGTGAGGTTTTGCTTGGGAGAAGAAGCAAAAATGGAGGGAAGGAGAGAGAGGGAGAAGATGGCTGTGGAAGAAAAGGGGGGAGAAGTGTTCTCTCCTCTCTCACACACTACACATATATGCACCTCATAAAATTACACCCCACGTCCAAATTTTTCATGTGTAAACCAAATAAACCCCAATCAACACTTAACACAAAATGTCTCAACACTTAGTTATATATATATATTTTATGTAAATAAATTTTACGGGTCCTTACAAGAGATGTATTAGGTTGAATCGGTGATTTGGTGAGGGAAGAGGTGGGTTAATTTGTGAAGGATTTTAAAGCCCAGGGTATTTTTGTCCAAAAATATTTTCTACACCAAGAATCTAGAATTATTATTCCTCTATCCATCACCTAATGATATCCAAAAATTGTGTCATAAAAGTGTAATATTTTGCCCTAGTAACCTCTGAACAGTCATTCCCCCTATAATTTTCCAAAATCGAGTGGTCCCACACCCCCATGGGACCCCACATCAGCCGCCCTTCCCTGATGTGAACCAAAAAGCTCGTCCATCTTATCGAGCATATGTGTCTATAAAAAAATTAATCAAACATCGATTTTGCAAGAATAGACCATTTCTTTGACAAAATGGATATAATATAGGTTAAATTCCATAGAGACCCCATCATCTATTCAAATTTTTCATTGACGCCCTCTAACCTTTAAAAACGCCTAGATTGACCCCCTCATCTATTACCGTTAGCCACATTAACCCCTTCTGTTAAAGATCCATTAAGTTATATTGAATATAGATTAAAAATATTCTGAATTAGATGAAAATGCCCCTCTTTCAATATATTCAGTCATGGGGTGCCCTTTCTCTCTCCTTTGCCCCATGCCTCCTATCTCCTCCGACAGCCATAACCACCAACAACCACCCCCTTTTAATCCCCACCCTATAAGCCTCTCTCCTCAAAACTATCAAACCTCCGGCGAAACCAATTCCACCTATAATTTAGGTATTGGAAACCCCAATTTGGAAATCGAGAACACCTATTTCAAGAAATAAAATAAAACTGTCTCGGCCTTTCATTTCAATTCATATAGATCGAGACCTCCTGCATCTCTACTAGTTGTTTGTCACGCCGCCGCACAATTTGAAGGCGTCTTTGACCATCATTGATGAGAGGAATGGTAGAAAGTGTGAGGTTGAGGTCTCAAACAGAGTATTGTGGTGGGGTGTGCAAATAGCGGTGGGCAACGATAACAAGACAATTTTAGTCTGAGAACACGATTTCTCTAATCTCTGGTCCATGCACATCCTCCTTTGAGAAGGGTACATGAACTATCATTGGACTGCCCTGTTTTATGTTTTTACCGAGAGAGAGAGAGAGAGAGAGAGAGAGAGAGAGAGAGAGAGAGAGAGAGATTTAATCCATGGCTGTAACGTTTTTTTTTTTGGTTTCAATTTACGATGGAAAGGGAGAGTGATGGAGGCGGGGATTTTGAGAGAGAAGAGAAACTGGAGGGATAATGCTGTCAATACAGCTTAATAGGTCTTTGATAGAAAGGGGTCAATGTAGCTAACGGTAATAGATGAGGGGGTCAATCTGGACATTTTTAAAGGTTATTGGGTGTCCATAAAAAATTATAATAGATGAGGGGGTCTCCATGGAATTTTACCTATAATATATTAATTTTGAATCATGCCTTTCATTGGTGTTGTTCTCAAATGGATTTATTCCGGGTCAAATTCATATTCTACACAAGTATTCTTTTTCGCGAGACATAAAAAATTAATGATATGAACCATTATTGTTGTATAAAGTTAAGAAAGGTTCAAAGGATTAGACTACGACAAAAGCTTAATCCATATCTTTTGTGGCTAATTGGATTCTGATTAGGAAGATTTCCGGGATCATGCATCTTTTAGAACAAGACCAATCAACGTGGTGAAAAAGACAGGGGTGGAGTAGTTGGTTAGATTAGAACATTTACCCTTGTCCAAGCATAATAGTGTATCCATACAAAATATCAGCTTGATTGCATATCGATAACTATATCAAGTATTGAATTTTAGCTTATAAACTTGACGGCCTTACCATGCCAATAGTTTTTTAGTAAGTTAAAATTGTCCAGGCCAACCTATTTTATAAATTAAAAGTTAAAGTTTTATATACCTATTGAGATCCGACAAAGCTAGTTTTTTGCGATGATATATTACTTTGCGGGTAATATAAGATGTACGGTGCATATTACTACAATGAACACATGGTGGAACCCACATTGGGAGACGAAAACTGCCTTAGCCGGAAAGAACTTAAATGAGTAAGGCCCAGTTTTCCAAAAGATTTTAGCACCCAGTTGCTAAAATCACCATATTTCAAATAAAAAAATGAAGTGATGATTTCGTGTATCGTTTTTCGATTTTTTTGTACCAAATTAAAGTACTTGAGGAGTTCTTTAATTTGGTACGAAAAAAATCGAAAAACGATACACAGAACCACTTCATTTTTTGATTTGAAATATGGTGATTTTAGTAACTGTGTGCTAAAATTTTTTGAAAAACTGGGCCTAATGTATGGAGAATTTCAAATAGCTAATTGAAAGGTTTGAAATTTAGAAAGCGGGGACTCTACTGTCTCCATGGGCTAGCAGCGTACGCCCTAATCCGAGCTGTCCATCTCCGCAATCAAAAATTTAGATATATGTTTATTAAGTCTTACTAATAAGAGTATAGTTAAACTGATATAGATAAGAGTTCATCTACGAATTTAAATTATTGATTCATGGAGATTGGCTACCAAATCGGTTAAGTGTTCACCTGCCGCTGGTGTATGGAGGCAGCAGAGTCCCCGCTTCCAGAAATTTGCTACTCCCTTCTTGTTTGTGATCCGTAGAGTACATTTTCATCTGTAACTTTTCGATCAACAAATAAAGTACTTTTGTTCAAATTTTTGAACTTGTTTTCACCAGATTAAAGATCTGAATTATTTTTTTAAATTGGTTGAAAAAATAAAATTATACAAAATGGTACATGTCTTTTTGCAGTGAGAAAGACGGAAGGAATAAAAAGATTTTGGGCAATGAAAATCTCTATAATCTCTTGCTCTTTTGTCACTGTGTAGACATGTGGCTTGTGGGTGTTAATTTATTTATTACTTTTTTTTTTGCAAATTCATCTCAGCTTTTCAGTTATGTGAGAAAATTCAAAAATGAGGGAGCTTTTTTGGGGTGGACCAATATTTAGAGTGTGTTGTTCAAAAAAAAATATTTAGAGTGTTAACCTCCACTCATTTACTAAATAAGTTTAAAACTCAATCTCAAACTTAAATTCAATTACTATACTGTTCGAACAGAAAATACAAATGAAGTTTAAAACTAATCGAAAATTTCATGAAAGATCTCAAAACTCAACTTAAAACTCAGTTCAAATACTCACGAGCAGCTCAATTAATTTACAGACCCTACACCCCCAACTTCCATCTCGACGTCAAATTTGCATGTGGATCAGTGATCAATTTCTAGGTTGGGTTTCGTTGTAAGGGTAACAAAAGAAAAAGAAAAAAAAAAAACTATGGGTACGCCATTTGTTGTACATTACGTTGTGGTATCCAATGCAAATGATTTGGAGTCATACAACGTTTTCAAAACATATTTTTAAGAATCCTTGTAAAAAAAAAAAGATTTGATCGATTTATGTCCCTGAATTCCCTGAGATAAAAACTAAATAAAGATCTAGCTTTTATTGATATCGTGAATTGAGGTGATTTTTTACGAAGGCGCAAAAAATAATAGTATTTTAAATAAATTGAACTACTCCAATCATTAGTATGTACAGGACCTAAAAATAGAGTTCACACAAAGGAATCCACTCGGGAGGGGGTGTTGTACTCTACTCGGCCGTCCGATCGTGTTTTGGACGGCTTGAATGTGTTTTAATTTTTTATCTGTAAAAATAAATTAAAATTGTTTAATACATCCAGACCATCCAAAACACGATCGGAAGGGTGCACAACATCCTTGAGTTCCATACAAAGTGGTCTACATGTACAAGGATGGAGCCAAGGGGGACAAGTGGTGGCAGCCGCCACCACAAAGTTTTCAAAAAATGCAATTATTACATAGAAAAATAGATTTTTATCCTAGAATTATATAGACTTGTCACCACTAGATTTTTGTGTCACTATAGTTTTTCATAGAGTGGATGAATATTCATAATGTAGTTTATCTTTTTATTTTTTAAGTACAAATTTTTGCCATCACAAAGGTAAAATTCTGACTCCGTCCCTGTACATGTAGTAAATGGGTGTTTGGGAGCCTACTTTTCAACTTTTCATTTTTAATTTTTTGTTTTATTTGCTTTTTGGATTATGATCAGAATATGTTTTGAATTTGAGAGGAGTGTTTGGGAGAAATATACAGAATGCATTTTCCAAGTGGAGAATGCGAGTGAAGAATGTGAAAAGTAGCTCAACACCTCTTTTTTACGTCTCTTCTCTAAAGTGAAAAACCAAAAAATCATTCTCCAAAAATGTGTTTTGGGGGATAGCTCCCAAACATCCAAAATGTGATAAGTAGAAATGGAAAATGAAAAAAATGAGTGGCCAAACATCCTCTAAGAGCATCACTAGTAGTATACTCAAATATGGATACTTAAATATTGCCACATCACATTTTGAGTATTCATTTAATGAGTTTATAAATTTGAGTATCTACCCTTCTACAATGGTTCATTTGTGTCTATAATAAAAAAGTACTATTCACTCTATTTTTATTTATAAAATGGTCACAACTTTAAATTTATACATATATATATTTTATAATATTAGTACTATTTAAACGATATTCACAATACGTTTAAAACGAGATCAATCTTGAACATATTTTGGTAAAGATTAAAAATTGATAATTTCCTTTGGACCCTTAATTATTTTTCTTTGATAGTTCTAAATTTCCTCGAGGTTAGTATAGTTTATGTTACTGCTGTATTTTTTTTCCCTTTCCATCTATCATGATAGTTCTAAATATTTGAAAAATAGAAAGTGAATGTTGTTACTTTTGATGGGGTGTGGTCCCTAAAATTTGGTTATTGAGAAAGATTGATAGTTTTGAATATCCAAATGTCAAAAGTTGAGTATTTATAACAAATGTTGTTAACTTTGAGTATTTATCTAAATACTATTGTGAGACTTTTTTATGTATCAAAATACTTATTCTTGAGTATTTTTGTGTTTGAGTATACTAGTAATGATATTCTAATTTACACCAAATGATGTACGTCTCAGAGCTAATTTTCAATTAAGTAAAGAGTTGGTGGTCCCAAATCCCAATGCGTATATGGAGGTAAATTATTTCCAAATCAATGAGGACAGTGAAAGCAATGCATCAAGAGGAAAACACTGTCCAGGTTCATCCTCTCAATTTCACCTTTTGAATCCCACGCTTGTCGCAGGGAAATATATCCAGGTTCAATATCCCGAATTTTATGAATTTATCATAACAACCCCCATCAACGTTTTTATTTTTTAAACATTGCCCCTTAGAGCATCAACAATAGCTTAGCTAAAGAGCAAGTTAACTAAAGCCATTTTAGCCAACTAAAAGTGAAAAAACAGTCTCCAACATATTAGCTAAACCATTAGCTATCATTCCCTAAGTTACAGTACTTAGCCATATTCCCCTAACCACTGTTCACTGTGATTGAATATTTTATTATTTTTGTTCTTCTAATCTCTCTCTGTCTCTGCCTCTCTCCGACCTCTGCAACAAAGGAGAAACCCAATTTCCGATAAAACCCAGTTATGAGAGAAAATTCATAAACAAAAATAAATAAATTAACACCCACAACTCCACAAGACACATGTCTACAGGGAATGAGAGAAAATTCATAAACAAGCTGAGCTTTTTTGAGCTAAACCAATCTTTAGAGTGTTAAGTTTCTCTCATTTACGGAACGAGTTTAAAATTCAACCTTGAGTTCGACTCAATTACTATACAAACTAAGCTAAGCCTTAACGAATTGATCAATTTTGAGGTGCTCGCGAGTAGCTCGGTTGGTTAGTTTATTGCCTCTACACCCCCAAGTTCCATCTCGATGTCAAATTTGCAAGTGGATCAGGGATCAATTTCTAGGTTGGGTTTCGTTGTGAGGGTAACAAAAAAAAGAAAAAAAACTATGGGTACTCCATTTTTCATTAGTTGTACATCACCCTGTTGGGTTTTTTTTTTTTGATCTGCACCCTGTGTAATTTGATATCCCAAGCAAATACTTGGAGTCATACAACTTGTTCAAAACACATTTTTAAGATTCTTCGTGAAAAAATAGGACTTGATCAATTTATGTCCCTAAATTCACTTGGGTAGAAACAAAATAAAGATCAAGTCTTTACTGATATCCCGAATGAGGTGATTTTTTACAAAGGCAGAAAAAATAAAATTTTAAATAAATTGAATGACTCCAATCATGAGTATGTATGAGTCTTCAACATAGATCCCACACAAAGGCATCCGCCCACCAGCCGCGGGGGTTATCCCTCGGCCGTCAGATCGTGTTTTGGATGGTTCGGATGAAGTTTTATTTTTTTATCAATAAAAATAAATCTAAATTAAATTAAGATTACTGAATACATCGGACCGCTCAAAACACAGTCAGACGCCCGAGGGGTGAACAACACCCCTTGGTCCCACACAAAGTAGTCTGCATAGTATAATTTACACCAAACAATATAATGCTATAGACCCAGAAATGTTACCCCAATTGACCCCAAAAGTGTAAATTAACGGCTTAGATTCACTTGGAGTGAATCTGGACCATTGATTTTCAAATTCTGGATGTCTTTTCTGGTTGTCCCAATGCGTATGGAGGTAATTATTTCCAAATCAATGGGGATAGTGAAGGCAACGCATCAAGACCAAAATACTGTCCAGGTTCATCCTCTCGAATTCGCCTTTGAATGTTTATCGCAGGGAAATATGTCCAGGTTCAATATCCCGAATTTTACGAATTTACCAAAACAGCCCCCATCAACGTTTTTTTTTAACTGTCTTTCTTCCTACTCCCCCATCCTCAGTCCCCATACTGCCCTACCTCCCTCTCCTCTCCTCTTTCCTTCTTTGCGGATCTGGGTTGAAAATCGTATGGAACTCCCCGTTCTCCTTATTTTGGGTTGCCCACCATCAATTTGTGATGGATCTGAGCCCTGGTTTCCATTAAGCTCTTGAAGACAATGACGACACAACTTCAGCATCAACGGAAGGACCGATATTCCAGCGTCATGCATCTCTACTTACAGAAAACCCAATCTTGAGTGGACTCGTTGATTTTTCGCTACTGTTGCTTGTTTTTTTGTGATTTTTCGCTACTGTTGCTTGTTTTTTTGTGATTTTTCTTCTTCCCCCCCTCTGTTTTTTGTTACTTCTTTTGTTGGTTGTTGTTTCTTTGGACCTTTAGTGTCCTTTACACTTGCGCTCTGTATTTGACTTTTATATCAATGGTATATGTGATAGGTTTATGGTTAGAAAAAAACAAACTATTGTGTCTCGTACTATCTCATGTGATTAAGAGATTTCTATATCAGGAACTCCTAGATGCACACAGATTATTTCTAACAACACATTCTCATATTTCTTAATCCAGTCAACCACTTGTTCTTCAAACACCCCACTCCTTAATAACCCATAAATTTATGCTTCTTTTAAAATCGTTAACAAAAATGAAAAAAATTCACAAAAAAAGTGGTTTCGCCCTCAACTAGTAACTGTTGGAGTGAGGGTTCCAATAAAAGAAAATGGTGCGGTGCGGTATTGCTAAAGCACTTAATGCTTTCCCGTTCGTGCAACTCATATTTAAGCTCGAAAGTAGGGGCGATGACCAAGCTGCAAGATGTAAGCTGTTAGTTGTTCAAGATTGTTTTGAAAACTTAACAAGCTTTAAAATATGTTGAAATTGAGCTTCATTATGACATAAAAAAACATTAGCTTGCTCATGGGATGAGCATATCAGCTATCACGTACCAGTTCTATTCGAGCCGAAAACGTGTCAATCTCAACTGATTTGAACTTTTTATGCATCAGAGCCAAACGAGCCAAGTGATACCTTGTTTGAGCTCGGTTTGAGATCGATAACTTAAAGAGCGTTAGAAAAATAGTGTTCGAGCTTCGATTTGTTCACGTAGCAAACCGATCTTGACTGGGCTTCCGTCAAATGAACAAGAACTCGAACTCAAGTAGATTGGTTCATTCATTAACCCTACCGGAAAGCTCCCTAACAAAGCAAATATGTCAACCATAAAAAAAAAAATGAGGAGAAATTTGAGTACACCTGGAAAGCTTCCCTTTCAATGATTTCATGCGTCTTCCCAAATCTTTTATTCCCTAATTACCCTCGTCTCCCCTCCCTCCTCCTTCCCATTATAATCAGAGAACTCTCTAAAACCTGATGCAGACCTTAAACAGTATCCACCTCCAATGGCGTTTCTCCTCAAAGTCACACCTCCATCTCTCTCCTATTCCAAACCCCACAAAACCCATTTCACCCCTCCCGCCAAACTGCCCATCTCTCTCCTCAAACCCCCTAAAAGGACCCGAATCTCATGCGGGTTAATCGACCCAGACGGTGGAAAACTCGTCTCACTCTTCGTCGATTCCTCCCAAAAGGAATTGAAAAAGAGACAAGCCCTGTCTTTGCCTCGAATCGGGCTGACCCGGATCGATCTCGAGTGGGTCCACGTGCTCAGTGAAGGGTGGGCTAGCCCGCTCAAAGGGTTCATGAGAGAGTCTGAGTTCCTCCAAACACTTCATTTCAACGCGCTGAGGATTGAAAACGGCGCCGTTGTGAACATGTCGGTGCCGATCGTGCTCGCTGTTGATGATGAGCAGAAGGGTCGGATCGGTGAGTCGACTAAGGTGGCTCTGGTTGATGACAGTGCTAACACGGTGGCGATTCTTAGCGAGTACGGGCGATTTTAGTCATTTCGTATTTGAATTTTTTTTCTCGATAAGTATTTCGTATTTGAATTTGGTTATGGTTTGATTATTATCTGTGAATTAAAAAGCCTCTTCGGTATATTTGTTTTATTCTACAGAGCCATTTTGATTTTCTAATGTTCTAGTGTACTTGAATTTTTTTGCATAGTTAAGCTTGTGTTTGCTGTCATAGTTTTAGCCTATTCGGTTCAAACATGGACTGAATTTCTAAAGCTGTAGATTTATTTTGGGGTCCTTTGTAGACATCATGGTTATATGTTTTGATTTTCCGATTGCTCAAGGTCAAGATGGATAGGAAAATTCAATGTTCTAAAACTCGCTAGGCCCCAGTTGGGCACCGACAAGTTAGCTGCCTAGTGGCTAGCGCCCTAGGCAAGGACTGGTCGGTTTTCTAATCTAGGCATTGGACCACCGCCTAGTGCCTAGGCGGTGACTAGTCGGCCTTGGAGGCCAACTTTTACAACATTGGGTAAACTCCAATAATTTCACTAGAAGTTTAAAATAAAAAAAAATAAAAAAATGTCAATAAAATATGTATTGCCTTGAAAAAAAAAAGTTGACTTTAAGAAAATCTGAAACAATACCTTAGTTTCTTGTATGAAATTATTAGAATGGGATTGGTATTGGGTACATGATGGTTTTGATGCTTCTTGCTTATGATGTGGTGATTCTGCTGTTGTTTGTGATGCTATATAATGCTGTTATGCTTGATCTTTTATGTCAAATGAGATTGGTAAAGTCACAAATGTGGAGCTTTAGTAATTCTGAAGAGTAGGCAGTCCTTAAATTACATGTTGAACAGGAGTATTTTAAAGTCGGCTTGCTGGAGGTAGGATTTGAACTTAATTTCTATGACGTTAGAAAATGCTCATGTTCTTACTAAAAAGGCTATCTAGTGCATGAGGCTCTCGCTATTGCAGAGTCTAGTAGTGTTACATGTATGCAGCCTTATCCTGCAAGTGGATAGGCTGTTTTTGTGACTTGAACACATGACCACAAGGTCACGTTGTGGAAAATTTGATAAGTTTTCAGGTAAGTAGATTGGAGGATGGTCTTTAGGAAAACAGGATGCAAAGTGAATAAATATTTAGAATAATAGAGTAAAGGACAAGTCATGCTGCTAAGAGTCGCAGAGATGGGTTATGTGGGGACCTGGTCAAAAAAAGTTGTATTGTACTAATGACCAATGATGAATTCGATTATTCCTCGTGCATTTTAAAATTTGGAGAAAAAGTTCTGAAGTATGATTGTCTATGAATGCTTTTGCATTACATAGTCTAGTCCTCACACAAATCAAAAGCTTTAATATATTCTTAGTGTTCTTTAATTTTTCCTGCAGTCACACTACCCTCACGCAGGAGCAGATACCATCATGCATTTTAGAAATTGCATCAAATTAGTGAAAAGCATGCTGATTCCAAACAATTTTCAAGCGAGCAATTTGAGTCCTCGGACCCTTTTGTGTATGATGCACTTATCAATGAGCTCGGCCTTACCATGCAGTTCCCGATTCTTTTTGTTTCCTCAATACATCATTCGCACCTCTGCAATAAATATTCTTTAACACATTTCTGAGATGCTAAGCATGCTTTGGATATTCAACAAGAAAGTATAAAAAAATTCTCAAGCTCTCACTATTCTACCCAATCTGGGGATTCATCCTATATTATTGCAGTGAATCCAGAAACCTTAATAAGAAATTATTTCTTCTCAAGCAAATACAGCTTTTCTTTTTTATTTAGTTCTTAGAATAAATATCTAGTATTCAAGTCAAACACGCTTCTACTTATTGGCCAGACTCACCCAATGACATTAGGCAAAATTATTGTTGCACTCTAACCCCATAAATATATTGTTCATTGGATAGAAGAATCTACTTCACTGAGTATGTTTTGTCATTGGTATGACTCGATTTCATTGTCTAGTTCAAGCCCGTGCTTTGTCAGAAATTTTCAACGTTTGCCTATTTGTTTACGTGCTTTTATAAATCATATTTGTCTATATGATCTTGATCATGAATGATTCCTTTTAATAAGTAATCGTGTACTTTGCCAAGAATTTGTTATGTGCTCTTATTTTATGAAATGGATTTCTCTAGTATTGAAATCTACAAGCACAACAAAGAAGAACGAATAGCAAGAACTTGGGGTACAACTGCCCCTGGTTTACCTTATGTTGAGAAAGCAATCACCAATGCCGGGAACTGGCTCATTGGAGGTGACTTAGAGGTGATAGAGCCGATCAAGTACAATGATGGTCTTGATCGCTTCCGAATGTCTCCTATGGAACTCCGTGAGGAATTCAAAAGGCGTAATGCTGATGCCGTGTTTGCTTTCCAACTAAGGAACCCTGTGCACAATGGGCATGCTTTGCTTATGACAGACACACGGCGTCGGCTACTTGAGATGGGATACAAGAATCCTGTGCTATTGCTCCATCCATTGGGTGGGTACACAAAGGCGGATGATGTTCCCCTTAGTTGGCGAATGAAGCAGCATGAAAAGGTTGATATGCTATTATCTTTGGCCGCTTAGCTTTTTCTTTTTCTCTTATGCGCATTGATTGGCAACACCTGGGTTGGAGATAAAAGCATGGTCATCCCAAGACAATTTTGGGCCTAAAGTGGAGTTTATAAGCGGACCTCTCTTATTTGCTTTTTTGCAAGCAGGGGCACTTTGGATCTTGATACTGTGAATCTGTTATGCCCTTTTGTTTATGCAAAATAAGTATTTGTATCCAAGTTTTTTTTGGATAATTTGTGTCCAAGTTTTGCTAACACAGTATTTGTATCCAAGTTCTACTAACACACTTAAACTCCATTTAGGATTGTGGTTTTAGGAATTGGGTTTTTGAACAGTCATAGGAGAAGGGGCTTTGACAAATACAAAACTGGGTCATTTTTTTATTGGAATTTGAGCTCGCTCTTGACCTGTATTAGTTCCAAACCTTTCATTTGGATGTGGGGCCTAATGCAAAATTAGTTTTTGTCACCAGATTGCCTTTCAAAGCTGTGTTTGGATCACGGATTAGTGTAGGAAAAGGAAAAGTAGTGGCCAAAGGCCTGCAAACATCTTCAAAATACTTTTAGTTTCATGGCTCCGATTTGGGAAATTATATGGACATCGAGGAAACTGTGAAATGAGCTCTGCTTACCATGCCTATTTGCTTGTCTTGCTCATTTTGTTCAACAATTTTAACTGGTTTCTCAGGTTCTAGAAGACGGTGTTCTTGATCCAGAGACAACGGTTGTTTCTATATTCCCATCACCAATGCACTATGCAGGTCCTACTGAAGTGCAGTGGCATGCGAAGTCTCGGATTAATGCGGGAGCCAACTTTTATATCGTGGGTCGGGACCCAGCTGGTATGAGCCATCCAGTTGAGAAAAGAGATTTATATGATGCTGACCATGGGAAGAAGGTGCTAAGCATGGCTCCTGGACTAGAGAGGCTAAACATCCTGCCTTTCAAGGTCTGCAAACCTATACCTGTTACTCTATCCTTTATTACATCCTTTGTAGCCAATCTTTTACAGCATATTCAGTTTCAAATTGGAAATTCACATGTGTAGGTAATGGTAATTCAAAAGGTCTAAGGTATTTGGTTTCAATTTTTGAGTGTTCAACTTAGCTTCGTTTTCAGCATAAGAAAAACTCAGAACGCTAACTTTCAAAGGCAGGGTTTAGATGCTCTTTTGAAAGTGCTGAATAACTGGAAAGTGGAAACACACAAGGGATTACAATTTACACTTGTGCTTCAAATTTGTGAGACCTCAAGTACTCATTGCTGTTCTGCAAACTGCAGGTGGCTGCATATGATAAGACTCAGAGTAAGATGGCCTTCTTTGATCCCTCAAGGTCTCAGGACTTTCTGTTCATTTCAGGAACCAAGGTATTTTTTCTGACTCTTATTATCACACAAAGCTTTTAAATAGCCTCAACGGGAGTATCGAATTCAGTTATCTTCTTTATAATTATCAATCTACGTGTAGTAGCTAATCTTCCTAAATCATCGAAACGTAGCTGTACATTCTGATGAATCATTAATTACTGAAAATGAAAAGAATTGGCGCATATGGACACTAGTATTCATCCTTTTGGTTGCTTGAGTACCACAGATGCGAGCACTAGCAAAGAGCGGAGAGAATCCTCCAGATGGATTTATGTGTCCCGGTGGTTGGGAAGTGTTGGTAGAATACTACAACAGTTTGGCTCCCACTGGTAATGGCAAAGTCCCTAAACCCGTGCCTGCTTAGAAGGATTTGCTGTATGAATATGTAACAGTTTGGGAGAAACTGA
The DNA here is from genome assembly GCA_022606695.1 of Vaccinium macrocarpon. Classification (NCBI taxonomy): domain Eukaryota; kingdom Viridiplantae; phylum Streptophyta; class Magnoliopsida; order Ericales; family Ericaceae; genus Vaccinium; species Vaccinium macrocarpon. Next base: position 3,215,197 of record CM040173.1, read on the forward strand.
AAACAATATATATCTCTCCATTGGGGTATTTGTTCAAATCTCGTAAGGATTCAGTGTCAAGCTCATGAATAAATCACGAGGCATAGAGACAGAAGATGATTTGGCCTCGTAGCTGTAATGAGAACTCCAAAGATGGCAGCCTGAAAATTGTTGCACTGTATCATATTGTGATTGTGGATTTACAAGGTTATGTTGGTGGATGCTTGTTCGAAACATTCAAAACTACCTTCCACATGAAAACTACCATTCATATATATGGTACTATGTGATTTTTTATTTCTCCAGTTCCATAACAAAGAGACCTAATGTTCTGTATCATAATAAACCAATTATTTACCAATAGGCTTAGTTTGGATGACAGCAATCTCGAGAGAGAATGAGAATGTGATGCCGTTTTTTTTTTCCATGATTCCAATGTTTGGAATAGACAAGAACATGAATGTGATTCTTGATGACATATTCAATCACGAATCACATTCCCAAACTGAGTATGAACCTGATATTTCTCTTATCCCATGAGAATCTCAAATTTCAGGCGCATTTATTAAGAAAAACAAATGTTAACTTTAATAAGTTTCCAAAATAATTGTTTGCCACATAAAATTACTAAATCAATCTAAACACCGAAATGAAATTACTGTAGGTATCAAATTCATAGGAATTCGATTCCTAGTAATCATATTCTATTCTTACCCAAGAAAATTCTCAAGAATTTGATTCAGGTTAATCAAATTCCTATTCGTACTCAAGATTCCAATCGTCTGCACAATACCCAAAACCGAAATGATCTTATTTACCTAGCTTAGCTGAAAAAATGGCTTCTCTGGAACAGGAATCCCCTTCACAACCCCACCAATCGCCCAAGAACCTGAAGCAAAACCCCACACAACCTCCCCAGTGCCACCAATTTAATCGTTTTATATCCGTAATTTTCTTCAAAAACTCCACCATCCACCACCTGAAGCACAATCATCACCCCCACAATCACCAAAAACAACTTACTTTTATGAATTCCTTCAAACTCATTCTTCTTCTCGAGCTTCCTTGCGTTGAATTCATCGAACACCTGACACAGTATGAAAACATTAAAGATCAGAGTCATTGAAATTTGAACTGACATTGAAAATCGCTTCGCCTTTGAACTGTAAGGTAAGCAGTACAAGGATTTGATAACATTCCTGAGAGAGTAAGTTCACATAACGTTGGTTATAAGTGGCTTTGTTGGAGCCACTGGTGGTTTTTCTATTAGTTGCTTCGTGGGTTTTTCGTGGCGAAAGCCAATGCTCCCAATGTGTCCATAATCAAGTTTACCCATAGAAGTTGGACGGCAGAGAATTGGACCTCTCCGGCTAAAACCGCGGCAACAAAGTTGATGACAAGGGCAGCAACATTCACAGTGAGCTGAAGCTGAATGACTTTCTGAATATTTGTACAAAGACACCTCCCCCACCTTAAAACAACGTCTAGAATGACTCTATCAAAGCTCTCCTTCGACATTTCGGTCCCCTGTGTGCCCATTGAAAGACCAATATCGGCTTCTTTTAGTGCTGGCGCGTTGTGACCGCCACCACATGCCCTGTTTGGTTCAAGCATTGTACCATTTGGAGTTTGTCGAATGGAGATGTGGCCATTTTCTTTTGTTGTTTGGGAAGATGTTATTAATAGGTGGAACATTGGACATAGAGATGATAAAATGGAGTTCCTATTGGTTGGATGGTGCGATAGGCTAGGGGTGTCCCAAGTTACTTTTTTGATTTTTTGGTTTATTACGAAACAGGTTACTCTCTTAACATTTATCAATTAAAAAAAAAGGTCAAAAAGTCAATCTTAGTGGAACATCCCTAATTTCTACTTGTCAAATGACCTAACACTTTTTATTGGTCGAACGGCACAATGATCTATTCCAACATTTCCAAAGCATTACATTAAATGTTACATTTTTAAAGAGTGAAAAATGTTTTAATACATTTACATATTTCATAGGTACTAAGTGATTTTTTAGTTCTTCACTTGTATAACAAGGAGATATATTGTTCTTTATTTAAATAACCCAATTCTTTACACAACAAATAGTTTGAACTACCCTTGTAAGAAAACTACCAACACCCACGCCAAAGCAAATACCCAAAACGCAACTGATCTTATTTACACAGCTTTCGAATTCCTCCATTTGAGATAGCTGAAAAATGGCTTCTCTGGAACAGGAATCAACTTGACAACCGACCCAATCGGCCATGAAGCTGAAGCGAACCCAACACAGACTCCCCACTGCCACCAATTCAACCTCTCCGTATCCGCAAATTTCTTCAGAAACTCCACCATCACCACCTGAAGCACAATCGTCACCCCAACAATCACCAAAAACAACTTACTCTTGTGAATTCCTTCAAACACATTCTTCTTCTCGAGCTTCCTCGCGTTGAACTCATTGAACACTTGACAGAGCACGAAAACGTTAAAGATCGGTGTGTTGTTCACTTTCGAACTCACGTTGAAAATTGCTTTGCCTTTGAATTGTAAGATAAGCAGTACGACGATTTGATAACATGCCTGAGAGAGTAAGTTCCTCCACATAACATTGGTTATGAGAGGTTGCGTTCGACCTACTGGTGGTTTTTCCATAAGCTCTTTTGTTGGTCTTTCAGTGGCTAAAGCCAATGCACCCAATGTGTCCATAATCAAGTTTACCCAAAGAAGTTGGACGGCGGAAAGTGGGACCTCTCCCGCTGACACCGCCGCAACAAAGTTGATGACAAGGGCAGCAACATTCACAGTGAGCTGAAATTGAATGAACTTCTGAATGTTGGTGTAAACACACCTCCCCCAGCTTAAAACTGTGGCAACGGACCCGAAATTGTCGTCTAGAATGACAATGTCGGAGCTCTCTTTCGCCACTTCGGTCCCCTGTATCCCCATTGAAAGGCCTATATCGGCTTCTTTTAGTGCTGGCGCATCGTTGGTTCCATCCCCAGTGACCGCTACGACATGCCCTTTTTGTTTCAAGCATTGTACCATTAGTAACTTGTCGAATGGAGAAGATCTCGCCATCACGCAGATCTTGTCGACTTTCTCCATTCGTTCCTCCAGCGTGTAGTTCCTGAATTCCACCCCTTCTACCACTGCACCGCTTGCCATGTCCTGGTTAGGCCTGAGTATCCCACATTCGGTTGCTATGGCCCTAGCCGTGAAAATATTGTCGCCCGTGATCATTTTCACGTTCACTCCCGCGTATTGACACTGTTCCACGGCTTTTTTCACGCCCGGACGACATGGGTCCTTCAAACCTACTAGCCCCAAAAAAGTTAAACAGCTTTCCTCTATTTGGGTTTTTTCCTCTTCAATTTCCTTTTTCGGAACTTGCTTGTGCGTGAAAGCGATGCACCGTAGGCTACTAGAGGCCATACCTTGAATTATCGCGTCAAATTTCTTCCTTTCAACATCATCCAAAACCTTGATGTTTCCAGAAATATCGTAGTAATTCAAGCACATTGCCAGTACCATTTCTGCTGCCCCTTTCCAGTGCACATTGGTTCTATTTTCACCCTTCTTCATCATCAAAACGCCACTTCTTTTCTTCGTTGAGTTAAATGCTTCAACATGTAGAACCTCACAACTCTGCTTAAGTCCCTCCATATCCAAGTTCAGTTCTGAAACAGCCCAAGAAAGAATAGCCTTTTCTGTAGGGCTACCAGAGAACTCAAACTCGGACCGTGAAAGGGACTTATAAACCGAACCCGTCGTGTTCAAACCAACACCTTGTTTGAGCAATTCAATAACATTAGCAGCAACAGAAGAGGAACCCATTTCGTTCACGAAATCCTGGCCAAGCCAGAACTTTGTCACCTTCATCTGGTTAAGTGTGAGCGTTCCAGTTTTGTCGGTACAAATAGTGGTAGCCGAACCTATTGTTTCGCAAGCAGAGAGCTTGCGAACCATGGCGTTATCACTCATCATTCGCTTCATCGAATAAGCTAAGGTGAGAGTCACAGCCAATGGCAACCCTTCTGGAATCGCCACGACCACTATAGTTACAGCAGCAGCTATGATTGCGACGACAGAATTTATGATGTCGCCAGCTTTTGTTTTGCTCCCATTGTACTCTGTGTTCCCGTTCTCATCTTGTGTGTGTCCTGTGAAGTACCGGACTAGTAAGACAACAAGGACTTGGAAAGCTACGAGCAAACCGATTTTTCCGATGGATGAGGTGAGTTTGTTGAGCCGGAATTGTAGAGGGGTTTGGTCGTTGGAGTCGTTGCTGATTGTGCTCATCATTTCTCCCCATGTTGTGTTCATTCCCACTGAGGTAACTAGCATTCGACCAAATCCATCAGCTACCTGTCGGAAATTCGGACACTTCAATGTTCAAGTTTCGTTTGAAAATTTAACGTGTTGCAAAAGTGTGCTCGAATTTCCGTTGTTTATCAGGCAAGTCGATCTCCAATGAGGTTTACTCAGGCCGAATACTAACTGATCAACTGATGTTTGTATTTTTTTGCATCTTAGTTTGAAAATTTAACAAAATTCAGAAAGAGTTTAAGATTGATTTGTTCAAACCGATCTCACACAAGTTTTTGACAATTAAACCTGAGTCAAATTCGAGTAATTTGATTCGTTTATCCGAACTATTTAAAACTAATAGAAAGCTTCAATTTTAACAAATTTGCAATACCTTGGTGCCAGAGAACAAGAATGGATTCCGGGTAAGATTGACTTCAACATGATCACTTTCCCCGGTCATGCTGGATTCATCTACTAGCAACGAGTGCCCGTCGATGAACAACCCATCAGCTGGAACCTGATCACCAATCTTCAAGCAAACAACATCTCCCACAACGATGTCGAAAATGGAAACTTGTTGCTGCCTTCCGTTCCTCACTACATCGACTTGGATATTGTTGCTCACTTTGGATAACTTGACGAACTGTCTGTTTTGCCTGAAGCTGCTTATGGTTGAGACTGCTAAGACTAGAAAGACTGCAACAAATATGCTTCCTCCATCATACCTGTTAAGCTACAAAGAGATAGTTAACAAGAATCACAAAATGACATTGTTCACTTCACATTTCCAAAAAAAATTTCAAAAAGATTCTTTCCCCATCTATCATCTCTTCAATCATTAATCACATTTCTTTCTCTACTTATACCCATCTCTCCAATCATTATTTTCATTTCTCTCTCTAATTATTACTTTTTTTAAAAATCCATCCAAACACTATCTCCAAAATATTTTTTCTCAAAACTCTCAACCGAACGAAGTTAGAAATTTCTTCCCAAACAATAAAAATTACGAGAAAGATAGCATGTGGACACGATAAATTCATGTTTTATGGATGAACTAAGGTTATATAAAAGTTTCGTGATACACAACAGTAATGGTTTGAGTATAATAGCTTTGGTAGTATTGAACGTTACGTACTGGAAATTGGATGTAGCGGTCATGAATTTTAAAAAATTATGTTTTGATAAAAAAAAATATTAAATGGTGTAACTGTCGAGTATTGGCCATAATGGTTGTGAACAAGTCTGTGAGTCGGATACAGATCGATACATAACGGAACCGGTTGACACGCATGCAATTTTTCCCTTTTACCGGTATATCAGAGTGTAAAATTATTGAAGAGGTCAAAGACCGTTACGTTATGGCCGATACATTACATAATAGCCGGTATTTAACAACTTTTTTCTTTTTGGAAAGGGGGTACAATTAACTTTTACATTCTTCTATTAGAAGTTTTGCTTTTTTGAGATTCAAAAAGCCATAACATTTGACATAAAGAAATAACTTTACAATAAGTAAAAAGCAATAAAAAAAAAACAATTACAATTTGAGAGTTGAAAAAGCAAAAAGCACACAAAATCAAAATGACCAAACCAATTCACCTTACGCTTTTTGTTTTTTTCCTAGGAAAAAAGAAGAAGCAAAATCAAAAAGCATGTTTTTCTACTTTGGCTTTGACCAACATTTTCCACATGAACCAGAGGCATGGCCCACATAGCTTTATAGTTACGTTAAATCGATGTTCTATTAAGGAGAAAAACTTAGTTACGAAGGAGGAAAAACTTTTGATTTACGAAAATTTACTCACATCAGACCGCATCACCTAGTTAGAAGACTCTTCCACTAAAGAGTTTATTCTTATGTGGAAGAGTTATGGATATTGTCTGTTTCAATTCTTTTTCATGCAGAGATTGTTTATTTCAAATCTTTTTCATACTTGTCTCTTTCATGGAAAAGTTAACCAAGATCATTAAAGTTGCATTAGTAGCAGCTTGCCATTGGTTTTCTGCAAGTCTTTGGTTCAAGAAAGGTCCGTGAACAAGTTTCTCTGTCTATTAAAACTCTTGTTTCATAACTTAAAACTAATAAATTTGGACACTCGACCAACGATTGTATAGCTACACTAAGATGCAGTAAGATTGTGGGTTCAATTCTCATTGAGAGAAAGTTAACATGTTTTTTTTTTAAAGAAAATATCTACAAACATAACTCCTATGCGTCCAGAGCCCCATTCAATGTATAGTTATGTTTTAAAATTGTGTTCCGAACATAGTTTTCTTGTATGATAAAAAATAAAAGAAAAAACATAACTATTTTGGTGTTGGACTAAAAAGGGATTTCGAGTAGTACAGATGTTTCCAACGTAGGACAGAAAAGAATACTCGAACTATAGCGAAGTAGTAATTCTTTCTTTATCTATTCAAATGAAAAGAAAAAAAACAACAGTACTTACCATCCATCTTTCAGTCCATGCTCCTTGATGCCAAATCCAAGTGAAAGTGCAGCACATACCAAAAGGATCAAAATGGTGGGATCTCTCAAAGCCTCCCACACAAAATAGAATAAGTTTTTCGCAGGAGGCCTTCGGTAAGCATTTGATCCAAACGCTTTGTTTCGTCGCGAAATATCCTCGACGCCTCCATTGATCCCATTCTCCAAATTTGTTTTGAGGCCACAAGCAAGTCCCTCAACTCCGTCATATTTCTTAACCTGGTCCATATTCTTGTGCTTCACAATCTGTGTAAGGACTGATTGATCAATTTTCGAAGAACAGGGGTGCGGTTCGAGAATATCGATAACAACTCTGTTTGATGAAACAGGGGAGTAATTCTTTCTGGGTTTTTTCATGGGGGAGGAGGAGAAGGCCCTTGAGCAGTAGATGGTAGTGAATGCCATGTGCCATCTCTTTTGGTTGGGTTTAGTGATTAGGGTGGTGGGAATATCAAGAATGGATGACTCCAAGTTATGGAAGGTGGCTTGGAATATTGAAAACATGTTTCCAAAAACACAAAATAAAGATTTGAAGATCGTGTGAAAGAAGGTGGCAAAATGGGTTAGAGAAAGTAATGTAGCATCCAATAGAAAGGATTCAAATGAGCAATCTCTCTTTCTGCAAAATATTGCAAAGGTGATGAGTCTGTGGTTTGGAATTGTAAAGGGTTTAGCATATTTATAGAGTTGCGTTGGCCGCGTAAATTTTGCCACCAATTCATTGGCAAATAACGTACTAGTCATCACTGGAGAAAAACTTGAGTGCCGAACAAATACCACATGGTGGTACCAGGTATTCATCGCGCATCTCAGCTGTCCAAAAATATATTGGACGGTTCGGATTTTAAATAAACTCTTTCAGGAAGAGAGTTTCTTCTTTGGAAGAGTTTATTTAAAATCCATACCATTAGTTGTAGAGATGGACGGCTGTAATGCAACGCTACAGGTACTATGTCAGACACTTCGTGTGGATAGGGTGTTAAAGTTAAACTCGGGGATGCTGGAGAGCAACCCTGGAGAATGGCCCTGGTGTGCGGCATCAAAGTCATCGGATGTGTTTTCAACAGCTCGCATTTGATCTCAGCATTTTATTGATCCGAGCCGTCTATTGATGAAGTGAAATCCGAGCCGTCAATTGATGAGATGAAATCCGAGCCATTAAGAATACATCCGACTGTCCTGGTGTGTGCATTGTCCTGATGCCACACACCAGGACCAATCTCCAAGGAGTGCTCTCGAGCATCCCCTTTCCTAAAGTAAGCCAGCGGATTTCAATAATCAGCCCTCTTGCGAATCTGATTCACACGCCAAAAGAATTCCAAAGACCCGATTATAAAATTAGAATAACACAAATTACATAATTGTTAGTGTGGTTGGTAGGTGGGTTTCACTCCGCACACAATTAATTAGGGTTTTCAATGTTTGGTGTCAGGTTAGAATAAAAGAATTTCACGGGAATTTTCTAGTTCCGATGTCGATAACCAATCTCTGACCAGAAAAAAAGGAGATTAATTGAGACGTGTGTGTGCCCAGACACCCTTGAACATTGAAACAAGAAAAAAAAACAACTAAATAGGTGAATTTCACTGACCTCCCCCGAGGTTCTAGACAAATGCCCTGACTTCCACTGGTTTCTGCAAATGTACTGTCCTTCATTGCTTTTTAAACTATTTCCCATATTCCCCCCTCTCCTAAATTCTGTTAGTTTTTCCATTAATTTTCATAACATTTCATGAAAAACAGTTTACAAAACTTCTTTTTTTTTGAATTTTTTTTTCAAGCTAAAAAAACTTTATTTTAATATTTTTTTATAACATTGTTTTTTTGAAAAACTATAGTTGAAATTGAAGAAAAAAAAAACTAGTCTTGAAAATATTTTCTTAAATAATTTTTTGAATAAGAAATTTTTGAAAATATTTTCTTGGGTAATAAAAGAAATAGTTTTTTTAAATTTTTTTAGAAAACATAAAGTTTTGAAAACATTTTTTCCAATTTTTTTTTCATTTTATTTTTTTTTAAAATGTTCAAAAATATATTTTTTGAAAATATTTATTCAAAACAATAAAGTTTTGGAAACAGTTATGTATAAAAAAAATTCGAAACTAACTTTTATCAATTCAGAATTGATTTTGATAAAGAGTAGTGATAATGTCAAAACTGATTTTGATTATGTCAAAACTTCAATGCATAAAAAGCTTGTACTTTACATATGAGTACAAGTATTTCATACACTTGAATTTTGACACAATCAAAATCAGATTTGGAATTAACACCAAATCTAATTTGATCCATTGGCAAACCCACCAACTCTTGAGACTCATCCAATGGCAATGACCAGAGTTCATTGTTATTGTAACTTCCTAATATTTGTCACACATTTTTCTTCTCTCAACAACTGAATGGAAATATCTTATTAGTAACAGTACTGTATTTGGATAATCATGTCATAAATATCTTATTAAACAAATTGAGAGTGGGTTCGGTAAAATTGGTTCTCCCCTCTGTCCCATTTTGATTGTCAATTTTAGAAGATCGTGTCAATTTTTTAACAGCTTATATATTTTGATTTATAATGTTTTTTTGTGATTTTAAAAACTTTGTATTTTAGAAATAATAAAAAATCATTAAATAAGATTTCTATTGCATATTTTTTAAAGTTCATGTTAGAAGATATAAGCGATTAACAGTCGACATGATCTTTGAAATTGGACAAATAAAATGGGATAGAGAGAATATAACATAATTAAAGACCTCAGCAAAATAAAATGTCTCCTACTTAGTCAATGGCGCTAAGGTAAATGGGTTCTGAAATATCTTCTCAATATTAAAAGACCAATCCGAAGAACAAGTTTACATGGAAAAAGTAATCTTAAAATAGGAAAACAAAACAATGCCACACTCTACAAGATAGTAGAGTGGTTAATTGGTAGTACTTGTAATGTCACATAATCTTTTAAAATGTCCTAAATTCGTGTTCTCAATCCTCACAGTACTGTGCTCATTCTCTCAATCTTTGCTCTTGAGAATTTTAGTAATTTGAAATGTGACTCAAAGATACTTTCACGCTTGCACTCACACTCACAATTCATCTGACTTAAGTTGTGATATGCCGCAAAATCTATACTCCCTGTGTCCCTAAGTGTGTTGCTTTGTAAATCCAACTTATTAAAGCGATATCATCGTTACATCTTTCACATCAACTTTTACTTTTACTTTGCATCTTTTACATCAACTTTTACCTCTACTTTCTAAAATTATCCTCCACTTTTACCAATTAAGTGTGTGTTTGGGAGCCTCATTTTTAACTTTTTGGCTTTTTGGATTATGGTCAGATAGGAGTGTTTGGGAGAAATGTGCAAAATGCATTTTGTAACAATAGTAGTGTCTAAGAGATATGTGCAGAATACATTTTGTAAGTTTTTTGTTAATCAAAATGAGGAAAGTAGAAAATGAGAAGTAAAAAAACTCATCCTAACCTAATTTGACTTCTCTCAAATGTCAGATTTTGAGAATGAATAGGTCTTCCCTTCTATTAAGAGAAAGCAGGGTTGTGCTCAAGCGAAACCAAAAACCGGTAAAAAAATCCTTGGAAGGCGCATTAACACAACCATGTACCCACCATGGTACATGAAAGATAAGTATTGATTGCGTAAAACAAGTTTACAAGCAAAATAGGTCTTTCCTTCTGCTGAGCGAGAGAGATGATAAAATTGGTCGAGCCATAATATAGTGTCTTGACATTAACTAAACAAACATGACCCAACTCATTCAAGTTCTCTGATGCAAGTTTTTAGGGAAAAGAGTGCAGCTTTAACTTGCATCTGCTCCCCTAGATGTGACATCCTGGGCCTTTATCTTCTCCCTGAAAGTGAACATATTAAACATGGGTAATAAATAAGACCATGAAATAATGAAAAATGTTTTACAAAGAATATAGATCATTTAAAAATGCGGAAAGGAACAGGAAAAAGAAAACAAAGAACATTACAAGGCCAACCTTAAAAGCTATTGCCCCCATTTAACACTAAAGAACCAAAACGAAAACACAATCACTGCCATGCTCAGGCAAAGCTTACTCAATTAGGCATAGCCCCTTCGAATAGAAAAAGGCTTTGCCAACTCCAAAATGAAAACTTGGATACATTATTCAGACTTCCTAAAAGATTAAATGTTCAAATTCAGACATCCTAATGTTATTTTACACAAAAAAATCAATATGTACTTAAAACAAGAAGTCGCAAAATCCTGACAACTCATTGAAATAAAATAAAAAAGAAAAGAACATGCAAACATACATTCCCTAAAAGAGTAATAAAGTTGCTTAAAGGACATCACTACAATATTTAGGAGCAACTTCTAAAACATGTAAAGCTTGAGGGGTAATCCAGGCTAAGCTTCCATGCTTACGCGGGGGAACCCCAAGAAACCCCAATAGTTTACATGCGGCCAATCTCTTACACCAACCTCATTTAGACATTTAGTCTATGGCCTAAAAGATTTGGTGTCAATTTAAGAAATAATAGATTCTAGTGCCTTTTATCATAGTTAAAAATAAAAAAGTAGGGCTTACTATGCGATGTGAACGTGAGCCTCAAACTAAGACTAGTTATTTGCTTCAACTGCAATTATGGTCGCATACAGTCTAAAAAATTAGAAAAAGTAGCAAGTATGCCATAGCGGTATGGAATATGCCAGTCAGCCACCCAGTTAAAAGAATTAGAACAAAATCAGAGAATTTACACAAGCATTTAGTGCGATGTTCAACATACTAAAAAAAAATACAACCATTTAAAAATCTTTAATCAAGAAGTCTCCCAACTCTCCCCCAAGCATATGCAAATCCTAACCCAAAGAAATATCCCGATTGGAAGAAGCCTTCCAAGGTCACCATAAGCCCCCTTACTGTGTTGCTAAGCAAAGGTCTTCCTAAAATAGAATATTTACTTCCAAAATGCGATAATCAATAATAGCTCTTCATAGCCTCTCAGATATGTTTTAAGGCTTTTAGCTCCCAATAATGAAAAGGATTGGATAAAAACTTATAAACCATTATTTTCTCCTGTGATTAACCCCATCATTAGCTCTTACTCTCACTCAGGGGTGGGAACTAGTGTTTCTAGGGAAAAATAGAACCAAGAAAATTGTTTATCACCAAAATCGGCATCCATGTCTGACAGCAAACCAATTACATTGTCACATGGAAGAGTTAGGAGAATAGAAACGGAGCCATTACTTATTGCTTAGGGTGCTAGTGCGAAATGGATTCAAACATGTAACCTCGTATTGGAACTTTTACAATGGAGTCATTTCAGTATATGAGGAAATTTCAGACTGGATCATATTTTATGTTATCCCTGAATACCACCGTTGGTGTCTAGAAACCAGGGGTGGAAACTAGTGTTTCTAGGAAAAAAACAGAATAAAGTAAATTGTCTATCACCAAAATCGATATCCTTGTCTAATAGCCAATAAATTGCATTTTCACATAGCATCATCAATAAGTGCAACACAGACCAACTTTTCAAGGCCTACACTAAAATATAAATGTCAACTTCAAGAGTTGGAAGCACGTCATATTATCCACAATTCAAACCATATATAAAGGCACGCAGAAAAACATAAAAAGTGTGAACCAAAGCATTTTGCATGTGTAATCAGACCCTTGTAATTTAAAGTTTGAGCAGAATCTATACCAGACCAGAAATATAGTACAGTTTGCCTACTGAATGACGGGATCCCTTCGAAACCAAAATGCCGTCATAGAGTCCTACTGCTGCCAACTGCAGCTTCACCTTTGTTACACTATGATGCACGGACACGGACACGGACACGGGTACGGACATGGACATGGACACAGGGACATGGGAATTCTAAAAATATGGGGATACGGACATGGCAGGGGACACGCCACATGTATATTTATTTATACATAATATAATATATAATTTTTTTAACAAAATATAAACAAAACAAGAGGAGAAAAACTTCTATACATATGATAGAAATTATATGAAGAAATTACACTTTTTTACCCCAAATATTGATTAATTATAAATTTACCCCAAAAAGTTTTAAAAAAATTCAATTTGACCCTTGCCGTGTCCCCAGCCGTGTCCCATCTGTGTCCCCCCTCAAAAATTCAAATTAGTCGTGTCCCATCCTTGTCCCCCTCAAAAATTCAAATTAGCCGTGTCCCTATCCACGTGGCGTGTCAGGACACGTGTCCCGCCATGTCCCCGTATCGGGACATTGTGGTACGGCGACCCCTAGAGGTGTCGGTGCTTCATAGCCTTTGTAAAGTTCCCTTCTCAGTTCATACCAGTTATCAAAAGTAAAAGCCCAAGGTACTCCGAAAAAGCCAAGCCTAAGTGAATTCATAAATTTTACGGAGTACAAGTCTAGAAAGATAGCAACATTACCCTAAGTCGCTAATAAAAAGTGGCCAAGCAATTCCCATTATTTATAAACAGCTATTATGACAGTAAAATCCATAAAAATGATCAGACACAAAAAAACCACTCTGATGAAGGAAAGAGAGATTAACCTTCTCCAACTGCCAATCAGCAGGATGTCACCAGCAAACAGATCGGCCAGGTTGATCATTTAGATGAATCACACCCTCTGGAAACATAGCATACTTATTATGTGATGCTACCATGCATGGGACACAACGCTAGAAGACCTTTTGTTCAAATAAGTAGCATGCCTATTGAAGAAAGATGTCAATGCTAGTGATACATCTCAAACATTAACACGGAATAGCACAGCAGTCACAAACCATTTATTCGCATTCAGAAAAGGAACTCAATATAATTACATCAAGAAACATAATACATAATATAATGGAAACATAATAACCACTTGGCTGTAATGAAATTCACTACAAGTTTTTACAGTCGGTATATGATGATCAACTAAGAAGTGGACACTTCAACATGTTCAACAACCAATCAAGGCAGGCAGCACACCAGCAATTGTAAAACAATTTGAGGACACGAAGTTCAAGCAGTAAATGAACCAAGCAAATTGTTACTGTGAGTAGATAACTGAGCCTAAAAACTACAAGTAAAAGCTAGAAGCAGTATAGAGAGAAGTATACATGCTGAGGACATTTAGTTATCTTCAAAAAGGACGACCAACATTTTTCTCCATGATGAGTGGAAAACTGCTTGACAACCATGAACGGAGCATAACACCTCCTCCCCAGGATGGATAGACGTCTGGCAAACCTGACACTCAACCTGCAATGCAATAGATTAAACACAACTTTCACAATGCCATATTGTTAACCGGAAACTAAAACGACTCAATTGGAAATTGGGTCTCCACCATATAAGCATTGCTCAACTAATTCAACGAGAAAAATACAATGTAAAAACATGCAACATAAAAATTCTGTCTTAAATGTTTAATTATCCTTCAGCCCTTGTTTGGCGACAACATTCATGAAATTCACTTTAGCATTGAAAAAGGTAATCTCCAACAGTGAGCAATTCATTTGGCGTTTGGGATATCTAAAAGCTGCCTTTTGATGTAGGATAGTAGTTTTGGCTTTTAATATGTTTCAGTTGTTTTAGGTGGATTTCGGCTACAATAGAGAAGACCAACATCTGATCTTCATGTTGCTGAAAGGTCAAAGCTGACACTTCTTGCCCTCCCAAACTCAGTTAAAAGAAAAGACCAGGACATCTGGCATAGTGGTCGTGCCGTGTAGTGTAGTACTGGGTTCAAGCTCATAGAGAAACTTCAACACCCAAAGTTGCAATCACATTCACTCACCCCATCCTCCCGCCAGCAAAAACAAAAACAAAATAACTTCGTTTAATGGAATTAGACGTTCTTCGCCCCATGCCCAGCACCTTCTTCCCCTGGATGGCTCCCAACCCATGCACAATATAAAAGTTGGCTCTGCATTAATCCGAGCCTTCACATGCCAATGCACTTCAGTAGGACCAGCATGGAGCATTGGTGATGGGAATATAGAAATCACAGACCGTTCAGAGAGAGAGAGAGAGAGAGAGAACCAGACCTTGAGATTTGAGAGGAGGGATGGGATGTGCAGCGCTGAAGCTGAAGGAAGAGTGTGACTGTGTGTGAGATGAAAATATTTATAAGTTATAATAAACATATATGTGTTAACGGGGATATGTATGGGTGGGGAGGGATCGGGCGGGGACTGACTATACCATCCCGTACCTGATCCCCATTGCAACCTTCTTGTTTATCTCTCTCTGTTGTCTTTCTTTTTGATCTTCTGAATTTGTGATTGTGTTTTGCGAAGATCAATTTTGGTCCTAATTTATTTGATTTTTCTCATATCTAGCATCTGCACCATGAGGAAGAATCCTTCGCTGCTAAAAGAGATTTGGGATTATGATATTATAAACTACGATTTTTACACATAACAATACAACCAAGCAACAAAGAAGTTGAAGACAAAAATGAATTCTTAAGAAGCTTCAGAGAAGCATAAAAGCAACAACATAGAGGCGGGTTGGTTCCCAAATAACTAAAATGAGAAAATCAAAACTCTTAAAAGAAAGCTAATGACCTCAGGCAACATTTGGTTGGGCGAAGTTTTTCATGCTTTGCTCCTCACATCAGTAATTCCTCCTCCGATTGTGGGATCCAAATGCTGAAATGAGTTCCAACACGAAATCACATTCAATCCTAAGTCTAATACGACCAATTAGACACACGAAATCACATCCCAGCTCTTGACATCGTCGTGGTTCCATGGCAAATATACAGACCTTCGTCCCCAAAAAATAAGGATCGATCTACAACCAAAAGAAAAAATCGCCAACACATTTCAACAAAAATTTGTGTGTATAGAATAACAACTGATCTCAATCTAATCGAATTTCTTAAAATGGGTTAGGTTTCACTGGATTAAAAACCAAACCTGTTCCATATCAAACTCCAAGAAGGCCTTCGCTTTGAAACGTTGTCGACCGCATCTTTCACACCGCAGAATGGAGAGGGGGCTGCCGGATTGTTCACTGGCGGTAGACATGCTGCCGGAGGGGAGGTCGATTACAGAGGGAGGAGAAGAAGGCGAAGCGCGTCAAAATCCCAATTCGCTTGGGAAGAGGCTGCGGATCGGGGAAAAAAAAAAGAAATAAAAATATATTCCACGTCATGACATAGGTTCAACCTATGTCATGCGCTAGAAAACGACGTCGTCTGATAAACATTCAATTTCTAATAATTCTTGGGTATTACAAGGACAATTACTAAGTATATAGACCATATTCTAGAAATCTGAGACGTTAATCATATAGAAATTATGATGAGATATATCATTGTCAAATATCACATTCAAAAATTATAAAATAGTATTTAATCTGAATGAATTTCTGTTTCTTGAAATAAGTTTGATTTCACTGAATCAAAAATCTCAAACCTATTTAGTGAAGGGATATTTCACCGGAGAGTGCAACGAGGATTTCTACCAATCCCGGGAATATTTTGATGATCTGACACGTTCACTTTGATTATTGTGTTTGAAGTTAGATTATGAAAATCAATTATGTTAATTGATCTACGTTTCGCACTTGATCTCAATGAATTTATGTTTCTGAAAATAGGTCTTGTTCCATTGAATCAAAACCATAAAACCCAATTCCATATAACTCGCGTATGCAGAGGCAGCCTTTCCCTGGAAACGGCATCGGTTATGACTCATTCGAAGCTCCATCCGATCACAATTATCTCCGACAAAGGTCAGGCAACTCGGCGGCTCCGACCACATTAAGAACAGGTACCGCTTTCTTAGCCCTCCCATATAATTTCTCTACTCTTTCCCGTAGCTGGATTCACTTATTAATCTCCAATTTTGATGACTTAATTTTTACATGCTTGCTGAACTTTAAAGCTTCTATAGTTTAAGATTTTGCTGAACTTTAAAGCTCTTAAGCTCATCTGGTAGTACTTCTCACCTCTCGGTTTGGAAGCTGGAAGGTTAAGGTTTGAGTTTATGGTGAGACGTAGCCCCTGGTTGTTAACCCACTAATTTGCCTCTAGCTGATTTATACTATCTGTTGGCGGAAAGGAAAAAGCTTTTGGTGTTTGTTAGCCTGTTCTTTTGGGTTTGGCTACTTCAACTACCTCGGAGTAGAAGAGTTGGGAAAATAATTGGACTTAAATATCCGATCTTTCATACCCGGTCTAATTTGTAATGCATTGTTTGGCAATTAGATTCAAATTGAGAAATAAATTTGGTAATATGCAATACTTGTTCTGCTACATAGTTTCTTGGAACCTGTACAACTTAAAGAAATGAATTCAGGAGTCCAAACTTGAAACTTGAGTAGCTACTGCCCAGTCTAATTTGTAATGCATTTTTTGGCAATTAGCTCGTGTACTTAATCCCTCGGGATTGGCCTGGTGAAGGCTTGAGATTTAGGGGTTCACTAGCTATCACTCATTTGGAGTGTGCAAATCCACACATGCCCTCTCACTAGTGGATAGTGGGTCTAGTCCTCGATTCGTCTACATTTTTATGTATTGCTGCTTATGCAAAATGTTTAATTTCTTATCTGGTACTACTACTTTTGAACTGAAGAGGCTAAACATCCTGCCTTTCAAGATGTGCAAACCACCAAATATACCTGTTACTCTATCCTTTATTACACCCTTTGAAGCCATTTTTTTTACAGCTTATTCAGTTTCAAATTGGAAATCCACATGCTTAGGTAATGGTAATTCAAAAGGTCTAAGGTATTTGGTTTCTCAATTTTTTTAATTTTCAACTTAGCTTCCTTTTCAGCATAAAAAAAAAAAAAAAGAAGCTTAAAAAGGTAACTTTTAAGAGCATTGTTTAGATGCTTTTTGGAAAAGCGCTGAAGAACTTGAAACGTTCAAGAGATTACACTTTTCTTTCAAACTAGCGTGACCTCAAGTATTCATTGCTGTTATGCAAAACTGCAGGTGGTTGCAGCCTGCATATGATAAGACTCGGAGTAAGAAGGCCTTCTTTGATCCCTCAAGGTCTCAGGACTTTCTGTTCATTTCAGGCACCACGGTATTTTTTCGACTCTTATTAGCACAACCTTATTTTCATATCAGAAGAGTAGTAGCTAAAACACGTCAAAATACAAAAAAATCGAAACATAGCTTTACATTCTAATGAATCACCATAGCTGAAAAAGAAAAAAAAATGTTGCATATGGAATTGTTGTTCATCTGTTTGGTTGCTTGAATACCACATATGTGAGTGCTAGCAAAGAACGAAGAGAACCCTCCAGATGGATTTAAGTGTCCCAGTTGTTGGAAAGTGTTGGTAGAGTACTACACAGTTTGGCTCCCACTGGTAATGGCAAAGTCCGTAAACTTGTGCCTGCTTAGAAGGATTTGTTGTATGAACATGTAATAGTTTGGGAGAATTGAAAACTATACTTGCGTCCATTGGGTAATTTGTTCAAAAGTGGTAAAGATTCTGTGTCCAGCTCTTGAAATAAATAATATGAGGCACTGTCAGAAAGAAGATTTGGCCTCATAACTGTGATTAGAGATCTAAAGATGGCATCTTGAAATTGTTGCACTGCATCATATTCTGATTGTGCTTTTTACAAGAATGTGTAAATCTACATTCTTCTCCCTTTCTTTAGTCATTTTTGCTTTGGTTGTTTGAGGAGTGTTTCGGAAGCCAAAATTCTGCTAGCTCACACGAATGCCTCTTTGGTATCCACATCTACCGTGAAGCTAATTCAAGTGCAGATATCGTTGCACATCTTGTAGCAGAGCAGGAGGAAGAGTTTGTGGAATGCGAGGAAGTCCCTATGGCAGCTAGACAAAGTGTCAATGGATGATGCTCTGGGCATAGGACGCAATAGGGATTAGGTGGCCTTGGGTCAGTTGTTCTCTTTGCTTTGCTATATGATACTATATTCGAACTTCTTGCAAGCCATTTTCCTTGATGCCAAATCCAAGTGAAAGTGCTGCAAGTTCGAAAAGCATCAAAACAAAGGGATTTTTCAAAGCCACCCAAACAAAAAAGAACAAATTTTTCGCTTGCGGCATTCTGTAAGACTAAGTGTTCGATCCAAACGCTTCATTTCTTCGCAAAATATCCTCTTCGTCTCCACAAATCCCATCATCTAAATTTGTTTTCAGAACAGATGCAAGAAGAGAAATTTACGTCTTTCTGAATGAAAATTTTGTTAGTTTTGTATTTCATTTTGTTAGTTTTGTTTTCCTTTGTTTTAGCCTTATACAAGACGAAAACCCCATACGTTAGTGTAAGCACGATGACTTCCTACAAAAGTTAATGAATTTCTATGTGGTCTTGGCAATTGGCATTCCTCCCATTAAAGAATGTGGAAATTTTCATTCACCAACTCTTGAGATTCATCCAATGGCGCGCAATGACCAGAGTTCATATGACCAGAGTTCTTCTCGAAACACTAAAAGTTTTGACAATATTGACGTTCCTCTTATTGTGAGTTCGAAGGCAATTTTTACCTACGCTCTTGAGATTGACAAGGCTTTTAAATCCATATTATCAAATGATCATTTGAAACCTAGACTGACTCGATGGGTTCCTCCTATTACAGGTAGCTTGAAGCTCAATACGGATAGCTGTTGGTATAGTGGGAAAAGACCAGCTGGATTTGGAGGGCTGTTCCGGGATGATCACAGCAAATGGTGTTTGGGATACTATGGCAAGCTTTCATGTACTTCAAGCCTAGAAGCGGAGGTGTGGGACATCTACAAAGGACTTGCCATTATCTTGGAAAAAGGAATGACTTATGTGAAGATTGAATCAGATGCTTTAGTAGATGTGGATCTTATCAATAAAGGACCCAATGGAAATCACCCTTTGAGCTCGATTATTCACGATGCGAAGACAATTCTTGTTGGAACAAACTCATCTCTTATTCATGTGTCTCAAAGTGCCAATGAATGTGCGGATCATTTAGCTCGGATTGGCGCGGAAAAAAATGAAGACCTTCTAGTTCTAGCAAATTACCCGCCCTCTTTGAGAGAGTATCTCATTAGAGACGGCCTAAACCTTAGGCAGATTCTTGATTAGCACCATCCCTTTCTTTGTTATGTGTCTCTTTATGTTTATGAATTTCTGTTGTAGTTTCTATGCCACTCTTGATGGCATAACTCTGTTTCTCACCTAGCTTTGTTTAATGCAATTCCGAAGTACCAAAAAAAAAAAAGGAAATATCTTATTAGTAACGGTACAATATTTGGATAATCATGTCATAAATATCTTATTAAACAAATTGAGAGTGGGTTCGGTAAAATTGGTTCTCCCCTCTGTCCCATTTTGTTTGTCAATTTTAGAAATCGTGTCAATTTTTTAACAGCTTATATATTTCGATTTATAATTTTTTTTGTGATTTTGAAAACTTTTTATTTTAGAAATAATCAAAAACCATTAAATAAGATCTATATTGCATATTTTTTAAAGTTCATGTCAGAAGATATAAGCGATTAACAGTCGACATGATCTTTGAAATTGGACAGATAAAAATGGAAATGGGGGGCTCTGCTGTCCGTGGGGGTCGGCAGGGCCTGCCGACCCCCATCCGCGCCGTCCGTTTCGTGCATCAACGGCTCAGATGTTACCTCTTCAAAGTGTATCCGAGCCGTCCATTGTTTGATGCAATCCGAGCCGTTGATGTGCGAAACGGACGGCGCGGATGGAGGTTGGCAAGGCCTGCCGACCTCCACGGACAGCAGGCCCCCGGGTTCGATAAAAATGGGACAGAGAGAATGTAACACAATTAAAGACCTCAGCAACATAAAATGTCTCCTACTTAGTCAATGGCACTAAGGTAAATGGGTTCTGAAATATCTTCTCAATATTGAAAGACCAATCCAAGGAACAAGTTTACATGGAAAAAGTAATCTTAAAATAGGAAAACAATACAATGCCACACTCTACACGATAGAAGAGTGGTTAATTGGTAGTAGTTGTGATGTTGTCACATAATCTTTCAAAATGTCCTAAACTCGTGTTCTCTCTTCTTCTTTTTTTGCACGGCAAAAAAGAATTTTATCAATCCAATATCGAAGATACAAGATTAAATGGGGCAAGAGAAAAACCAAAAAGGCTCTCGAGACCCAAAAGATTGGAAGGCTGACAAGAAGACAACCAAACAATCAAAAAAATAAACCTAAAACCCAACTCCTAAACTCCAAAAAACCAACAAGACAAACAAAAAAACCAAAGACCACCAAAACAAACTCCAAAAAAGAAACACACCGCTCATAAGCAAACCCGATAGCAAAACCACACAAGCAAACAACAAACAAGAACAAAGACCACAAAACACCTAAAACAAACCAAACCAAGCAAACAAACCAGACAAGGAGAAAATTAGAGATTAATTTCAACCCTTGCCTTATTCAGGGCTTCCATCTCAGCAATCTTGCTTATGACCACGTTTTCATCACCATCATAGCTAATTCCAAAAAGCTTGTCAACTTCCCATATGGCTTAAGCTTCATATAATAGAATTCTGTTCCTGTTGTTAATTTCCTTCGATGAAATAGATGCAGATAGAGCAGCAGATGCCACCGTTGACCTTACCAACCCAATCTTTGAAAATGTGTCTGTGCTCCACACATGAATGGGCACCCCATAGCAACTTAATCACACTATTCTTGAGGGAAATAAGTGCATTTTAGGATTCCGCTTATTTATTGTGTCACCACATCATTCCTTGAGACAATTTAGCTTACCTTCAGCAAATGCCGCATCCATAGCTGTAATTGATAAAAATGTCAAAAGGATCTGTGTAGGCCCAAGCTCCCTAACTTGAATATGAGGACCAAGATTAAGATCAATGGTTTGCCTAACCATCTTTAGAGAGCAAATGGAAGGAAGCTGAGCAACTGCACTCCTTTGAAGCCACTTGTGTGCTTCTTCATTTACAGAGATGGATAAAGAAGTAGAGTTTCATTGCTCCTTTACGACCTTGGCGAAAGACCATTTCCCCCAATTCTGTTGAGAAAATTTTTCCAGCCCAACTCCTCCTCCTCCAATAGCCACCCTTGTTTGTATCTTCTTTAGTTCTTGGTTTACCCCCCCTTTTTTTTTTTCTCAAAGTTTGCCTTTTTGAAAAATAATTTCCTATCCCCAATCCATAGCCCATTAGTTTCAGAAATAGCAACATCAGCTAAGACAGAGCAGGTATCACGCACGAAACCAAACCTCCTACCCGAGATCTTGCTCTTCTTCAAAGGAATGAAAGCATCCCTTACTACTCCAAATCTGTTGAAAAAGTTTTTAAACCAACGCAAGCCCACATTTTCTAGTAGGTTATCAACGAATAAAGTGAAGAGAGAAATATTTCTGATGCTTCTCTTCAAATTATTGGTCCTTTCATCCATAACTCAAACAGCCCCAAACAATTCAAAGAAACAAATCCACAAAGAATGTTTGAATCCACCACAGCCCAGAAAAACAAGAGACAGAGGCCAAATGCAGATGCAAATATCTTAGATAACTTTTCACGAACACCTTATGTGCAGGAAGGCACAGAGACACCACTAGATTAACTAGATGTAAACATCACAGCCTAGAAAGCAATAATCGGCAGCACACTCCAAATAGAAAAACAACGGACACAGCCGCCTATAAATGAACAACAAATCGAACCCAGCAATCAGAGAGGGGTGCAAAAAGTGTATCTTGAACCGAACAAATAGTGTACTGTGAATCAAACAGTTAGAGATTGCACCTTGAACCGAACAAAGAGTGTACCTTGCTCCGGGTTGATCGAGATCGAACCACGGTCTGGGTATAGAAAATTGTCGGTTGGAGACCTAAGAGGCCGAAACTCAGAGGATGAACGACATAATGAAAGAGAGGGGGAAACATGAGATAGGGTGATGGGAGAAAACGAGAGAGGGGGGCGGGGGAGAGAGTTTACAAGCAAAATAGGTCTTTCCTTCTGCTGAGCGAGAGAGATGATAAATTACATCAAGCCATAATATAGTGTCTTGACATTAACTAAACAAACAGAACCTAACTCATTCAAGTTCTCTGATGCAAGTTTTTAGGGAAAAGAGTGCAGCTTTAACTTGCATCTGCTCCACCAGATGTGACATTCTGGGCATTTTTCTTCTCCCTGAAAGTGAACATATTAAACATGGGTAAGAAATAAGACCATGAAATAATGAAAAATGTTTTACAAAGAATACGGATCATTTAAAAATGCGGAAAGGAACATGAAAAAGAAAACAAAGAGCATTACAAGGACAACCTTAAAAGCTATTGCCCTCATTTAACACTAAAGAACCAAAACGAAAACACAATTACTGCCATGCCCAGGCAAAGCTTACTCAATTAGGCATAGCCCCTTTGAATAGAAAAAGGCTTTGCCAACTCCAAAATGAAAACTTGGATACATTATTCAACCAAGCTGGGCAACTACCGTCAGGCTACAGATATTAGAGATGGTGTAAGCTGAAGATTCCAAATCAAACATTAATTACTTTTGTGTGTGAAACCTTAACATAATGGTTCTTTTGGACATCTTGCAAACCAGGTCAGTTATTCTTAGGGTGCAGACATTAGAGAGGGAGTCTTTTTTAAACCTAATAAATACCATTTGTTGTCTTTTCAAAATCATTTCCATATATCTAGGGAAAAAAAGAAAGAAATTCTTTATCACATTCTAGCTACAACAGAAAACTCAAATCAATTTAATAATGAAAGTTGTTCATAAACTCCCAAAAATAATGGATTCTTCTTTCTAAAATCCCTTATATATCCCAAAAGACTAAATGTCCAAATTCAGACTTCCTATTGTTATTTTACACAAAAAAATCAATATGTACTTAAAACAAGAAGTCGCAAAATTCTGACAACTCATTAAAAAAAAAAAAGAACATGCAAGCATACATACCCTGAAAGAGTAATAATGTTGCTTAAAGGACTCACTACAATATTTAGGAGCAACTTCTAAAACATGTAAAGCTTTAGGGGTAATCCGGGCTAAGCTTCCATGCTTATGCGGGGAAACCCCAATAGTTTACATGCGGCCAATCTCTTACACCAACCTCATTTAGACATTTAGTCTACGGCCTAAAAGATTTGGTGTCAATTTAAGAAATAATACATTCTAGTGCCTTTGTCATAGTTAAAAATAAAAAAGTAGGGCTTAGTATGCGATGTGAACGTGAGCCTTAAACCAAGACTAGCTATTTTGCTTCAACTGCAATTATGGTCGCATACAGTCGAAAAAAATAGAAAAGTAGTAAGTATGCCATAACGGTATGCAATATGCAGTCGGACACCCTGTTAAAGGAATTCAAATGACATCAGAGAATTTACACAAGCATTTAGTGCGATGTTCAACAAACTAAAAAAAAAAAATACAACCATTTAAAATTCTTTAATCAAGAAGTCTCCCAACTCTCCCCCAAGCATATGCAAATCCTAACCCAAAGAAATATCCCGATTGGAAGAAGCCTTCCAAGGTCACCATAAGCCATTTTACTGTGTTGCTAAGCAAAGGTCTTCTTAAAATAGAATATTTACTTCTAAAATGCGATAATCAATAATAGCTCTTCATAACCTCTCAGATATGTTTTAAGGCTTTTAGCTCCCAACAATGAAAAAGATTGGATAAAAACTTATAAACCATTATTTTCTGCTGTGATTAGCTCCTTCATTAGCTCTTACTCTCACTCAGGGGTGGGAACTAGTGTTTCAAGGGAAAAATAGAACCAAGAAAATTGTTTATCACCAAAATCGGCATCCATGTCTGACAACAAACCAATTGCATTGTCACATGGAAGAGTTAGGAGAATAGAAACGGAGCCATTAATTATTGCTTAGGGTGCTAGTGCGAAATGGATTCAAACATGTAACCTCGTATTGGAACTTTCACAATGGAGTCATTTCAGTCTATAAGGAAATTTCAGACTAGATCATATTTTATGTTATCCCTAAATACCACCGTTGGTGTCTAGAAAGCAGGGGTGGGAACTAGTGTTTCTAGCAAAAAACAGAACAAAGTAAATTATCTATCGCCAAAATTGATATCCTTGTTTGACAGCCAATCAATTGCATTTTCACATAGCATCATCAATAAGTGCAACACAAACCAACTTTTCAAGGACTAAACTAAAATATAAATGTCAACTTCAAGAGTTGGAAGCACGTATTATCCATAGTTCTAACCCTATATAAAGGCACGCAAAAAAACATAAAAAGTGTGAACCTGTTTACATATAAAATTAACCAATCCAATGATTAATTGACACGTAATCAAAAGTGCCAAACGTTGGCAATTACTCGTTAATGAAGACACATTGGATTAATAAGATAAAATGCACCAAATACGATGTCGTATTGCTTCTCAAATTTAGAAAGGTAGTTATTGGCAGTTACAAGCCATTACTAAAATAAAGATTAGCCTCGAAGCCATGATATCAACTGCTGAACGCACAAGCTCCATGTGTAAACTTGAGAAACAAGGCGATTGGCAGTTAGAACGCGTGGAATTCTTCTGGGGAGCAGTTATTTCCTTAAACACATTATCATTTGAAGTTGTTAAGTCGACGTGCAGATTTAAAGCTTCTGGGAGAAGGGAGAATTCAAATTCAAACGAGGAGGAAGAATAACTGCCAACCATCAGAGTGAAAGTTGGAGTTCGAAGCAAGTTAGATTCAAATTCATGGAGCGGGAAGTTCAAACTACAAGCTACGTCTATAAATAGAAGAAATTGAAGAGTAAAAAGCCCCGGACAAATCTTCAACAAACAGCTATCAAAAAACTGATGCTTGGTTTGTTCATTGGCAAAGTAGTTTAGGATTTCGAACTCAGTTCGAAGTAGTTTAGGATCTCAAACACAGTTCGAAGTAGATTAGGAAGTAGATTAGGAATTAGATTAGGATTTATATCGATTGTTCTTGTGACAATCACCCCTATCTCGATTGTTCTTGCAACAATCACCTGTTCGAAGTTCTGTTACTCTGTATTTGAAGTTGGAGACAATTTCGAAGTAAGTTTATCTTTGATTTATTAATCGAAGTGTCTTGTTTCTTTATTGTTATTTGATTTCCTAAGTTTATTGGTTTGCATTTCTTCACTTATTAAGAAAAATCCTCTTAATTGAGGTAATTGAACCAACAAAACACAATCGCCTGATTAAGTTTGGTTTTCCAAAGTTAATCTGAGGGAGGAGATTGAAACTCTCTCTGGCACGCTCGCACACAATTATTTTCCATTGCAAAGAAGTAAAAAGAACCAAACAGAACCAAAGCATTTTGCATGCGTAATCAGATCCTTGTAATTTAAAGTTTGAGAACAATCTATACCAGACTAGAAATATACTCCCTTTGTTCTATAATATTGGTCTCCTACGAAACTACGTGCAATTTTCAAACTAAAAAATAATGCATCTATAAAATAATTTTTGAATTTTTTTTGCACCGTTTAATAGTTCACAATGAGATCTATCAAACAAGATCATAAAATAAATTTTGAATTTTTTTTTGCACCGTTTAAAAGTTCACAATGAGATCTATCAAACAAGATCCATATTGTTGAACAAATTATCTTCACAAGTACATTATTTTTTAGTTTGAAAATTGCACGTAGTTTCGTAGGGGACCAATATTATGAAATAGAGGGAGTAGTAAAGTTTGCCTACTAAATGACGGGATCCCTTTGAAACCAGAATGCCGTCATAGAGTCCCACTGCTGCCAACTGCAGCTTCACCTTTGTTACATTATGATGCACGGACACGGACACAGACACGGGGACACGGGAATTCTAAAAATATGGGGATACGGACACGGCAGGTGACACGCCACGTGTATATTTATTTATATATAATATAATATATAATTTTTTTTAAGAAAATATAAACAAAACAAGATGAGAAAAACTTCTATACATATGAGAGAAATTATATGAAGAAATTACACTTTTTTTACCCCAACTATTGATTAATTATAAATTTACCCCAAAAAGTTTTAAAAAAATTTAGTTTGACCCTTGCCGTGTCCCCCAGCCATGTCCCATCCGTGTCCCCCTCAAAAATTCAAATTAGTCGTGTCCCATCTGTGTCCCCAGTCGTGTCCCCCTCAAAAATTCAAATTAGCCGTGTCCCCATCCACACGGCGTGTCGGGACACGTGTCCCTCCATGTCCCCATGTTAGGACACTGTGGTACGGCAACCCCTAGAGGTGTCGGTGCTTTGTAGCCTTTGTAAAGTTCCCTTCTCAGTTCATACCAGTTATCAAAAGTAAAAGCCCAACGTACTCCGAAAAAGCCAAGCCTGAGTGAATACATAAATTATACAGAGTAGAAGTCTAGAAAGATAGCAACATTACCCTAAATTGCTAATAAAAAGTGGCCAAGCAATTTCCATTATTTATAAATAGTTATTATGACAGTAAAATCCAAAAACAATATCAAACACAAAAAAAACCACTCTCATGAAGGAAAGAGAGATTAACCTTCTCCAACTGCCAATCAGTAGGATGTCGCCAGCAAACAGATCGGCCAGGTTGATCATTTAGATGAATCACACCCTCTGGAAACATAGCATACTTATTATGTGATGCTACCATGCATGGGACACAACGCCAGAAGACCTTTTGTTCACATAAGTAGCATGCTTGTTGAAGAAAGATGTCAATGCTAGTGATACATCTCAAACAGTAACCCGAAATAGCACAGCAGTCACAAACCATTTATTCGCATTCAGAAACAACTGGGGAAGGAACTCAATATAACTACATCAAGAAACATAATACATAATCTAATGGAAACATAATAACCATTTGGCTGTAATGAAATTGACTACAAGTTTTTACCGGCGGTATATGATGATCAACTAAGCAGTGGACACTTCAACATGTTCAATAACCAATCGAGGCAGGTAGCACCCCAGAAATTGTAAAACAATTTGAGGACACGAAGTTCAAGTAGTAAATGAAAGAAGCAAATTGCTACCGTGAGTAGATAATTGAGCCTAAAAACTACAAGTAAAAGCTAGAAGCAGTATAGAGAGAAGTATACATGCTGAGGAGATTTAATTATCTTCAAAAGGGATGACCAACATTTTACTCTTGCACATGATGAGTGGAAAACTGCTTGACAACCATGAACAGAGCATAACACCTCCTCCTCAGGATGGATAGACGTCTGGCAAACCTAACACTTAACCTGCAATGCAATAGATTAAACACAACTTTCACAATGCCACATTGTTAGCAAGAAACTAAAACGACTCTAAATTGGAAATTGGGTCTCCACCATATAAGCATTGCTCAACTAATTCAACGAGAAAATACAATGTAAAACATGGCAACATAAAAATTTTGTCTTAAATGTTTAATTACCCATGAGCCCTGTTTGGCGACAACATTCATGAAATTCACTTTAGCATTGAAAAAGGTAATCTCCAACATTGAGCAGTTCATTTGGCGTTTGGGATATCTAAAAGCTGCGTTTTGATATAGGATGGTAGTTTTGGCTTTTAATATGTTTCGGTTGTTTTAGGTGGATTTCGGCTACAATAGAGAAGACCAACATCTGATCTTCATGTTGCTGAAAGGTCAAAACTGACACTTCTTGCCCTCCCAAACTCAGTTAAAAGAAAAGACCTGGACATCTGGCATAGTGGTCTTGCCGTGTAGTCTAGTACTGGGTTCAAGCTCACAAAGAAACGTCAACACCCAAAGTTGCAATCACATTCACTAACCCCATCCTCCTGCCGGCAAAAACAAAAAAAAAAAACTTCGTTTAACGGAATTAGACGTTCTTCTTGAAAAGAAGTAGTAGCAGATAAGAAATTAAACATTTTGCATAAGCAGCAATACATAAAAATGTTGACGAATCGAGGACTAGACCCACTATCCACTAGTGAGAGGGCATGTGTGGATTGGCACACTCCAAATAAGTGATAGCTAGTGAACCCCTAAATCTCAAGCCTTAACCAGGCCAATCCCGAGGGATTAAGTACACGAGCTAATTGCCAAACAATGCATTACAAATTAGACTGGGCAGTAGATACTCAAGTTTCAAGTTTGGACTCCTGAATTCATTTCTTTAAGTTGTACAGGTTCCAAGAAACTATGTAGCAGAACAAGTATTGCATATTACCAAATGTATTTCTCAAATTGAAGCTAACTGCCAAACAATGCATTACAAATTAGACTGGGTATGAAAGAGCGGATATTTAAGTCCAATTATTTTCCCAACTCTTCTACTCCATGGTAGCTGAAGTAGCCAAACCCAAAAGCACAGGCCAACAAACACCAAAAGTTTTTTCCTTTCCGCCAATCAGCTAGAGGCAAATTAGTGGGTTAACAACCAGGGGCTACGTCTCTTCATAAACTCAAACCTCAACCTTCCAGCTTCCAAACCTCCCGCTAGGAATCTGAGAGGTGAGAGGTACTACCAGATGAGCCTAAGAGCTTTAAAGTTCAACAAAATCTTAAACTACGGAAGCTTTAAAAGTTCATCAAGCATGTAAAAATTATGGCATCAAAATTGGAGATTAATAAGTGAATCCAGCTACAGGAAAGAGTAGAGAAATTATATGGGAGGGCTAAGAAAGCGGTACCTTTGTCGGCGATAATTGTGACCGGACGGGCAAGTACCAGGGTAATAGCGAGGGATAGAGCTTCGAATGAGTGTCATAACCGACGTCGTTTCCAGGGAAAGGCCGCCTCTGCATACGCAAGTTATATGGAATTGGGTTTTATGGTTTTGATTCAATGGAACAAGACCTATTTTCAGAAACATAAATTCATTGAGATCAAGTACAAAACGTTTATCAATTAACATGATTGATTTGCATAATTTAATTTCAAACACAATAATCAAAGTGAACGTCTCAGATCATCAAAATATTTCCGGGATTGATAGAAATCCTTGTTGCACTCTCCGGTGAAATATCCCTTCTCTAAATAGGTTTGAGATTTTTGATTCAGTGAAACCAAACCTATTTCAAGAAACAAAAATTCATTCAGATTAAGTATTATTTTATATTTTTTGAATGTAATATTTTACAACGATATATCTCATCATATTCTCTATATGATTAACGTCTCAGATTTTCAGAATATGGTCTATATACTTAGTAATTTTCCTTGTAATACCCAAGAGTTATTAGAAATTGAATGTTACTCGGACGACGCCGTTTCCTAGGGCATGACATAGGTTGAACCTATGTCATGACGTGGAATATATTTTTAATTCTTTTTTTTTTTCCCAGATCAGCAGCCTCTTCCCAAGCGAACAGGGATTTTCACACGCTTCGCCTTCTTCTCCTCCCTCTGTAATCGACCTCCCCTCCAGTTCTCCCTCCCCCTCCGGCAGCATGTCTACCGCCAGTGAACAGTCCGGCAGCCCTCTCTCCATTCTGCGGTGTGAAAGATGCGATTTTGCAGTGAAGCCCGGTCGACAACCTTTCGAAGAGAAGGCCTTCTTGGAGTTTGATATGGAACAGGTTTGGTTTTTAATCCAGTGAAACCTAACCCATTTTAAGAAATTCAATTAGATTGAGATCAGTTGTTATTCTATACACACAAATTTTTGTTGAAATGTGTTGGCGATTTTTTCTTTTGGTTGTAGATCGATCCTTATTTTTTGGGGACGAAGGTCTGTATATTTGCCATGGAACCACGACGATGTCAAGAGCTGGGATGTTTAGTGTTCTAAAAGGTATCGCTGTGGATGTGAATGGTGGAGTATTTTAAGCTTCCTTCTTTTCGTGGTACACTCTGTTTTCAATATGGAAAGCTTCTTTGATACTGAACATGTGTATAACTAAGAGTTTTGTGAATAGACTGCACTGGTGAGTCGGTAATCATCTAAGAAGCGTGGATACGGGCACGGAGACTTAGTTTATCAAAAAAGGCATGGGTACCGACATTGGCCCGAATACAAGACCCAACAATCGGGCAACTATAAATATATGGGGACATGTACACGATAGTAGAAATTATGAATTGGTACCGGTCTATAAGTATCTTTACAACTCTTATTGTTGTCTTTTTACATTTTATTTGGTCAAAATTCATATATTCAGAGTACTTTTTTTCATTGTAATTTTGGAATAGAAATGGGCTTCTAATATTATGAATTGGTACTGGTCATATATCCGAACGGTCTGTGGTTTCTATATTCCCATGACCAATGCTCCTTGCTGGTCCTACTAAGTGCATTGGCATGTGAAGGCTCGGATTAATGGAGAGCCAACTTTTATATTGTGCATGGGTTGGGAGCCACCCAGGGGAAGAAGGTGCTGGGCATGGGGCCTGAACTGAAGAGGCTAAACATCCTGCCTTTCAAGATGTGCAAACCACCAAATATACCTGTTACTCTATCCTTTATTACACCCTTTGAAGCCATTTTTTTTACAGCTTATTCAGTTTCAAATTGGAAATCCACATGCTTAGGTAATGGTAATTCAAAAGGTCTAAGGTATTTGGTTTCTCAATTTTTTTAATTTTCAACTTAGCTTCCTTTTCAGCATAAAAAAAAAAAAAAAAAGAAGCTTAAAAAGGTAACTTTTAAGAGCATTGTTTAGATGCCTTTTTGGAAAAGCGCTGAAGAACTTGAAACGCTCAAGAGATTACACTTTTCTTTCAAACTAGCGTGACCTCAAGTATTCATTGCTGTTATGCAAAACTGCAGGTGGTTGCAGCCTGCATATGATAAGACTCGGAGTAAGAAGGCCTTCTTTGATCCCTCAAGGTCTCAGGACTTTCTGTTCATTTCAGGCACCACGGTATTTTTTCGACTCTTATTAGCACAACCTTATTTTCATATCAGAAGAGTAGTAGCTAAAACACGTCAAAATACAAAAAAATCGAAACATAGCTTTACATTCTAATGAATCACCATAGCTGAAAAAGAAAAAAAAATGTTGCATATGGAATTGTTGTTCATCTGTTTGGTTGCTTGAATACCACATATGTGAGTGCTAGCAAAGAACGAAGAGAACCCTCCGGATGGATTTAAGTGTCCCAGTTGTGGGAAAGTGTTGGTAGAGTACTACACAGTTTGGCTCCCACTGGTAATGGCAAAGTCCGTAAACTTGTGCCTGCTTAGAAGGATTTGTTGTATGAACATGTAATAGTTTGGGAGAATTGAAAACTATATTTGCGTCCATTGGGTTATTTGTTCAAAAGTGGTAAAGATTCTGTGTCCAGCTCTTGAAATAAATAATACGAGGCACTGTCAGAAAGAAGATTTGGCCTCATAACTGTGATTAGAGATCTAAAGATGGCATCTTGAAATTGTTGCACTGCATCATATTCTGATTGTGCTTTTTACAAGAATGTGTAAATCTACGTTCTTCTCCCTTTCTTTAGTCATTTTTGCTTTGGTTGTTTGAGGAGTGTTTCGGAAGCCAAAATTCTGCTAGCTCACACGAATGCCTCTTTGGTATCCAAATCTACCGTGAAGCTAATTCAAGTGCAGATATCGTTGCACATCTTGTAGCAGAGCAGGAGGAAGAGTTTGTGGAATGCGAGGAAGTCCCTATGGCAGCTAGACAAAGTGTCAATGGATGATGCTCTGGGCATAGGACGCAATAGGGATTAGGTGGCCTTGGGTCAGTTGTTCTCTTTGCTTTGCTATATGATACTATATTCGAACTTCTTGCAAGCCATTTTCCTTGATGCCAAATCCAAGTGAAAGTGCTGCAAGTTCGAAAAGCATCAAAACAAAGGGATTTTTCAAAGCCACCCAAACAAAAAAGAACAAATTTTTCGCTTGCGGCATTCTGTAAGACTAAGTGTTCGATCCAAACGCTTCATTTCTTCGCAAAATATCCTCTTCGTCTCCACAAATCCCATCATCTAAATTTGTTTTCAGAACAGATGCAAGTCCCTCAACTCCACCAAATTTATGAAGCTGGTTCAGATCTTTCCACTTCACAAATTGGGTGAGGGATGACTGATCGATTTTGGGAAAACAGGGGTGTGGTTTGAAGATATCGATAATTACTACTTTTTCGTTTTTGGGTTTTAACAAGGGAGAGGACAAGGCCCTTGAGCAGTAGAAAGTAGAGAATGCCTTTCGCCATCTCTTTTGGCTGGTGGTGCTTTTGGGTTTTAACAAGGGAGAGGACAGAGAGGACAAGTCCCTTGAGCAGTAGATAGTGTCGAGTGCCTTGTGCCATCTCTTTTGGTTGGGTTTAGTAGTTAGGGAGGTGGATGACTCCAAGTTATGGAAGGTAGTTTGGAATATTGAAAACATGTTTTCAGAAAACACAAAATAAGATTCGATCCAAGTTATGGTGATGAGGAAAATGATTTAGTAGATTATGCAATTAATGTGATGAAGGATCTCTCTCTCTCTCTCTCTGCAAAATTGCTGCAAAGTGAACTGGATTTTTCCTCCTGAAAAGGAACTAAGTCGTGGTTAATACGCTTTTTTTTTGTAGTAATCTTGATACGCGGTTATTCAGGCATTGGTGACAAAAACAAGAAAGGCCGTGCTTAAAAGAGCAAAAAAAGCAAAAGCAAGACCGTGGCGACAAGAGCAAATAAGGCAGTGGTGCAAGGTTCTGAATTTCATATCTGATACGGTACCGCTTTTGTAACTGGTAAGGTATTGTTTTAATTTAATGTTTTACACTTGTTGTTAAATATATATATATATATATATATATATATATATATATATATATATTTTATGGAGTAATCCCCTAGTAAAATAGTAATGTTGGAGAGATACATGGAGTTTAATCTCTTTTGCATATCAATCCGTAAATATCTCCTATTCTCCAATTGCATTCTTTGGGAATTTAGTGAGTTTTGCTATGCTAGAAATCAAAGAATGAGTTGGATTTCAATTCCTGGACCTGCAATAGTTCAAATTGTTGATCAGCAACTACAACTTAGCTCTTTATGTCTACTGCAAATTTAACTTGTTGCACCTCTGCTGTTAGAGTCGAAGAGTGTAATTTATATGCTCAAAACTGACAATTAACTTTACAGATTCAAGCCACCTTCCTGTTTAATAATGCAACACTCAAACTCGAAGTTGAAGTCACTGATCCAACGGGTTACAAGACTGAGAGCTCATCCAAGCAAGAAAAGATCGCCATTCCAGCTGCCAAAAACAGCATGGACAACATGTCAGATGATAAAACTGATGCCGATGCCACAAAAAAAAAAATCTGTCATCAAACCATCTTTTGACAGAATAGCAACCCTTTTGGTGCAAAAATGATACAACCACACACACTCAACCACACTCAACCACACACAACCACACACACACTCACATGCCGAGGGACCCACCCGGGTAGGACCCACCCGGTGTATCATGATTCCTTCGGCTTGACATCTAAATCTTATACATGTTATTCATTAATGTATGCAAAAAATAGCGCGTAAATAGAAACGCAAGTTTTAGAAATCAACGGGTTACACCGATCGTGCAAAGCATGGGGTAACTCACCTTGTTCTTTGTAACACTCCTATAATCACACAGATTTTAACCAGTTTCCTTTCACTATTGGTTCTAGTAAGTGATCACAATTCTTCTACGAGCTTGAGTCTTGATTCATAGAATTGTGATTTGTGAATATGATGGATGCTGATTGACTTTGGATGTTGACATTTCTTCACGATTAGGGTGGTTTGCTTATGTTTAATTTGAAAAAATTCTATTATTATATTAAAAAATAGATATATCATCAAATTATACAGTCTCGTTCCTACTCCAAAGATATAGTTTGTGCCCTCTGTTCAAAAATTCTGACTTCGCCCATGACTATTATGGTGTATAAGAGATTCTCTCTATTTTTGAAACTTTTCTCATCTTTTGAGCGTCACACTTCTGCCATATATCTTCAGTCGACCAAAAAGTGTATGAATTTTGTGTGGGCAGTTTTGTTTCAACAGTTGACCAAAAAGTTTTTGAATTCCACGTGAGCATGTAGTTTTATTTCATTGAAGGACTTTGAAGCACATCGGGTAGTACTAGAAAACGGACTAATGATTTTTCCCTTATTCGAAAAAAAATTTATTTCTTAGTTTTACGTTTTTTTTTTTTGTGGATTATTAGTTTGTTTCAAAGAGAAAAAATTAAAAAGTAAAATATTATGGTTGAAATTTCAAAAAAAAAAATTCACCAAGAACAAAAATATTCTTAAACAGACAGACTTATTTTTTTCCTTTATTTTTTTAGTTTGGTTTACAATTTTTGACTTTTAATATTTTTCTCGTTGAGACAAACTAATAATCCATAAAGATTTGACGCAAAACTAGAAAATGCGAATTTTTTTTTAATGTGGACAAAATAATTGGGCTCAAGTATTTAGCAAAATTAACAACCATAAGTAATTGCTCACGTTAGTGACAACTCACCATTTGTAGAATGATACTCAAAATATGAGAACAAAAAATGATCACCATACTCCATATTCATGTCTTTCGGAATAATGAACACCATGCCATGTGATACGATAATTATGTAAACAAGTTCTATAACGCGAAATAATACTGACAAAAACCCGATCCGCTGTAGGAAACCAAAAGAAACATGCATGATTTCTCTCTAATTAATGATATAAAATCCACTCATACATGAAAAAAAAAATGAAAAAAAAGGAGAAATTTACGTCTTTCTGAATGAAAATTTTGTTAGTTTTGTTTTCCTTTGTTTTAGCCTTATACAAGACGAAAACCCCATACGTTAGTGTAAGCACGATGACTTCATACAAAAGTTAATGAATTTCTATGGGGTCTTGGCATTCCTCCAATTAAAAAATGTGGAAATTTTCATTCACCAACTCTTGAGATTCATCCAATGCCGAGCAATGACCAGAGTTCTTCTCGAAACACTAAAAGTTTTGACAATATTGACATTCCTCTTATCGTGAGTTCCAAGGCAATTTTTACCTACATTCTTGAGATTGACAAGGCTTTTAAATCCATATTATCAAATGATCATTTGAAACCTAGACTGACTCGATGGGTTCCTCCTATTACAGGTAGCTTGAAGCTCAATACGGATGGCTGCTGGTATAGTGGGGAAAGCCAGCTGGATTTGGAGGGCTGTTTCAGGATGATCACAGCAAATGGTGTTTGGGATACTATGGCAAGATTTCATGTACTTCAAGCCTAGAAGCGGAACTGTGGGGCATCTACAAAGGACTTGCCATTATCTTGGAAAAAGGAATGACTTATGTGAAGATTGAATCAGATGCTTTAGTGGTTATGGAACTCATCAATGAAGGACCCAATGGAAATCACCCTTTGAGCTCGATTATTCACGATGCGAAGACAATTCATGCTGGAACAAACTCATCTCTTATTCATGTGTCTCGAAGTGCCAATGAATGTGCGGATCATTTAGCTCGGATTGGCGCAGAAAAAAATGAAGACCTTCTAGTTCTAGCAAATTACCCGCTCTCTTTGAGAGAGTATCTCATTAGAGATGGCCTAAACCTTAGGCAGATTCTTGGTTAGCATCATCCCTTGCTTTGTTATGTGTCTCTTTATGTTTATGAATTTATGTTGTAGTTTCTATGCCACTCTTGATGGCATAACTTTGTTTCTCACCTAGCTTTGTTTAATGCAATTCCGAAGTACGAAAAAAAAAGGAAATATCTTATTAGTAACGGTACAATATTTGGATAATCATGTCATAAATATCTTATTAAACAAATTGAGAGTGGGTTCGGTAAAATTGGTTCTCCCCTCTGTCCCATTTTGTTTGTCAATTTTAGAAAATCGTGTCAATTTTTTAACAGCTTATATATTTCAATTTATAATGTTTTTTTTGTGATTTTGAAAACTTTTTATTTTAGAAATAATCGAAAACCATTAAATAAGATCTATATTGCATATTTTTTAAAGTTCATGTCAGAAGATATAAGCAATTAATAGTCGACATGATCTTTGAAATTGGACAGATAAAAATGGGACAGAGAGAATGTAACATAATTAAAGACCTCAGCAACATAAAATGTCTCCTACTTAGTCAATGGCACTAAGGTAAATGGGTTCTGAAATATCTTCTCAATATTGAAAGACCAATCCAAGGAACTAGTTTACATGGAAAAAGTAATCTTAAAATAGGAAAACAATACAATGCCACACTCTACACGATAGAAGAGTGGTTAATTGGTAGTAGTTGTGATGTTGTCACATAATCTTTCAAAATGTCCTAAACTCATGTTCTCTCTTCTTCTTTTTTTGCACGGCAAAAAAGAATTTTATCAATCCAATATCGAAGATACAAGATTAAACGGGGCAAGAGAAAAACCAAAAAGGCTCTCGAGACCCAAAAGATTGGAAGGCTGACAAGAAGACAACCAAACAATCAAAAAAATAAACCTAAAACCCAACTCCTAAACTCCAAAAAACCAACAAGACAAACAAAAAACGAAAGACCACCAAAACAAACTCCAAAAAAGAAACACCGCTCAGAAGCAAACCCGATAGCAAAACCACACAAGCCAACAACAAAGACCACAAAACACCTAAAACAAACCAAACCAAGCAAACAAACCAGACAAGGAGAAAATTAGAGATTAATTTCAACCCTTGCCTTATTCAGGGCTTCCATCTCAGCAATCTTGCTTATGACCTCGTTTTCATCACCATCATAGCTAATTCCAAAAAGCTTGTCAACTTCCCATATGGCTTAAGCTTCATCTAATAGAATTCTGTTCCTGTTGTTAATTTCCTTCGATGAAATAGATGCAGATAGAGCAGCAGATGCCACTGTTGACCTTAGCACCACGCACTTCTTGTTTTTCCTATTTCCTTTGATTTCATTTGCATTAACTCTAGTGCATCCCAAAATTTCGTTTAAGCTCTTCCTGTTTCTTTTCCATTTTCTCCCTTTGATTGTTGCTTGAATAGGGATTTGGTTTGCATCAGAAAGGGATGGGCGATACATTTTGAGTGAGAGAATTCGGAGTGTTACGTGCCGTATCGGATTAAATTTTATTTGGTTTCCATGGAATTTGGGGTTTGGAGTGGACTCATCAGACTTCCTTTCAGCCCCATCATCATCTATTTCAGCCACCTCTTCAACAACTTTCATGGAGTTTTCCAGCTGCCTCGCAACTGTATTATCCTCGAAAGACTCAATTTCCTCTCTTGAATCGCCCAACTGTGAGTCACAGCTAGAAAAACAATCGTCGGTTTTGCTCTTAATTGAATTCGGCACCATGAAAGGGTCATCATCAACATCAATCTTAGATTCATCACCCCTTGAGTTATCATCTTCTCCCAACTTCTCTTCCTTTTTCTCACGCGTGGTTTTCTCTTCACTGACTAGGAACTTTTCAGCTTTATCAAAATCAGGCATTACAACTTGCTCCTCAATAATCCTTACCAGAAAGCTCTCCCCCTTACAATGCATCTCAATGGTTTGGTATATATTTTTTTATGAATGAAGTAGAAACTAGAACTTTTCCCACTGAAAAGTTCCTTTCCTTGATTATATCATCATCTAATTTTATAATCTCACCCCAATCTTTGAAAATGTGTCCATGTTCCACACATGAATGGGCACCCCATGGCAACTTAATCACACTGTTCTTGAGGGAAATAAGTGCATTTTAGGGTTCCGCTTATTTATTGTGTCACCACATCATTCCTTGAGACAATTTAGCTTACCTTCAGCAAATGCCGCATCCATAGCTGTAATTGATAAAAATGTCAAAAGGATCTGTGTAGGCCCAAGCTCCCTAACTTGAATATGAGGACCAAGATTAAGATCAATGGTTTGCCTAACCATCTTTAGAGAGCAAATGGAAGGAAGCTGAGCAACCGCACTCCTTTGAAGCCACTTGTGTGCTTTTTTCATTTCAGAGATGGATAAAGAAGTAGAGTTTCATTGCTCCTTTACGACCTTGGCGAAAGACCATTTCCCCCAATTCTGTTGAGAAAATTTTTCCAGCCCAACTCCTCCTCCTCCAATAGCCACCCCTGTTTGTATCTTCTTTAGTTCTTGGTTTACCCCATTTTTTTTCTCAAAGTTTGCCTTTTTGAAAAATAATTTCCTATCCCCAATCCATAGCCCATTAGTTTCAGAAATAGCAACATCAGCTAAGACAGAGCAGCTATCACGCATGAAACCAAACCTCCTACCCGAGATCTTGCTCTTCTTCAAAGGAATGAAAGCATCCCTTACTACTCCAAATCTGTTGAAAAAGTTTTTAAACCAACGCAAGCCCACATCTTCTAGTAGGTTATCAACGAATAAAGTGAAGAGAGAAATATTTCTGATGCTTCTCTTGAAATTATTGGTCCTTTCATCCATAACTCAAACAGCCCCAAAAAGTTCAAAGAAATAGATCCACAAAAAATGTTTGAATCCACCACAGCCCAGAAAAACAAGAGACAGAGGCCAAATGCAGATGCAAATATCTTAGATAACTTTTCACGAACACCTTATGTGCAGGAAGGCACAGAGACACCACTAGATTAACTAGACGTAAACATCACAGCCCAGAAAGCAATAATCGGCAGCACACGCCAAATAGAAAAACAACGGACACAGCCGCCTATAAATGAACAACAAATCGAACCCAGCAATCAGAGAGGGGTGCAAAAAGTGTATCTTGAACCGAACAAATAGTGTATTGTGAATCAAACAGTTAGAGATTGCACCTTGAACCGAACAAAGAGTGTACCTTGCTCCGGGTTGATCGAGATCGGACCACGGTCTGGGTATAGAAAATTGCTACCGGTTGGAGACCTAAGAGGCCGAAACTCATAAGATGAACGACATAATGAAAGAGAGGGGGAAACATGAGATAGGGTGATGGGAGAAAATGAGAGAGGGGGGCAGGGGAGAGAGTTCCTTCAGAAACAGGAGGCAGAGTTGTGCTCATGCGAAACCAAAAACCGGTAGAAAATCCTTGGAAGGCGCATTAACACAACCATGTACCCACCATGGTACATGAAAGATAAGTAGTCTATTGATTGCGTAAAACAAGTTTACAAGCAAAATAGGTCTTTCCTTCTGCTGAGCGAGAGAGATGATAAATTAGATCAAGCCATAATATAGTGTCTTGACATTAACTAAACAAACAGAACCTAACTCATTCAAGTTCTCCAATGCAAGTTTTTAGGGAAAAGAGTGCAGCTTTAACTTGCATCTGCTCCACCAAATGTGACATTCTGGGCATTTTTCTTCTCCCTGAAAGTGAACATATTAAACATGGGTAAGAAATAAGACCATGAAATAATGAAAAATGTTTTACAAAGAATACGGATCATTTAAAAATGAGGAAAGGAACAGGAAAAAGAAAACAAAGAGCATTACAAGGACAACCTTAAAAGCTATTGCCCTCATTTAACACTAAAGAACCAAAACGAAAACACAATTACTGCCATGCTCAGGCAAAGCTTACTCAATTAGGCATAGCCCCTTTCGATAGAAAAAGGCTTTGCCAACTCCAAAATGAAAACTTGGATACATTATTCAACCAAGCTGGGTAACTACCATCAGGCTGTAGATATTAGAGATGGTGTAAGCTGAAGATTCCAAATCGAACATTAATTACTTTTGTGTGTGAAACCTTGACATAATGGTTCTTTTGGACATCTTGCAAACCAAGTCAGTTATTCTTAGGGTGCAGACATTAGAGAGGTAGTCTTTTTTAAACCTAATAAATACCATTTGTTGTCTTTTCAAAATCATTTCCATATATCTAGGGAAAAAAAGAAAGAAATTCTTTATCACATTCTAGCTACAACAGAAACTCGAAATCAATG
The DNA here is from genome assembly GCA_022606695.1 of Vaccinium macrocarpon. Lineage (NCBI taxonomy): Eukaryota > Viridiplantae > Streptophyta > Magnoliopsida > Ericales > Ericaceae > Vaccinium > Vaccinium macrocarpon. The sequence continues at coordinate 3,255,660 of CM040173.1, forward strand.
TAATAATGAAAGTTGTTCATAAACTCCCAAAAAATAATGGATTCTTCTTTCTAAAATCCCTTATATATCCCAAAAGACTAAATGTCCAAATTCAAACTTCCTATTGTTATTTTACACAAAAAAATAATATGTACTTAAAACAAGAAGTCGCAAAATTCTGACAACTCATTAAAAAAAAAAAAAAGAACATGCAAACATACATACCCTGAAAGAGTAATAATGTTGCTTAAAGGACATCACTACAATATTTAGGAGCAACTTCTAAAACATGTAAAGCTTTAGGGGTAATCCGGGCTAAGCTTCCATGCTTACGCGGGGAAACCCCAAGAAACCCCAATAGTTTACATGCGGCCAATCTCTTACACCAACCTCATTTAGACATTTAGTCTATGGCCTAAAAGATTTGGTGTCAATTTAAGAAATAATACATTCTAGTGCCTTTGTCATAGTTAAAAATAAAAAAGTAGGGCTTAGTATGCGATGTGAACGTGAGCCTTAAACCAAGACTAGCTATTTTGCTTCAACAGCAATTATGGTTGCATACGGTCTAAAAAAATAGAAAAAGTAGTAAGTATGCCATAACGGTATGCAATATGCAGTCGGCCACCCTGTTAAAGGAATTCAAACAACATCAGAGAATTTACACAAACATTTAATGCGATGTTCAACATACTAAAAAAAAAATACAACCATTTAAAACTCTTTAATCAAGAAGTCTCCCAACTCTCCCCCAAGCATATGCAAATCCTAACCCAAAGAAATATCCCGATTGGAAGAAGCCTTCCAAGGTCACCATAAGCCCTTTTACTGTGTTGCTAAGCAAAGGTCTTCTTAAAATAGAATATTTACTTCCAAAATGCGATAATCAATAATAGCTCTTCATAACCTCTCAGATATGTTTTAAGGCTTTTAGCTCCCAACAATGAAAAAGATTGGATAAAAACTTATAAACTATTATTTTCTGCTGTGATTAGCCCCTTCATTAGCTCTTACCCTCGCTCAGGGGTGGGAACTAGTGTTTCAAGGGAAAAATAGAACCAAGAAAATTGTTTATCACCAAAATCGGCATCCATGTCTGACAGCAAACCAATTGCATTGTCACATGGAAGAGTTAGGAGAATAGAAACGGAGCCATTAATTATTGCTTAGGCCCTTAGGGTGCTAGTGCGAAATGGATTCAAACATGTAACCTCGTATTAGAACTTTCACAATGGAGTCATTTCAGTCTATAAGGAAATTTCAGACTGGATCATATTTTATGTTATCCCCGAATACCACCGTCGGTGTCTAGAAAGCAGGGGTGGGAACTAGTGTTTCTATCAAAAAACAGAACAAAGTAAATTATCTATCACCAAAATTGATATCCTTGTTTGACAGCCAATCAATTGCATTTTCACATAGCATCATCAATAAGTGCAACACAAACCAACTTTTCAAGGACTAAACTAAAATATAAATGTCAACTTCAAGAGTTGGAAGCACATCATATTATCCATAGTTCTAACCCTATATAAAGGCACGCAAAAAAACATAAAAAGTGTGAACCAAAGCATTTTGCATGCGTAATCAGATCCTTGTAATTTAAAGTTTGAGAACAATCTATACCAGACTAGAAATATACTCCCTCTGTTCCATAATATTGGTCCCCTAAGAAACTACGTGCAATTTTCAAATTTATTTTCACATTAAAAAATAATGCATCTACAAAATAATTTTTGAATTTTTTTTGCACCATTTAAAAGTTCACAATGAGATCTATCAAACAAGATCATAAAATAATTTTTGAATTTTTTTTGCTCCGTTTAAAAGTTCACAATGAAATCTATCAAACAAGATTCATATTGCTGAACAAATTATGTTCACAAGTACATTATTTTTTAGTTTGAAAATTGCACGTAGTTTCGTAGGAGACCAATATTATGAAATGGAGGGAGTAGTAAAGTTTGCCTACTGAATGACGGGATCCCTTTGAAACCAGAATGCCGTCATAGAGTCCCACTGCTGCCAACTGCAGCTTCACCTTTGTTACATTATAATGCATGGACACGAACACAGACACGGGGACACGGGAATTCTAAAAATATGGGGATACGGACACGGCAGATGACACGCCACGTGTATATTTATTTATATATAATATAATATGATATATAATTTTTTTTAAGAAAATATAAACAAAACAAAATGAGAAAAACTTCTATACATATGAGAGAAATTATATGAAGAAATTACACTTTTTTTACCCCAACTATTGATTAATTATAAATTTACCCCAAAAAGTTATAAAAAAATTTAGTTTGACCCTTGCCGTGTCCCCAGCCATGTCTCAGCCGTGTCCCCCTCAAAAATTCAAATTAGTCGTGTCCCATCTGTGTCCCCCTCAAAAATTCAAATTAGTCGTGTCCCCATCCACATGGCGTGTCGAGACACGTGTCCCGCCATGTCCCCATGTTGGGACACTGCGGTACGGCGACCTCTAGAGGTGTCGGTGCTTCGTAGCCTTTGTAAAGTTCCCTTCTCAGTTCATACCAGTTATCAAAAGTAAAAGCCCAAGGTACTCCGAAAAAGCCAAGCCTGAGGGAATTCATAAATTATGCAGAGTACAAGTCCAGAAAGATAGCAACATTACCCTAAGTTGCTAATAAAAAGTGGCCAAGCAATTTCCATTATTTATAAAACAGTTATTATGACAGTAAAAATCGTAAACAATATCAGACAAAATAAACCACTCTGATGAAGGAAAGAGAGATTAACCTTCTCCAACTGCCAATCAGCAGGATGTCGCCAACAAACAGATCGGCCAGGTTGATCATTTAGATGAATCACACCCTCTGGAAACGTAGCATACTTATTATGTGATGCTACCATGCATGGGACACAACGCTAGAAGACCTTTTGTTCACATAAGTAGCATGCTTGTTGAAGAAAGATGTCAATGCTAGTGATACATCTCAAACAGTAACCCAAAATAGCACAGCAGTCACAAACCATTTATTCGCATTCAGAAACAACTAGGGAAGGAACTCAATATAATTACATCAAGAAACATAATACATAATCTAATGGAAACATAATAACCATTTGGCTGTAATGAAATTCACTACAAGTTTTTACAGTCGGTATATGATGATCAACTAAGCAGTGGACACTTCAACATGTTCAACAACCAATCGAGGCAGGCAGCACCCCAGCAATTGTAAAACAATTTGAGGACACGAAGTTCAAGCAGTAAATGAACCAAGCAAATTGCTACCGTGAGTAGATAATTGAGCTTAAAAACTACAAGTAAAAGCTAGAAGCAGTATAGAGAGAAGTATACATGCTGAGGGGATTTAATTATCTTCAAAAAGGATGACCAACATTTTTCTCTTGCACATGATGAGTGGAAAACTGCTTGACAACCATGAACGGAGCATAACACCTCCTCCTCAGGATGGATAGACGTCTGGCAAACCTGACACTTAACCTGCAATGCAATAGATTAAACACAACTTTCACAATGCCATATTGTTAGCCGGAAACTAAAACGACTCTGAATTGGAAATTGGGTCTCCACCAAATAAGCATTGCTCAACTAATTCAACGAGAAAATACAATGTATAAACATGCAACATAAAATTTTTGTCTTAAATGTTTAATTATCCATAAGCCCTGTTTGGCGACAACATTCATGAAATTCAATTTAGCATTGAAAAAGGTAATCTCCAACAGTGAGCAGTTCATTTGGCGTTTGGGATATCTAAAAGCTGCGTTTTGATATAGGATGGTAGTTTTGGCTTTTAATATGTTTTGGTTGTTTTAGGTGGATTTCGGCTACAATAGAGAAGACCAACATCTGATCTTCATGTTGCTGAAAGGTCAAAACTGACAACTCTTGCCCTCCCAAACTCAGTTAAAAGAAAAGACCTGGACATCTGGCATAGTGGTCTTGCCGTGTAGTCTAGTACTGGGTTCAAGCTCACAAAGAAACGTCAACACCCAAAGTTGCAATCACATTCACTAACCCCATCCTCCTGCCGGCAAAAAAAAAAAAAAAAAAAAACTTCGTTTAACGGAATTAGACGTTCTTCTTGAAAAGAAGTAGTAGCAGATAAGAAATTAAACATTTTGCATAAGCAGCAATACATAAAAATGTTGACGAATCGACTAGACCCACTATCCACTAGTGAGAGGGCATGTGTGGATTGGCACACTCCAAATGAGTGATAGCTAGTGAACCCCTAAATCTCAAGCCTTAATCAGGCCAATCCCGAGGGATTAAGTACACGAGCTAATTGCAAACAATGCATTACAAATTAGACTGGGCAGTAGATACTCAAGTTTCAAGTTTGGACTCCCGAATTCATTTCTTTAAGTTGTACAGGTTCCAAGAAACTATGTAGCAGAACAAGTATTGCATATTACCAAATGTATTTCTCAAATTGAAGCTAACTGCCAAACAATGCATTACAAATTAGACTGGGTATGAAAGAGCGGATATTTCAGTCCAATTATTTTCCCAACTCTTCTACTCCAAGATAGTTGAAGTAGCCAAATCCAAAAGCACAGGCTAACAAACTCCAAAAGCTTTTTCGTTTCCGCCAATCAGCTTGAGGCAAATTAGTAGGTTAACAACCAGGGGCTAAGATTCTTCATAAACTCAAACCTCAACCTTCCCTTCCCAGCTTCCAAACCTCCCGCTCGGAATCTGAGAGGTGAGAGGTACTACCAGATGAGCCTAAGAGCTTTAAAGTTCAACAAAATCTTAAAACGAAGAACTTTAAAAAGTTCAAAGACATGTAAAAATTATGGCATCAAAATTGGAGATTAATAAGTGAATCCAGCTACGGGAAAGAGTAGAGAAATTATATGGGGGGCTAAGAAAGCGGTACCTTTGTCGGCGATAATTCTGACCGGACGGGCAAAAGTACCAGGGTAATAGCGAGGGATAGAGCTTCGAATGAGTGTCATAACCGACGTCGTTTCCAGGGAAAGGCCACCTCTGCATACGCGAGTTATATGGAATTGGGTTTTATGGTTTTGATTCAATGGAACAAGACCTATTTTCAGAAACATAAATTCATTGAGATCAAGTACGAAACGTAGATCAATTGACATGATTGATTCGCATAATCTAATTTCAAACACAATAATCAAAGTGAACGTCTCAGATCATCAACATATTTCCAGGATTGGTAGAAATCCTCGTTGCACTCTCCGGTGAAATATCCCTTCTCTAAATAGGTTTGAGATTTTTGATTCAGTGAAACCAAACCTATTTCAAGAAACAAAAATTCATTCAGATTAAGTACTATTTTATATTTTTTGAATGTAATATTTCAGAATGATATATATCATCATATTTTCTATATTATTAACGTCTCAGATTTTCAGAATATGGTCGATATACTTAGTAATTTTCCTTGTAATACCCAAGAGTTATTAGAAATTGAATGTTACTCGGACGACGTCGTTTCCTAGGGAATGACATAGGTTCAACCTATGTCATGACGTGGAATATATTTTTAATTCTTTTTTTTTCCCCGATCAGCAGCCTCTTCCCAAGCGAACATGGATTTTCACACGCTTCGCCTTCTTCTCCTCCCTCTGTAATCGACCTCCCCTGCAGCTCTCCCTCCCCCTCCGGCAGCAGGTCTACCGCCAGTGAACAATCCGGCAGCCCTCTCTCCCTTCTGCGGTGTGAAAGATGCGATTTTGCAGTGAAGCCCGGTCGACAACGTTTCGAAGAGAAGGCCTTCTTGGAGTTTGATATGGAACAGGTTTGGTTTTTAATCCAGTGAAACCTAACCCATTTTAAGAAATTCAATTAGAATGGATGTGAACTTTCCATACAGAAACCACCAAAAGTATAAGTATCTTTATGAATTGGTACCGGTCATTTTTCCATTTGTGTCCAAGTTGAGACAAGTCCGTGTGTCTAATTGGTCGTAGGATTGAATGTGATTTCGTGTTGGACCTCATTTCAGCATTTGGATCCCACAATCGGAGGAGGAATTACTGATGTGAGGAGCAAAGCATGAAAAACTTCGCCCAACCAAATGTTGCCTGAGGTCATTAGCTTTCTTTTAAGAGTTTTGATTTTCTCATTTTAGTTATTTGGGAACCAACCCGCCTCTATGTTGTTGCTTTCATGCTTCTCTGAAGCTTCTTAAGAATTCATTTTTGTCTTCAACTTCTTTGTTGCTTGGTTGTATTGTTATGTGTAAAAATCGTAGTTTATAATATCATAATCCCAAATCTCTTTTAGCAGCGAAGGATTCTTCCTCATGGTGCAGATGCTAGATATGAGAAAAATGAAATAAATTAGGACCAAAATTGATCTTCGCAAAACACAATCACAAATTCAGAAGATCAAAAAGAAAGACAACAGAGAGAGATAAACAAGAAGGTTGCAATGGGGATCGGGTACGGGATGGTATAGTCAGTCCCTACCCTGATCCCCTCCCCACCCCGCCCCATATCCCCGTTAACACATATATGTTTATTATAACTTATAAATATTTTCATCTCACACACAGTCACACTCTTCCTTCAGCTTCAGCGCTGCACATCCCATCCCTCCTCTCAAATCTCAAGGTCTGGTTCTCTCTCTCTCTCTCTCTCTCTCTCTCTCTCTGTATTCTGAACAGTTTGTGGTTTCTATATTCCCATCACCAATGCTCCATGCCGGTCCTACTGAAGTGCATTGGCATGCGAAGGCTCGGATTAATGCAGAGCCAACTTTTATATTGTGCATGGGTCGGGAGCCATCCAGGGGAAGAAGGTGCTGGGCATGGCGCCTGAACTGAAGAGGCTAAACATCCTGCCTTTCAAGATGTGCAAACCACCAAATATACCTGTTACTCTATCCTTTATTACACCCTTTGAAGCCATTTTTTTTACAGCTTATTCAGTTTCAAATTGGAAATCCACATGCTTAGGTAATGGTAATCCAAAAGGTCTAAGGTATTTGGTTTCAATTTTTTTAATTTTCAACTTAGCTTCCTTTTCAGCATAAAAAAAAAAAAAAGCTTAAAAAGGTAACTTTTAAGAGCAGGGTTTAGATGCTTTTTGGAAAAGTGCTGAAGAACTTGAAACACTCAAGAGATTACACTTTTCTTTCAAACTAGCGTGACCTCAAGTATTCATTGCTGTTATGCAAAACTGCAGGTGGTTGCAGCCTGCATATGATAAGACTCGGAGTAAGAAGGCCTTCTTTGATCCCTCAAGGTCTCAGGACTTTCTGTTCATTTCAGGCACCAAGGTATTTTTTCGACTCTTATTAGCACAACCTTATTTTCATATCAGAAGAGTAGTAGCTAAAACACATCAAAATACAAAAAAAATTGAAACGTAGCTTTACATTCTAATGAATCACCATAGCTGAAAAAGAAAAAAAAAATGTTGCATATGGAATTGTTGTTCATCTGTTTGGTTGCTTGAATACCACATATGTGAGTGCTAGCAAAGAACGAAGAGAACCCTCCTGATGGATTTAAGTGTCACAGTTGTTGGAAAGTGTTGGTAGAGTACTACACAGTTTGGCTCCCACTGGTGATGGCAAAGTCTGTAAACTTGTGCCTGCTTAGAAGGATTTGTTGTATGAACATGTAATAGTTTGGGAGAATTGAAAACTAGATTTGCCTCCATTGGGTTATTTGTTCAAAAGTGGTAAAGATTCTGTGTCCAGCTCTTGAAATAAATAATATGAGGCACTGTCAGAAAGAAGATTTGGCCTCATAACTGTGATTAGAGATCTAAAGATGGAATCTTGAAATTGTTGAACTGCATCATATTCTGATTGTGCTTTTTACAAGAATGTGTAAATCTACATTCTTCTCCCTTTCTTTAGTCATTTTTGCTTTGGTTGTTTGAGGAGTGTTTCAGAAGCCAAAATTCTGCTAGCTCACACGAATGCCTCTTTGGTGTCCACATATACCGTGAAGCTAATTCAAGTGCAGATATCGCTGCACATCTTGTAGCAGAGCAGGAGGAAGAGTTTGTGGAATGCAAGGAAGTCCCTAAGGCAGCTAGACAAAGTGTCATGGATGATGCTCTGGGCATAGGACGCAATAGGGATTAGGTGGCCTTGGGTCAGTTGTTCTCTTTGCTTTGCTATATGATACTATATTTGAACTTCTTGCAAGCCATATTCCTTGATGCCAAATCCAAGTGAAAGTGCTGCAAGTTCGAAAAGCATCAAAACAAAGGGATTTTTCAAAGCCACCCAAACAAAAAAGAACAAATTTTTCGCTTGCGGCATTCTGTAAGACTAAGTGTTCGATCCAAACGCTTCATTTCTTTGCAAAATATCCTCTTCGTCTCCACGAATCCCATCATCTAAATTTGTTTTCAGAACAGATGCAAGTCCCTCAACTCCACCAAATTTATGAAGCTGGTTCAGATCTTATCACTTCACAAATTTGGTGAGGGATGACTGATTGATTTTGGGAAAACAGGGGTGTGGTTTGAAGATATCGATAATTACTACTTTTTCATTTTTGGGTTTTAACAAGGGAGAGGATAAGGCCCTTGAGCAGTAGAAAGTAGAGAATGCCTTTTGCCATCTCTTTTGGCTGGTGGTGCTTTTGGGATTTAACAAGGGAGAGGACAAGTCCCTTGAGCAGTAGATAGTGGTGAGTGCCTTGTGCCATCTCTTTTGGTTGGGTTTAGTAGTTAGGGAGGTGGATGACTCCAAGTTATGAAAGGTAGCTTGGAATATTGAAAACATGTTTTCAGAAAACACAAAATAAGATTTCGATCCAAGTTATGGTGATGAGGAAAATGATTTAGTAGATTATGCAATTAATGTGAAGAAGGATCTCTCTCTCTCTCTCTCTCTGCCAAATTGCTGCAAAGTGAACTGGATTTTCCCTCCTGAAAAGGAACTAAGTTGTGGTTAATACGCTTTTTTTTTTTGTAGTAATCTTGATACGCGGTTATTCAGGCATTGGTGACAAAAACAAGAAAGGCCATGCTGAAAAGAGCAAAAAAAAGCAAAAGCAAAAGCAAGGCCGTGGCGACAAGAGCAAATAAGGCAGTGGCGCAAGGTTCTGAATTTCATATCCGATTTGGTACTGCTTTTGTAACTGGTAAGGAATTGTTTTAATTTATTGTTTACACTTGTTGTTATAATTACTTTATATTTATATATATTTTATGGAGTAATCCCCAAGTAAAATAGTAATGTTGGAGAGATACATGGAGTTTGTTTTTACCTGAGTTGTCTCCTTAAAATTCTCCACAATATCAAAGGGTAGCTGGATTATCTCTAACCAATTATCGTTAGCTTCCTGTGCCTAGCTATACACACACACACACACACACACACACAAGATATACCGCTATTAGCTTATCATCCAACCTAATGCCGTCTATTGAATACAAAACTGAAAACTTCTGATTCCTTTTCTTCTTTCGTTAACCAATATACAAGTGCTCCCTATATATTCCTACTTCACTTGTTTATATTCTTATCAGTTTTTGTATATGTACTTGCCGCTGATTTCATACTAATTTCGAGTGTTGGAAAACAATTTGGTTCATGAGTTTAGTTCATTGCATAGAAGGGGGCTCGTACGTTGTTGTATCATGGGAAAAGAGCATCATTCAATCGAATCAATCCTGCGCAAAAGAGTGTATCTTTTCTAAGGAGAGCGCTATTCGCATTCCTCGACCACCCCACAAGCTTTTCTAATCCTTTCTCTATCTATTTAATTTCTTGAATGTAATTGATTAATATTATTTAGAATTATTATTCTATCATAAATTCACATTTAATATATTTTCTCCAACAATCTTAGGACAGATAATTTAGGAATTTCTTTATAAGAATAATTTCAAACATGAGTGGTAATAATGATTATTTCCTTTTAAAAAGGATTGTAATCATGCTGTTAACAATGGCCCTGGATATGTTGTCCCAAATTTCCTGTCTCAATCTGCTGTCCCTTGCTTATTCTGCTGCCACATAGCCTTTCGTTGCTTCCTCTTCCAGCCCCATCTAACTCTGCTACTTCACACCCTTCCATTTCCGCTAACTCCCTTCCACGTTTTCTTCTCAGGCGCCATTTCTTTTGGAGACTAGAATTCTCTTTTCACACAGCTCTTGGCGCCACTTCTTTTGGAGACTAAAACTCTCTCTCTCTCTCTCTCTCTCTCGGTTTGTTTCTCTAGCTAACCCCACTTACTCATATTCAATTGAGCTGATTTTTTAAAGGATCAGTAAAAAAAATTATTTTAAAGCTAACAAACAGTTTGGATCATTCGTGGGGGACCCAAAAGTGAGTCCCACAAAAAGTTTGAACGTAGAACTGGTTTTTTACGGTTGATCTTCAGGGTACTTGCACAATAAAAACTGACAATAAAATTGTTCAATATCCTTTCTCTTCCAAGCGCATTGCTAAAAATTGATCCAATGCTTAGCGTAGTCACAATTAACGGTGCCCCAAAACTTTGAAATAATTGATTATAATCAAAGCACTTATCATTTTTATGTTTTTCATCTGAGGAATAAAATTGCCATTTTATGGCACACAATTGCATGTAATAGTATATATTTGTCAAGAAAAAAAAACTTGCGGATAGTATATACTAACTTTGGTATATATTGAATCATTGATGGTCAAATTTGTAATAGTATATACTAACTTTGATTGGAAAACGTGGAAAGTAGTTAGAGGGGTGGAAGGGGGGTTAAAAGGAATGGAGGGATGCGAAGTAACAAAGTTAGATGGGGCTAAAAGGGGAAGCAACAAAAGGCTACATGGCAACAGATTAAGCAAGGGACAGCAGATGGGGACAAAAAAGTTGGGACAGCAGATGAGATGGGAAAATTAGATATGCCCATCTTTACACTTTGCATGTGCTATGGAACCACAACACAACACTTCTTGTAGTGTAGTCAATGCATGTACTGATTGGTCATGGCACTATGGATGAACTAAAGTTGGTGCATAAATGATGTTAGAGGGCTGTTGCCCTCACTCAAAACTTAGCACAACATTTGACACAATGATAATCGGAGCCCTACGCTAACAATCGGAGCTGTTCAATTTGTTTAAAACATGTTTGTAAGGGTTTCTGTAAAAAATCATCTCATTTGGATATAGGTAACGGTTTGATTGGTTAATTCAGTTTTACCCTCTACAATTTGACAGGAATCAACTGAATGAACCGATCAAGCCCTTATGGATATCCAAATGAGTTGATTTTCACGAGAGCTCTTAAAAACATGTTTTAAACAAATTGAACAGCTCCGATCATTTACTTGGGGCTCAAACAAAAAAGTTGTGTCAAATGTTGTGTTATTCATTGTGTGAGGAAAATCGCCCCCTTGATGTTAATGCTAGTTTTTGTAGATTGTAAACTATGCCTAATAAGAAGTAGCAGTTAACTAAATATGAACCTTCATATGCATTCAGGTAATTCAAGGAATCATTCCGGGTTGTGATTAACATTTGTTTGATTGAGGACTGGGGAGTACTTTTGTACGTAGTTTGTGAATCAACTGTAATTTGTTATATATGCAGATGTATGTATTTTGTTTGATTATGGTCATAATGTTTGTGTAAAATAAACATAGGGATGAGTGATATTTGAGACTGCGCGAATAGGAGAGGATGAAACAAAATACTAGTACTGAGAACTTCCAATGATGATATCATGACAAAATTTATCAGCCAGAAAAAGGGGGAGAGGGGTCCAGTGCTGGCCCGAAACATCTCCCCAGGCGGGGAGATTAACTTTTTATTAGGGGGAATTTTTATTTATTTATAAATAGATTTGAGGGGAATAGTTTAATATAGTAAAGTTAAAATAGAGAGTTTGATTTTGTGAATTTTTGATAAAGTGACTTGCTAATTTATAAAATGTGTTTTTGAAGTTAAATTTGGTGAAGATTTTGGTGCTCCTGATAAGGATGATCTTAGAAACACTAGAATGCTTAATTTGATGGAAGCGAAGCATTGGTTGACTGCCACTAGACATGTACATTTTCTTCAATGATGATAGATAGAGTATACATAGCTGGGACATTAAGTTGGGAGTGCACAAGTTTCACCAGCCATATTCTCACTTTTATCTTGGCCATAACAGTAACTTGAGTTTGTCGACATGCTGGACATATATATATCCATGAAGCTAGAGAAAAAGAGCCTAGAGCAATTTGGGGCGGCTGCCCATATTTTACCCAATTTTCCTAATTGTATCCCTCCAATTGGCAGCCTCAGGAATAATTTGCAGGGGTAAATCAGTCTTTTCATGTTATGGTGTGCTGGCAAGCCTTTTTGCATGTGATGTACGGGTTGGCACCCTCTGAGGGCTTTGGCGGGTGGGGGTACGCTTGCGTCACAAGCGTGTTCTCTTTCTCCCCCTTCGTCTTCACTCTTCAGCGCGCTCTCTCTCTCTCTCTCTCGATCCCATTAAACTACTGACAATCTCGCCGGCATAACCACCAAAACCCATCATCGCCAAGCACTGGGAAAAAGGAGAGGCCTCTGGGTCAGAGAAGACGACTAACCCACTGTATCATAGCACAGCCGGAATTCTGCTTTTCAGTTACCCCTGAAAGCCCTAACTCTCTCTCTCTCCTCCGCAATGAACTATCCAATTGTACGATAATTTTGAATTATATGCGTTCAATTCACACCCTGAAATTGGGTTCTATTTTATATATTTATTTCCTGGGTCATTCTTCCTGTTGAGCCTTTTTGTACTTGAGATCACGATTTGCCTTCATCCACGTAACTGGGTTTGTCTGATTTCCATTTTTATTTCACTTATTGAACTGGATTTGTTATGTTTTCGATCTTGGTTACCAAGAAATTTATTATGTTTGGACCTGTGAAGTTCAAGCCGGAGATGGATGTGAGCCAGTGAGTGTACCGCCAAGGCCGTGGGAAATGGAAATGGAAATGAAAATGGTTCACCTTCACACGTTACACTGTTATATAGTATTTCAGATTTGCTTGGGGGATTCTTGGGTGCGTTTTAATTTTAGGTTCGATTTTTCCATTAATTGGTTGGTCTTTAATGTGCAGGTCTGGAAAAACCAATCAATGGACTCTCGATCTGGTTGATGAACTCTCCAAAAATACCTGATACTTAAAAGTGAGTGCTACGTTGATCTTCTATTCTTGAACTTGTTCGGAGGTGTTGATAGTCTCTGGTGTCTAATTGTATTGATTAAGGTGAGATCAACTGGGGTTTCAAATCGGACCCCAAGGGGCAGGTCCTAAATTATTTTCCAGAATTGGGATTAAAAAAAGAAGTGAGGATTCTCCTAATTGGAAGGGAAATTGACGACGAAGAGAAATCGAAGTTGGGAACTCATTCTCATGAGATCCAATTCCCATAATTGACGCTCTTGGTTTATTTACAGAAAATTATAGCCAAAGTTTCCTAAAATTATGTCATTTGATTATTATGCTTCATTTGTGGGGTTATTTCTTGGTTGGTTTTAAGATTGGACTAGAGATTAATTTGTTCCTTGGGTACGAATTTAAATTGGTCAAAATTTTCTCTTTATGCTTTTCATGGAATTTGATTTCCATTTTTATTGTTCACTATCTGCCCAGTTCAGATGCTGGCAGTTCTACGTTCACTCAGGTTATGCTCATTGGTACTTACTTTTATAGCATCCTATCGGCCGATGAAAAGGTATACACATATTTTGTCTTGCTTCAGTTTCTTAATTTTGCACTTGTTTCTGTACATATCCTGGAAATTAATAATCACATGTTGGTATGCTACGTGTTGCATATAAGTCAAGTATACTGAGTGTAAAACTATGTATTCCGCATGGTTGAGGTACCAGTCACCATTTTCTGTATATTGAATCAAGAAATAATATGGAAGAAGAAATGGTTGATCTGTATAGAGATTGCAGTGATGCTATTGTAATTCCTCCTAGAATGTCTGCGATAGGTTCTGTAACTCTTACAGTAGTGGACCATTGTTACCCTCTCAAATGATATAATCCAAGTCTATTTGGATTTCATATACTTTTGGTGCGTTTCCAGGAGCACGCTTAGGGTAAAATGCAAAAAGAGAATTTTGATACTTACGTTTGGTGTCTTTGTACAGGAGCTTTTTTGTGGCTTTCTTGTATCTACCATTTGATACTTGAATATCTTGGCTTCGATAGTAGATTTTCATGATTCGAGTTAGATTCTTTCTTTCATGTGATGAATAAATATATCCGTTAGGAGATCTTCAAGCATCAAAGTAGCCAGAACCAAGTTAAACATCACCATTTTGTACAGGAACTCTGCAAAAAAGACCTTCCATGAAAACCAAGACACAGAAATTCCTGGTGTATCCATATAGTGAAAATATCATGTATTGCTTTTGGCTGTGTAAGAAGTCTAGGCTAATAACTTCAATGATCCCCCTTCAAGTGCTCAATTAAATTTCCAACTATAAATTTGGCGAAAAAAGTTGTGGTAAAACAAAGGAGGTTTAACTCGAACATGTTGCATGTTGAAAGCATAAAAGCTTCAGTGAATAAGTTCTACGTAATTATGCACGTTTTTAAAAAGCTTGAAGCCAATTTCTCTTTTTGCATTATTTCAGCTTACAAAAACTAAAAGTTCAGATTCAGCTGGACTTCTATGCACCAAAAAGCTGCAAGCTTCCAAAATGCAATGCATAATGCACGTAGAGGAAAAATATATTTCATACCTAGAGCATAGTTTTGAATATCGTTCGATACGGTACGTGTTGGCCGGTTCGTCTCAGGGTTAGGAGGCTCCAATACCGATACATACCGTACCGTATCGGCCGATACACCAAAAAAGTTAAAAAATTCACGACCGCTACACCCGATTCCTGTGATGTATCACCGATACGTCCCAATACCGATACACCAATACAGCGACCGATATTGCTTTTTAAAACTATGACCTAGAGTATTTGGAATTTCATATTCCTCTATGGGTTGCTTTCCTGTGATATGGTGGCTTTTGGAGGCTAGGAATCTTGGAGCAGAGAGCCAGAGAGGTCATTAAGTGGTCTACTGTAGTTTAAATAAAACAATAGCTTATTCATTTTACGTTGGGTATTTGGTTGAGTAGAATGTCACAGCAGCTGATCCTAAACTAGGTAACTCTAATAATCACTAAAGCTTACTTTTCGAAGCTATTGCATAGATGTTCTCTTTGGAATCCTCAAAATTGGACCGCGCTGAGAAGCAAACAGCTCATTTGTGGCAGAATTAAGAGTAATTGACCAAGGATAAGTCCTTCAAATACTTCGTTTCTATCTGCATTAAAGTTAGACAATATCCGTAGAAACTGATTAGCTAGACTAAAATTTTAAAAAGTTCTTTCTTACCCAAACCGTAGTGGTGTTGCTTCAGAAGTGCTTCAGTTATCTGTAAAATAGCTTCTATTGGAAAGCCTGCTACATAAGTGTAGTATTTCTGTGTCTACATGTCTATGCTCTTGCCTCCGATTTTTATCTCAGTGAATATCAAGTAATTTTTTAAATGTTACATTAGCATTGATTTGTTCATTATCTTGATCAATTCAAGTATTCAATTGGTTTTGGACATACATGGTAACTGCTTCATCTTAAGACTTGCGTGATTAACCCAGTTCTGAAAAGGGAAAATATAGATTGGTTTCCTCGTTTTTTCTTTTGCTTCTCTATTTTGGTAGTGTAGTTCTAGGTATAGATGATTTTTTGACTCTGCCCGTTAACATACGTATCACCCACATTAAAAATAATTACTTTTCCTCTTCTAGATAATTAAAAATGCGCAATCAAGGTCATATTCATGCAGCTTTTTTCATATTTCCATCAATTTTATTCATTTAAGCTCTGAGTAATTTTTTCCCTCAAATTCGAAAGATATATGATCTTTGCATGAATCGATCGATTTCTAATTTTTTGAACTGAAGAAGACAAAAACTTAGAAGCGTATGAGGGGTTTCCTCGGTCTGTAAGCAACTAAATGGTAACTTTTTCAAACTCTTGATTCTCTGTCATTTTTATCTACTCTTCTTTTATTATATGAGTTATTTGGCATCTGGTCTGATACTTCATTTCTAACTACATTAAATTTGCAGATTATACATAAAACTGATTAGTTAGATTGAAATTCAAAAAAAGTTCTTCCCGACCCAAATCATTAGTGATATTATTTGACAAGTGCTTCAGTTATCTGTGAAGTAGCTTCTATTCGAAAACCTACTACATAAATGTGGTATTTCTCAGTATACATCTCTATGGTTGTGGACTCGGATTTTTATCTTGTTTCATATCCAGTGATTTTTAGATGTTACATCCAATTAATACGAAGTATACGGTCTTCGGCTGAACTTGTTTAATGTGTAAATTGAGATATTAAGAGACTGCTCATTTATCTGCTATTGCTATGCTACGTAACTCGCCTGTGCACACATTCAAAACCTTTGAGCATATGCGTGAACTAAAGGTTTTTAGTATGGCTATGTTTTGCTTTTGTGTTTGCCACTTTCAGACTTAAAGGTCTGGTCTTAAGATAATTGAGAATCAAGATAAAAGGATGGTATCTGGTTGTGCAGTACTACTCATCGAATAATTGTTTTCCTTATGCTTGGCAATATATCTACAAGAAAACTTAGGCGGAATATTAATCGCTTTTTGCTTCCAGTTTTTTGTTTGCTCTCATGGTGAAGATCAAAGTATGCCATTGTTTGTACCAGATAAGAAAATAACATCAATGCTACATAAATTAGCATTAGTAATGCAGCATGGTTTAGTTTTATTACGTAGGAGTTCTTGTAGAATTTGAATGATAAAATTAAAGCTCAGGGAAATTACTTACATTAGCAATAACTAATGCTTGCTTTTCGCTTGAACTTTAGTAGGTGGAAACAACAGAGCTCCAGATGGGTATGGACATAGTAAAAAACTTCGAATCAGGTTTCCTATCCAGATTAAGTTAAGAACCTTGACTTAGGTGCAAACTAATGCAGAAAGAGTTTTTGCTAGCTGCTCCTGCTTTGTGTTCCTCCTCTCCTACTGCTAAGTATGAATGTCTTTTTCACGTGCTGTATTAGAATGCTGAGAATAGGTAGCTAATACACTCTGAACATTATCATGTTTTTAAAGTTGAACGAGATGCAAAGCTGTTGATGCTATCAAAACATGAAAATTTAATTGATGATACTGATGCTATTATAAGTGTCTGGTCAGTTTTAAGATACCTCTAGCCTTTTGAGGCTAAGTTTTAACAAAAAACACATATTATTTCTGCAGCATGAAACCATTTACAGTTTCATCGTGGGATCAGTTTAATGAAGTTGAGACAGCTGCCATGGGAAAACTAGCAGGCACTTTCCCCGTGGCAATAGGAATGAGGCTCAAGATCTGATCTTACTACGGTAAATTTATTCATATTCAACCTTTAATTTCCCCACCTACACTGATAAATACTATACTCCTGCCCTTTAGAATAAATCTTCAATCTCCTCCACTTTACTCCTCTCCACACAAATCAGACGATAATACCTTGTTCAGATAGGCATCAATCACAGCTTATGCCTCATACGCATGGACTACTTACAGCTTTAACATTGTGCACGTTAAACAAGAAGGCCTTTTCAGTTAAGCCATGAGACCTTGTTCACCGGACATGAATCAAACCTTGTACGATTGATCTTGAGCATAAATTCCAACCACGGAAAAATTATGCATGAACTTTGAAAACAGACCACAAAAAACAAAAGCCACAAAAACCCATTTCCCCTCTTAATTTCCATTGATTCAACTTCTTCAAATTTCAGCACCGATTCCCCTTTAGAACTAAGTTAGCATCTCATATTCGTTATTACTTTTCTTATTTCAATAGCTAAGTTCCTGTAACAAGAAAATGTTCAAATTGCACAGGTATCAGGCTAGCAACACAGAATTCAACAATCTTCGCTTTCAATCCACCAATCCCTGAAGCCACAACATTGCAGACATGGTAAACCAACTTCAAAATGCCTAACAAAATTCTGAAATCCAATTCTTAATAGCAATTATATGCAGGTGTTTGGCCAATGCAAGCAAGATGAAAGAACTATACTTGGTAGAACCACCAAAGCCAACAAAGATAAAGCAAAGGAAGCCAAAGAATGACGACCAAGTGTAGAAGGCATCGTCTGTGTCACAAATTTCATCCAGAAATTACTAACTCGCTTGTTCAAAGTGCGATAGAACAACAAATGAATTTGGAGTTGCACAATTTTGGTGCAACTATTGCAAGGAAGATGTTCCTGCTCTTGCAGAGTAACCCCTTTCATATCCTTCTATATTTCCATGTTTCTTATGAAATGTGCTCATTCATCAATCAACGATGCTATCTTTGAACTTAATTTGAGATGAAACATTTTGGACAAAAGAAGTACGCTCATAAAGATCTTTGACTAAATTTCAATCGGTAGTGTAAATATGGTACTGCTGTTCATTTCATTACAATAGACTATTATGTTTACTAACCAGGTTTGACATTAGACCTTCTGAATTTAAAAGGTAAAAAAGAACTCTGGGGGGGGGCAGAAATTGATACTCTTATCTCACTAAGTTACTCTTTAATCTCTTTTGCATATCAATCCGTAAATATCTCCTATTCCCCAATTGCTTTCTTTGGGAATTTAGTGAGTTTTGCTATGCTAGAAATCAAAGAATGAGTTGGATTTCAATTCCTGGACCTGCAATAGTTCAAATTGTTGATCAGCAACTACAACTTAGCTCTTTATGTCTACTGCAAATTTAACTTGTTGCACCTCTGCTGTTAGAGTCGAAGAGTGTAATTTATATGCTCGAAACTGACAATTAACTTTACAGATTTAAGCCACCTTCCTGTTTAATAATGCAAGACTCAAATTCGAAGTTGAAGTCACTGATCCAACGGGTTACAAGACCGAGAGCTCATCCAAGCAAGAAAAGATCGCCAACCCAGCTGCCAAAAACAGCATGGACAACATGTCAGATGATGAAACTGATGCCGATGCCAAAAAAAAAAAAGCTGTCATCAAACCATCTTTTGACAGAATAGCAACCCTTTTGGTGTAAATAATTTGTTATGTTTCAGAACTTTGGTGTAGTTTGACGTTGGCTTGACATCTAAATCTTATACATGTTATTCATTAATGTATGCAAAAAATAGCGCGTAAATAGAAACGCAAGTTTTAGAAATCAACGGGTTACACCGATCGTGCAAAGCACGGGGTAACTCACCTTGTTCTTTGTAACACTCCTATAATCACACAGATTTTAACCAATTTCCTTTCACTATTGGTTCTAGTAAGTGATCACAATTCTTCTACGAGCTTGAGTATTGATTCATAGAATTGTGATTTGTGAATATGATGGATGCTGATTGACTTTGGATGTTGAAATTTCTTCACGATTAGGGTGGTTTGCCTATGTTTAATTTTTTGGGTCAGATTCCTGTATTCATTGGGTTTTACTCTTCTGGGATTGTAAATGGAATTCTATATCCTTATGGGGTGTTCTTTTCCCTGTTATTGGAGCTTGGTTGATCACTTACCAACCTTGCTCCTTTTTGGGCTCAAGTGGCATATGATCGTCGAGAGTGTTGTGCTCTAACTTCTTTGGGATGCTTCTCTCTTTTTAATGCCTATTCTCTTGTCCTTTTGATCTCTTGTATCCGTTACATTTTATTAATAAATTTTTTCACTCTCAAAAAAAAAAAAAAAACCATTACATTTATGAAATGATAAAAAAAAATGAAAATAAAAATGCCAGATTTTTGAAGTTTTGCCATAGGTACAGTTGTACTATGAAAAAACAGATGAGAAGAAGAACTAGTTCGTGGCTATATTGTTGGATGTGGGGCTTATATGTGGCTGCAGTTGAAAAACTATAAAGGGGCAAATATTGAAATGCTTAAACCAAAATAATGTGGGTAAATGCGAGAAGTCACATAGTTTAATTGGCATAGCTATTATTTAAAATCGTTGTGAAATAGCTCTCAGTCATTTAGATATTTCAGTACTTATATGAGCCACCTGTTGAAGCATGGATGGGTTTATCAGGTTGTCATCTTCTCCCCATGTTGTACTCATCACAACTCCCAGAAAAGCTACAAAAATGAGTTCATGTAACCAAGAACGGAAGGACTGGAATCCTGCATCCGTCCCTATACGTAACAGGACTTTCCCCTCCATTTTAGCTATCTTAAATTTGAGAGAGAGAGAGAGAGTGAGAAAGCTGTAACCTGGGTTTGGTACCAAATCGAAAATAAATGAGTGAGAAGCAGACTAAAGGGGAACAGACAGTGTTTGAGAGAGAGAGAGAGAGAGATTTAGACTATGAAAGAGAATCATATGGAGATGTAAATTAACGGATGATTTGTATTCCAAAGGGAGAAGCTTTCGATGTCTGAAGTTGAAGAAGAAGAAAAAAAAAGGCTGTGGAAGGGCCAGCACATTTTTATGACATGTTTTTGGCTCTTTTGGTTTTGGGTATTTGCATGTGGTTTATTTGCGGTGATTTCGGTTTCTATAACAATAAATAGCTGCACAAACACTGGTGAGTTTAATCAGGGATGCAATGCCTACCTGATAGTGCAAGAGAGAAATTTTTCAAAAAGTTTCTCCTAGAGTTGCAAGGAAAAACAAAGCCCATGTTTATTGAACCTACACCAGAGCCAAATTTGCGGTAGAAAAGATTAGTGATCGGAAGACTTCACTAAAAAACAGCATGGACACCAAATATCCAAATAAGCTAATGAAATCGCAACGTCGGGCCTCTAAATATGTAAGGCCCTCATATCTACATAGTAATTCAAATTACTTTTGTTTAAGCAACAAATGGAAATAGGCAATAGCCCCAATCAAGTTTTAGGGGCCAAAAAAATGGTGGCGAAATTGAACTAACAAAAAATTGAAATTACTTGTAGCTTGAGGCCTAATTTTAGAACATTACTAAAATAGATGTTCTAGCTTTCATGTGTTGTGGGTAGGGGTGTAAATGAACTAAGCCGAGCCGAGCTTTATAGAGCTTGAGCTTGGCTTGTTTAGTAAACGAGCCAAAAATTGAGAACTACTCATTCGTAACTGAGTCTAGCCCTTAACAAGTTGAGCCAAAACAATTTACTTAATGAGCCTACATAAACGAGTAAAGCAAGGCCAAGCTTTACCAAGCTCATTTACTAAACAAGCTCAAAACTTGAGCTCGAGGCTCGGCTTGGCTCAATTATCAAACAAGCAGAGCCTTAAACAAACCGAGCCACGACTCGCGAGCAGCCTTGCTCTTTTGTAGCCCTAGTCATGGGGTTCAATGAATTTTGAGTTATTGTAAGGGTTATTTATTTTTGGATAACTATACATTTAAATTTTTATAATAGATTTGCTCGGATTGCGCTTCCGTGGTTCTCCACTTTCCAGCTAAGTAAATGTTTATGAAAACTCTATGTAAATCAACTTTTATATGAAAAATAAATATAGGGCCCCATTTAAAAAATTCGCTTAGGGCCCCATAAACGTCTGAGCCAACACTTCAAATATCATCCCTATTCAATAAAAGACTTCCACCCTTCTTTGCACTCCTTACTTTTTATGGTATTTTTTTTAATTTTTTTTAATCTAGTATGTGTGCCAATGTCCTACCGAATGAACTTTCTAAATCAAAGTAAGAGATCCCTTTTCTCATATAATCTGCTAAAATTACAACTCAATTGTAGGGCACTTCATATGTTTCCCACAAGACCTCTTGTTTTGATGGGTACGAGAGTACCAAAGCTCAAACTCGCGACATGGCATATGACAATGCAATAAAAGTGACACCACCAATGAATTCAAAGCTCTGTACACAAGACCTCTTGTTGACTATAGAAGTAATGAAGATCATCTATACAGGAAACAACCAATGACCCCTTCGGTCCAATGATATGTCCAAGCAGATACCATATTCAACAGATAAAGGGATAATAGACCGCAATTCATAGACTCAACCAACATTGCTAAATTGCGGGTCTTGTTTAAGATATTGCTTCCGATTAAAATTTACCCAGAATGCTTACGACAGATCTCGCATATGCCGGAGGTTCGTGCAGTGGGTAAAGAGTCAGTAACGATATTACTACATTTTCAAATAGGTACTAAGAGATTTTTTATTCCTTCATTTGCATTACAAAGAGATATGTTATTATTCATTTAAATAAACCAATTCTTTAATTACATATCAAATAATTTGAACTAACACAGCTTTATACTCCACTACCAACACCCACGCCACATCAAATACCCAAAGCCCAACTGATCTTATTTACACAGCTTATAAGATAACTTGAACACCAACACCCACCCCATATCAAATACTACCCAAAACCCAACTCATCTTATTTACACAGCTTTTGAATTCCTCCATTTGAGATAGCTGAAAAATGGCTTTTCTGGAACAGGAATAAACTTGACAACCCACCCAATTGGCCAAGAAACAGAAGCAAACCCAACGCAAACTCCCCACTGCCACCAGTTCAACCTCTCTGTATCTGCAAATTTCTTCAGAAACTCCACCATCACCACTTGAAGCACAATCGTCACCCCAACAATCACCAAAAACAACTTACTCTTGTGAATTCCTTCAAACACATTCTTCTTTTCGAGCTTCCTCGCGTTGAACTCATTGAACACTTGACACAACACGAAAACGTTAAAGATCAGAGTGTCATTCACTTTCGAACTCACGTTGAAAATCGCTTTGCCTTTGAATTGCAAGGTAAGCAGTATGACGATTTGATAACATGCCTGAGAGAGTAAGTTCCTCCACATGACATTGGTTATGAGAGGCTGTGTTCGACCCACCGGTGGTTTCTCCATAAGCTCCTTTGTGGGTTTTTCAGTGGCTAAAGCCAATGCACCCAATGCGTTCATAATCAAGTTTACCCATAGAAGTTGGATGACAGAAAGCGCGACCTCTCCAGCTGAAACCGCCGCGACAAAGTTGATGACAAGGGCAGCAACATTGACTGTGAGCTGGAACTGAATGAACTTCTGAATGTTGGTGTAAACACATCTCCCCCACCTTAAAACAGTGGCAATAGACCCGAAATTGTCGTCTAGAATGACAATGTCAGAGCTCTCTTTCGCCACTTCAGTCCCTTGTATCCCCATTGAAAGGCTATATCGGCTTCTTTTAGTGCTGGCGCATCGTTGGTTCCATCCCCAGTGACCGCCACCACATGGCCTTTTTGTTTCAAGCATTGTACCATTAAGAGTTTGTCTGATGGAGAAGATCGCGCCATCACGCAGATCTTGTCGACTTTCTCCATTCGTTCCTCCGGCGTGTAGTTCCTGAATTCCACCCCTTCTACCGCTGCACTGCTTGCCATGTCCTGATTAGGCTTGAGTATCCCACATTCGGTTGCTATGGCCCTAGTCGTGAAAATATTGTCGCCCGTGATCATTTTCACATTCACTCCCGCGTATTGACACTGTTCCACGGCTTTTTTCACGCCCGGACGACATGGGTCCTTCAAACCTATTAGCCCCAAAAGGGTTAAACAGCTTTCCTCTATTTGGGTTTTTTCCTCTTCAATTTCCTTTTTCGGAACTTGCTTGTGCGCAAAAGCGATGCACCGTAGGCTACTAGAGGCCATACCTTGAATTATCGCGTCAAATTTCTTCCTTTCAACATCATCCAAAACCTTGATGTTTCCAGAAATATCGTAGTAATTTGAGCACATTGCCAGTACCATCTCTGCTGCCCCTTTCCAGTGCACATTGGTTGTGTTTTCACCCTTCTTCCTCATCAAAACGCCACTTCTTTTCTTCGCCGAGTTAAATGCTTCAACGTGTAGAATCTCACAACTCTGCTTAAGTCCTTCCATATCCAAGTTCAGTTCTGAAACAGCCCAAGAAAGAATAGCCTTTTCCGTAGGGCTGCCAGAGAACTCAAACTCGGACCCTGAAGCAGACTTGTAAACCGAACCCGTCATGTTCAAACCAACACCTTGTTTGAGCAATTCAATAACACTGGAAGCAATAGAAGAGGAACCCATTTCGTTCATGAAATCCTGGCCGAGCCAGAACTTTGTTACCTTCATCTGGTTAAGTGTGAGCGTTCTAGTTTTGTCGGTACAAATAGTGGTAGCCGTGCCCATTGTTTCGCAAGCAGAGAGCTTGTGAACCATGGCGTTATCACTCATCATTCGCTTCATCGAGTAAGCCAAAGTGAGAGTCACAGCCAAAGGCAGCCCTTCTGGAATCGCGACGACCACTATAGTAACTGCAACAACTATGATTGCGACGACAGAATTTATGATGTCCTCGGCTCTTGTTTTGCTCCCGTTGTACTCTGTGTTCCCGTTCT
Organism: Vaccinium macrocarpon; assembly: GCA_022606695.1. Classification (NCBI taxonomy): domain Eukaryota; kingdom Viridiplantae; phylum Streptophyta; class Magnoliopsida; order Ericales; family Ericaceae; genus Vaccinium; species Vaccinium macrocarpon. The sequence goes on from CM040173.1 coordinate 3,279,948, forward strand.
CATCTTGTGTGTTTCCAGTGAAGTACCGTACTAGTAAGACGACAAGGATTAGGAAAGCAATGAGTAAACCGATTTTTCCGATGGATGATGAGGTGAGTTTGTTGAGCCTGGATTGTAGAGGGGTTTGTTCGTTGGAATCGTTGCTGATTGTGCTCATCATTTCTCCCCATGTTGTGTTCATTCCCACTGAGGTAACTAGCATTCGACCAAACCCATCAGCTACCTGTTGGAAATTTAGACAATGCAAGGATATATTAGTGAACAATCTAGTAGTGAATTGTTCAAGTTTAGTTTGAAAATTTAACATGTTGCAAAAGTACATTCAAATTTCAGTTGTTTATCAGGCAAGTTGATCTCCAATGAGCTTTATTTAGGCCGAATACTAACCGATCAAGTGTACTTCATATTTTTTTGCATCATATGCTGAATGATCGAGGATTAAATTTTTCAAGCTTAGTTTGAAAACCCATCAAAATTCAGAAAAAATGGACAAGTTTGATTTGCTAAAACCGATCTCACACAAGTTTTTAAACATGAGTCAAACTCCAGTAATTTGATTCGTTTATCCAAACTATTTAAACATATACTTCTAATTTAAAGGAAAGGTTGGTCCAACTTACAACAAACACCTTAAAAGCGTAGCAGCAGTGCTACCCTTGTGAATCAGAGTCACTGATTTCACTTTTTGGGTAATATTCTGGGTATTTAGCATTTTTCAAATTGTAATTATGTAGCAACTAAATTATTTAAATAATTGGACCTCCCTAAAATGAAACAGAAAGCTTCAATCTTAACAAATTTGCAATACCTTGGTGCCAGAGAACAAGAATGGATTATGGGTAAGATTGACTTCGACATGATCGCTTTCCCCGGTCATGCTTGACTCATCTATTAACAATGAGTGCCCGTCGATGAACAACCCGTCAGCTGGAACTTGATCACCAATCTTCAAACAAACAACATCTCCTACAACGATGCTGAAAATGGAAACTTGTTGCCGCCTTCCGTTCCTCACAACATCAACTTGGATATTGTTGCTGACTTTGGACAACTTGACGAACTGTCTGTTTTGCCTGAAGTTGCTTATGGCTGAGACTGCTAGAACTAGAAAGACCGTGACAAATATGCTTCCTCCGTCATACCTGTTAAGGTACAAAGAGATTATTAACAAGAATCGCAACATGACGGAATTTCTTCCACAATTAAATACGAGAAAGATAGCATGTGGGATCGATGAGAGAGACACAATAAACTCGTGTTCTATGGATAAACCAAGGTTTTAAATAGATACATAACAGTAATAGTTTTGGTAATATCAAACGTTACATAACAGGAATCAAGTGAAGCATGTCGTCAATTTTTAAAAATCATGCTTTGATAAATAAAAATAAAAAAAATTAAATTGTGTAACTGTTGAGTATCGACCGTAACGGTCATGAAGTAGTTCTATATAAGGGTATATGAAAAAAATTGTAATAACGTACTTACATGCACGAAAAAATGAGAGATTAAATCGTTTTCATGGATATAGTGTGCAAATTTTGGAATGGTCCTGTATAGGAGTATATTAAGGACTAATACATAAAATGTTACAATTAACTTATTTTATTCTTTTTTCGAAAAGGGGTACAGTTAACTTTGACATTCTTATATTAGAAGTTTTGAAACCATGCAATCCCCTCTTTTTGTGTCTTGAAAAAGATCATTAAATTTAAGTCGGTGATGAAGTAAATTAAAGGTCTCAAAATCTAGTCTATGCTTTACCCAACATTTTTAACATGAACCAGGGGCATGGCCCACGTGGCTTTGTAGTCACGTTAAATCTATGTTCCATTAAAACTCTTGTTTCATAACTTAAACTAATACTAAATTTGGACAAACCAACGATTGTGAGTCAGATTCTCATACGTTTTTTTAAAAACAGAAAGACTATAGACACGACTCTTACGTGTCTGGAGCTGTTCAATATGAAGTATTCTTCCGTCCCGCAAAGTTAGACATTTTTTGGAGTTCTAACTTTTAAGGAGGAAATATTATTCTATTGTGAAAATCATAAGTCTCCAATCTTACCCTCCTAGTGTACTTTGACTTGTGCTTCAAAATTTGAATTTTCAAATTTTGTGCTCAAAAGAAAAGGGTAAAATAGAAAGTTTGTCATATTTTGCTTTTGACTTTTCAAAGTGGATAAATTATATGGGACAGCAATATGAAGTATTCTTCCGTCCCGCAAAGTTAGACATTTTTTGGAGTTCTAACTTTTAAGGAGGAAATATTATTCTAAGTTTCCAATCTTACCCTCCTAGTGTACTTTGACTTGTGCTTCAAAATTTGAATTTTCAAATTTTGTGCTCAAAAGAAAAGGGTAAAATGGAAAGTTTGTCATATTTTGCTTTTGACTTTTCAAAGTGGATAAATTATATGGGACAGCAAAAGGCAAGAAAGTATCAAATTTTTAGGGACAGAGGGAGTATTAAAAATTGTGTTCTAACAATTGATTGATTGAAAAGGGAATTTGACTAGTGTAGATGTTTCTAATGTATGACCAAAAATAAAGTTAAACCTCCCGCAAAACGTACCATCCATCTTTCAGTCCCTGTTCCTTGATGCCAAATCCAAGCGAAAGTGCAGCACATACCAAAAGTATCAAAATGGTGGGATCTCTCAATGCCTCCCACACAAAATAGAACAAATTTTTCGCAGGTGACCTTCGGTAAGTATTTGATCCAAACGCTTCGTTTCGTCGCGAAATATCCTCGACGTCTCCGCTGATTCCATTCTCCAAATTTGTTTTGAGGCCACAAGCCAGTCCCTCAACTCCGTCATATTTCCTAAGCTGGTCCAGATTCTTCTGCTTCACTATTTCTGTAAGGACCGATTGATCGATTTTCGAAAAACAGGGGTGCGGTTCGAGAATATCAATAACACCTCTGTTTGATGAAACAGGGGAGTAATTCTTTCTGGGTTTTTTCATGGGGGAGGAGGAGTTGGCCATTGAGCAGTAGATGGTGGTGAATGCCATGTGCCATCTCTTTTGGTTGGGGTTAGTGGTTAGGGAGGTCGGCATATCAAGAATCGATGATTCCAAGTTATGGAAGGAAGAGAGAAAAGGTGGCAAAATGAGATTTGAGGATTGTGTTGAAAAGGAAGAGAGAAAAGGTGGCAAAATGTTGAATGATTTGTTAGTGAAAGTAATGTAGCATGCAATTAAAAACGATTCAAATCTCTGTCTCTGCAAAAATAGTGCAAAGGTTAAGGATGAGTCGGTGATTTGCAATGGCATTCTATTACAGTATTGCAGAATGAGTTTTCGTGAAGAACTCTATGTAGGGATCATTTAAATTGGAACGGAGGGAGTAATACGGAGTAGAATAAAAAAATTGGGCTGCCGCTTTGGTGTTGGTCTTCTACAATGTGCAAGTTTATGGGAACAACTGAGTTAACAAAAGAAAACTATAACACAAATTTTGACATAATCGGACCAGTTCAATTTGTTTAAAATATGATTTTTTACTGGAACTCTTAAAAACATGTTTTAAACAAATTGAACGGCTCTGATTGTTAGCCTGAGGCTCCGATTATCGATGTGTCAAAATTTGTGTTAAGTTTGTGTTCGAGGAACCACCCCCGGTATATTAATATATAGGGTCCAGTTCCCCAGGGCCAGTTTCTAGGGACACATAAAAAATATACTTTGTTTCAAAGCCCCATTCTAATAATCCAAACCGTTCAACTTGTTTAAAACATCTTTTGAAGGAAACTTGTAAGAAAAATTAACTCATTCGAATATCAATAAGTGTTCGATCCAAACAATTCTGAGAATAGCAGTTCTTGTCAAGTCTTTTGAAAAACTATTTGGATCAAACACTTATTATTGATATTCGATTCAGCTAAATTTTTGTGAGATTTCCTATTTTATTCATTTAAATGAAGCAAAATAGTTTGGATCATCACAATATAAGCAAGAACAAAAGTGTGTGTTATGCAATAATAAAAAAATGTTGTCTGGTTACTTGAATGGAAGTATGATGGCTAGTAGGAGACTTATTTCGAGAACTTGAATGAAGTATGATAGCAATACTTTATTTCGAAATTCACGAATGGACTTCTGCGGGGTCCAGTGGAAGCAAGGGCCTCACCCAATTTTTTAGGATTATATTAATATTCTGAAATATTTCAATCATACCCAATACATATATGATAGTTTTGTAATAAGATCTTTTTTGTCTTAGTGTATGAAATTTTCACATCTCTTTCTTTGTGCAAACACATCGCTCTCTGTTAATTATAAAATGAAGTTATATATAGCGAGCAATTTATTATTTTACCGGCTTATTATTTTAAAAATTATACATGTACAGGTTAAGGTCTAGTTATCCAAAAAAAAATTGTCAAAATTTAATAAAATCAAAGGGTCAAATCTTGATTTTATCTTTGATAAAATCGTTTGAGAAACTCAACCTAAAAGCTCACAATTTGTTTTCTCTTGCTACTGCAAATTTCTGAATCTGTCTCACGAGTTTGACTTTTAAGGCAGAGTCTTCTAATAAATTTTATCAAAATTTAATAAATTATCCCTTGATTTTATCCATTAATGAAGACATTTGATAAAATCTATAGATTTTTATATTCAAAAATTTATAAATTCTATTAAATGTCTTCAGAAATAGATAAAATAAAGAAATTAATTTTATCAAGATAAAATTCATTGAAAAACTTAGCCTAACTTCAATAAAAAGTTTTGCCCAAGGACCCCACCAGCCAAAGGGAAAGGGAAACATTAGAAGTATTAAAAAAGTCATCTGATTCGGTATGTGTAGCAAGTCGTCTGATTCGATATGTGTAACAAGTCATCTGATTCGATATGTGTAACTTAATTGTGGGGGTAATACAAGGGGCAGGCGCAGTGTATCTTTTGATTGAAGTTATAACCCAAGTGGGCCAAGTCAAACTGCGCGTTACGGTGAAAATGCTGCCAAATTTTATTGCTATATCACTTTCTTTTTCCTTTCTTTTTCTTTTTTTTTTCTTCAGAAAACTGCAACATACCTAGATTGTAGGGCTGCACAAAAAAACCGGTGAACCGTGAATCCGGTTCAGACCGAACCGATCCGTGCGTTTTGAATTTTAACCGTGGATTAATGGTCCGGACATGGATTGAAAAAATAGTAAACCGTTACTCGCGGTCCGGACACAGATTTTGATTTCAAAACCGTGGATTAACTGATCCGGACCGTGAGATTTTTATTATATATAATTTTTTAATATGTATATATATATACACATACATAATTTTACACAAACTTCTATTACAGAGACTAAGGGGTAAATTGTGATCTCTTTCAAAACTTGGATGTGTATTTTTATTGATGACCCATTAGTGTGAAATTCCAACGAAGACATCTTCTCTAATCAGCTACAGGAGCTCTTTACTTTGATTTTCTATTGTTTCAAGTTGATGTGTTAGTTTCAAAATAGGAATTAGCTGTTTACGAACTTCTGTGTTTGTGAACTTGTGGTGTCCTTAGTATTTATAGAATTTGAATAATGTACTTTGGGATGCTTCTTGATTTATTTTTATGTCAGATTACGACTACCGTAAATAATAATGTCTTATATAACATGTAATCCGTGGATAATACCAGAACCGATCCGTGACTCGCGGATCGGATTGGAACCGAACCGTGAGACTTTTGGTCCGGACACGGATTGTATTTTCTAAAAACCGTGACTCGCGGATTAGGATTGGATTCATGCCAATCCGATCCGATCCGGACCGTGTACACACCTACTAGATTGTGTTTGGTTTGAGTTTTGATTTTTGTAATGATTAGAGAGAAAAATAGAGATAATAATTAAAAAATAGGTACTAATGATTGGAGAGAGATAGAGAGAAAAATAAAAATAAAAAATAAAAATATGAGTAATAATTGAATAATAATTGAGGAAACCGGTTCTTAAGAACCAAACCAAAAATCTCTGATTCTACAAGAAATTACCCAGACAACTAGAATGAGTGGCTCAGACCACTAGGGATGACACTAGAGATGGCAATTACCTCCACTCCGGCCTCCCCACCCCGATCCAAGTGGGTAATCCCCGATCCGATAAGCAAATGGTAAGGGGATGGTATTTGCTTCTTCTTATCCGTTTTAACCCGATCCGACTCCGATAATAAATCATTATTTTGTGTATTTGTTTACTTTGTGATTTTTTTTTTAATTATCATTACTTATCAATTTCTTGTTTTCTTGTCAAAACAGTCTAAAGAAAAAAGTTATCAAAAAATGATACTGTAAATGGGGACCCGATTTATCCCCAAACCCAACACATCTCCGATTTCCCCTGCTCTGAGTCCCCCTCCAAATGGAACGGGGCAGATACGGGGGAGAGATAATCCGGCTCCGATCCGACCCATTGTCATCCCTACAGACCACTCATTCTAGTTTTTGAGCCACTCATGCCGTTTTCCTTACTAATTTCTACGTAGAGATTATGGGCACTTAATCCACAATCACATAGTGTTATAATACTAATCTCTCATAATTATTTATGTGGGACTGAAGACAAAACATATGAGTTCCACCTAATTATGTGATGATGAAGGCCGATAAAAAAAGTAATGGAGAAGGGTATTAAGACACCACGTAGTGATGCCTTAGGACCACTTAATACTAATTAATTTCTCACAAGGACCACTTAATAATTAGTTACTCACAAGCAAGCCTCAAATTCATTGAATTTTTGCTCGAAAAGGAGTACGTGTTTACAAAATTATAATTACGATATTACCTTAAAATGTAAGTCAAACGATCGAGACTCTTTTTAAATTCTTCTTTATTACTCTTTCTCTTTTTATATCTATCAATAACTCATCTCTCTTTTGTGTTGAACGTAACCACTATTCAAATAGAAAACAAAAAATACGCAATGGAAACCCACCCTTAAATATTAGTTCACAAACTAATAAGACATCATTTGAAATTTCATCCTAGTTGAAACGAACATTAAGCTCATTTACTACTTGATTGCGGTCCAAGCATGCTGGAATTAAATCATACCCAATTACTTTAGTGGGTTAGGTCAAATCAAGGTTTCCCAGATTGTCATGTTCTAATCTGATTGTAATCTTAACGATCCGTAAGATGTTAATCTTATTCTTTTGTGGTTCATCCTAAACCTGATCTTGATTCAGTTTGCCCGTGCAATGTTAGGGTTGTGATGTGCAGTATGAGTTAATGAGCTTTAGGCTCACACCACGTTGTTTGAGACGGCTTTTTGTCTTGGGCTTAGTCGTTTTATCGTCTTTGTGGTTATTTTTCTAGATTATTATCAGTGTATTTAGGTGCAATCCTTGTAATTGCCACTAATGCATTGGCTTCCGTTCAAAAATAAAAAAGGTGTCCCTAAGTGGGGGTGATAACATATTGTTCTGGGGGACAAATTAGTTGTTTAGACTAAACACATAACCTTTCCATTAAACAAGTCTCTATATCTATGTAGTTTGCTAACGGGGTGAGAAGGTTAAAATATTCATCAACAAAAGCACCTCCGTAGTTACTTTTATATTGTGGCTTTTTATGTCTGTTTTAATAATGCATTGGCTTTTGCTTGGTTTAGTTTTTGGGTTTATTTTTTGAGTAATAATTGGAAATATAGGGGTAATGATTGTAGAGAGATATAGATAGAAATAAAAATAATTATGAAAAATAAAGATAATGATGAAGAAAAATGTGAATAATGATTTAGTGATAATTGAGAAAATCAGTCTCGAAACCCAAAATAAACAAGGTCTTAAAATCTTCCCCAAATAGTTTCGACATGCAAAATCAAAATCAACCTAAACAATCTGTACTCAATCTCTCTTTTTTTCTTTTTTATCATAAAAAAGAAATTCTATTACTTCATAACACAAAGTAAAAAGTTAATAGGGTCTTGGGTACACTGGCGTGACCACCCAAGACCCCCTAACCACATGGAGGAACTGATTTAGGCCTCACTGGCTGATCCCAAACCAGGCGAAAAACCCTAATGGTCCAGAGAAAGTGACCCACCTCAAAAAAAAACCAAAAACCCTAATCCTCACAAAACCAAGCCCAAGCTCCATCAGCCACACCACGCCCCACCCCCACCCCCACCAACACCAGAAGGAGCTGCCCAATCGGTGAGATACCAAAAGCAAACCACATAGCCACAGAGAACCAAAAACCAGGCACAACCTCACCCTCAACAAGGAAACAGAGAGATACCAGCCCCTATCGCCACAGACTCGTGAAAAAAACAAGGCGAAACTGCTCAGAACCACGAGGAAACCTTCTGCTGCTGCACCTCACCTAAAAGAGCACCAGTTTAACCATAACCATAAAACGCTAGCCGATATCAAAGAATCAAATAAGAGTGGCATTAGTTGGGTTAGTATTTTAATAATTAGGAAAATTGAAAAACTAATGGATTAGCTCCTCATTTAGTTCATGGATTAACGATAGCTAGTTCCGGACTGAGTCCCAAAATTAATCATGGTGCAAACAAAGCCAGCCCAAATACCTAGTTATAAAAATAAAACAATGAATTTATTTCTCATTTAGTTCATGGATTAAAAATCCCAAGCTCGCTAGTCCTGGATTGAGCAGCACGTTTCCAAGTAAAAGTGGTCTCATACATGTCTATAAATCATATTATCTCATTCGATTGATAGTGATCAGATTAAATACTTTACATGGTCCAATTCTTTACTTATATTCGATCAAATAAATAAACAATTTCTTGGAAATGAGAATTTTTTTTATTTTGAATAATGTTGGACCACTTTGACCGCAGGAGATAAATATCCGGAGCTACTCGTTATTATAACAGTTTTCCGCGTTTTCCATACCATCATCATTTCATACTGGTAGTCATTGGATTATTATTAGTTCCCTATAGACTATGGTCAAGTGTAGAGCAAGTGGAACTGGTAGAGGCTGTCACATTTGCTATAATTTAAAAAAAAAAAATTGTTATATTAGAAAAATAGATATATTATCAAATTATATAAGTCCGCTCATGCTCCAAAGATATAACTCGTCCTTCCTATACAAAAATTCTAACTCCGTCCATAACTATGGTCTATGGGAGATTGTCTCTGTTTCTAGAAGTACTTTTCTCATTTCTTGAGCGTCACACTTAAACCATATATTCAACTGACCAAAAAGTTTATGAATTCCAAGTGAGCATGTAGTTTTTTTTTTTTTTTATGTTGAAGGACTCTGGAGCACAGCGGATACTGAGAATAGTTTTGACTAAATAATAAACCAGATAACAATTGTTTTTATTAAAAAAATTGCATCTGTTAATTTTTTATCAATTTTTTTTGGATTATTAGTTTGTCTCAAAGAAAAAAATTTAAAAAGTAAAATATTATCATTGAAATTTTAAAAAGAAATACTAAAGCCGAAAATAATCTAAAACAAATAGACCTTTTGAATTATTTTTGTCTTTAGTTTTTAGTTTGGGTGATAATTTTTTACTTGTAACATTACTCTTGTCGACACAAATCAATAATCTACAAAATTTGATGCAAAACTAAAATTTGCGGAAAATTTGAATAAGGAGAACCAAAAAAAAATCGGCTCAATATTATTTAGCCAAAACAACCATGAGTAATTACTCACTTTAGCGACAACTCACCAATGTTAGAATGATACTCAAAATGTGAGAATAGAGCAAAAATGATCATCATAACGCCGTACTCGATATTCATGTCTTTTCAAAATAATAAACACTATGCTATGTGATACGAGAATTATATAAACAAGTTCTATAATGCAAAATAATACCGACAAAAACTCGTTCCTCTGTAGGAAACCAAAAGAAACCTGATTTCTATCTAATGATACAAAATCTACATGAAAAACTAGAGAAATTTACGGCTTTCTGCATGCAAATTTTGTTAGTAATTTTTTTCCTTTGTTTTAGGCTTATCCGAGACGAAAACCCCATACGTAAGTGTAAATACCTAAGCACGATGACTTCATACCAAAATTAATGAATTTCTATGAGGTCTTGACTTTCCTCCCATTTAAGAATGTGGAAATTTTCATTCACCAACTCTTGAGACTCATCCAATGGCAATGACCAGAGTTCATTGTTATTGTAACTTCCTAATATTTGTCACACATTTTTCTTCTCTCAACAACTGAATGGAAATATCTTGTCTTATTAGTAAAAGGTAGTACTGTATTTGGCAAGTGGTGGCTAGCTTAGAGCTCTGTCCTACATTGAATCCCGGGATCAAGCCACATTCTCCCCTCCCCATGTACAGATTAGGAATGACAAATGAAAAAAAAGGATACTATATTTGGATAATCATGTCATAAAGATCTTATTAAACAAATTGATAGTGGGTTGGGTAAAATTGGCACTCCCTCTGTCCCTTTTTGTTAGTCAATTTTTAACAGCTTACATATTTTGATCTATAATGGTTTTCTTGATTTTGAAAACTTTGTATTTTAGAAGGGTCTTTCTACTGTCCGCCCATTGGGCGGACAATAAAAACAATTTATGAATGACCGGTCATAATACCCTTTTACAGTTACAGTAACTTGTAAAAAGGCATTATGACCGGTCATAAATTGCCTTATTGGCGGACAGTAGAATAATCCATTTTAGAAATAATAAAAAACTATCAAACAATATCCATATTGCATATATATTTTTTAAAATTCATGTTAGAAAATATAAGCGATTAATAGTGGACATGATCTTTGAAATTTGACAAATAAAATGGGATGGAGGGAGTACAACATTATTAAAGACCTTAGCAACATAAAATGTATCCTACTTAATTAGTCAATGGCACTAAGGTAATTGGGGTCTGAAATATCTTCTCAATATTAAAAGACCAATTTGAAGAACAAGTTTACATGGAAAAAATAACCTTAAAGTAGGAAAACAAAACAATGCCACACTCTACAAGATAGTAGAGAGTCGTGATGTTGTCACATAATCTTTCACAATGTCCTGAATTTGTGTTTTCAACCCTCACACTGTGCTCATTCTCTCGATCTTTGCTCTCGCGAATTTTAGTAATTTGAAATGTGACTCCAATATGTTATGACATGGCCCACCACATAAGACCCTGTTTCAACGTTCATCTTCTGGGGGTGGGAAATTGTGTATTTAGTTAATATGTACCTGATCGTAGTTCTTGAACTCTCAGATATGTTATGCCATGGCCCATGCATAATGAGACATCACAATCCCACAGAAGAAGACATCACAACAGCTGTGGAAATTAGGCAGAAATGGCAAAAAATAATGACACCATTCGTCCATTCCACCACACAAAAACCAAGTAAATGTATTTTTTTAACCAAGTATCATGTGTCAAAAACCAAGTCTAATATTGGTTGGATGAGGCACTTGAGAAGGATCGACATCAAGTAGATTAAATGACAGATTGATGGATAACTGGATAAAAAAAAATGTTATAAAGAAGCAACCCTCTTCTGATTTCACAGAAAATTGTATAACAATATGAGCACCAACTACTTGACTGGATCAAAATACGTGACAAAATTTTGTCCGGAGTGGATTGGATTCAAGCTGAGAAAATTTCAACCCTTTAATCAGCATGCTAGGGGCAACTCATGTTTTTCCTTTTACGAGTGGAATCAATTAGCAGCTGCTGAATGTGAATAAAGTTGCGATAAGGTTTAGGCAGGCCCTGTCTAGCCTCGTTTAATTTATAGTTGTTTTAAGGGAGAACCTTAACTTGTGTCTGTGCTAGTGCCTTGCCTGTATGAGCACTTCCAATCCCAATCCGCTGTTCCATATATGTTCAAACATTGACATTATGTTGAGCAAGTTTTTATACAGGACAAGAAACTTCAAGATACAGAACTTCTAAATGCAAACAAGGCTAGGGAACTTTCCATGTTTATAAACTCACTGGAATTTGACTAAAGGATCAAGTAAGTGAGGTTCATGGACTAAGAAAAGTTTATAAACTCAATGCAGTTTGAATCTGGCATATGACTATCCCCTCTGACGCCTCATTGACAACAGATAAACGAAGATAATACATACCAAAGAAGTGAGTTTTGTGGGTATTTCTGTAGACAAGTTTTGCAAGAATAGAAGAGAACAACTTCGTTCAAATTTAGAGTGCCTAATCAACCCTCAAGCTAATGATAGATATCCCTTCAGTTTTGAACAATGAGTGAGCATTATAATCAAAATTATCCAAATAAAAGGACACTTGCACAATGAGAGGGCATGTGCGGACTAGCCGAGTCCAAATGAGTGATAGCAAATAAACCCCTAAATTTCAAGTCTTAACCAGGCCAACCTGGAGGGATTAAGTACATGAGCTAATTGCCAAACAATGCATTACAAATAGACTGGGTATGAAAGAGCGGATATTTAAGTCCAATTATTTTCCCGACTCTTCTACTCCAAGGTGGTTGAAGTAGCCAAATCCAAAAGCACAGGCTAACAAACACCAAAAGTTTTGTCCTTTCCGCCAACATATAGTATGGCCTTGTTCGGATGGCTGTTTGAGCCCAAAAAAAATTGGGCAAAAAGTTAAGTCGTACTTTTTCACATTTTCGGCAAATCTTTGTTATAAATTGAATGGGGTCCCTTGACTATTTAAAAGCTAGAATTGAATTGTTGGATTCCATTACCCATTGGGTTTTGGGAGGGAAGGGAGAGAGAGTGAGGATAATAGAATTACACGGAGGGTTTTGGGGTGATGGGGCCTAATGATTCAATTTTTGCCGTAAAAAATAAAGTGGGTAAAACGAGGGTAAGGGGTGGGGTGGGGTGGGGTCTAGGTGGGAGGGCGAGTGTCTGTAAAAAGTACAACTTGACTTTTTACCCAAATTTTTTTGGCTCAAACAACCATCCGAACAAGGCCTATATCTTAGAGGCAAATTAGTGGGTGAACAACCAGGGTTACGTCTCTTCATAAACTCAAACCTCAACCATGTAGCTTCCAAACCTCCCGCTCGGAAGCCGAGAGGTGAGAAGTACTACCAGATGAGCTTAAGAGCTACATCTAAAGATTAAACTAAACACCCAAAAGTCTTAGACTATAGAAGCTTTAAAGTTCAGCAAGCATGCAAAAAATATGTCATCAAAAAAATTCGTTTATCCAGCAAACGGGAAAGAGCAGTGAAACCATATGGGAAGGCTAAGAAAGTGGTACCTATTCTTAATGTGTCGGAGCTGTTGAGTTGCCTTACCTTTGTCGGAGATAATTTTGATCGGACGGGCAACTACCAGCGTGGGAGAGAGCTGCAAATGAGTCATAGATCGACGTCGTTTCTAGGGAAAGGCCTCCTCTGCAAACGTGAGTTAGAATATGGAATGTGTTTTATGGTTTTGATTCAATGTAACAAGACCTATTTTAAGAAACATAAATTCATTAAGATCAAGTACGAAACGTAGATCAATTAACATGATTGATTCACATAATCTAATTGCAAACACAATAATCAAAGTGAACGTATCAGATCATCAAAATATTCCCGGGATTGGTAGAAATCGTCGTTGCACTCTCCAGTGAAATATCCCTTCACTAAATAGGTTTGAGATTTTTGATTCAGTGAAACGAAACCTATTTCAAGAAACAGAAATTAATTCAGATTAAGTACTATTTTATAATTTTTGAATGTGATATTTGACAATGATATATCTAATTATAATTTCTATATGATTAACGTCTCAGATTTCCAGAATATGGTCTATATACTTAGTAATTGTCCTTGTAATACCCAAGAGTTGTTAGAGATTGAATGCTAATCAGACGACGACGTTTCCTTGGACATGACATAGGTTGAACCTATGTCATGACGTGGAATATATTTTTAATTCTTTTTTTTTTCCCGATCAGCAGCCTCTTCCCAAGCGAACAGGGATTTTCACACGCTTCGCCTTCTTCTCCTCCCTCTGTAATCGACCTCCCCTCCAGTTCTCCCTCCCCCTCCGGCAGCATGTCTACCGCCAGTGAACAATCCGGCAGCCCTCTCTCCATTCTGCGGTGTGAAAGATGCGATTTTGCAGTGAAGCCCGGTCGACAACGTTTCAAAGGGAAGGCCTTCTTGGAGTTTGATATGGGACAGGTTTGGGTTTTAATCCAGTGAAACCAAACCCATTTTACGAAATTCAATTAGATTGAGATCAGTTTCTATTCTATACACACAATTTTTTGTTGAAATGTGTTGGCAATTTTTTCTTTTGGTTGTAGATCGATCCTTAATTTTTGGGGACGAAGGTCTGTATATTTGCCATGGAACCACGACGATGTCAAGAGCTGGGATGTCTAGTGTTCTTTTGGACTGTATCGCTGAGAATGTGAATGGTGTAGTACTAGCGTGACCTCGAGTATTCATTGCTGTTATGCAAAACTGCAGGTGGCTGCAGCCTGCATATGATAAGCCTCGGAGTAAGAAGGCCTTCTTTGATCCCTCAAGGTCTCAGGACTTTCTGTTCATTTCAGGCACCAAGGTATTTTTTCGACTCTTATTAGCACAACCTTATTTTCGTATCAGAAGAGTAGTAGCTAAAACACGTCGAAATACAAAAAATCGAAATGTAGCTTTCCATCCTGATGAATCACCATAGCTGAAAAAGAAAAGAAATGTGGTATATGGACACTGTTATTCATCTGTTAGGTTGCTTGAATACCACAGATGCAAGCGCTAGGAAAGGAAGGAGAGAACCCTCCTGGTGGATTTAGGTCCTTGTAGTTGGAAAGTGTTTGTAGATTACTACGACAGTTTGGCTCCCACTTGTAATGGCAAAGTCCCTAAACTTGTTCGTGCTTAGAAGGATTTGTTGTATGAACATGTAATAGTTTAGGAGAAACTGAAAACTATATTTGCCTCCATTGGGTTATTTGTTCAAAAGTAGTAAAAATTATGTGTCCAGCTCTTGAAATAAGAAGATTTGGCCTCATAACTGTGATTAGAGATATAAAGATGGCAGCTTGAAATTGTTGCACTATATCATATTCTGATTGTGCTCCTTACAAGAATGTGTAAATCTACATTCTTCTCCCTTTCTTTAGTCATTTTTGCTTTTGTTGTTTGAGGAGTGTTGAAAACTTATTCTTGGATGCATTACGCATGCCTTGAGATTCTATTGGTTGGACAATGTATGTAAATCTTATTGGTTGGATGGTCCGATCGGCTAATTTCTATTGGTGAAATGACCTGGTGCTTTTAATTGGTCAAAGGGCACTATGCTTTCTTATTGGATGATCTAATCCTCCCTGTTATCAACTATAAATAGAGTTCTCGATTTTTAATTTCTATTCAACTCAGAAACACTGAGTTTTTTTTTTGAAAGCAGAAATAGAAAGTTAATGTTGTAAAGAGTAAGGAAAGACTACCTTTATTGTATGTCGTACTGTGTGATTTTTCATTTTTGTCAGTTCCATAACAAAGTACCAATACCTTTGACATGCCAGATACCTCTGACATACAAAATACCCAAAAGAAAAGAAAATCCAAATACCAACAACATACCAAATACCTATGAACAAGCCTTAAAAGAAAAGTACCAATACCTATTACATACCAAATACCAACGATATACCAAATACCCAAACCTAACTGATCTTATTTAATCAGCTTTTGGATTCCCCCATTTCAATTTCGAAAAGCTGAAAAATGGCTTCTCTAGAACAGGAATACACTTGACAACCCATCCAATCGGCAAAGAAACTGATGCAAACCCAACACAAAATCCCCACTGCCACCAATTCAACCTCTCCGTATCCGCAAATTTATTCAAAAACTCCACCATCACTCAGCAATCAGCAAAAACTTGTTCTTATGCATTCCCTTGAACACATTCTTCTTCTTGGGCTCCCTCACGTTGATCTCATTGAACACTTGAAATAGTACAAAGAGAGTGAATATCATAGTGTCATTGACTTCCAAACTCACCTTGAAAATCTGTTTGCCATGGAATTGTAAAGTAAGCATGACTGCAATTTGATAACATGCTTGAGTGAGTTTGTTCCTCGATATAATGTTGGTTACAAGTGGCTTTGTACGACCCAATGGTGGTTTTTCCATTAGTTCCTTTGTGGGTTTTCCAGTGGCTAAAGCCAATGTGTCCATAATCAAGTTAACCCATGCCAACTGGGCAGCGGAAAGTGGGACAACTCTTGCTGAAACCGCCGCCACAAAGTTGATGGCAAGGGCAGCAACATTCATAGTGAGCTGAAACTGAATGAGTTTTTGAAAGTTGGTATAAACACATCTCCCCCACCTCAAAAGACTGGCAACAGACCTGAAACTGTCGTCTAAAATGACAACGTCGGAGCTTTCTTTCGCCACTTCAGACCCCTGTATCCCCTTAGATAGGCCTATGTCAGCTTCTTTTAATGCTGGCACGTCGGTTGTTCCATCCCCAGCGACTGCCACTACGTGCCCTTTTTGTTTTAAGCAATGCACCATAAGGAGTTTGTCAAATGGAGAAGATCTTGCCATCACCAAGATCTTGTTGACTTTGTTCATTCGTTCCTCGGGTTTGAAGTTCCTGAATTCCACTCCTTCTACCACTGCTCCGCTTTCCATGTCCTGATTAGGCTTGAGTATCCCACATTCGGTTGCTACGGCCCTAGCCATGAAGATATTGTTACCTGTGATCATTTTCACATTCACTCCCGCTTATTGACACTGTTCCACGGCTTCTTTCACATCCGGTTGACATGTATCCTTCAAACCCACTAGCCCCAAAAGGGTTAAACAGTTTTCATCGACTTTGGTTTTTCCCTCTTCATTTTCTTGTTCTGGAACTTGCTTATGTGCGAAAGCGATGCATTGCAAGCTACTAGCCGCCATACCTTGAATTACGCCATCAAAATTCTTCCTTTCAAAACCATCCAAAACCTTGACATTCCAGATACATCATAGTAATTTGAGCACATTGCCAGCACAATCCCCACCGCACCTTTCCAGTGCACATTCATTGTATTTTCACCCCTCTTCCTCATCAAAATGCCACTTCTTTTTTTCTTCGAATTAAATGCTTCAACATGTAGAATCTCACAACTCTGCATAAGTCGCTCCTTATCCATGTTCAATTCCAAAACAGCCCAAGAATGAATCGCCTTTTCCATAGGGCTGACAGGAATGTTCTTATAAACCAAACTAGTAGTGTTCAAACCAACACCTTGGCGGAGTAATTCAACAACACTGGTTGCAATCGAAGAGGAACCGTTTCCATTGACAAAATCCTGGCCAAGCTAGAACTTTTTCACCTTCATCTCGTTAAGAGTAAGCATACCGGATTTGTCGGTACAAATATTGGTAACCGAACCCATTGTTTCAAGACCTGAGAGGTTGAGAACCATGGCGTGATCACTCATCATACCCTTCTTGGAATGAGCTAAAGTGAGAACCATGGCGTGATCACTCATCATACACTTCTTCGAATGAGCTAAAGTGAGAGTCACAGCCAAAGGCAACCTTTTTGGGATCCCGACATCCACTATATTTGCAGCCGCAGCTATGATTCCAATGACAGAATTTATGATGTCTCCGGGTTTAGTTTTGCTGCTGCTGTACTCTGTGTTCCCGTTCCCATCCTTAATGTTTCCAGTGAAGTACCTGATTAGTAAGACAAGGAAGACTAAGAACGCGACGAATATACCGAGTTTTCGCATTGATGAGGTGAGTTTGTTGAGTCCGGATTGTAGAGGGGTTTGTCCATTGGAGTCATTGTCGATTGTGCTTATCATTTCTCCCCATGTAGTGTTCATTCCGACTGACATGACTAGCATTCGACCAAACCCATCAGTTACCTGTTGGAAAGCAGACACAGTTATGGATTTTTACACAGGATTTTAGAATGTGTGTCCTCATAACTAATAGTACTACGTTAGTGTCCTGACAAGTGACAACTAATGCTACATTACAATAACAATAACAATAACAATAGCAGAACATAAATTGGATTATAAATCTTGCATGATCAAAGAACAGAACATAACAAATTAACTGTTCTGTAAGGCAAAAGAGTGTAGGGAAATTAGAGTCAGGAAAATCAATAGTATTTCATACTTATATTCACTTACCTTCATAAAAGGTATGACTATCAGAGAGAACACCGCGATATACCCTGTAGTAGGCTGAACCATCAGCCCGTCAAGACCGAACAAATCAACAGCCCAAGAGGCTGAGCGCTTGGACTGAACAATTCGGGTTGGGCCGACTCATAGGAGTGGGATGTCATGCTTTAGCCCAAGCGTCCGGATCCACACAGCTGGGCTGACTGAAAAAGGTCTAACCTTAATCAATACAGAAAGTCTGTGTGCTTCTTGCGCAATCAGTCTAGTCACATGACCGTCGCATGGCACTCAGTGCATCACAATGAGGTCACTCTAAGAAGTGGTTATGGCATGTACCTAGAACGAGCTTGTATGAAGTCTAAGCTAAGTCACTCTGTATAAAGTACAGCTCTAAATCCTGGAGGGGTACACTGTAACTGTTCACCTGTACCTGATACTTTCCTCTTTGAGCAAGGACTTAACCATCCATCAATGTGCCTCCGGTCGTAATCGGCTGGTAAGGCACTAATGGTGGTTCTTTGCCTTGTAGATCTAGGTCAAAAAGAGGAGCTCCATTCCATATCGAACCCGAAGATTCAGAAGAAAAACAGATCAAACACGACCCCACAATACTTGTTGTGGTCTTTTTTGAACTTGATAGATTTTTCCTTGGTCCTTCCTCTTTAAGTGGAGTAATAGCTCCTTATTGTTCAGAACAAATGATAATTTCCAAAACCTATTATTTTCACTTGGTTGGCAGGGTTAGGGCTTTTTGTCACTGGGCGAGTGCATCTGATTCAACAGTCCTTTCCTAAACCCCTTCTCATTCAGTTACTGAAAGATGGAGAGAAGCTTTCTAAATCAGATTGAGTTCTAGGAATATCCATATTGAAGTGCAATAATCATGTCTCCCTTACCAATTAGATTCGTACCTAAAGTTTTCTCATATGCATAGTAGTTGGAAGTTTAAAACACATTTTCACACAGCTATGTTCTTCAGTAAAAGAAAATTCAAGGAGATGGATCCTTTTCAGTCCAGCTTTTGGACTGGAGGAGACAATCCTCATGTAACTGCAGTCAAGATCCATTGATTGCCGGTACATAAGGATTGTGTCCTCCCGTCCTTATTGCAGATACATGAGGAATGGCTCCTCCAGTCCAAATGTTGGAAGACTTGTATTTAAGTTTTAACCTAAAGGGAAATTTTGAGGAAGTTTTCTCATCCTATGTTACTAGGCTATGTAGCACGGACACGGACACGGTGGAGGACACGGCAATATATATATTAATATATAGCCTAGGTAATTATGGGGTTTACACTTTTAGAGATAATTACAAAAAAATCATTAAAAGATGAGAAACAAAAAACAAATAGTGAATATTCAACTAATTTATTTTGTCTAAATCCCTTCATTTTTCAAAATGCTTTCACATTTTTTTAATAACTAGGTATCCAGACCAATTTACGCACATCTTGATATATCCTGGGAGACCAATCTCACCGTCCACTAAATCTTTCAGGTTCGAACCCATGACTTCCGTAAATTGGCTACAGCAACCCAATCGTTTTTATACTAGATGTTCAATATTTGAAGTCAAATTGAATTATAAATCCATATTGAAATCTGCACAAAATAAATAAAATGTACCTTACTAAAATAAGATGAAGGTTTTCAATCTTAAAAAGTTTGGAATACCTTGGTGCCAGAGAACAAGAATGGATTCTGTGTAAAATCAACTTCTGCGTGGTCTCTTTTTCCAATAATGCTTGACTCAAGTACCACTAGCGAGAAGTGCCCACTGATTAACAATCCGTCAGCTGGAACTTGGTCTCTGATTGTGACAGAGGACAAGGATTGATTCTGTGAAAGATCAACGTCTACATGGTCGCTTTCTCCAGTCATGCTTGATTCTTCTAATACCAACGAGTGCCCATCGATTAACAATCCATCAGCTAGAACTTGGTCTCCCATCTTCAAGCAAACAACATCTCCTACGACAGTTTTGAAAATGGAAACTTGTTGCTGCCTTCTGCTTCTAACAACATTGACTTGGATTTTGCTAATTACCTTGGATAACTTGACGAGCTATCTGTTTTTCCTGAAGTTGCATATTGCTGAGATTGCTATGCGAAGAAGGACTGCAGCAACTAACATGCTTCCTCCATTGTACCTAATAGGATTTAGATAGCTGGATTTTTAAATTGAATCGCAGAAGATCATCGTACCAATAAACTAACAAACAACTTATTTATCTTTGATTAGGTACAACAATAACAACAACAACAACAGAACCCATCTAGTCCCCAATCATTAGGGGTATGGGCGAGGGATGATTGGAGATAGACCTAATCTTTTGCAATATGCACAAAGCGGTTGCTCCCAGAATACCACTGAAATAATGACCCTCCTAGCTACACGACCAATGACAGGTAACAAACCTAGGCCACCATTTCCCCCTCCACAGTCAGCCTCCAATGGGCACCAACCAAAGAGCATCATATGGGAAAGGACCTTTCAAACCATCAAATGGACAAAACAAAAGGCCTTATGGGATTCTGTGGGGTAATTCGCATGCTTATTTGGTGCTAGAACTAAACTAGTACATGGTAAATTGGTAATGTTTTGTTGTATGAATTGTCTTTGCTTTGCCAGATTCATCATGCCTTATGGATGTTATTTTTGAAAACTCATTTGGATATTAGATGGTGGTTTAACTAAGGATACGAAAGGTGTTTTGTTGCAATGTAAGGTGTTTTTCCTATTATTGTTGGAAAGCAAATTTGATTTGTGTTGAGTTGTTTAATTTGGTGAGGACTTTTCACATTAGTTTATGGGAGTTTGATGTAGGGAAGCATATAGAAAAGATGAACAAGAACGGTCACAAACAAGAATTAGCCCAAGAGCTTACAATATCAATATATAGGCTACGAAAACCCTAGGAATAAATGGGAAAAGGTAACAATTGCCAACTTAACACAAAATAAAGAAAATTACGAAAATTACCAAAAACGGAAATATTTGAATCAAATATGGAAACTAGAAATAAAAAGATAGCTACAGCAAAAAACCTAGGTCAAAATGGAGTTGGATTGACCAAGTAATTAGCAAATTGATTATTTCCTAAAACGGCAAATTTGATGTTTCGGAGGCCTAAACGAGGGAATTAGGCCGAAGACCACTGGTGCCCATGGGTCTATAAACTGATGGGCCCCGATCGTTGGGCCGTTTCGCTTCAACCATAAGAACCGCGAATCAATCCGCCACTAGCTATTTTTCCCACTTTTCTATTGAGCTGTTCCAAGTAGCAGCATGCGACCCAATCTGCATCAAAGTTTTAGAAATGAAAGGTCTTAATTAGTAAGTTGAAGTTATGGAACTAGGAGTGGGGATTATCAAAGGTCTCTAGAAATTGTTTAGTGGAGCCATGGGCATTATGTTTAGTAGTGGGTGTTACATTTTGATATCCCTTTAAATACCTATGTAATCTATTGTTACTAGTGTGATGGAAAAAGGAGAGAAATTGAGAGAGAGAGAGAGAGAGAGGGAGGGAGAGAGGGGTTGAGTATGAGTGAATGAACTACAATGAAGTAGTCATGTGTGTTAAAGATTTTTGAAGCATTTTAGTCACATATGTGTGTTGTCTCCTCCCTCACGTTTCTTCTACTTGTTTGAGTGTGCTCTCGCCTACAAAGTGTGCTAGGCCCATCTCAATTTTTTAACAAAGTGGTATCCGAGCTACTACGATCTTGGGTGTGATCCTAGAAGTGGCGATTGATCATTAGTTGATGACAATGGGGACCCCTATGTGTTTGTGGTCCGAGAAATTAATGATCTCCAATTACATAAGAGTGCGGTTTATGTTATCTTGTTACTTCAAAGCATGTGACTTGTGGGATGTTGTTGGAGAAGTGCCAACAAGTGATTTGTCTAAGAGAATCCGAGAGAAGAAAGAAGAGAAAGCCCTCAAAGTTTTAAAGAAGGCAATTCACGAAGAGATATGGAAGGAAATTGGAGAAATGAGATATCTATGTCAAGCTTGGAAGATGTTTGATTGCATCACCTCTAATTGTGGAGGAAAATCATTAGCCAAGGAGTATTGGCTTCAATGTTTTGAAGAGGATGAATTTCTAGAAGACGTGCCACATGGTATTGGAGAATGTAATCCCCTTTATAGAAGATGTCAGCATTATAACAAGATGCTGCTAGCTCATTGTACTGGCCGTAGGGGACTCAAGCCCTTGTCAATTGAGAGAAATGTAGCTAAGCAAAACAAGCATGAAGATCAAATGAATAATGAAATTATGGAATCAGCAAAAGAAAAAGAAATTGACGACATAAAAGAAACAATTGTTGAAGTCAAGGCTCAGGGGGAAGAAGAGACCTCCGTAGATAAGGAACAGGATGCAATCGAACAAGAAGTCGATGGCGGAGTTCAAAATGATCAAAGGAAGGAAGTGGAAATCTGTGAGGTTAAAGAAAACAACAAGATTCAAGAAAATCTTGATGACGAAATTGAAGTTGGTAAGTCCAATAGAGTTAAGGATTATGGACTGCAGCTATGTGAATTTGTTTGCGAAATCACTCCATTGAAGTGTGAGAATGGAATTCACGAGGATAAGATTCCTAGCAGTTGTTATTCAAAGATTAATCTGGAAAATTGTGCATTTGGCATTGGGTAAATATGGATGAGATTTTTTTGATCCCCAAGAACGAAGATATGCCAAATTCAATAAGCATGAAAAATTCAAGAATGGAGACCGATGGAATGTCTATGTGAAGGAAAAACTAGAAGATGTTCATTTGAAGGCCCTACGCAAGTGGTTTAAAAAGAAATCCGCAAGTTTCTACCGAAAGGTCAAGAAGACTATTGCTATTGAGGGCGATGAAGGTTTCTTTCACTGAGGATTTTAGTGCAAAATCAAGTTTAAGGGGGGATGTTGGAAAGTGAACTTGATTCGAGTTGAGTTGTTTAATTTGGTGAGGACTTTTCATGTTAGTTAGAGTATGGGAGTTTTAGTAATAAAAGGTCTTAATTAGTAAGTTGAAGTTATGGAACTAGGAGTTGGGATTATCAAAAGGTCTCTAGTAATTGTTTTGTGGAGTCATGGGCATTATGTTTAGTAGTGGGTGTTACATCTTGATATCCCTATAAAGTTTAAATAATTTCCACCACCGATGGAAACAAAACTTTCCTCCAAATCGATTGCATTGTGCCACATGTCCATGTTCTACCATTTGGGATCACTGTTGGGACACATGTCGCAATGCAATCGATTTGGAGGAAACTTCTGTTTCCACCGGCAGTGGAAATAATTTAATCTCTCCCTATAAATACCATGTAATCTATTGTTATCAGTGTGATGGAAAGATGAGAGAAATTGAGAAAGAGAGTGGGTTTGAGTATGAGTGAATGAACTACAATGAAGTAGTCATATGTGTTAAAGATTTTTGAAGCATTTTAGTCACACATGTGTGTTATCTCCTCCCTCACGTCTCTTCTACTTGTTGAGTGTGCTCTCGCCTACAAGAAAGTATGGTAGGCCCATCACGTATTTCCAACAATTATATGGGCCATGTTCGTTTGGTAGTTTTAGTTTAGTTTTGATGATGTCAAAAGGTGTAATGAGTGGAGAGAGAGAGAGAGAGAGAGAGAGAGAAATGAGGGTAATGATGATGTAATCAAAACTAAACTAAATTGGCTAAACAAACACGGCCATGGTGTTCCTGGTATTTCGTGCTTGCAATTCACAATAATCCGAAGTCAGTTTTTTTTTTTTTAGGGTAATGTAAGATTTTATTAAGCACCCATTATAGGAGCACAGATGCATACCCCAGCAAAGCAACAAGTGGGAAAACCTCCCAAACCACAAGCAAAAAGACAGTCCAACTACCAGCAAAGCACATAGTTTTTCAATTATTTATTTCTTTTCTATTATAATTTTTTAAGTTTTGTCCATATTTTTTACATTTCTAATTCGTGCTAGTAATTTACAATAATGCAGAGACAGATTTTTTTATTATTTATTTCTTTTCTAATCTTTTTTTAGGTTTCACATTCAATTTTTTAACTTTTCTTTTTTTAGGTTGATGTGTGGGAACATTTAGAAATGGTTACTTTACTACTGTTTGTGGAGCTGTAAAATATTTGGATCCATAGAGCAAGATTTGTGATTTGTTTCTTCATCTTTTGTGGCTCCCTTTAGATTCTTTTTCTACAATGACTATACATCTACATATATAACCACAGATATGGGAACTGGAAAGACCATTTTGCCCCAGGCTAATGTCACATGCCGCGCACATGCGTCATTTCGTTACTTATTGGAACTATTAGACTACTAGGATGAAGTTCACGGTTTAAATCGCTTCCAATTGAAAGTGTAGCAACCGATTAGAAAGGCAAGGTAAACTACAGGGTCCATTTCCGTAATTTATCTAATCAAAATTTCAAATGAAAAAATAACCCAGAAAACAAGAATACGTACCATCCTTCTTTCAAACCATTTTCCTTGATGCCAAATCCAAGTGAAAATGCTGCAAGTATCAAAAGCATCAAAACAAAGGAATTTTTCAAAGCCACCCAAACAAAAAAGAGCAAAATTTTCACTTGTGGCATTTTGTAAGTGTTCGATCCAAACGCTTCATTTCTTCGCAAAATATCCTCATCATATCTCCATGAATCCCATTATCCAAATTTGTTTTCAGAACAGAAGCAAGTCCCTCAACTCCACCAAATTTATGAAGCTGGTTCAGATCTTTCAGCTTCACAAGTTGGGTGAGGGATGACTGATAGATTTCGGGAAAACAAGGGTGTGGTTCTAAGAGATCGATAATTACTACTTTTTCGTTTGTGGGTTTTAACAAGGGAAAGGACAAGGCTCTTGAGCAGCAGATAGTAGAGAATGCCTTTTGCCATCTCTTTTCGTTGGTGGTGCTTTTGGGGTTTAACAAGGGAGAGGACAAGGCCGCGCCCTTGAGCAGTATATAGTGGCGAGTGCCTTGTGCCATCTCTTTTGGTTGGGTTTAGTATTTAGGGAGGTGGATGAGTCCAAGTTATGGAAGGTAGCTTGGAATATTGAAAACATGTTTTCAGAAAACACAAAATAAGATTTCGATCTGAGTGAAAAGGAAGAGAGAATTATGGTGATGAGGAAAATGAACTGGTTTTTTCTCCTAAAAAGGAACTAATACGCGTTTTTTTGTAGTAATCTCTTTTGGTTGGGTTTAATACTTGTGAGACATTCTCTTATCCGAAAAAGCAAAAGAAGGCAGTGGGGGGCAAAAGCAAGAAA
Organism: Vaccinium macrocarpon; assembly: GCA_022606695.1. NCBI lineage: Eukaryota > Viridiplantae > Streptophyta > Magnoliopsida > Ericales > Ericaceae > Vaccinium > Vaccinium macrocarpon. Next base: position 3,305,285 of record CM040173.1, read on the forward strand.
GGAAAAGGCAAGTCTGTGGTGACAAAAGCAAAAGCAAGGCGAGGTGACAAGACCAAAAAGGGCTGTGGTGCAAGGTTCTGAATATCGTATCCTATATGATAGCGCTTTTGTAACCAGTAAGGTATTGTTTTATCTTGACTTGTCTCCTTAAAATTCTCCACAATATCAGAGGGTAGCCGGATTATCTCTAACTAATTATCGCTAGCCTCCTGTGCCTAGCTATATATACAAGATATACAGTTATATATTAGCTTATCATCCAACCTACTGCCATCTATTGAATGCAAAACTGAAAGCATCTGATTCATTTTCTTCTTTCTTTAAGCAATATACAAGTGATCCCTATATATTCCTACTTCACTAGTTTATATTCTTATCAGTTTCCATATATATACTTGCCACTGATTTCATACCAATTTCGAGTGTCGGAAAACAATTTGGTTCGTGAGTTGAATTTGATGCACAAAAGGAGGCTTGTACATCGTTGTATCTTGGGGAAAGAGCGTCATTCAATCCCGTGCAAAAGAGTGTATCTTTCCTAAGGGAAGCGCTATTCGCGTGCTTGACCACCACAAGCTTTTCTAATCCTTTCTCTATCTATATTTTAATTTCTTGAATGTAATTAATTAATGTTATTTAGAATTTTTTTTTTTTGAACGATAAATTTTTATATTAATCTCTTTTGCACGGGATTAAAAGGGTAAGAAGCTTCTGATCACTTCAGACCCCAGAAAAGAAAAAATGAAGCAAGTTGGCAAGATGCCAACGAAATAAGAACAAAAAAGCTTCAGGATCTATCCATGGAGCTGAGAAGATAAACAGTGAAAATTTGAAAATTGAAGAATCTCCAAAACAGACTGAGGCATTATAGAGAATCTACGATACTTTTAAGCTTGGAGATAAAATCTTGATAAGGTATGTAGTTCGATTCCAATCAGGTGCTTTTTCCTCAAATACACGTTTATTTCTCATATTCCAAATTGTCCTCATAGTTGCCAAGGGGATAACTTCACATATCACTTTCGTCTCATTTTTCAGGTTCCAATCCTTTCACCATAAAAGGTGGTCAACCACTGTTTTAGGAGTAGCCATTGAACACCCCACCAATCTAGAATTTCTATCCACAGTTGCCAAACTTGATCACATTGCAGCAAGAGATGGTCAAGTGACTCAAGTTGTAAAGAGCAAAATTTGCAGATGGCATCCTCATCATTTTGAATAATACCAATTCTGAGCAAGTATTCAGAAGACTTAATTTCGCCAAGATATACAACCAACAGAAACATTGAACCCAATAAGGGGCAACATTATAATTCTATCAAAAATTATTATTCTAGAAAAAATTCATATTTCATATATTTTCTCCAACAATCTTAGGAAATATAATTTAGAAATTTCTTTATAAGAATATTTTTGAGCTTGAGTGGTTGTTATGATTATTTCCTTTAAGGATTGTACCCATGCTTTTAACAATAGAGATGGGAAAATTAGATATGCCTATATTTACACTTTGCTTCTGCTATGGAACCACAACACAACACTTCAAGTAGTGTAGTCATTGCATGTACTGATTGGGCATGGCTCTATGGAGGTACTATAAGTTGGTGCCTAAATGATGTTAATGCTAGGTTTTTTTCGTAGATTCTAAACCATGCCTACTAAGAAGTAACAGTTTACTAAATGTGAACCTTCATATGCATTCGGTTAATTCAAGGAATCATTCCAGGTTGTGATGGGTTAAATGTTGTAAGGCATGCATATAGAGTTTTACAATAAGATAGCTCTTGATTTGAAAGGAAGGAAATTCTTGTATATATTTCTTGACAGTTTGTACATTTGCTTGATTGAGGACTGAGATGTACTTTGGTACGTAATTTGTGAATCGACTGTAATTTGTTATACAGATGCATGTATTTTGTTTGATTATGGTCATAATGTTTGTGTAAAATAAACATAGAGATGAGTGATATTTGAGGCTACAGGAATAGGAGGATGAAACGAAATACTAGTACGTACTGAGCACTTCCAATGATGATCTCATACTGAAAAAATTTGTATTCATGACAGAATTTTCCCTACTTTATCTAAATAGTTATCCAACTTATGCTATTTAAATTTGTGCAAAGCCATACTGTTGGATGTGGAGCTTATGTGTGGCTGTAGTTGAAAAGTTACTGTTGCAAATATTGAAATGCTTCAACCAAAACAATGTGGGTAAATGCTAGAAGTCACATAGTGTAATTGGACGTGGCATAGCTATTATTTTAAAATCGTTGTGAAATAGCTTTCAGTCATTTGAATATTTCAGTGTTTATATGTGCCAGCTGTTGATTAACTTATCATGAATGTTTCTTTGCAATTATAGGTAACATACTATTATGTTTCTTTTGCTAATCTTTTAAATCTATTGCTGTTAGCTATATTAGTTATTGAGTTATATGTCATTGATTTAGAACCTCTAGAATGTTTAATTTTCTTTTATCAGCAAAAATGATTGTATTTCAATAAAGCCATCCGGCTCTTACAAAGTTTTCCTACTAAAACAATGAAGGGAAAATACAACCAGAGCCTACATTGCTAATAAAAACGAAGGACTAATGCCCAAATCCAAGCATGAGCCATATTAATGATTCACTTCTCACCGACTCTACGGTGCAGGGCATGAAAAGTTTGCAATAAAGACAAACAATCTCCCTAAGGCTAGCAGAAATAATTCCCAACAAGGATAACAATGATCAACAAAGTAAAACTCTCTTCCTAAATCTGGAATGTATAAGCTAACGCCGGTTGAACACAGCATTGGTCACTCAGAAACAAGCCCTCAAAACCATCGAGGAGAGCCGGATGACACTCTGAACAAGACTTCGCTGACACAAAAATCTCTGGTCACGGGGAACAAAGCTGGTCATGGGAACAAAATCCAGGGCAAACAAACATGAACCAAATACAAAGCTACAGTAAAAATTTATTTCCCACCACCGTCACCCACTGGATCTGCAAAAACAGACCAGTAACAAGACTCCAAACTGGCAAGACCACCAGAATGCTTAATTTGATGGAAGTGTTGGCTGACTGCCACTAGACATGTACATTTTCTTCAATGATGATAGACAAAGGATACATAGCTTGGCATTAAATTGGGAGTGCATAAGTTCCACTAGCCATATTCTCACTTTTACCTTGGCCATAACAGGAATTTGAGTTGGCCATAACAGGAATTTGAGTTTGTTAACCAACATACCGGACATATATAATCTTTGTAACACTTCTAAGAGTTTGAGTATCGATTCATAGAATTGTGATTTGTGAATATGATCGAATGTTGATCGACTTACTAAGTGGATGTTAAAATTTCTTCATGATTACCATTGCATAGAGTACTCATTTTATTATCTTTGATGTTATGAAAAAATAATTTAAAAAAAAAATGAAAATGCCAGATTGGTGAAGTTTTGCAATAGTTACAGTTGTACTATGAAAAAACAGATGGGGACAAAAACTAATTCGTGGCTATAATGTTAGATGTGGGGCTTATATGCGGCTGTAGTTGAAAAACTATACTGTATTCCAAAGGTGAAACTTTTGATGTCTGAAAGTGAAGAAGAAAAAAAAAAAGGCCGTGGAATTCCAAAGGGCCAGCACATTTTTATGACACGTCTTTGGCTTTTTTGGTTTTGGGTGTTTTATGCATGTGGTTTATTTGCGGTGATTTCGGTCTCTCGATGTGCCACCTATTGTTGTAGGACTGTTTGCTTGTGTTGAGTTGATCCTTGTGGGTGTTGATCATTTGTGGTGGTCTGTTTTTGGCTTGTTTGGTTGTCGTGTTGTATTGTCGGGGGCGGTTGGTTGTTACCTGTTTGATGCTCGTTGTTTTGTTTGTTAGTTTTTTCTTTTCTTTTTTGCTAAGCAAAGAATTTATTAATCTTTATAAACGAATTACAAAGATTAAAGGGACTTGAGACTGAAAACGTTAAGGGCCCAAAAGGGAGAAAAACAAGGAACAAAAGGGTGGTAAGATACCAACCAACACCCGAACCAAAAACAGACCACCCCAAAAACTACAACAATAATTTCCACTTTAATAATCTGTTCAGAAATATCGATTCCCTGCAATTCTAAAAGCTTCTTAATGTTAAAGCTCTCTCTTTCATGAAATTTTACCCCAAAGCGAACACCCGTCTTCATGTTTTCCCGGGCTTCCTTGACTAAAATTGAATTCCTCTGACGAATGTTGTTACTAACCTTTTCTTTAAACGAGCTTCGTTTCTTGGCCTTGTGTGACTTCTTTTTGCACCTATGCTCCACATACTTAAAAAGAGGTTCGTTCGAGACAAGATCACTGGCATCAAAATCAATCCTCCCAGAAACTTCCTTAGCTATCATAATAGAGTCATCCGAATTCACCACAGAAAACACCTCAAGGCTTTTCGACTTCTCCAATAGCTCAACATCATGGGTCTCATGGAAAAGAGAATGAAAACCCATAGAGTCCTCCACAGTTGATTCCAAAACTTGAGTGGGCTTCAAGATTGCATCATTGATTGTTCTCTTCCCAAACTTGCACGAGTCTAATGTCAACTCTCTAATCCCAATATTTTCACTAGCTTGATCAACACCCATAAGAGAGCAAGAATCCCCAATCACAAAATTGTTGATTGAATGCAAAGAAAGCTCCATGTCATCCTTAGAGATCTGAATATGGACCCCATCACTAGCCACCTCATGAGAGAGATCCTTAACACTATCCTCAAAAAAATCATCTTCCTTCTGAATATCACTATCTGATTCCCCATATGGCCTAGAATAAGAAACCAATTATCAATACCACATCCTTTGGAACTGCAAGAAGCCCTACTGAAATTATTAATAGTAAAATGCTCCTTAATCACTCTAACAGAGTATATTTTACCATTGATATCCAAGTTGATCAAAAGATTGAAAGCTTCAAATATATTAGTAAGGATTTTCACCCTTTCAACCGAAAAGGAAGAACCATTTCAAGTAGCTTTGTCTAAAGAGATAGATTCACCCCATAATTTGCCAATGTTGAAAAAAGTGTTTGCATTCAATAAGTTTAGAGGTAACCCATAGCAACTAAGTCAAATCACCCTCTTAAGATCAAGGGTCGCCACTAATTTAACTCCACAAACCAATTCCTCAACCAACACAAACCAGCTTCTTTTAGCATAGAAGACATATGCTCCACTGACTCAAAAGAAAGGAGCACCAAAGTCCCTCCCAAATCCCTCAACTAGATGTTAGTAACCCCCTCTGATTTGAACGCTTCCAACAAAGAGTCCAAATCTCTCATAGCAGATAACTTGCCTACAGCGCTCATACTTAACCACTCATTACCTTCATCGCAAGCTTGAACCCTAAGAATCTGTCTTTGAATACTACCAGAAACAACCTCAACGTAAGGACAAGACCCCAAAACGATTTTATTATTCAACGCAATCCTAGTTTCAGTTCTTAAAAGCGAAGAGCAAGTCAAAAGAGGTTTATAAGCATTACCACCTTGAGAAAGAAGAATAACAAGTTTGTTACTAGGTAATCCATGTTTATTGAAAGCAGCATGTTTAAACGTAAATAATATTGCCCAACAGTCAGATACCATTAGCCTTCTCAACAGCTATATCAGCAGAAGCAGGGCAATCAAATCGCACAAAACCAAACCTTCTCCCTGAATTCTTGCCTCTTTTCATTGGAATAAAAACATCATTTACAACACCATAATCAGAAAACTTGCGTCTCAACAGCGAATTATCAACCCTCTAACAATGGTTATCCACAAATAAAGTGATTAACGAAGCCATCAAAGGAAAACAGAACAAAACCCCAAACTATCTCCACCATCAAATAGAGAACAGCAGTAAAATGGCCACCAAAAGGGCCAAGAGAGGGCTAAAGAGAATACCTCGTGTCGCAACTCAGAAGTAGCAAACAACACCTCGCTAGTGATGATCTACTCAGAACTTGCAACTCAACTGGAAAAAAATCCCAGATGATGCCCAAAACCCTTGCAAATTGAGATTGTGAGTTTTTTAGTTTACTTTATTTTTGTTGGTTTCCACTTCACACGCTCACATTGTGCTCCGTTATTTTGGCCTTTAATTAGCTATCACTTGTCACCGGCGCCCATAAGCCCTCTACCCTCGTTTCCGGCCTTTTTTCTTAGGTTATAACATTCTGGATCTTTAACTGTGTTATGCTCTGTAGGTTGCAGCTAAATAGTGATAGCTTGGCTTTGCTTAAGCCTTCGCCTATCTCTGGCGTTTTCCCCATTGTAATGGATGACTCACGAAACTGATGAGAGAACAAAAGACAATGGTTACGAATCCATTACATCAATAAATATCTGCACACAGTGGTGAGTATAATCAAGGATGCAATGCCTACCTAATAGCGCAAAAGAGAAATTTTTCAGAAAGTTTCTCCTAGAGTTGCAAGGAAGCACCAAGCCCGTGTTTATTGAACCCACACCAGAGCCAAATTTGTGGCAGAAAAGATAAGTGATCGGAAGACTTCACTGAAAGACAGCAAGTTAGGACACCAAATATCCAAAATATAAGCTAATGAAATTGCAACTTCGGACCTCTAAATATTTAAGGCCCTCATATATACGTAGTAATTCTAATTATTTTTGTTTTAAGCAACGCGTGGAATAGGCAATAGGCCCAATCAAGTTTTAGGGGCCAAAAAATGGTGGCGAAATTGAAATTACTCGTAGCTTGAGGCCTAATTTTAAAACATTACTGAAATAGATGCTCTAGTTTTCGTGTGTTGTGGGTAGGGGTGTAAATGAACCAAGCCATGCTTTATAGAGCTTGAGCTCGGCTCGTTTAGTAAACAAGCCAAAAATTGAGCTCTACTAGTTCGTAAATGAGTCTAGCCCTTAACAAGCTGAGCTAGAATAATTTACTTAGTGAGCCTTTATAAACGAGTCAGGCAAAGGCAAGCCTTACCGAGCTCATTTACTAAACAAGCCTAACACTCGAGCTCGAGGCTCGGATCGATTACTAAACAAGCAGAGCCTTTAACGAACTAAGCCACGACTCGCAAGCAACCTGGTTGTTTTGCAGCCCTAGTCGTGGGGTTCAACGAATTTTGAATTATTGTAAGGGTTATTTATTTTTGGATAAAAATACATTTAAAATGTTATAATAGACTTGCTCAGATTGCGCTTCCATGGTTCTCCGTTCTCCAGCTAAGTAAATGTTTATGAAAACTCTATGTTAAAAAACTTTTATATGCAAAATACATATAGGGCCCCATTTAAAGAATTTGCTTTGGGCCCCATAAACGTTTGAGTCAGCACTTCAAATATCACCCCCATTCAATAAAAAAAGACTTCAACCCTCTCTGCACTCCTTTTTTTTTTTTTTTTGATCAACAAAAGAAGATATATTAGAAAACTCGAAAGGGTACATTGAGGGGAGAGGGGCATCCAACCGAGGTTGAATGCAAGAAAAAGAAAGGAGAAGAAGAAAAACAAAGATAACAAGATAGCCAACCAAACGAAAACCACCCAAAAGAGCCAAACCCAAACTAAAAGCCACCAAGACACTCATCATAAAAAACAAAAGGATCCTATACCTCTCAAAAGATTTCCCCCCAATTCTAATTTTTCAATGGAAATCTTCCTCGAGCAATTCCTTAAAGAGAGATTCATCCCCAGGAAGAAGGTTAACGTCGAGAGTTTTCACCCTTGTTAAAGAAATTGAAAATTCTTTCTCCGCCCTATTTCCCATTCTATTTCCTCCCTCTTGAGACAAGAGATAGGGCCTGAAGTCAGAAACCCTTCTCTACACTCCTTACTCTTTAGGCTATTCTTTTTTTTTAATCTAGTATGTGTGCCAATGTCCTACCGAATAAACTTGCTAAATCAAAGTAAGAGAGCACGGTGCATCTGGGATGGAAATTTTTCATGATGGTACAGTTAGGAGAGCACTCTTCTCATATAATCTGCTAAATTTACAACACAAAATTGTAGGGCTCTTCATATGTTTCCCACAAGACCTCTTGTTTTGATGGGTATGAGAGTACATGGCATATGACACCATAAGAAAAGTGCCTCGTACCACCAATGAATTCAAAGCTCTGGTACATAAGACCTCTTGTTGACACAGAAGTAATGAAGATCATCTATACAGGAAAAGAATATCTTATTTACGGAGGTTCCGTAAATGGGGGATTTCACCTGCCGTCCATTCTGAGATCCAACGGCTCGGAGCCGTGCACACTCTCTCTCCTCCTTAAATGCACTGTAGATGTTTTAAAAAAAAAATTACACGGCTCCGAGCCATTGGATCTCAGGATGGACGGCAGGGATTTGTTCGACGCAAATCCCCCATTTACGGAACCTCCGTAAATAAGATATTCTCATACAGGAAACAACAAATGACCCCTTCAGCCCAATGATATGTCCAAGGACTCCAAGTAGATAACCTATGAAGCACGAATACTTCTAAAACTCTAAGTATCCATGTACCGGGTACCGGTACTCAATGGGTACTTCAAAATATGTACCGAGTACTCCAAAAACTTATCGGGTACTTTTGAGTTTATGGGTACTTTTCTAGGGTACTTTTGGCCTATATATTCATAAAGTTTTTGGAAACTTTAGAAATTTTGTATGAAAAAAAAGATTCAAACTACTTGCCTTAATATGCAATAACTCAAAATTGTATGGCTGTTCATGTGTTTCCCACAAGACCTCTTGTTGACATATAGAAGTAATGAAGATCTTACACAGGAAACAACAAATGACCCGTTCGGTCCAATGATATGTCCAAGCAGATAACATATTCAACATATAAAGGTTAATAGACCTCAATTCATAGATACTAAATTGTGTGTCTTGTTTAAGATATTGCTTCCAATATAAATTCAACCAGAATGGTTACCACAGATGTATGCGGGAGGTTCATGCAGTGGGCAAGTCCTTTTTTAAATTAAAAAAAAATGCTTACCACATGGGAAGAGTGTTAGATCCAAAAATGATTTTTTGCATTTCACCATTGTCACTTTTTTAACTTTGATTTCTATTCCAATATTACCATGGATTACAAGTGTTTCTATTTAATTCAGAAACAGAGAAAGTTAATGTTGTAAAGAGTCAAGAAAGATATTACTACATTTCAATAGTTGATAGTTCATAGGTACTAAGTGATTTTTTATTACTTCAGTTGCATTACAAAGAGATCTATCATTATTTAGTATTTAAATAAACCAATTCTTTAATTACACATCAAATAATTTGAACTAACCTTATAAGATAACTTGAATACCAACACCCACCCCATATCAAATACTACCCAAAACCCAACTCATCTTATTTACACAACTTTTGAATTCCTCCATTTGAGATAGCTGAAAAATGGCTTCTCTGGCACCGGAATCATTTTGACAACCCACCCAATCGGCCAAGAAACTGAAGCAAACCCAACACAAACTCCCCACTGCCACCAGTTCAACCTCTCTGTATCCGCAAATTTCTTCAAAAACTCCACCATCACCACCTGAAGCACAATCGTCACTCCAACAATCACCAAAAACAACTTACTCTTGTGAATACCTTCGAACACATTCTTCTTCTCGAGCTTCCTCGCGTTGAACTCATTAAACACTTGACACAGCACGAACACGTTAAAGATCAGAGTGTCATTCACTTTCGAACTCACATTGAAAATCGTTTCGCCTTTGAATTGTAAGGTAAGCAGTACGACGATTTGATAACATGCCTGAGAGAGTAAGTTCCTCCACATAACGTTGGTTATGAGAGGCTGCGTTCGACCCACGGGTGGTTTTTCCATGAGCTCTTTTGTAGGTTTTTCAGTGGCTAAAGCCAATGCACCCAATGTGTCCATAATCAAGTTTACCCATAGAAGTTGGACTGCAGAAAGTGGGACCTCTCCTGCTGAAACCGCCGCGACAAAGTTGATGACAAGGGCAGCAACATTCACAGTGAGCTGAAATTGAATGAACTTCTGAATGTTGGTATAAACACATCTCCCCCACCTTAAAACAGTGGCAACGGACCCAAAATTATCGTCTAGAATGACAATGTCGGAGCTCTCTTTCGCAACTTCGGTACCCTGTATCCCCATTGAAAGGCCTATATCGGCTTCTTTTAGTGCTGGCGCATCGTTGGTTCCATCCCCAGTGACCGCCACCACATGCCCTTTTTGTTTCAAGCATTGTACCATTAACAGTTTGTCGAATGGAGAAGATCTAGCCATCACACAGATCTTGTCGACTTTCTCCATTCTTTCCTCCGGCGTGTAGTTCCGGAATTCCACCCCTTCTACCACTGCTCCGCTTGTCGTGTCTTGATTAGGCTTGAGTATCCCACATTCGGTTGCTATGGCCTTGGCCGTGAAAATATTGTCGCCCGTGATCATTTTCACGTTCACTCCCGCGTATTGACATTGTTCCACAGCATTTTTCACACCCGGTCGACATGGATCCTTCAAACCAACTAGCCCCAAAAAGGTTAAAGAGTTCTCCTCTATTTGGGTTTTTCTCTCTTCATTGTCCTTTTTTGGAACTTGCTTGTGTGCGAAAGCGATGCACCGTAGGCTACTAGCAGCCATACCTTGAATTATCGCATCAAATTTCTTCCTTTCAACATCATCCAAAACCTTGACGTTTCCAGAGATATCGTAGTAATTCGAGCACATTGCCAGTACAATCTCTGCTGCCCCTTTCCAGTGCACATTCGTCATGTTTTCACCCTTCTTCCTCATCAAAACGCCACTTCTTTTCTTCGTCGAGTTAAATGCTTCAACATGGAGAATCTCACAACTCTGCTTAAGTCCCTCCATATCCAGGTTCAGTTCTGAAACAGCCCAAGAAAGAATAGCCTTTTCTGTAGGACTGCCAGAGAACTCAAACTCAGACCCTGAAATGGACTTATAAACCGAACCCGTTGTGTTCAAACCAACACCTTGTTTGAGCAATTCAATAACACTGGCAGCAACAGAAGAGGAACCCATTTCGTTCACGAAATCCTGGCCAAGCCAGAACTTTGTCACCTTCATCTGGTTAAGTGTGAGCGTTCCAGTTTTGTCAGTGCAAATAGTTGTAGCCGAACCCATTGTTTCGCAAGCAGAGAGCTTGCGAACCATGGCGTTATCACTCATCATTCGCTTCATCGAGTAAGCTAAAGTTAAAGTGACAGCCAATGGCAACCCTTCTGGAATCGCGACAACCACTATAGTTACAGCAGCAGCTATGATTGAGACCACAGAATTTATGATGTCGTCCGCTTTTGTTTTGCTCCCGTTGTACTCTGTGTTCCCATTCTCATCTTGTGTGTTTCCGGTGAAATACCGGACTAGTAAGACAACAAGGACTAGGAAAGCTACGAGTAAACCAATTTTTCCGATGGATGAGGTGAGTTTGTTGAGCCTGGATTGGAGAGGGGTTTGTTCGTTGGAGTCATTGCTGATTGTGCTCATCATTTCTCCCCATGTTGTGTTCATTCCCACTGAGGTGACTAGCATTCGACCAAATCCATCAGCTACCTGTAGAAAATTTAGACACTTCAATGTTGAGTCACATGGCACTGATATATTAAGTGAACGAGTCAAGCAGTGAATTGTTCAAGTTTAATTTGAAAATTTAACGCATGTGTTGCAAAAGTATGTTCAAATGTTAGTTGTTTATCACGCAAGTTGAACTCCAATGAGCTTTAATCGGGCCAAATAATAACTGATCAAGTGATGTATGTATTTTTTTTGCATCATATGCTGAATGTATCGTGGAATAACTTTTTAAAGCTTAGTTTGAAAACTCAACAAAATTTGGAAAAATGTTCAAGTTTGATTTGTTCAAACTGATCTCACAAAATTTTTTTAAAATTAAACACTAGTCAAATTCGAGTAATTTGATTCGTTTATCCGGCATTGTTAAAACTAAAATTCTAATTTTAACGAAAGGCTGGTACGAGTTACAACAAACAAATAAAAGCATAACAGTTGTGTTACGTACCCAGAAAGTGAAATCAGTGGCTCAGATTTCACTCCACTAATTTCACTTTCTAGGAAATATTCTGGATGAAAATTCTAGCAACTAAATTATCCCTAAAATGAAACAGAAAGCTTCAATCTTAACAAATTGGCAATACCTTGGTGCCAGAGAACAAGAAAGGATTTTGGGTAAGATCGACTTCGACATGGTCGCTTTCCCCGGTCATGCTCGATTCATCTACTAGCAACGAGTGCCCATCGATGAACAACCCATCGGCTGGAACTTGATCACCAATCTTCAAGCAAACAACATCTCCTACGACGATTTCAAAAATGGAAACTTGTTGCCGCCTTCCGTTCCTCACTACATCGACTTGGATATTGTTGCTCACTTTGGATAACTTGACGAACTGTCTGTTTTGCCTGAAGTTGCTTATGGCTGAGACTGCTAGGACTAGAAAGACTGCAACAAATATGCTTCCTCCGTCGTACCTATTAAGGTACAGAGAGATTATTAACAAGAATCATAACATGATGGAATTTCTTCCCAAACAAAAAAATTTGTACGAAAAAGATAGCGTGTAGGATCGATGTGTGGGATCGATGTGAGGGACACGATAAGTTCATGTACTATGGATGATCAAGGTTTTAAATAACGGTTTCATGATATATAATAGTAACGGTTTGAGTGTAACGGTTTTGATAATATCGAACGTTATGTAACGACAATCGGGATGTACCAATCGTGAATTTTTACGAAATCATGTTTTGATAAACAAATAATTTTAAATTGCGTAACTGTCATTATCGGCATTTAAGAATGGTCTTATATTGGAGTATATAAGGATTAATACATAAAATGTTACAGTTAACATTCTTCTATTTAGAAGTTTTGAACCATGCAATCCCCTTTTTTTGTGTCTTGAAAAAGATACATAAAATTAAGTCGGTCATAAAGTAAAAGGTCTCAAAATCTAGTCCAACCAACATTTTTCACATGAACTAGGGGCATGGCCCACATGGCTTTGAAGTCACGTTAAATCAATGTTCTATTAAAGAGAGAAACTTATTTGAGGAGGCAAAAATTTTTGATTCACGAAAATTCACTTTTATCATGCGATATCATATAGTTAGAAGACTGTTCAACTGAAGAGATTATTCTTCTGTGAAAGAGTTATAAAAAAATTTTGTTTCAAATATTTTATTTATAGAGATTATCAGTTTCAAATCTTTTCCGTACTTGCTCATGAAAGAGTTAACCAAGATCATTAAAATTGCAATCATAATAGCTTACCATTAAATAAGTTTCTATCTCTATTAACTCTTGTTTCATAACTTAAACTAATAAATCTGGATACTTAACCTAACAATTGTATACCTGCACTTAGATGCACTAAGATTGTGGGTTCAATTCTTATAGAGAAAAATTTAACATGTTTTTTTTTTAAATGTACAAACATAACTCCTATGTGTCCAAAGTCTCGTTCGATGTCGAGTTATGTTTTAAAATTGTGTTCCCAACATAATTTTCCTGCATGATCAAAAAATAAAATAAAAAACATAGTTTTCTTGGTAATGGATGAAAAAGGGACTTCGAGTAGCAGAAATGTTTCCAAGTTCCAACGTACGACAGGAAAAATACCTAAAACTATTAGCAAAGTAATTCTTTCTTTAACTATTCAAATAAAAATTAAAAAACAAAACAAAAACAAAATATGCTTACCATCCATCTTTCAGTCCATGCTCCTTGATGCCAAATCCAAGTGAAAGTGCAGCACATGCTAAAAGGATCAAAATGGTAGGATCTCTCAAAGCCTCCCAAACGAAATAGAACAAATTTTTCGCAGGCGGCCTTCGGTAAGTATTCGATCCAAACGCTTCGTTTCGTCGCGAAATATCCTCGGCATCTCCACTGATCCCATTCTCCAAATTTGTTTTGAGGCCAGAAGCAAGTCCCTCAACTCCGTCGCATTTCCTAAGCTGGTCCAGATTCTTGTGCTTCACAATTTGTGTAAGGACTGATTGATCGATTTTCGAAAAACAGGGGTGCGGTTCGAGGATATCGATAACAACTCTGTTGGATGAAACAGGGGAGTAATTCTTTCTGGGTTTTTTCATGGGGGAGGAGGAGAAGGCCCTTGAGCAGTAGATGGTAGTGAATGCCACGCGCCATCTCTTTTTGTTGGGTTTAGTGATTAGGGAGGTGGGCATATCGAGAATGGATGACTCCAAATTATGGAAGGTGGCTTGGAATATTGAAAACATGTTTTCAAGAACACAAAATAAAGATTTGAGATTTGTGTGAAGAGGAAGAGGAAGAGAGAAAAGGTGGCAAAATGTTGAATGATTTGTTAGTGAAAGTAATGTAGCATGCAATTTGAAAAAGGATTCAAATCTCTTTTCTCTGCAAAAATAGTGCACAGGTTAAGGATGATGAGTCCGGTGATTTGCAATGGCATTTATAGGCTGCAGCTGTCCTGTATGGCCGCGTAAACATGTAGCGGTGTAAATTCATTGTAAATATCGGCAGGATCCTATGTCGATGGGAAGGCTACAATACACATTATTATTTGGGTGTACATCATATGTACTTCTATAAAAGTAACAACTCGATTAATAAAAGTAACAATTTTTTTTATAAACGTTACAAGACGCTCCAAAATATTATGAGTCATAGAAAATGTCACGAATCACATTGTTATAAAGTTATGAAACACTAAAAAAATGTTACGATTGTTAATAAAGTAACACAACATAGACCATACAATAAATTTATACGATACACATATTTAATTAGTGTACATATAATACACGTATTTAACATGTGTGTATTGTATTCATTCCCATTTGGATATTGTGTGAAAGTCTTATGCAACAGAAATAATTTATTACGGCGTAGAATAAAAAATTGGGCCGCCTGATCTTTTGCTCCTACAATTTAGGTACGCGTTTGTGGAAACAACAGAGTTGTCAAAAGAAAACTACAGTACTATATAAAAATATACACAACAATCACCCAAAGGTGTTATTGGTTTACTACATGGAGAAATTTTTCAGTGCCGAATAAGTATCATGTGGCGCCTTACGTGGTATCTGTAGCATCTTATATCAACTATTCAAAAATATTATTGATAGTCCGGATTTTAAATAACTATAATACCGGTAAGAGAGTCCGAATTTTAAATAAACTATTATTGATAACAATTTATTTAAAATCCAGACCCTTGATAAGACTTGTGTGAACGATTAGGATGCGCCGATGTGTATGCCACGTGGTACTCGTACGGCACTGAAAAATTTCTTGGTTATTTGAATAAGAGCATGACAACAAGTATGAAGCTCATTTCGAAATTCACGAATGGACCTATGTGCAATTCCGTGAGGCACGGGCCCACCCGAATTTGTAGGATTATATTAATATTTTTAAATATTCCAATTATAAAAAATATATTTATGAGTGTTCCAATAAAATTACTCTAGATTTTCTTTACATATGATGATTTTTATCTCAACTATGTCATAGAGTCCAAAATTTCCACATCATCTCTTTGTGCAAATACACCCCCTTTTCGGTTAATTATGAGATAAAATTACATATATAGTCACCAATTTATTAATTTAACGTCTTCAAATGTGTTGTTTTAAGCAGTTATAAATGTATGGGTTAAGTTCACATTTGTGTTCCCCAATCACTGCAAATTTCTAGATCCATCCCGGGTGCTGGAAAAATTTTAGGGGACCGAATGGGTACTATGTGTCCATGCCGAGTACGATCTCAGCTATTCAAAAGTATTTTAGACGGTCCAGATTAATTCTCTCTCTCTCTCCTCTCACCCGACTATTCTCTCTCCTCTTTCGGACAGTCAAATCAAGTTTGGATGACTGAAATTGCCGAGTGAGTACCACGTGGGTAATACCCACCCATCACTGAAAATTTTCTCTGGGTGTTGAGATCGTATGTTTGACTTTTAACAAAAGCTAAAAAGTTTCTTTATGACACGTTCTGTTCACTTTCAATTGGAGGCCAGGCAACTTCGATAGTTCCTAAGAAGTAAGAATAGTCATGACCCTACAAAGATAACGGAAGGGACAATATAAAGGACGTCTGAAAGTACGATATGACGTGGCTCAAGCTCAAATTTCCTCCCCTAGAAGGCTGGAATGGATTTCCTAGATGACAAAAACTTTTTCACGGATGAGCCGTGAAAAGGTAATCTGCACCGAACGAACTCAAGCCGTGGATTTTGAGATTTAATGGCCCGTATTAACACGCGAATTTTTGTTTTTGTTCTTGATACAACATGCTTTAGTGGGGGAGAAAGAGTGTATTAATTTAAAACGTTGAATCTCAGAATTCACGGCCTAAATTTATTCGGTGCAAACTACTTTTTCACAGCTCATCCGTGAAAAAAGATTTCTCTTGGAGCAGTAGATTTCTAAAATTAAAGCTGCCCAAGTTTGACTTTTAAATCCAGTAAAAAGTTTTTTTTTTACATTTATTTATTCTGCGTCAAGTTTTTGTAGTTTTATTGATTCGTCTTGACGAGACAAATCTAAAAAGTATAAATTTATGATCAAAATTCAATTTTTTTAGTAAAGCCAAAATTATTTTAAAAATTGAATTTTGATTATAATTTTGTACTCCTACTTTTTAGATTCGTCTCGTTAAGACAAATCATTATACCACGAAAAGTTAACGCAAAACAAATAAATTTTAAAAAAAATTTAATAAAGACAAATTGAATAAACCAAAAAACTAATTTTGTTTTTCTTTTTCTTTTTTTGCTAAAGGCGTCCGAAAGTATGTGTAAATAGTTCATCAAAACTTTTTAAATTTTTCATCCGTGTGGGACCCTTTAAACATATTCAATTTAGTGGCCCCACGCATGATCGATGTGTCATCTGATTCGGTATGCGTTCCTTAATTGCTGGGCAATACACGTGTCGATGCAGTGTTTCTTTCGGTTGAAGCTTATGACCCAATTCAAAGAGCGCGTTTGTTATCAGGAAAATGCTGAGAAGGTCACAAGAAAATACTACTTGGATGGTAATTCCAGCTTTTTCCCCCATGAAGTTTGTTCCCATCCCGCTTTGAACATACGACGAAAATGCGGCCGCATAGGGCACCGAGTTTTTCTTATTTTTTTTGGACCCTAAAGTTTTTATATCCTTATATACATAGTAATTCCAGCTTTTCCCCCATGAAGTTTTTGTGTTCATATCCGGCTTTGAACATACGCCGAACATGCGGCCGCATAGGGCCGCGGAGTTTTTCTTAATTTTAGGACCCCAAAGTTTTTATGTCCTTATATTATATACATGTGTAAAATTAGAAGACTATATCTACTAAACTTAAAGCCCAGTTTAAAGGAAAGCTTAAAACAAATGTCTAAACAAAAATGGTAAGGGTGATATTTTAAAGTTGATCAAATCTTACATTCGGTCAACTTAGCTAGAAATGTCGAAAGGTTTAGCTACGCTACCCATTGAAAAAGATATTAATTGTAGTGGCTAAACTTGATTGTGTGAGATTAATTACTACTTTTGCCGCCAAAAATATGATTAAGAGTGATGTTTAAGTAATACATTTTGAATTAACGGAACGATTGTCCAACTTTTTGTTAATATAGTTGTGAATACTTGTAAAATTTTCTCTAAAAAAATTTGAGATTTGTTACTTGAGACTTATATAAAGGGCCCCATTAATTTGATATAGTTCGTATCACACTTTAGGAAATTCATAACCGGCCTTGAATAGTGAAAGGGATGGGAGTAGAACTGCAGGTTGTTGGAAAAATTACAGTGGCAATCGCTAAATTCCAAACAACAATTTCGCTAAATTCCAAACAACAATTTCATCTGATATATAAATGTATGAACAAATTACAACAAATTACAAAAACTGAAATTAACAGAATATGAAAACAGATACAAACAATAGATCAAACACCAAGTCATGTGTAACGACACTCTCCTTAACATAGATGCACCACCTACCGTAGGTGTGTTGTAGAATGAACCAACGTCTTCGTCCCAGGATACAACGGCTAGAACCACGGCCAACAGAACACCGTTATTGACCGTCTTGGCAAACTGATGCTAACGCCTGCCTCTCTCTCTCAAAAAAAACGATTTCTGGAAACTGAAGTGATGCACGAATTTCTGAAGTATTTTGTTGCTCGAAAACTGATGTCCAAACCGAAGACCAACATTGCCTTTATATAGCTGGAAAATGAACTGAAGACTTGAATATGGGATTAAAGAGGAGCCTCCCCATTCATTAGGAAGATTGAATTTCCAATTCAATTTTGTAATCTGTAACTCCTACCTGCAATTCGAATTTGAATGGGGAATCAATTCTGTCATAATCTTCATATTCATTAGGCAGTTACCCAGCGTTAATTGCACTAACATTCTGAATCCATGGAGTGGTCTCGGTTGCCTTGGGAGACCCTCCGAGTGCCCCGATTTCAGTCACAAAATTTTCAAGAATCCCCTCCATGAATGAAAATTGGCAGGCACACTGACGCAAAGTACAAAGCTGACCCGAGAGAGAGGCAACGTATAATTCCTGCATAGGATAAGTAGATTTTGGTCTTGAACCTTCCCTTGTGATAGCCTATTGAGTTTACTGGCAAACCAGCGTGCAAACCCACTTTGAACTGTTCCGCCGCCGGTGTAAACTTAGACAACAAACGTCACAAAGGACTTCTTCTGACGTAGTTCAGTTCTCACAATTTGGTTCATTTCGGCCATGACACCCCCCTTCCTGGTTCTACAAGTATTTTCTCGAGAATTTCACTAGGATTCTCAAAGAAGTGACCTCACTTCATACTCACATAGGTGACCTTATTATAAAGGGTATCCTATTATACCCCATTCGGCATCTCTGACGCATAGGAGTCATTAAAAGCAACACTTAACCTTTTTTCACTTTACAAGCTTCATTATTCTGCATCATAAAAATGGGCAAGAGATCAAATCTCCACAGTGACCGTTCTCGATTACACGCAAAAGATAGTCTCATTGAACCTAGATCTTAAGATCTTCAGTCAGCTAGGTTTGCTACCCCCACGGTAACAATGAGCGTAGTGGTTTTAGCCCCATTCCTCTTGATGCTTTCTCAACTAGCTTTCAAGATAACCCTTTGGTTAGCGAATCCGCAATATTATCCTTTGACCTCATGTAGTCAATTGTGATAACCCCACTTGAGAGCGGTTGTTTAATGGTATTGTGTCTTTGACGTATATGTCTAGACTTACTATTGTAGTTGGCACTCAAAGCCCTACTAATCGCAGCTTCACTATCACAGTGGATACTAATAGCTGGCACTGTTTCGACCATCTTGGAATATCCTTCAGGAATTCTCATAGCCACTCGGCCTCTTTAGTTGCTTTATCTAAAGCAATTAATTCAAATTCCATTGTAAACTGTCCTATTGTTTAGAAGATTTCCAAGCAACTGCTGCACCACCAACAATGAAGACATATCCACTCGTGGATTTCGAGTCTTTCATATTCGATATCCAATTCGCACCATAGTACCCTTCTAGTACTGCTGGATATCTGGTATAGTGCAGTCTTAGATGACGAGTATACCTCAAATAATGTAATACCCTGATTATCGCCTTTCAGTGATCGTGTCCTAGATTACTCATGTATTTGCTCAGTCTGCGTACTAAGTAGGCTATATCAAGCCTTGTACAACTCATCAAGTACATGAGGCTCCCAATTATCCAAGAATACTCTAATTGGGACACCCCCCCCCCCATTCTTGGATAAATGGAGAAATACATCCACAGGGGTTCTTGCAATGCCTGTAGTAGACTGGTTTAACTTTTCAAGAATTTTTTCAACGTAGTGTCTCTGAGACAACGTAAGTCCGTCAAATGTTCTAGTGATCTTCACACCTAGTATCACATCTGCAAAGCCCATACCCTTCATGTCAAACTTAGAGTTTAACATGTTCTTGATAGATTGAATGACTCTGCCATTACTATCAATAATGAGCATATCATCAACATGGAGACACAAAATGACATATCCTTCATCAGTGTCCTTGACATAAACACATTTGTCACATTCGTTGATACGGAAGCCACTAGACAACATTGCATTATCAAACTGCTCATGTCATTGTTTCTGAGCTTGCTTTAGACCATACAAAGATCTAACAAACTTCCAGACTTTCCCCTCTTGGCTTGGCACGAAAAAACCCCCGGTTTGTTCCATATAGATTTCTTCTTCTAAATCGCCATTTAGGAATGCTATCTTTACATTCATCTGATGTATCTCAAGGTTTCGCAATGCTGCGATGACAATTATTATCTAAACGGAATTGATCCTTGAGACCAACGAATAAGTATCAAAGTAATCTAGGCTCTCTTTTTGCCTGTAGCCTTTAATGACAAACCTAGCTTTGTACTTATCTATCGACCCATCCACTTTCATCTTCCTCTTGAAGATCCACTTATAGCCAAAAGGCTTACTACCTAGTGGCAACTCCGTCAATTCCCACGTATGGTTCTGTATGGAGTCAATTTCACTGTTAATGGTTTCTTTCCACAAAGGACCTTCAAGACAGTTAACAGCTTCCTTGTAAGTTCGAGGCTCACTTTCTAACAAATAAGTTAGAAAGTTTGGACCAAAAGACATTGATGTCCTAGCACGCTTGCTGCGTCTGGGTTTAACATCATCTTCCTTTTTCTTGGTGTTCACTGTCATGATTAGTAGGATGCAATGTCCGTTTCACTGAACTGGACTCTCCGATGGATCTATACAAAAAAATGTGTTCAAAGAATGACACATTTATAGACTCCATGTAAGTGTTCTTGTGTATATCTGGTACTCTTGACTCATACATAAGGAACCAATATGTACTACTATTATATGCATAACCGATAAACACACAGTCAATGATTTTCGGTCCTATTTTTTCATACTTAGGAGGAGGTATTGCTACTTTAGCAAGACATCTCCACACTGCAAAGTGCTTAAAGTGAGGCCTCCTACCTTTGAGCTACTCATAAGGTGTATTGTCTAACTTTTTGTGGGGCATTAATTCAAAAGATAGTAAGCGGTCAGCATTGCTTCACCCCACATGTTCTGAGGCAACCCAGAACTAACCAACATGGCATTCATCATTTCTTTCAATGTTCGATTCTTGCGCTCCGCAATTTCGTTCTACTGAGGCGAGTAAGGTGCAGTGGTTTGGTAAATAATTCTGTGTTTAGCATAGTAATTACCAAACGGTGATTCAAATTCACCACCTCAATCACTTATCACCACCTTAAGTACACATAGCAATATTTTGTGTTATCATAAACAAAAGTAATAAAATACTTGTTTTTATTTGGCGTTTGGACATATTTCAAATCACACACAGCAGTGTGGATTAGCCCTAATGGTTCGGTACTTCTTTCAACCGATTGAAACGAAGTCCTAGTTAACTTCGCTTCGACACAAGTTTCACACTTGTGATTTGTATCAATATGAAAAGCTAGAAAAGGAAGACTCAAGCACATAAGCAACTGGGGCATTTGTCGTATTAATAGTAGGGATAATAGTCATTACATTCATTTTAAACAACCCATAGGCCATATAGCATTTCCCTACATATGATCCAGTCTTTGTCAGAATGACCCTATCTGATTCAAACACCATGCGAAAGTCGTGCTTGCTTAGCAGAGAACTAAACATCAAATTCTTGCAAATGCCTGGCATGAACAACACCTTGTTCAGGGTCAACGTCTTCCCCAAAGTTATCTTTAGGACCACTGTTCCTTCACCAGCAATATCTAAGGTCGTTGAATTCCCCATATACAGCTTCTCCCCGTTAATTGGCTCGAGAGACGTGAATATCTTTTTATCACAACAGATATCGCGAGTAGCCCCAGTTTCAATCCACCACTCTCGTCGATTCGAGCCCACCATGTTCACCTCAGATACCATAGCTGAGACATTCATTTCAGAACTACCTCCTAAGGCTTCAGTAATATGCATTTGTGGACAAGGTGGCTTCTTGCACTTAAATGCTTTATGGCCAAACTTGTCACAATTGAAGCACTTCCCTTGGAACTTCTCTTTTTGCTTCTTAGCAACACTGCCTTTCGGTCCAAGATTGACACTCCTGCCCTTTTGCTTGTTAGATTGCTTGTCATGTTGGTTCTTTTTCACACCACCACTTGAGGAAGGACGACCATGCTGCACCTTGTTGGCCTGTGTCATTTCGGCCTCTTTGGCAGCCTTCTCCTAGCCCAATTTCTTTCGCGACATTGAGCTTGTAAAAAAGAATCTCGAATGATATCTTTTTGTTCTTAAACATGAGATAACTCTTAAACTCTTTCCAAGTTTCTCAAAGCTTGTGGATGATAGCAGCCACTAAAAATGACTCAAGCAATAACATCCCTTCTGCTTTGATTTCATTTATCAACATCTGGAGCTCTTGGACCTGTTTAGTCACAGGAATTTCATCTTTCATAGTGTAATCAAGGAAATGGCCCACCACAAAAATTTTAGGCCTAACCCCCTTGATCTTGTACTTTCTATCCAAGGACTCCCACGGTTCCTTGGCCGACTTTGCCTCATTGAACACAGAGTACAATGAGTCATCAAGAGCATTCAAGACATAATTCTTGGCCAGATAATCAGCATTCTTCCATTGATATAGGCCTTGTCACTTCTGGTTGTCTATCTCATTTTCAGCAAAAATTGGGACATCCTCAAACAAGCACCCAATGAGATGGAGAGTGGTCAAATATAACATCATCTTCTGCTGTTATCTCTTAAAATCAACCCTTAGACCAAACTTCCCAGGCTTATAAACATGGGACATCAAAATTGAGGGAACTCCATGCAAAGGAGCAGCTGCATTTAAGCTTCCCATATGAGTATCAAAGCTCTTCTCGCTTTGCCATTTTCACTGTGAAAAATGACAAACCACAAATGAGTGAAATTATTTTCACAATCATGACAATAAGTATAGATTAACAATCTAAACTTAGCAACCAAATATGGTCTTGCACCCATAACGCACAAGCGTACCCTGGGGGTCTAGGGGGCTTGCCCCTTGGATGGGATTCTAAGGGCTGTGCCCCCTAGCTGGGTTCCTAGGGGCAGTGCCCTTAGGCGGGAGTTTAAAGGTCGCGCCCTCGACAAGGAGTCACCTCCTGGACAGGTGGCGGGGGTCAAGGGGGCAGCGCTCCCAAAACCTAAATGGTATACACAATTCACTGCATAAGTGATCAAGGCTATTCATTTTCTGCCAAGTATACAAATCCATGTGCCAAGTTACTACACTGGCCATGTACTAAGGCTGAGTAATTAACCTTCCATTGGTTATTTTACTTCAGGTAAAGCACACTCTAGACTAAACTAGCCCAACCACTAGTTGTACTTAAACATAGCACAAGGACTGTTATTCACTGAGCAGAGTTCCAGAGGACTGTGGCTAAACAACGTCACTACTTAAGCAAAGTAGGTTGCTCCAAAAGTCAAACAATCCACTGATCACAAGTTTCTGACCGAGCAATGTCAAGGCTTAAGCCAAGTAGAGTAGATTGCCAAGTTTCTGTTTGTATCTGTTTTCATATTCTTTTAATTTCAATTATTGTAATTCGTTGTAATCTATTCATATATTTATTTATCAGACGAAATTGTTCTTTGGAATTTAGCGATTGCCACTGTAATTTTTCCAACACAGGTTTCAAGAATTGAGAATAATCCTTCCGTTTTGGTTTGCATTTGTTGATATGTACACTTCTTAATCGTCACAAAATTGATTAGTGATGAAAAGATGTATTATGAATAAATCTCATTTTAATCCAGATAAATATTGCAGTTGATTGCAGTCCAATTGCAAGGATTAAATCATGCCTAACTACTTTAAGTGGCTTAGGTTAGATCATGGTGTCTCAACCGGACTTGGAGTTCTCGTACGTAGTAACCTTAATTGTGGGCCCTCTGAAATCTTCATTTTAGATTGAAACTGTTCATTTTTTTTAAGGAATGCCAAGCATATGATGGTTATAAAAAATTATGATTATCAGAGATGGGTAGGCACACAATTGAGACAAATTTTTCTTATAATGTATTCTCCATATAAAGGGTATCCGAAAATATAGCTATTAATATCGAATTCAATTGATTTTTTACATGAATTGTCTGCTCAACCTTCCTGACAAATTGTATAGTTCCAATCTCAATTTCATATTATAAATAGCCCACAATTGAGGTCTAATGCAATAGCTATGGAGAAAGAGTATCTTACTTATTTTAAGTGTACAGTGGCAATATCGTAATTATGCAACTGTGGAATTTTGCGTCGGGCCCACTTGGATCCAATCCGAAATGGCCCAACGATTAAGACCCATCGCCTATGGCCATGGTGTCCGTCGTTTTTCAGGCTTTCGTTGCTGTTTAGGGCTCTGAATGGCCAATTTTGTCGTTTAAGGAAAGATTTGAATTGTCAATTACTTGGACAAGAAAAATCCAAATTAAGTGGCGCTTTTGGGAAACATCTTAGAATTCTCTCTAGTTTATGTTTTGCTATTATTTTTTAATTTTCCTTTTTTGGTAATTTTTTGTTTATTATTGATTCGGCTTCCTTTTCCGGGATGAATCAATTAGGGTTTCAATTTTTCCTATTTAATAAGTTGTAAGCTTCAAGGGCATGGCAATTTTATGATTATTATTGAATGAAAAAGAGTCTAAAGAGTGTTTCCTCTGAACTATCTAGTTTGTATTTGATTGTTGCACGTTTTTTCTGTAGTTCATAAAGCACCATATATCAAAGTCAATACATGATGTAGTGACTCTAGGTCACTACGTGTACCCTAAATCCGTCTCAACCGGGGGTGATACTTATATTATTTAGGGGGACTAATTTGTTTTGACCTAGAAATGTGTTATTTCTTTGCATTAGAGAAGCCATTTCTCAATCTCATTACTTGTCAAAGAATCAAACTAGTAGAATTTACCAAGAGAAGGTAAGGCATTTTAGAAATTACGCAAACAACTGTAATGGATTGGCTTCTCATTTACTGGTCACAGATTAAGTCAAACTAGTTTCAAATTATCTTATCGGGTACGCATATAATTTAGACCAACGTTCAAACAATACTTTAAATACATGACCTAATGTTTAATTCATATCCGGTCAAAGAAACGGGAAATTTTCCAGTGTCTAGCGGTACCACATGGTGCCTTGCATGGTACCCATAATAGGGGTGAACAAGAAAACTGATATAACCGCCAAAACCGATCCAATCCGGACCGGACCGATCTATTTGGTTAGGTTCTATGGTTCATTGGTCTGGTTATGGTTCTAAAAAACTAAGAACCCGTAATTATGGTTCGGTTACAGGTTCTCGATTTAATAACCAAGGTTAGAACCGAACCAGGCCATATAATATTAATACTATATATCAATATTTTTATACACGTACAAAATTATATATCTTGATATGGTAAGTTAATATTTTTTTGTAGTAATGTATTCTTTTATGTATATTTAGAGTAAAAATCTATTTTGTTAAAAAAAATTTAATATATTACTATAATATTTTTTTTAAAACTGAATATATTACCATAATCCATTAATACTAAATTCACAAATTACCAATTTCAATTCTTTTTTGTTCCACCTTAATTTCATGATTGCTATTCAAAAGAAAACCCAATCCTGTAATTACTTATTTATTTTATGAGTTGTTTTGGTGCTCTAAATTTTAAATAATCTTTTGAATTCATGTGTTGTGATAAAAAGTGTTCCTTAAATGGGTAGAACTGGAACTGAATCAAAATCAGTCTGGTATTGCGGTTTGGATCTGGATAGGTTCTAGATGTGTATTGGTTAGGATTTGGTTCTTAATTTTCTAGAACCGGTAGGAATGGTCTGGTTACTAAATTTCTAAAGAACCAGTCCAATCCGGACCGTGTGCACCCCTAACCCATAACGTTTGATCACAGTCTTTCAAAAGTGTTATCAGTAGTTTAAATTTTAAATAAATTCTTACCAGTCAAACTATCAATTATTACTGGTAATAATTTATTTAAAATCTAGACCGTCCAAAAGAGTTTTGAATGGTTGAGGTGTGCGACGGATAATGTCATGGTATACTTGCTCGGCAATGAAATTTTTTTCCAAAGAAGCAAATAATTTCTTAGAAAAGTAGAAGAATTTGTTAATGTTGGACCACTTTGAGGTTTGGTAGATATAACGGTTTTTCGAGTTTTGATAGTACCTTCATTATTTGACTGGGAGGTACTGTAACGCTCAAGCAATGAAAAAAGGTTCAAAAACAAAGAATCTCCAACAGGAAAATTCATACCCGCTAATACTATGGCAGAAATTTTGTTTCGTGCACAGTGGTACCAGTTTAGAGGTGTACACCGGTTCACTAGCCCGTCTAATACAAACAAATCGATTCTTATAGAGTTTGTTTTAGTTCCGTTGGGTCAGATTAGGTTGGATTTTTAAGCCCTTTAATAAATGAAATATCTCTTAAATTAAAGCCTGGTCCGGACCGGCATGTGTAAAATAATGATAATGATGTTCATTATATATTTATACTATCACAAAAAATATTGAGAGGGAATAAAGTCACTACCATACTTATATATACACAATACCCATTTTAAAAAACATATATACTACATATATTCTTTGGTATTTGAATTACTATTATTATTATGGTTATACACCCTAATTTACAATAGTGGGGATGATCGATTTATAATTAGTTAATATAATTTAGAAAAATAAATGGGCTGGTTAGGTAGGCTTAGGAAATGAAACTTTAAGAGGGTTGGGTTTGGGAATAATAAATAAAACTCGATTATTAATAAGTCAGACTTGGGCATGCACAAGTTTTAATATTATCAAAATAAGCCCGACCCAAACCCAACCTAGTCCAATGTATGTGCACCCGTACTTAGGCCCTGTTTGCTATAATCTAACTTATTTATTTACTTAAAAAAAAAAGGAAATGATTTCTACACTCCTTTTTTGATAATCACACTCCCTTTTTTGTTGAAAGTGAATGTATTTTTTCAATACAAGACAAAAAAATTGAGAGTGGTTATCAAAAAATGGAGTGTAGAAATCATTTCCTTTTAATATTTTCCGAACGATGAAACAACTTTGCACTAAAATTGGTCTTAATGAGGTTTAATTACAATCCTTTTTCAAAATAAGGTCCAGTTCAAAGATGCTTAATTTTAATAGAGAAAGGATTAGATAATCGTTAATATTTTTGCAACCTAAGTTGATATATCGGTGTTATTTCTTTCTTCTTCTTTTTTTTCGTTAGTAAAAAATAATTTCATTGTTGTCTATCTTTATTTAAATTTTTTTGATAGGGTATATTCACCTTTTTTACACAAAAATTCCTACTCCATCCTTGGTAGGAAACAAATAGAAATGGTGTATTTGCTAGGTTTGATATGCAAGTAGTATATCACAGAAAGTTACGTCTTTCTGCATGAAAATTTTGTTGAATTTTTTCCTTTGTTTTGACCTTATCCGAGACTAAAACCCCATATATACGTAAGGGTTAATTCGTCAGCACAATGACTTCATTCATACACAAATTGATGAATTTCTATGGGTCTTGGTGCACTGTTTCTCCCATTTAAGAATGTGGAAATTTTCATTGACCACCTCTGGAGATCCAATTGCAATGACCAGAGGTCATTGTTATTGTAACTTCTAAATATTTTTCACAATTTTCTAATTTCTCGACAACTGCATGGAAAATATGAAGGTTGTTGGTGGTTTGAATGTTAAACGTGTCGTAATTTGTAAGAGGGTATTCGGATAATCATGGTTATTTTATTAAATAATTCGAACGTGGGTTTGTTTAAATTGGAAGAACATAGTAATATTTAAAGACCTCAGCAACATAAAATATTAAAATGTCTCCTGCTTAGTCAATGGTATAGGATCTGAAATATCTTCTCAATATGGAGTATTTAAAGACCAATCTAAAAAAGAAGAAAAAGAAAAAACTTAAAATAGGACCAATCTGAAATAAAAAAATTCTTACGCGGAAGTGTTTGCTGCATTTGCTTTTTGGATAGTTTCTTGCTAAAAACTTTCTGGATAGTAGCAGCCCTGAAATAGGAAACCAAAACATTGCCACACCCTACAAGTTAAAGCCCTCTCTGATTTTTTTTCTTAATTTTTACTACATTGAAGTACAAGAATATAGACAAAAGTTGAAAAAAAAAATTCATATAAGACAACAAAAAAAGACACACATGTAAGTTTGTCTTTCCTATATAGACTGTTTTTTGGGGTCTTTTTCGACGTTCTATATGAACTTTTTTTAACTTTAGTCTCTATTTTTATACTATTCTAATTCCTCTCATCATGCCGAATGATATGGGTGTAAAAATTTAATCAAGGATTAGCTTGAAACACTTAGGTTCCCTATGCATTCACGCATGATTAGCTTTTCCTGATTCTTTCATCGTTGAGCTTGTATAGGCCTTTGAATTGTGAAAAGAACCCGGCTACTCTGCAATTAGACTGCAAATCTATTGTTTTATTTGGGCCGTCCATCTCGGCAATTCCGTTACCCAAATTCTATAAAGATTCTTTTTGAGAAAAATATTTTCTTCCCGCAAAGAAACTTTCAACAAAATCTACCCATTAATTGGGTGTGGCACTCTTTCTTTTTTTTTGTCATTTTCTTGCCACGCCTATGAATTGTCATTTTGTCACACAAAAAAAAAAAAAAACGGCAAGGGTACTGCTGCATGTTTTGCTATATTTCGGCAAAATAAAATTTCTCATTTTTTCAACGAACTTTCATAAATAATTTTTTAACTACAAATTTTCGCACTTCATCCAACACTTACCATTCCTCAACCAACATTATTAATCTTTTCAACCAATATTATAAATTTTCACCCCGCTTTTATAAAAATAACATCATAGCAAAACATGAGTGCAGCACCGTCGCCATTTCTTGACAAAATGACACAATTCATAGGTCAAAAATGAGAATGGCAAGAATAAAATGGCAACAACCAATGCAGATGCTCTTAAGTTGTGTGTCTTGTAGCAAAGCTCTAATTCCAAAATATTTCTCTATGGAATATCCCAAATCCAACTCAGTGACTAGCAAATTCCCACAAAACCAATCCAATTCGATTTGAAGCAAAATGGCAAATGGATTTTTTCTTGCTTGAAGAAGGATATACAGAAAGAAGATCCAACTCTTATTGCATATGAACTGTAACATTCATACAACAGAACTTCAGGAAACAGATCTGTTTTTCTCTTCAAGTTATGTAAGGCTGTAAGCTACTATATCCTGCATATACGTCGTACGCACCATAATCCATTTGGTAATATGAAACCGAAATACAAATTTCATGACTCATGACTATCGGATGGTTTCCGAACTTCACGTAACTGGACCGAATTCTCAAAGCAATGTTCAAACCCAAAATGCGGGTACCTCTCGTACCACGTCTCTTGCTGCACATGAGTATCCCAGTGCTCGCCGCTGCTGCTCTTCCCATACTTGTGCACCCATCCGGAACCGTTGTGACCCTCACCCCAAGTACGATTCCACTGCTCTCCATACTTGCCTTGCCACCATGTCTCCCCTTGTTTGACACCGTGACTGTATGAATCGAAGTTCTCGTCCCATTTGTCACCCCATTTTGACCAGCCGTCACCCTCGGAGCGTTCAGCCCATTTGTCTGTGTATTTCATGCTGCTGCCCTTCCCGTCATACTTCTCGCCCCACCTGTCAAAAATATGAACTTGGGTAAACTTGCAGGATGAAAAGCAAATCCCAGGAATGATTGAGTGATGAGGAAAGATAATCATAAAGATCATTCCCTTGATATCAGCAAAACAACAGGAACAATGACAAAATCGATCAAAAAATTTGGAACCGAAAAGTGTTGGCAATTAATTCTTATTATTCAATCAAGATGAATAGTGGAATAAAGACGATTGATTGGAATCATGCAAGCACAAATAAGAAAATTACAGAAAGCAGTAGCAATTGAACTTTGTGTTAGTTACTCAGTTAAGCAGACGGGACAAGGCTCGATGCTTCAACCCACAAAAAACCAATCAAAAGTTACACTTAGAGAAAAATGGCTAATTTGGGACATTCTCTAGAACCATATTCGAATAACTATAAACCAGCAATCCAATCTCAATCCAGTATGAAAATGGTACAGTTCCTTACCTTTCATGCCAAACATGAGCATGGCCAGGCTCAAGGAGTGTGTTGGGGTCAATGCTGCAAAATTTATGGGCCCATTTCTCTGCTTGGCCAGAGGCATCATAGTGTTCCCACCATTTCTCATGCCACTCACCGCCTTCTCCGTTCTTCCCCCACTTGTCCGCAGTTTTCTCAAAATGTGCGACTCCACAATCCTGCCAAAAAGCACAATACACCAAACTTTAAGCATATTGATTTGTAAATTTGTGTGAAAGCCATAAATCTTCATCCATACATGATAAATCCTGCCAGTATTGCTTGTACCATGGTGTCATTTAGGAATGCAAGACACGAGTAATACCATTTTCAAATCACCAAGGGAACAGCGTATGAGTAAAGTTCACAGAAAAGTAAGTTATCCTTTTTAGAGCTGTAAATTACACCCTCCTCTTTTTAAACAGGACTGAGGTCCAAAAACATGGACACAGTACTTAAACTTATGATTTGCATACTACTACGGCCAAAACATTGCTAAATTATAACATTCTAAAGCATTCTTTTTTAATTCTCTAACCTCATTAAATTTTCGTGAAACCTCTTTCTTTACAAAATGTGGTGTTTGCTAAAAAAAAGTTAAAATTCAGCAGCAAGGTTAAATTCATAGCATGAACGAACAAGGTCAAGGAAACTACAGTTAGAATAAGAGTCACAAACCCATGCAAGAACTACCTCTCTGTCTTAAAATAGAAGGCATAAAAGGGAAGGGGAAATCCATTTTATGAAATTTCATGTTAAACATGGATATACTGTCTAATGTTAAACTATGCAATGCACACTGACCTGCCACATTGATTCCTTCCAATATTCACGCCAAACATTTCCAGAAGCATCACGTCCTGATTTCTCTGAACCAAGCTCCTTATACTCAAACTGGTTAGCAGCCTCCCAATACTTGTCTTCCCACTCAACGGCCTTGTCCGCACTAACACCTCTGGTCAAAGTCCACTTGCAAATTATGCCATCAGGTCTTTTCTCAACTCCTGTCTCCTTCCACCACATTGATCCATCAGGATTGACTCCTTTGGTTAAGGCCTCATCCATCTCATTAAGAGCCTGAGCTGCTTCTGCTGCATGTACTGAAAATTGAACACCAAGTTCACGTTTCTCTTCTTCATGAGCTGTCTCTTGACTCGAAATCTCCACTTTCTCTACATCTATAATTGACTGAAGCGGTGGCAGAGGAGGGTAGTGGTTGCTTTCGAAAAGTTCACTCTCTAGGCGGATTGACAATAAATTTAGAGACTGTTCTTTCTCTAGTACAGGGTCTGTTTTGGTAGGATATGGGTAAGCTTGTCTATCAAAGCTCAGGTTACTTTCATCATTGAAATTTGTATCTGGAGGAGGCGTCCAGGACCAAAAGTTTGGACCAGGTGTTCCATTTCCAATATCAGCTGACAAAGAAACAATCGAACTCTCACTCTGGAGTCCTATCAGATTCAAAAGAAAATTTGATAGATTCAGCAATTACACGAAATAAATGCCAACAATTATTGATATCACCAAGCAAAGAAATTAGGCGACATATTTAAAATTGTGAAGCATCAGCCATAACTTCCGCAAGTCAGGACACTCACTCTCAATTTACTAATACTGATAGAAGCACACTTACCCCGGTGAAGTTAACAACATAACTCGAAAAACTGTTCTTCACTGCCTAATCAAATGTCAGTCTTGAAATTTGTCAGCTATGAACACATTTTCCAACAATAACATGATCAGATAAATAGTTTAAGTAGCTGACATCTGATGCTCCTTCTCCAGGACGGCAGGACCAAAAAAGAAAAACAAATCTCTCTTCAAATACGAGACCCAAATCCATAATAACCATACCATATTTGAGATATACCTCTACTGTGTACAGCCACTGTAAGGGAATAATAAACTTTTTTTTCTTCTCTATTTCTGCTTAGCAGAAAACCGTACACAACAATCACCACAATATCATGAATATTAGGTGCCCACATAGGCAAGGCAAAAATAATTGGATATATGAAGTCTTATTACTAAAAGGTCAATATATTGTTAATTTAACAATAAATTCTACTATTATAGAATTATCTTGTATTATGCCATCAATTCTGACCAAGAAACAGTTCAAGACCAATCTAGGCACTCATCTAACGAAGATCATATATTCAAAGGACCTCAATCAGTAATGCAATAAATTCCACAACAAAGATAAGATCTTATTAGCACAATTTTATTCCTGATGGTCCTATTTTCTGAAGCAGTGGAATTGGTCCTAGTTTTTGAAGCAGCAGAATTCTATATGAGACGTAGATATTGTTCTAGACTTCTAGCAGACTGAAAGATGCTAGATAGTGTTCTATGAGACATTTTAAGCAGCAGACTTCTGTGGCCATAGCTTAATGTTCATTTTAGCTCAAGGAAAGGGAACATATCAACACCAAATAGCATTTTAAATTTGAGTCCAAATCTGGAAAATTAAAATTAACAGAACATGCCAAAAATAAAGAGCACACATAAAATAGAGCTAGTTTCCCAAAAAACATATGCCAAAATAATAGTTTGGGGTGAGCATATATTAAAAGCAACAATAGCATATACTACATAAACTTTCCTCACACCTCTAATGGTAAAAGTTTTCAAACTGGAACTGTTAGGCATGTTCAAACAACAGTTTCCCAAGTTCAAACAAATCGTATATTAACTAACTGAGCCGAGCTTTGATTAGTGGTCACATAAACTAGGGATGCAAACGAGCTGAGCGGAGCTAAGAAGTGTTCAAGTTCGGCTCTTTCAAAACTAGTCGGGGTCGGTTCCTTTATTATCGAGGTGTTTGAACTCCATTGGTTCACTAAACGAACTTGTATAAACTTCTAAAAACCAGCCAAGCTACAACTAACTCAAGCTCAACTCGATTACTAACAAGCCCGAACCCATAATGAGCCAAGCCACAAACTGTTCGCGAGAGCTCAGTTTCATTTGTAGTAATTCACATATCTCGACCAATGTATAATAAACGCAACTCTTTGAGGTAATGATTTTTGTACTTCACTTTAATATAAATGCACTTCAAAATTTGTATTTTCAGGGCTTAAAATTACACACAATACAAACACTAAAGATAAAGTTTGGAGTGCATTTAAAAGACAGTGAGTGCCAAAATAATTTCCCTCTTCAAATATAACTTTAGCAGTTTAGCTAAAATTCTTATCCATGACATGAAAGAAGCGATCTTTAAAATTTACTTTATAGAAACTTTGAAGTGCATTTATAAGAAGAAGAAGGTGAAATGCATAAAAATCTTTAAGAACTAACAAGGTAAATTAGAGCTTCAATTATTTCCCATTTACCTTTCCGATCACCCTCTCCACCTCCGCCACTCTCATCACTGAATTCACCACTTCCCGTCTCACCGGTAACCGGCGCCGACAAACCACTCTCCTCCAGAATCGCCCTCGCAGCGGCAATCGCCGCCGCGGCCCGATCAATCACCTGCATTCTCTGAACCCTATCCCTCTCCTCCTTCGAAACTTCCAGAATCTTCTGGAACTCACTACTCTTCCTCTCCAACTCCTCCACACTCTCCACTTCTCCTTCGGTTAAATCGGCCGATTTCTCGGCGATTCTCTGAAACTCCACCGCCTTCCTCTCTCTCTCCACCGCGTTCTGCCACATGTCCAGGTACGACTCGCCTCCATTGGAAGAAACCCTAGTTGTGATTGAGCTCTGTTTTTTGGCTCTGGTCATGGGTTTTTGGATCGGTTTGTAGTGGTTCAAGAGTCTTATGATGGTACTGAGTGAGCGTCGGTGGGTCTGTAGAGTGTGGAGGGCTGCCCCTCGGGCGGCGCCGATGTGGGACGCCATTGATGCAGTTTCAGAGAGAGAGAGCAGAGCGTTGAGTGGAGTGGAGTGGCCGACTGTGAGCAATTCTGTGGAGGGAGGTGTTTTGTATCTGGTTAAATAACACTGACATCCCCCTGAGATTTGTAAGCCATACACTTGTACAATTGCACTTCTCGAAACTACGATATGCTTTGCCAAAAATCCATAAACCAGCTTTTGGTTTGATTGTTTTTGTCTTTATTCAAAAAAAAAATTCTTTAATAGTAGTTTTCTTTCAAAGGGAGTCTTTTTTTTAACTGAAAAAAAACTTTTTTTGGATTATTTTTAAATGCTTTTTATTCACAAAATTTTAAAGTTTGGCTAATAATTTTATCTTTTAGATTCCTCTCTCGGCCATTCGAGAATAAAAAAACAAAAAAAATCGAAAACCAACAAAAAAAAAAAAAATTGAATAAGGACAAAACCAAATAATCCAATAATCTAGGTTTTTCAAGTTAGCCAAAGCACCCCTCAAGTTTTCATAAATTATTGATTTTTCTCCTCAAGACGGATCTGAAAAGTATAAAAGTTATGGTCCAAAACTTAATTGTTTTTGAATAAACCAAAAATGTTTGGATTATTGGATTAATTTTGATTTTATTCAAAAACAATTAATTTTGATCATAATTTTATAACTTTTAGATTCATCTATGCGAGACAAACTAATAATCCACGGAAAATTAGCTCAAAACTAACATTTGCAGAAAAAAATTTGAATGAAGACAAAAAAAGAAACTATAAAACTGGTTTATGATTTTTTTGCCAAAGCACCTTAGTGTTTGCTTTTTTCATATTCATGCTCCACTTCTTCCTTTTTCTTTCTTGCACATTACTCCAACTATGTTTTTGCCATAAGAAGTTACTTGTCCTCAAGATGTCTCCTTAAAATTAGCTTCATTAACTTCCTTCTAAGTTTAAATGTCCAAGTTTGAATCTTAAATAACTAAACGTCACATAAATAATAAATAGCTTCACCGATAGTGGTCGTCACTAATAAGTTATACCACCAATTTTTATCATTGTCGGAGTCATAAATGGACAATATCTTTATCTTCTTTTTGTTTTATTTCTCAATTCTCTCTCGAATACTGTCTTCAAGATCACTAATCGATTTATCAGTGGCAAAAGAGGATCAATACTGTGGTATTTTGAGGTAGAAAGTGAATTTCTAGCAGTGGCTACTCTAATGTGGAATTGAGAGTAGAAAGGAGAAAAAATCATGAGCGAAATTTAGAGATCGAGGTAAATATTATAGGGAGAATTGGTATTTTCAACCTAACATGCAAAGGTATTGATGTAATTTTTCTGGGATAGTAATTAACTCAAATCAAGGAGTGTCCAACTAACAAAAAATAACTTTTTTCAAAAATCGAAATAGGTCATTTCTCTCATAATACATCGTATAAAAAATCATGAAAAGTCAGTGTATTCTAAAAATACCCTTAGTGAAAGACCCCCTTAGTGTAATACCAAGAACTATAGTTGGAAATTTGTGTGTTTCTCTGTATCGTTCCGATTTTATCGGATGTCCCCGAAGGGACATTTGTGTATTTCTCCGATACTTCAGAGGAGATCAATGCAATTTACCTCCTCCATTTTCCTTGTCCGTTGATTTTTAGAAAGTATAAAAAAATAATTTTGCTTAAAGTGGAAGGAAGGTTTGCGATGCTGTCTTTGTATTGGGGTTTGGAATTGATCCCAATGAAAGGGAAGTTCATTAAGTACCAGGAGAGATGGGAACCTCACACGTTGCACGTGGGGTCCGGCTGTGGCTGTGGTACCCATTCAAATCCTACACCAATTCCAGATTTTTTATCACTTGTTCAATAATTGCTTTTATGAGATTATACTGTAAGATGATGCTTCTGGACTTCTGGACTTGTGTACTATAGACCCTAATTATAGTTGAAAATATTCTGATGAAAAGGTGAAAAAACTCATCGGAAAAACCCCAGGCGAGGAAAACCGGCTCCCGATCGGAAAAAAGATCACTTTGGAATTTTCTCGTTCAAAATGGTGACTTGCTACCAGATTAACTAGTTGCCTTATTTTGTGGTAAGTATTCTCTTATTGCGTGGTAAGTGTTGTCTTATTATGTGGTAATATTTAGCTTATTTGGTGGTATATATTTTCAATTTTCATAGTAAGTAAAGTGCGAGTTTTTTTACGGGAAACCAACAAAACCACATCGTTTTTGGGCAAAACCACTTACTTTTTGGGTTCCAATGGCTGTGCTTCGTTTATTTTAGATCTAATGGTTCAAATTTAGTGGGGCACCATAGAAAGATTCGTCTTGAAGCACGAGTATGTGTTGATGTGCGCGCGCTCGCTTATCAAAATAATAATTGTAAGAAAATAATAATTGTACTTGCTCTAAGAGCATGTCCAATGGGCAAGGCCAGCCTAGAACCAAGGCCTAGGGCATTCCAAAAGCCATCAAAAATTGGGGCGATGATTTTTAGTAGTATGCATTAGTGGGGGTCTTTAACAGCACAAACTAAAAATAAAAATTCTCAATAGGAAAATAAAAAGGCCTAAAACAATTGTGAAAAACATTAGGCTTAAAGCCATAAAGGCCCAAACAAAAACAAATTAAAAGTTATTTTTAGTAAACTGCAGACCTCTGAAGATCGAATAATCAGTAGAGCAAGTAATGTTTTCATCACTACACTCCACGTTGGGCTTTTATTCAGGAACGACTAGCTACCAAAGATAGACTATCTTCTTGGGAAATGCAGATGGCTCTCAATTGTGTGCTCTGTCTTCGAGAAGTTGAGTCTCATTCTCATCTTTTCTTTTCTTGAAACCTATGCCTGGCAGGTTTGGTCTTTTATTATGGACTGTAATGGTGTTGGTAGTGTGTTGATGGATTTGTTTGAGATTTTGTCATGGGCAAGACAACATAGGGGTGGTTCGTCCATGTACCATACTGTTTTTAAGCTTTCGATGGCAGCAACTATTTACTGGTTGTGGAGGGAACGCAATTGTAGGATTTTTCAGCAGCAAAGCATGGATTGTAGCTCTTTGAAGAGTATCATTATTCGGGATATTCGTGCTTGTATCAGTTCTTGGAGAGGTATCAAATCCTCCTCACAGAATCTATCCATTGCTGCTAGTTGGGGTATTTCTCAGCGTATTTTTTCCCCTTGATTGTTTGGGGTTAGTTTCTTGGTTTCTTCGTTTCTCCCAGTGATTTTCTGGGCTTGTACATTGTATAAGGGCTAGTCCCTTGGAGTTTGCTTTTGTTTGTGCTTTATGGAAATCGTAATTTCCCAAAAAAATGTTTTGTGCAAATTACAATATTTACTCTTTCAGCTTTATTAATCTGAAAAGGATTTGTTGGATTTTTTTAGCAATTTTTCAATTTTTATACCTCAAACAATAAAAGATTTTAATGGTTACCCAGTCGTGGAGGGGGAAGGAAGAGTAAAGTGGCGGCATTGTAGTCCCTTCACAAAACAATTTTAGTTCTAAACAAGAAAAACAATTTATTACCCTACCATAACCTTTACATTCCCCCGTAAAAGTAGAGTAAAATGAAACTTTATATCGTTTTGACTTTCTTGTATTGTGATTGTTGTTGGAAAAATTATTTAACTATAGTACTCTTAGAGCACAATTTTTAAACTAAGCCTAGGGCACTCTAAATACTTAAGCCGACCCTACCAATGGGGTTCAATATGGGGTTGTCTAGTCATTTTCCATCCCCAATTATAACACTTAATGCTCCAATGGGGATGGAAAATGGGATTGAAAAATGGCTTAATTAAGTTCTACATATGAGTTTTTTTTATTTAGAAACACAAATGGATATAGCCATCCTAGACAACTCATCAAAATCCAACTACCAATACTGAATGATCGGAGCTACTTGAGTGCGTCAGAATTTGCACAACGTCGCCAAAACTGCAAATTTGTCGTCAACACGGTGAGGACTTTTTTCAAAGGTTTTAATAGAGAGACAGAAAGACAGGATTTTTAATAGAGAGACAGAAAGACAGGATTTGTCCCGCTCTCAAATTCAAACACTTAGGTTCAAACATTTAAAAGAAATAATTTTTATAAAATTCTCTTAGTACTTGAAGTGGGGTTGAGAAAATAGAGAAAATTAGAGTGGAGGAAAAGTTAATTTAATATTTGAAACTTTTTGTTTCTATTTTAGAACCCACGGTTGGATTTGGCACGTAGTGTTAACCACTTTTTTAGTGCTAAAAATGAACAAATGGCTATAGACATTATATAACCCCATTTGGGTAGGCTCTGAGTAACAAACACATTAAGAATATATAGTCTTGATGTTACATTTTAGGATCACTTTGTGGCTATGATTCATAAAAATTTCAGTAAGCCTCACATCATCACCTCCTCTTCTCTTAAATTACCCAATTAAAAAAAAAAAAAAAAAACTACATGAAGCATCATGCACATCAACACAATCAGGTGGGCACTACCCAAAACCATGTACATAAACCCATGCCATGCACAACCCTCCAACAAGACAATTACCGGAATCAATAATCTGACACAGGAGGTGGAATCTCTGGATCCAATGGATGCGGAGGCCCCACCTCCGGCAGCTTCGACAGAATAACCTCGGGCCCATTCTGCGGAACTACTTTCGGAGGCCCTTCCGGACTTGGTGGTGACGGCGGCGGAGGAGCTTCTTCTAGAGGTGGCGGCAACTCCTTCGGTTGACCCGGAAACTCCGGGTTTGGACCGGGTGATCGGCTACGGATCGGTGGGCTTCTCCGGGGGAATCGGGTCGTAATCCAGAACGTTGAGAGTCCTTGGTACTTCTGGTATTACAGAGGGTTTGATATCAGGTGGTGAAATCGGGTCACGGGCTACCCACTGGCCAAAAACAGAGATATGATGTGGGGGTTTCTGAAGAAATTGGCGTAAATTTGGGAGCGTTTTGCAAAATGGAATTGTTTTCTTGAAATTACGAGAAGACATTGCGTTGAGAAATAGATACCACTCTCGTATAAGTAATATACATGTTAGGTATTGACACATGTATATTCGTGGCAGGGAGAAGACACCTGGATGTACATGCATCGGATTGTCTTATATGACTCATTGACTTCATCACTTGGAATAGGTCACATATTAATCATTATTTATGGTAAATATAGACACTTTGCGGCATCCAACCTGAAACTAATTGATAATGAATGAAGTGGGCGAAAAATTGTAATTCCGCTGTCTACAAATATATGGGCTGTGTTTGGATGAGTTTTGAAAAGAAATTTTTGAAAAGAATTTTTAAGATAGTGTTTGGTTGGGTTTTTGAAAATGAGAATAATGAGATAATAATTAGAGAGATAGAGAGAGAAATGAAATAATGAGATAATAAGTAGAGAAAGATTCTTTTTGAAAAGAAGGAATACTTTTGAAAAGAATTTTTAAAAATGGAAAGAAAATGAAAGAGAACAAGTTATTCTGTTTCTTAAACATTTTTGAAGACTTCTTCTGTTTTAGATTGTTATCCATCAACTCATCCAAAGTTTAAGTTGTTAGAGAAAGGCAACTTCATTATTTATCTTCTCAACACTGGGTTATCACGTGTACTCTGGCTCTCATCCATAAGAATATCTCCAATGGGTTCTTAGAAAATGTGTGCTAAAGTGTATATCCGTTTATGTATGTTAGGCATGCATGTGTTAGTTTAGCTATTCAAGAAAGTACCACAATACTATTGTACGAGAGCAAATTTGTTCACCTTCGGTGAGGGTGTAGTACTCATTATGTATCTTAATTCAATAATAGAAATCATTAATTATGTCTAAATTCACTTGTTAGGAGGCCACGCAAAAATTTAACCCAATCAAATATAGGTAACTATTTCATCTATAGTTTTATTTATTTTTCTTTAAAATTTTCACTAAAAAATTGGACTTTTACATCAAGAGCCCACCGATATTGCATTGAGCTCAATTTTCACGTGGGAACCTAATAAATGTATCTAGACAAAATGAAGGTTTTGATTCTTAATTTGAGCCACAGAATAAGTACACCCTTGCGAAGGTGAACAAATTTACTCTCATAATATTGTTGATAAGAGCGAATGCTAGAATAAGTTAGATGCATTAAAATATTCATGTGTATATGTATTTCTTGCATAATAATGGTCCTCCCTCTCTCTTTTCCCTCACTTTGCAAGTGTGAAGGAGCTAGCACACTTTCTAACAATCTCCTAAATTAGCACACTCTAACATAATATGACAGACATTGTAGCACTTAAAACACACAGTTCCCTACCCATATCACTTATATACCATACCAATTGGAGATGTTCTAAGCGGACTAAACACGTGTACATTTTTTCCATTAGATAGGCAGTAAAGTTTAAACATAGGATCTCTTGCCTACTCTAATACCATATTTGATTGTTCTCAATCAACTCATCTAAAAAATTAAATTGTTAGAGAGATCGATGATCAACTTCATTAATATTTATCTTTTAAACTCTATTTCTGAAAATGCTTTTAACAGTGGTGGGTGGCAAAAACTTGAGTGAGTGAATTTATGTATTACTTCATTTTTTTTATGCATTGTGGAACACCCAAAAGTTATACCGCATGAATTAGCCACCATTTGCTACTTCTTCTTAGTTCAATGGAGAAGTAAGATAACTTACCCTTCTAAGTCGAATTTTAACAGTCTTTTTCAGGAATTTATTTTATATATAATTCCAAAACTTAAAAATCTAAAATTCACAATCTAGAATTTAAAAAATAATCGGCTCAAACACCCTTATATTATTGTCATCACCTTTTCGAGTATTCACCTAAATTTCGTACAATACACAATTCTTCGTGATGCTGCTACCAAGAAAACAAAATAACACAAAAAGACATTGAAGAACATTATTCAGTGATTCAGCGCCAGGGGTCCTTTCCGGGGAGTCCACCACGTAGGCGTGATCGGCTTTGGATCATTCGGTGACTTAGGCAGCGGTTGCTCGGGCTCCGGTGGCTTCGGAGGAATTATATCCGGTGGCCCCGGTGGTGTTGATGTCCGGCAGCGGCGGCATTGGTGGGTCTGGGAAATGAGGCACCGGGTCGGGCACAACAGGAGGAGGATTTGCCAATTCTTGTGGCAAATGACGATCATCCATGTCGAAACTAGAAAAATTGGCTGGTGAGATTATGTTGTGTGAGTGTGTAACAGAAATGCAGCTCTAGTTGTTTTTTTCATTAGGGCGCAAATTGAGGTTGCAGTGGCACTAGACATTTTGAGACGGAATTTTGTGGGGAAATGTCATTAGCTTAGGCTGAGTTTTTAAAAAAAAATTAGCAATCCAATCGTTAAAATCAATCATGATTTTAACAAATCAGTTCATCAGATGTTAAAATCATAATTGATTTGACCATTATGATTTTAATACTTAGTAAATTCATTTGCTAAAATCAACTGAATACTAAAATCTTTTAAAAAAACTCAACCTTAGCCAAAAGGTCATGGGTTTATATATGGACGTTTGGGTCAGCGGTGGAATATAAGTATAGAGGAGAAAGATGTTGACTATACAAAGGTGACACGTGTATGTACATGACACCGGTACGTCTATAAAAAGAAAATTACTAGTACAATTTTTTGAAATTTTACCATGATATTCCCTCCATCCCATAATATTTGGACTTTTCGGGAATCTAATGTTAATTGTGACTCAATAGAAAAGGACAAAATAATAAATGTACCCAATTGTGCCATAGAAAAGTCGAAATAAACATTTAATTGGGACAACAAAAAATAGAATCATGAACAGTTTTTTTTTTTGGGCACAGTGATGCCCTAACTATCGTAGCTACTCTACGGCACTCGTGAACATGCCACTTAGGTGGGGACAAGATTCGAACCTGTAGCCTTCAAGTCATGGGCCTGATGAGTTGACCAATTCCTCTACCCCGCTTCTTCCCCTTCTCTTTCTTTCACTATTCCCACCTAGGTTTCCGGCTTTGGTTGCTTCGTCGGGATAGAACCAGTGCTTAGTAACCGACAACCTCTTTACTAGGTTGGAGCTATGAAGCTTTCCTTATTAGTATGGGTTAAGAGAATGAGATGGAGGGAGTACTAATTTAAGTTGATCACTATGTTTTGCTATCTTATAAACTTAATTTTCATTAAAGTTTGAGTTGATCATTCCTTTTGCTATCCTATTACGGTGTTGTTTCTCAAAGCTTTTTTGTCTTTATGTTATAAGAAAAAAGAAATAAATTTATTTATCTTATTGTGGATTTTTAGACTTTTTATGTGAGAATAAATTTTTTCAACTTTTTGGATAAAAAGTTGAAAAAGCTTAAAAAGTCAAAAAAAAATCCAAAAAAGAGGAATGGAACCTAACTTATTTTTCATGACAATATTGAACCTGAATAAGAGCCACTAACGAGCCGTTTGGATGACGTATTAGTTTGAGAGGGATTAAATAGTAAGGGGGATGAAATAGTCGGGGTGATTAAATAAGAATAGTGGACCCACATTATGTGACAGATAAGAAGGGAAGATTAAATAGTCCATGGTTTGGATGAGGGATGAAAAATGAGGGATAAGGAGAGTGGATGATGTAAAATTATGTCAAAAGACATATTTGCCCTTTCATAAGCCGTTATTAGATTATTAAAAAAATAAATAATATAATAATTTCAAAAATAATTTATTTATTAAACTTAACAAAAATTAAGCTATAATAAGTCCTAATAAATTTTTACATAAATTAAATTTTTTAAATATTCAAAACATGTAATATTTAAAAGTTTTTCTTTTCTTTAAATATTAAAAATAATTAATTTATTAAATATTCAAAACACATATTGCATATTTTTTTGTTTAACATTTTTTTCTAAACCCAAGAAAATTAAATAAGGGACAAGTGGCCCAGCCACTTGTTTAACCTGTAACCCATCTTCTTCCCTCATTCTTCCTTTTCTTCTTTACTCTCTCTCTCTCTCTCTCTCTACGAACTGCTACGGCTGACACCAGTGACGAAATTGGCTCGACCACCACCTACATCCATCTCCTCTTGCCTCTTCACTATCATCCTAGCAGCTCCAGCGAAGCGAGCTCTATTTGGTCCGACCGATGGTAATTTCTGACAAACGGTTGTAATTTCTCCTTTTTTTTGTTCAAGATCTGGCTTCATTTGCAATTTTTGGGTCTGAAATTTAGGATTAGGGAGGTAAAAGGCCATGGATGAGGCCCCTGAGTAAATACAAGCACCCCCCTGCTTGTATTTAGTCAGGGGGAAGAAGGATAAGGGTATGCTAGATTAATTAGTGGGGGGGGGTTTAAGTGCTCCCAAAGCTTGGATATGGCGTGAGGCCGAGATGAGGAGGAGGAGGATGATTTAGCCGAGGGCCAAATTCTTCATCCAAACGGGCTGTAAATGCCTATCAATTTAACAGCAAAGAAATTAATCATTACTCTCTGTGTCCAGATTTATTTGTCCTCTGTTCTATTTTAACCGGATAAAAAAATTAGTAATATCTTTAAATTGGTAATAAATTTTGTATACAATGTCGATCTTGTTTAATAGATCTCGATTCGTTTTAGACAATGTTTTTTAAATTACATAAAATATTATAAATTACAAGGTATAATCATTTGAAAAGTGAAACGGACTCTCAAAATGGACTAACAAATTCGGACGGAGAGAGTACAAAATATTTCTAATTTCACAATTTAGATCGAACTCTAACTTTTGTGATTTGAACATGTTGCAGAGAAATCAAATAAGTACTAAAATTAATTAATGCAAGGATTAACGCTTAAAGAAAAATAAAGCAGCCTAAGAGAGAGAGAAAGATCCAGAGAGTAGTGGTAACTAATGGCGTCAGAGTTGCCCAGCAGATTCTCTCCTGTGCTGGAGGGGAAGGCACTACAGGTTGTGGTGGTCGTCGGTGAAGGTGAGAATCACCTCTCCTAACACGCTTTCTGTGTGTGTGTGTCTCTCTCTTTCTTTCTCTCTGTTGTGCGTGCGTGCGTGCGTGTGTAAAAATGAAAATCAGAAGCTCGTTAGTTTTGTTTTTGATTTTCACGTTTTTAAGTGTTAAGCTGGTGGGGCCCGGCAATGACATGGTACACCACATGTACAAGACCCTATGACTAGTGTTGTGTTTCGATTGTGTGTGGGAACTAATATTGACACTTCTTAAATTGTTCTAATATTGAGATTGATATTGATCCTTTACTATTTTGGAGTATTATTAACAATCTGGGAAATGTTCTCTTGTGCATGCAACATTACTGTTAGAAAGAAATACAGGCTCCTTTGGCAAAAAAAACTTAATCCGGTTTTTGGTTCGTTCATTGTCTTTATTCAAAAAAAATTTTGCATTTGTTAATTTTGCGTCAAAATTTTGTAGTTTATGAATTTCTCTCGACGAGAAGAAATATAAAATTTATGGTCAAACCAAATATTTTTTTGAATAAAGCCAAAAATACTTGGATTATTGGATTAATTTTGACTTTATTAAAAAAAAATGAGTTTTGACTTTAATTTTATAGTTGTTAGATTCGTCTCGTCGAAAAAAAATTAGAAATCACAAATTATTGATACAAAACTAATAAATATAAATTTTTTGAATAAAGACCAAATAAAAATCTAATAATTCAGATTATGGATTGCTAAACCCGTAGTTGTGGATCATAACGTACAATACGGTTGTACTGCATTTGTACCCGCGTGCCAGGCAAAGAGGGTACACACTCTGGCCCACAAGGCCCAAGTCCTTCCCCTGGA
This sequence comes from Vaccinium macrocarpon, assembly GCA_022606695.1. Classification (NCBI taxonomy): domain Eukaryota; kingdom Viridiplantae; phylum Streptophyta; class Magnoliopsida; order Ericales; family Ericaceae; genus Vaccinium; species Vaccinium macrocarpon. The sequence continues at coordinate 3,350,097 of CM040173.1, forward strand.
CGCGCTTAAGTTTCACTGACACCGTGTGGCGCATGTTCAATTGATTCTCAGCAGGCCAGCACCAGCTCCCTAATCAGTAGTCAAACATTCGTGTCATGATTTTTAAAACGTTTTCTTAGAAAATAAATTTCAAAAAAGACAAAATATGGAACAAGGTTTTATCATTTGAAATAAATATTTATTTTTAAATTTTGTTTCTCTAGAAAAACATAAGATGCTAATTTACATTATGGTCTGGGGTCACGAAAATCTCAAAACCGGGCTTAGGTTGGAGTTGAACTCGAGTTAAAAAATTTAAATATTAATGCTCTCACATAGATCTAGAACTTCAATAAAAAAATTATTTTAAATAAATAAGTACATACATATGTAAAATTTAAAATTAAGTTTGTAGTACTTTTGAAAGTTTATACATGGACAAGTTATAAAGGCTGTGTTCGGTTGAGTAGTTTTGTTTTGTTTTGCTTTGTTTTGTTTTATTTTGTTTTGATGATGTAAGCATGTGTAATAAGTGGAGAAAGATAGAGAGAAAAAGTGATGATGTAATCAAAATGGAATAGTGTCAAACTGGGGGAAAACCCCCAAACGAATAGGGCCAAAATTTTCATGATGTACATATAAAAGTTTAAGTATATTCAAACTTATATATGATATTCTTGGAAATTTATATATAAATATAAATGCTCTAAGTTCACGAGTTTAGTCGAGTTGAATATTATCAGATTCAGGTTCGGTTCATTTATCAACTGAGTATAAAATTGATGTTTAGGTTTGGCTCATTTACTCCTCGAACAAGCTTTTACTAAAGTCGAACCTTGAACAGTTCATAAACAGCTTAATCAGTTCATTTGTCGGCTTGCAGCTTTACTTCCGGGCAATATTATGGCACTAGTTGTTAGTGATTAGAGTTACAATGAGAGCCGCGAACACCACTCCTAGTAGGGAGCCGGCATCTTTATTGGAGGAATAGTAATAAACCAACCACATTAATTATGAGATCCAAGAGTGATCTAATAGTAAATGTCCCTATTGTTTCAAGTTGATACTCCTCATTCATTTACACTAAGAGCATCGGCATCCCGTCATTTCAGGCCATTATTTGTGCAAGACTTTTCTCATCCCGGTAAGGTAATTTAAAAAAAACATCTTTTTGCACCGCATTTGATCACTTTAGAGCATCTTTATCAGGAGCACTAAAATTTTCACAAAATTTAACTTAAAAAACAAATTTTATAAATATCAAAAACTCATAAAATCAGACTCTCTATTTTAACTTTACTATATTAAACTATTCCCCTCAAATCTATTAAAAAAAATTCCCCCTAATAAAAAGTTAAGTTAAAATTTGAGTAGCCACACGTCCAACCCCCCCCCCCCACGCAATACTCGGGAAAAGCAGCACAAAGAAAACAATAAAAAACATTTGTTGCGTGAACAGTGTTGACTCAAATTTGAGTAGTAACTGTAGCAAAAATAATTTGAGGAGGAGGAATAAAGAGCCTGATTTTTGGAGATTTTGGAGGGTATGGCTCTCTATTTTACTCAAAAATTAAAATAGAAAGCCAATAAGGATGCCCTTAGCAACCCCACTAGTTTAAGTCATACAGGAGTACGTAACAAATATTTTCAGAAGGAAAATGCTAAAAGAAATCCAGTGGATTGTTGTTAATGTTTAAAAAATGTATTCAAATATTTAAAAAAAAATTTATAAAAGTTGTTGGAAACGTATTGAAAAGTATAAAAAAAAAGTATTTAAAGGGTTGTGTGTTTTTGTCTTTTCCTCTGCTTAATGAAAACCCCGTAGACTGAGAGCAATTTTGTTCACTCTCCTTAAAAAATGTGAACAAAACCCTCTCTTATTGGTTGAAACATGTGGATCACATCACAAAGTAATGTCATGCTGATCAAAAAGTGTATTACAAAAGTATAACATCACTTTGTAGCAAAATTCACACCAATTCAATCAATAGGAGAGACAGTGAACAAAATTGCAATTTCATTAGCTGGACCGGTTTTACGCAAAAAATTTTCTTTTCTGGCTGCCCAGTCATAGAATCACTACACCAACTGCTATATAGGTAACTTTGCTCCCCACAGACCCTTTTTTGTGGGTAGTTTATGTGTACCCTGGCGATTCCCCTGTCTAATAAAGTCAAAGTTTACTATTTATGCAAAAATTAAGATATTCACGAAAAAACTCTTTATTACAACGTGCCCTGAGGGGTTGGTTTTGTTTTTGGATAATGATTGAAGAGATAAATGAGGGTAACACTTAAAATAGAGGATAATAATTAGAGAGAGAAATGAGAATGAAAATAATAATATAAGAATAATAACTAAAGAAATATAAATCGGGGAGTGATTTCCCCACTTTTTTTTGTCTTTCTAGTGACAATTTCACTAATAGACAAAAAAGGAAGGAAAATGATAATGTCAAAATTATTTTTGTTTGTTGTCTTAAAGCGTAGTGCGTAAAAAAGCATGCGCTTTACAAATTATACAAAGTTTTGAAAGACTATAATTTTAAGCATGACAAACAAAAACTTTGATTTTAAGATTAACATTACCCAAAAGGGACTTTGGATAAAAATTTAAAGGGTGTGAATATCAATTAACTATAAATAATTAATGAAAAATACTGGAGAAAACCGGTCATGAAATCGATCATGAAATCCGAAGGTGTTTCTTGCGTACCAGTGACCTTTTTGCCTTTTCTTAGAGCAACAGCAGCAACTAGTGTAAAATAGTTATTTGGGTAAAATAGACAAGAGAATGAAGAAAATGGGTGCTGCAGCAGCTTGTCTATTACCCTAGCTATTCTACATTTTCTCTAAATTTGCTACAGTGCTTGTCTATTTGTAGACAAGCACTGTTCATCAGCAACTGATTTGTTTATTAATAGACAAGCACTATTCACCAACAACTGATTTGTTTATTATTCTCTCTCTCTCTCTCTCTCTCTCTCTCTCTCTCTCTCCCTCTGAAGACGAGCACAGTGATTGGTGATGGAGGTTCCAATTGGTGAAGAACGATTAACGGCTGGCAGACCCGCGGTTTTTCGTCGGCGGCCTTGAGGAGGAGGTAAGCGTTGGTTTTAACAGACGAAGTTGTTAAATCTTGAAATCGAATGACGGTGGAGGAGGTAAGCGGAGGAGGTGGCGACGGCGTGAGAGGCTCGCCGGATCTGGGATTCGAACTACAGCGACGGCGATGGGTATGGAGGGGACGGCCGATCTGTGCATATACATACGTATATATATATATATATTTACTTAAAAAATAAAAATAATATTCTAATGAAAGGTAAGGTAAAATGGATAAATTATTAAAATTTTGATGGTGAAAGAATAGTTATATGTACCGTAAACAAGGTATTTTGGGCAAATTTTTACACTAGCCGCTGCACTTGCTCTTCGTACTATAATAACAAAATACCAACACCCCAGTTGACACTCCCCACGTCAGAACGCTCAAAACGCCACTTTCTTTTCTGCCCCTGCACACAGACAAAATAAAAACCAAACTTCAAACCCCACTAACAAAAAAGCCAAAAAAATATTGAGAGAAAGTTAGAACCCTTTCCCCACCTCTCTCTCTCTCTCTCTCTCTGGTAGATCCCTGGACTAGACTCGGAAACCCACTCTCACAAGGGGGAGAAAAATCAAACAGTCAATGAATATTCTCCCTCAACCCCCAATATGTCGACCATACGCAAGCTTCTTTTGTGATTCTTTCTAGGGTTTGTTTTGACATATTTAGAAAGAGAAGATTTTTTTGAGACTTGGGTATATGCAGACAGATATGCAATCCGAAACGGCGGCTACGGGTAACCAGCAGGTTCAATCAGCGGCGGCTGATACGCGAGGGAAGCACCGGATTTTGGCTGATTTAAAGCGACTGGAACAGGAATCTAGGTTCTTGGAGGTTAGTACTCTTTGCTAACACGATCAAGTTGAAAGCCCTGAGTTGAATTACAGTAGCAATTTTGATATGGATTTTGCATTTTGTAATTTTAAGTAGAGTGGGTATTTGTTAAAAACTAGAGGAGTATTGATTTGAAATTTTGGTAATTGTGAATTTGTGAGGTATATGAATGGTGAAGGTTGGTGAAATGAAAGTTTTTTAGTACCATTTGTGTTTAATTGGGTGCCTTTAATGAGTTTTCACTTGTTTGGACAAAAGGGTGTGAAGTTTTGATGATCAAGTTCAAAGCCCTGATGAATTTTTTGAGTTGGAGCAGTAATTTTTATATGGGTTGTGCGTTTTGCATAAATCTCAAGTAGAGTGGGTAGTAGTTGTGCGCTAGGATTGAACGGAGCGGCTACTATTCGGAAATGTTGGTAGTTGTGAATTTGTGAGGCAAGTGAATGGTGAAGATTAATGAAATGAAGCTTTGGTTTTCCCTTTTCCAAAAGAAATGTGTGAAGGTTTTCAGGGAGGCAAACTGTGGTGCTTTCAAAATTAGGGCTTTGTACAATTGTACCATATTTCTACCAGTGATCTGCGATTGGGTTTTGATGGAAGATCGTTTGTGAATGAAGGCAGATAGTAAAACGTTGCCCTGTTTTCATGTCCAAAACTCTAATTTGGCTTGACGAAACACTTTACGGTATTTGAAAGTGTGGAGTTTGAAGTATGTCAGCATAGCGAATTATTGGTGGACAAATGTTTATGTGTTTTGTGATGGATGGCTAAGCTTTTAATATTTGCTAAGATGATGCAGTTGTCGAATGTAAAGGAAAAGATGAGTTTTTTACTTTTTGGAAGAAGTCAAAATCGAATACAACATAAAGATAAGAGAAGACATTAACAGCTTGGACTTGATTAATGCTTAGAGTCCTAGACACTAAAAAGTACTAAAATCTTAGTCTGGATCAATGCCTAGTCTCTATTATCTTGGACTTGATCAACGACTAGCACTAAAATCTTGGACTTTATCAGCGCCTTACTTCCCGTGTTTCTAACTGCAAATAAGTGAATCTTTTTCCATTTAAAATCTTCTGCATGAAAAAGACTTTTTTCCAAAAGTTTCATGCTGAGAGCTACCAAATAATTTAATGTTATATTGTGATGCATTGCACCATATTCCCTATCTATATAGATGAAATCTCTCTCTCTCTCTCTCTCTCTCTCTCTCTCTCTCTCTCTCTCTCTCTCTCTCTCTCTCTCTCTATATATATATATATATATATATATATAGATGAAATCTCTCTCTCTCTCTCTCTCTCTCTCTCTCTCTCTCTCTCTTTGTGTGTGCGTGTGCGCGCGCGCACGTGCGTATGCTGGTGATGCGCCTATGTATGTTGGGGTGTGTGGTTTAAATGGAGCCACCATACTAGGTTTGTGTGTATGGATTAGGGTTGGGTGATTTAGCAACCTTGATCTTAATTCATTCCTAACCATTATGTTCGCAATAGTAATTCTCTAGCACGGTTGCGCTATTATTCCTTTTGATTCCATGAGAACAATATATCCCTAAGTGTTTGAAAACATTTGATGTTTTACATGATTTGTTTGTTGAGTAACTTGCATGAGCAATATCATGTGGGAGCTGGGACGGTATGCATGGTTAAGTGCTAATGCAATTTTAGGTTTCTCTTGCTAAGAAAAAATCATTAACATTTTACTACAAAAGGTTAACTTGTAACAACAAACAAAAGCTGGAAAAACAAAATATTTAACTTTTTTTTTTCATCATAAAAAAAACGAAAGCTGGAAAAAGCACTAAAGTAGGTGGGAGGGATCAGAGATGGGATCCTCATAGGAAACCATGACAATATTATCTGTATTGGGCTGGCACCTACCGGTTCTGAAACGAGGTAAGGTCACTTATTAATCTAGTAACTTTTCCAACCTATGAAACATGGGACAGTGTTTCTGTTTTGGGTTCTACTTGTGTAGCTGCTGGAAAGGGGGCTACTTTTGGGAATACAACGACTTCTCCTGTTTGTTACGGTCATTGCTGTTGAGAACTTGTTATCCCTTGGGCTTTTCCTCTAGCAGTCAGAATCATAGAATAGTCTTCAGAGACTTGTAACTGTGCAATGGCACACTTTCGTTGGTGTGTCAAACAAATAGGCTGATAAGAACCATTCTCAATACTCACATAAACAGATTAGAAAATTGACATGCGTGAATCTGTATAATGCTAAGAAGCCTGCTTCCAATACGTGTTAGCTGGAGGTGTTTCTCATTGGAAGAGTTGGGTTTGCCTTTTGAAGCCACTCTTCTGTTGTGCTTGTTCCCCAGCAAAGAGAGAACTAACGGAGAGAGGGGTCCGGTTGATGACGTTTTATATAGGTCCTTGGAGATTTAAGTGACGCATGATTAATATTTTGTGGTACTTTCCGGTATCTCTAACAAAATCATTGGTACAGGAGGAGCTGGAACAACTTGAGAAAATGGGGGCGGCCTCGACTTCGTGTAACGAGTAAGAAATAAATATTACATTTGTTACTCAAATTAGAACCATGACTTATTGTCTGTTAACTTATGCCACCAGAATGCTGATTATCGTGGAGACAAAACCAGATCCATTACTTCCAGTGTAATGTCTCTTCTCGACTCCGATAATTTGTGTTCCTACATTACCCAGCTGCAACCTTTATTGTGTCTGAACATGTTATACCTTTTCTTTTTTCAGAACAAATGGCCCGACAAATCCCTCGTGGGATAGGTGGTTCGAAGGACCCAAAGATTCCAAGGGCTGCAGATGCTGGATAATGTAAGCTCTCTCGAGAGCTGACTTCCGTTGACATTCGTTGGAGGCAAATAAGTAGTGCTACCTTGCAAGTTTTTACAGTTAAAACATGTGACAAGTTGAGAGCAATAACCTTGTTCACGGCAAATTTCGAAGGAAGGAGACGATGCTCTTTGTGCAGAAAATTATAATTTCAAAGGAGACGATGCTCTTGGCGAGCAATTCTCTTTTCATTTGCAGCAGTTCTGCAGTTGTTGATGGGTGCATTACAACTGCGCTGATTGTTTGTGCATGACTCAATTTTCTTTGGTTACGTGCAATATGAGAGTTTTGTGAAGAATATTTTGAAAAATATTTTAGAGATAGTGTTTGGTTGGATTTTTAGAAAAAGTAATAATTAGAGATGTGTAATAATTAAAAAGAGATAGAGAGAGAAATGAGAATAATGATTGAAGTGAAAGGTATGAGTAGAGAAAGAAATGTGATTAATAATTGGAGAGATTAGGAAATAATCTTTTTAGAAATGTGAAGTGAACAAAGTGAACATTTTTTTTCATCTCTGATCCTTCTTAAACTAGAATGTTGTCTAATGTTGAATTTTTCAATTTCTTCCCATCACAACAGCAGCATTGGTTATCCTTCTGTGCGATGTGAGGTTTATGGTGAGGATTTTTTGTACTTTTTTTTATCACGGATTTTTGTGCTTCACTACAGCACTTCTAAATGACCGATGCAGCTACATTTTTTTGGGTGTGGTAGGTCTACAGAATTTTCGACAACAATGCAAACGATGTGAAAAAGGATTGAGGTTTTCAGGCTCTTCGTTATTTTAGCTTTCGTAAAACACAAAACTAAAACAAATACCCAGCATTCTAGAAATTCTTATTAAACGTAATGTTAGATTTTCTTGTTATATCAATTGCAGAATCACATCAAACAATACTTGTAAAGTTTACATATTACACAAAAGAAGCACATCCATCTTCAAAACACGAAACGATAGAAAACAACTTTTTTCCCCAGCGTAAACATTTCTAGCTTGTTGCTTTTCCACTTACTCGCGAAGCAATCCATCCCAAACCATCATACAACCCCTCTCCCGTAAGAGCACAGCAAGCTTGGATGTGCCAATCATGGTCCTTGATGCTATGCAGGGAAAGGGCATCGGTTATCTCAGCTGGAGTCATCGCATCTTTGATGTCTTGCTTGTTTGCAAAAACAAGCACAACAGAACTTTGAAGATCCTCGTGTGGGAGCAGCCGGAAGAGTTCATCCTTCATTATGCCGATTCGAGCTCTATCTGTGCTGTCTATCACTACAATAACTGCATGAGTTCCGCGATAATATGTTGCCCACGATGTTCTAAGTCTGTCTTGTCCACCAAGATCCCAGACCTGATGAGGCAAAATTAGAAAAGTGGTTAAATCAATGACAACCCACAAACAAAATATAGGAGGAAAGAAAATCAGAGTCACAAACGATTCGTGAGGTCAATTTCTCCATAAAAGTCAAGCTAGGATCGTGACTCCTTGATGCAAAAATGTGAATCTTGACATTGCGGCTAAGGGAAAAATATGGGGAACAACTCTGTCAACATCATATATCCTTGGAATGGTAGTGTACATTCTCATACTGATCACTTAATCCATTATATGCACAAGTTCAAATCAGGTTCAATATCCATTATATGCACAAGTTCAAATCAGGTTCAATAAGGTATTTTTAACGCAACGACCATACATTCATTTAGCTAGAACCGAAACTAAGAACACATCTGTGGAAAATGCATGGATAATGAAAGCCAAAATATGAAGCCATTAACCAGTCAACATTTGTTTAGGTATCTATTTTGATTGGTCCGCATTCATGAAGAAGTTTCATTTACTTCAAAGGTTTTCAAAGTCACGGACTTCATCACACATTCACACCTCTCCATCAAACAACTTGTGCCAGCATATGCTCATTCTACTTTGTCTAAAGAATCAAATGGTCTTTATGTATCCCCATATGGTCCAACTACTTGTTTATGGCAGTCTTCACTCTTATTCGATAACAAAACTCACAAGAACAGCCTAACACTACATCTCTAACCAGCTATGGGACAATCAAAGTCTTCATGGATTAGTAAGACTAGTTGATCACCAGCACAACACATGCTAGTTGGTTTTAGGAGAGTTGGTAGAAAAGCAGTTCGATAAGTGATATCAGAGCCAGGAGGTCATGGGTTCAAGTCGCGGGAGCGTCATCATGAGGGAGGAATTGTTAGGCATGGAGTACCTCCATGGATTTGGTTACACAATGCCACTCCCTGTGACCATCTAAAAAGAGTTGTGGGTGTGATGTCAAATGCCATAAAAGACTTAATTGAAGCCCTTCCTAACACCAATTGGTTTTAGGAGAGTTGGTGAAAAAGTAGTCTCACAATGATGCTACCAATAGGAGGCCTCCAAGTTTTCTCCAGACTTGCGTTACTTCCACATCTGTAATTTCTTTCTACAAGAGACAATAACCTCCATTAAGCAGACAGAGTGATGGAATGCAACAAAAGTATTTGCAGAATTTACAGAAGGCTGACCACCAAAACCATTGTATTTATATCAACAAAATCTCAGGTAAAAGGAAACAAATAAAAGACTACGTATTGCCAAATCTTCATGTATTTCAATAAGCAGATTAAGATTGGTAACGGCGTAGCTACAAAAATAACACCACAAAATGTGGCATCACAATAAAAACGCAATAACCATCTTGTTCACAAAGCCAAACACACATCGAGAAAGCAACTCCAAGTCTCCAATGCGAAGTGATCACTCCCTAGAACACGTACAACGAGACTCCACAAATATGGTCATCCAGCGAATGTTGAGACTCATCTGTGCTAATACCAATTTCCAGTGACCACTCACAAAATTTGGGGCTATCAATAAACTAGGTGGTCAACATCAATAACAAACAAGATTCGTTCATACTAAGATAAAACCTTCTACTTGTGAACCAAAAACCCAAAGATAATAAACTTGCCCACAACCAATGACCGGTTAACCAATCTGAATGATTAAAGACCCAAAACCCCAATTCACGGAAATTACTAAACATTGGTAATAAAAATAAAAACGAGCCAAGAAAATGAAAAATTAATAATACACACCTCGAAGCGAATGTTCTTGTAAACAAGTTCTTCGACGTTGCTACCAACAGTAGGATGCGTAGTGACAACCTCCCCCAAGTGCAATTTGTAAAGCGTCGTCGTTTTACCGGCATTATCAAGTCCAACCACGACGATCTTGTACTCCTTTGCAGGAAACAACATGAACCAGAATCTGGACATCAATGCCCCCATCTCTTTTACCTCTGAGAACAACAAAGATAAAATTAAGCAAATAAGCCTTATCTCCATTTTATACACACAGATCGGGTAAATTAACAATCTCTAAAACGAATCGGCAACGTGGGTATTAATAAAATTGCGAAAAGCGAAGAACTTTAAAGGAAAAGTACAAGGAAATCGAACCTTGATGTGAATGAACGAAGGAGATCGATGATTCTGATGGCGTCGTGGATTCACTGGATTGGATTGGTTTTTGAAGAGAGTTTGGAAGATTATATGCGTTAAGGGATTTTGGTTGGAAACCCTAATTATTAGAGAAGATGGTCTGAAGGGAATGGGAGATTGAATTGGGGAGAGGTTTTATTGGAGGAAGAAGACGAAGAGTGGGGCTTGCCGCTACCGTGGCGCAATGACGTGTCGGGTGAGGGAAAAAGCTATTGCTGTAGACGAATATACCCCCAAGCATGGAGAATTTAATCCATGCGAAAATACTTTTGGTTACCACATGTGTGTAGTAGGGGTGTACACGGTCCGGATCGGATCGGATTGACATGAATTCAATCCTAATCCGCGAGTCACGGTTTTTAGAAAATACAATTCGTGTCCGAACCAAAAATCTCACGGTTCGGTTCCAATCCGACCCGCGAGTCACGGATCGGTTCCAATTTTATCCACAGATTACATGTTATATAAGACATTATTATTACAGTAGTCGTAATCTGGCATAAAAATAAATCAAGAAGCATCCCAAAGTAGATTATTCAAATTCTATAAATACTAAGGACACCACAAGTTCACAAACACAGTAGTTCGTTACAGCTAATTCCTATTTTGAAACTAACACATCAACTTGAAACAATAAGAAATCAAAGTAAAGAGCTCCCGTAGCTAATTGGAGAAGATGTCTTCATTGGAATCTCACACTAATGGGTCATCAATAAAAATACACATCCAAGTTTTGAAAGAGATCACAGTTTACCCCCTAGTCTGTGTAGTAGAAATTTGTGTAAAATTATGTGTGTGTGTATAGATATATATATATATATATATATATATATAAATTATATATAATCAAAATCTCATGGTCCGGATCGGTTAATCCACGGTTTCGAAATCAAAATTCGTGTCCGGACCGCGAGTCACGGTTTACTATTTTTTCAATTCGTGTCCGGACCATTAATCCACGGTTAAAATCCAAAATGCATGGATCGGTTAGGTCCTGACCGGATTCACGGTTCACCGGTTTTTTTGTGCAGCCCTAGTGTGTAGCATGTGGCCGAGTCTGCGTGTCCTCAACGTTGTATTCGGACCGTCCAAAAGTATATTGCACAACCCATACTGAAATTCTCTCTCTCCTCCTCCTATTTCCCCTTTCTCTCTCCTATTTCTCTCAAAATTCGGACCGTCCAAAACCAAAATAAAAAACCGAATATGCACCCGCAGGTACTCATGGTACCGGCTCAGCGCTGAAAACTCATTCATTCCTTGTGTTTGGTCTCTGAGTTACATGTTTTGGTTTCAGCAATGCGGCAATGGAAAATGCAAAGTACTCTTACCTTGAAAAATTGCTCAGAAAGTGATGTTGGAAAAAAATATATTTTGAATATAATATTTTATTTACAGTGTAAATAAAAATTGAATTGATTTAGAGTTGTGTCTTCTTAGTGGCACCTATTCGCTATGAACGGACGCGTCTTTTCCTAAACAGATGTGTCTCTTCACCCTGTGACTATTTGTAGAGTTACCAGTGTGTCTATATATATGATATCTTTTTCATTTTAGTATGTTGTTAATTTTTCTACACTTTCATTGAGAGTCTTTTCATTAGAAAGAGTACAAACACAAGTTTGGTTCGCCTACCGAACAAATTGGAGTGCTACTTCCGTTTGGTGAAAATCAAGTAGTGCTGGGAGATAGACGTTCATGCAAACCGTAAGCACCGTAGCGAGGGCGAATCTGTCTTAAGTATAGAGTGTTTACACTCGCCTTGATCATCATTTCATTTAATTGATTTTCAGGTTTTGCGTTTCAATTTTATTGCATTCATATTTTTGGTTTTTATCACAAAAGTAAACAAATTTTCCAACAATCTTAATGTAGATTCTCGATTTACTTTTGTGTGCATTTAAATTTTTATTGCGATCATCATACTGGATTTCGTTGGAAAGAACTTAGTAGCATTCATAAGAATTATCTCATCCACATGCATGAAATTGGTATCCTTTGTCTCGTGATTGGGTCTCCAATGTTATTTACTTTCTCCAGATTTGTCATGCATGTTATAAGACACGTGAATTTTCTTGTAGTTAATGGTGCAAATGGAACTTATTTTTATCATTCAGTGAAAGCTTGATTAATGATCTTTACATTTATGCAATGCTTTTATCATTTCTTTGATAATAGAAATTTTTTGTCTACGGTTAACATGCATGTTCACTATGAGTTTCTATTAATTTGGATATAGATATAGAATGATTTGGAAATAGAGAGGAGAAATTTACATGTCCATTGAAGAAGTGTGTTCATTGAAGAAGTTAATGGTTGTATCTTTTAAGGTGTCATTTGGGAAATAATGTAATGCTTGGTTAAATTAGTGTCATTTGACAAAAGACACACCTATTGGACAAATATCATGATGCTTCATGAAGGGATCCACGGAGTAGCATATAAGTAATAGGTGCTACTTCGAAATGGTTACAATGCTTGGTTTGTTGGTGTCCATTGAGAACCAACACACAACCATTGAGGAACGTAATGTACCCATAAGATTGGATATATCTACAATTTCTCAACTTTGCATAAAGTATATGTATCACCACTGTATGGTTCTCATGATTCGTTTAATGCCTATTGAAATCATTGCATACTTGTATTCTGTAATGCACTCAGTGCATATATTATCAGCATATATCCTATGATTTTCTTTCTAATATCTAGGTTGTCTAATTTCCTTCGTTATTTTCTGTTGGTGTGAAACTATTTGGGCAATTTTATTTGTTGTGTAACAGAAAGCATAATTGTAACCGTTCAAATACGCACCAAGTCTTTTTAAAGATCCCCTCCATTAAAGCTATTTGAATGGAGTTTTTTTTGGAAGTAAATTTTATGGTGCACGTCTGTTCCTGATTCAATAGGATATAATAATTTGAATCTATATTCAAACTGATTTTGCTGATGAAATTGTCGACGGTAATGATCAAACTTTTTAAGAGTAATTTATGGAAAGAATTTTTGTACATTAAGTATTGATAATCTTTTGTTCTATAATGCTAATATGATGCAGAATTTAATGAAGAGAAAGTAGCCACTATGGTCGAAACCAAGTAACAGTTTTGTCTTTTCCAAAATTTGTGTTGCTTCAAATTCATGCGATTACTTATAGTTGGTGTTCTTGGGGACCCGTGGCCGTAGATGACAATGGGATCCTTTGGCCCTTAGTCATAGTCACTAAGGTTTCATATGTAAAGATATGTACCACTTAGGTTAAACCAAGAGGTGTGACTTTTACCGTTATATCAAGAGATGTAATCCAAAGGTGTGACCCTTGAGATTATATCAAGGGATGTGATCGCTTGGTTTAAATTACATGGTGTGACTGTTAAGTTTAAATTAAGAGATGTGGCTCTTGGAGTCAAACTAAATGATGAGACTTTTGAGTTTAATCAAAAGAAATTAGAAAGAGAATTAAGATACAAAAACTTGTTTATCTTTTTGTGTCAAATTGTTTGCTCTTTGTGCGTAGCATGTGTATCTTTTCTGTTAAAATTTTTTAGTCAATCCGTGTCTGAATTGAAACCGTTGGTTCTGTTGAAGTAACTAAATACATGTGCTTTCTATTTCTTGTGGTGGATCCATTGAGTTCATGGATAATGCTCGTTTTTGTTACACAGTATATGACTAGTTTGCTAGATTTCTTGACTGGGTCATTTTAGGTGTGTCGATTAACTTATTCTACATGGCCATTTTCTAGTTTTTCGTGATCGTCCAATCGTCATATGTTATACTTGATATCAAACCTGTTTGTATGTGTAAGAGACGAGACAAATTTGTTAATCTTTGAGCGTTCTTAATTTGGACCAAGCATGACTTGTACGTGACATTTTGTACTGATCTTCATTTATTAGGACCAATTATAGTAGGATGTGTCTTTGGTTATATAAGTGAGTGGTGGAAATCTACTATGCATTTCTTAACCTTTAATCCTGGGCCACGTGGAAATTTTTATACGTTGCCACCGCTTGGGAGAATCTGTGTTGGGGAAGGCTCACTGGTTGGACTTTTGTTGCATCGTTTCTTTGTTAAGTTAACTATCACACATGAATCAGTTAATCTATTAGAATGGGATAGGAGATTTTATTTTTATTTGAGAACTATTGTCGCTTGAGATTACTGTGCCATGTTTTACAACCTCGCGTTAGATTTGTTAGGGGAAGAAGCAAGTGAAAATTTGAGTGCATAATCTCACTAAGTTATTTTCTTGTTGCTTAGTTATGGTCATGTCGTCTCTCTGTTTATTGTTTCACTATAAAATTCACCTAATTGACTTAATGGGATTTGAAATCTAACTGGTTGCAACTTTATGGTGGATAATATGTGTTATTATTAACTTATTAAATTTGTAACTTTTTGTTCACAACATATGGTAGTTACCTATACTTGTACTGTTTGGTGCAAATAATCACCAAAAAGACAATGTTAGGCTAAGCAGCATTGTTTGGATTACATTAAAAGGTGTGACTTTTGAATGAAGAGATGAACCTGTTAAGTCCAAACTAATAGTTGACAACAAGAGATGTGACCGTTTGGCTCAAAACTAAGGGATGTGATCGTTGTATTTAAACCTAGAATCTTGACTTTTTGGTTTCTTATAGTAGCTGTTGAATATCTCTTCAAACTGGTGCGAAATTGTGAGGACGACACCGTTTAAAGTTGCATCAGGCGAAGAGATACAGTTGTTCATTTTTTAACTGACATGTTTAGTGGCTACTTAAAAATAAGTCGGTTGCTCATTTGTAATTTTGGGAATTGGAGGTTTGACCACTCTTTGTAGTCAACATTTGTTTTCCTATGGCAATGGGTGTCACTTGTTGCAAGATACACAATGGTTGGTTAAAAAAAAAAAAAACGAAGTCATTTTTTGTGGCTTAGAGCAAGTATGATGACTTGGAAATTTAAGATATAGGAAATATTTGGTTCCGAAAATCTTGAATATTTAATATTTTGTAAACAACTAGGCACTACAAGATTAACCCACTAGGCAATGCAAAATATGCTTTGTATTTAGTTGTTTTGAGAACAACTATATCTTTGAGTTAATTACTGATGAAGTATTGGATGGATTTGTCCTATTTGTTATGGTTTGGTATTCAAATATATTTGGAGGGTGCAGAATGCATGAATGATGCATTAAACCTTGTGAAAATATGAGTATAGAGATACTCAAAATTGGGTTAGATACTCGATGTGGGGGAAGTTTGTGTTCATGGATCTTGAAACACGAGAGAGGGAAAAAAAAGATTTTTGACATTGTGTGTGACATGTCATAAACTGTGAAAAATATTTTGATAAATTCTGAATAAATT
Source organism: Vaccinium macrocarpon (assembly GCA_022606695.1). Classification (NCBI taxonomy): domain Eukaryota; kingdom Viridiplantae; phylum Streptophyta; class Magnoliopsida; order Ericales; family Ericaceae; genus Vaccinium; species Vaccinium macrocarpon. The sequence continues at coordinate 3,365,707 of CM040173.1, forward strand.
TCAGAATTGTGGGGGAGTAATTATAAATTTTGTAAACTTCTGACTGTGTTGCACCATATATTATATATTCAACTGTACTCTAGAGCGTAGAATAGTCAATTATAAGAGACTAAAAATTCATGAGTGGATACGTGTCTTTACATTTGAAAGTGCAACAAAGGTTTAGAAATCCTCTAAACTCACGTGTATATAGCATGGTCTACATTGGAGTCTGATCAACTCATTGTGTTAGACAAAAGCTAATAAGTGAAGTGGCTAAGCCATCTCTTAGAGGATGTTCCTATGTGGTTCTGTTCTGTGCCAAGATTTATAGTATGATAACCATCAGTAGTTGAAAAGGCATAGAGGACCACAAAGAATGGTAAGTCTCGATATTATAGACTTGCACCGCTAAACGTTTATTTTCACTAAAGAATCAGTTAACAAAATAAATGTAGTGACATTTTTTGGTAGTCACAAATATATTTGAGTAAAATACAAGTATGAATAAATAGTTGTCGCATTAATATCTGTCCGGACTTAAAAACAATCATGTCAAACTATAGGTGATTATGTGAATATTCTAGATTATCACATAATTGTGGGGGTAGTGGTGCTTTGTTGTAAATAACTTGATTTTTGCAAGTAACTCATAAAATTATTCGTACGAATAATTTAATTCCATGCCAAAAATTTGCAGATCATTCTTTGATGGGTGTTCATAAGTTTGACATTCAACATTAGAAAGACACATGATAGTATGGTAAGTCCTGACGTGATGATTGCAGACACAATACCATACAACACTTTGTTCTCAATTGAAATTAGCACCATTGAAGGTCAATAATGAAATACAGATCCGTTAATCAAATGATTTTGACCAGAGAACAAATGATCATCAAGGGGAATGGGTTTAAAGCTGCTAATTAACAGTTTCTATAATGGCAATCCAACCTAGCTGACCGGAGATCCCAAGATCTAGGTTCAACGGGACAATCGAGTTATATGAGACTTAGGAGTATCATCGAGGAGATATATCTCTCAAACTCATTCCTATGGTGAAACAATGATGCCTGCAACGATTTAGGTTAAGTTTAACTTTTAATGATTCTTACACCTTGGTAAATCCAAGTGTGGTATATCAGGATACTCTTAATAAGAGATCACCTATGTGAGTGTGAAGTGGGCCGCTTCTATGAGAATTTTAAGACTGAATTCTTTAAAAAAAAACACTATTTAAAACCAGTCGCCTGTTCCAGGGCCAAAATGGGCACAACTGTAAGAAGCAACTGTGTTCGGAAAGATTCTATGTGTTAACTATTATCTTGGCTTACACAAACGGCTGAATAGTTCAAGACATCGTGTTCACTGGTTAGCTAGTAAGTCCGAGAGTTATTCACAAGGCGAGGTTCAAAGCCAAAAGCTACCTAACCCCATGCAGGAAATTTCCACATGTACTCTCTCTGTTGTTTGCATTGTTTTTCTTGCATTTGTTATCGAGTCAATTTCATTCATGTGGAGGATTGTTGGAAAAAATATATTTTGAATATAATATTTTATTTAAAGTGTAAATGAAAATTGAATTGATTTAGAGTTGTATCTTCTCAGTGGCACCTGTTCGCTATGGACAGACGTGTCCTTTCGGGAATAGATGTGCCTTTTCACCCTGTGACTATTTGTAGAGTCACCAGTGTGCCCAGAGTCGGCTCATACTTTTGGGAGGTTTAAATCGAATTTATTAAACAAGGTCCAGCCACTGGAAAAAAAAAAAAGAAAGAGGCCCATCCTATATTTTGTATACAAAAATTGGCCAATAAAGTGTCTTTATAAAAACTATTACAGAAGATTTACCATTACAAATGCAAACTTATAGTTATCCAAAAATATACAACCGCTACAATATTTCAAAATCTATCATTCGAACATTTGTCTTCTCGCACTTTTAGCAGCAAATGTACAAAATTGTATTGGGTTTAGTATACATATGTAGGGGTCTTAACTAATTGGGGGCCCTAAAATTTTTTATTTTTTGGGGGCTTAAATCCTAGGGTTCATGAGATTCATGTATGAGCCGGTTCTGAGTGTGCCTATATATATGGCATCTTCTTTCATTTTAGTATGTTGTTAATTTTTCTACACTTTCATTGAGAGTCTTTTCATTGGAGAGAGTATAAACACAAGTTTGGTTCGCCTACCGAACAAATTGGAGTGCTACTTCCGTTCGGTGAAGATCAAGTAGTGTTGGGAGATAGACGTTCATGCAAACCGTAAGCACCGTAGCGGGGGCGAATTTGTCTTAAGTATAAAGTGTTTACACTTGCCTTGATCATCATTTCATTTCATTGGTTTTTAGGTTTTGCGTTTCAATTTTATTGCATTCATATTTTTGGTTTTTATCACAAAAGTAAACATATTTTCCAACAAGTGAAACCGGTGATTGTCAGATAAACATTCAGGTGAATCTGAACTATCATTTTATTTTTGAAGTAATTTTGTGGTAATTATTTGGGTATCTGGCGTTGTTGATACTGTAATACAATCAAAATCAAAACAAATTATTGAGTGCCTTAATCTGTTCACTTTGGCTTTCCATCCCACTACCTCCATTACGGTCCCAACTTGGATTGGTTGAGGGAAGATTCTTTTGTGTTGGGGGAATGTTCTTTTGATGCCATCCAACTTTTAATGACTACACTATTTTTGAAGATGTAGAGGTTGTTTTCCATTTGCAAAAGTCTTTGGGAATGTAAATTGGATTGCAATGATATATTAGTGAAGATTTTATCAAAATTGCATTTTAATAAAATGGTGATTTTATGAGATCTTCAATATTATCAAATGGAAAACTAGGCACTACACTGAAAGAATACCATAGGCAATATAAAATAAATAAAAAAGACAAAAAGAATATTGGATAAATAAAATGAGACAATTGAGTATGTTTTTGAAAAGTGTTTTTCGTCCTTACTCTATCGCTCCTATATGCATACTCATATTATGTGACCAAGGGATTGTTTAAGAAATTGACTCAGTGCACTTTAAAATACAAGTCATTCTCTCATAAAACATTACTTAAAAAGAATAATTTATTTACAAATTGTGTGCAAACGGGGTGTTTGTACACGACAAATCTCGACTCTACCTTCCGTTCCGAGATCTAACGGCTTGGAGCGGTGTGCTCTCTCTCTCTCTCTCTCTCTCTCTCTCTCTCTCTCCTTCCTCCTTAAATGCATTTTCAGATGTTAAAAAAAAAGAAAAAGAAAAAAAAAGAGCACCACTCCGAACTGTTGGATCTTGGAATGGATGACTGGAATCCACCATGTTTGCACACGGTCCATAAATAAGTTATTCTAACTTAAATCAATTTTTGAAACAATGTATAAGATATGTGGTTGGTGATACAATCAACGCTGTTTGAGCATACCTTATTTTTGTTTTAGGTTCCATTGTCAACTTTGTTTGCACACGGTCTGTAAAATAAGTTATTCTGACTTAAATTAATTTATGAAACAATGTATAAGATCGAGACACTATGTGGTCGGTGATACAATCAACACCATATGAGTATCTTATTTTTGTTTTAGGTTCCATGGTCAACTCCACCCAAGTATCTACCATTTAAGCATTTTGAATTATCACACAAATTATCCGAGTCTTTAATAATTTTAAAATAATTTTTTAGAGTTGTGCAAATGAAAAATCAACTCTATTCGATATCCTTAAGTACTTGATCTAATCTTTCATTTTCCATTCAGAATTTAAAATCCTAACTTTAGAATGAAGAAATCAAAGATTGGATCCAACAGTTACAAAGAACGACTTGAGCTGAATTTTTACAAAGTCCCTCGAAAAAATATTTTAGAATCACTAAACAGTTCAAATTATTAGTGAGATTTCAAAGGGAGCCTAACATGCCGTCTGTGCACCATCGGTGCTCAAATGGTCACTACCTATAATCATTGCTTGGTTCCCACAAGAAATGTCTAGTTGCACCCAATTTTCACAACCAATATTACAAACATGTTACCACAATATCATATATGCTCAATTATTTTAATGATAAAAACGTTCACTTTATAGAGCACGTCAAAATAATAAGAATGCAGAAATTCAGGTTTATAAGATATCGATAAATGTATTTTTTTTTTCTAAATAGCGATGTCGATAAATGCATAATTAGAACATATTTGTCTTATGTTCGAGTGATTTTTTTTTTTCCGAGCATACAATTATCGACATTCAATAAATCTGAATTTTAGTATTGTTACTGTTTTTAACGTGCTTTATAAAATAGACGTTTTCGATCCTCAAAGTAATATAGCCTATATAATAACGTGACAAATCAATTGTATTTTTGTTTTGTTCCGAAAATTGGGCTGCGACTAGACTTGGGGCCCTTTGCCACCTCCCTCCGTCGGGCGATAACTTCGAAGCTCCATCTCCCTCTCCTTAGCTTTCTCCGCCCCCGTCCGTCTCTCTCCAAAACACTCTCCTCTCTCTCCACACTGCACTCTCCCTCCTCCATTTCTTCTCTCTCTGAAAAATCTTCACCCAACCATGTCCCAATCACTCAATTTCACCACCTCTCCCATTTCAAAGCCCTTTTACTCCAAACCCTACTTACCTTCCTTCACTCCCCAATTCTCCCTTAAATTCCTCAGAAAACCGATCACAGCATCCCTTTCGGATCTCAACAACTCCTCCTCCGCCCCCTCTCCAGTCCTCATCTCCCAATTCAACTGGTCCTCGTCGGACTCCACCTCGATCGAGGTCGACGCGGTGACGGAGGCGGAGCTGAAGGAGAACGGGTTCCGCAGCACGCGGCGCACGAAGCTGATATGCACTGTCGGGCCCGCCACGTGCGGGTTCAAGCAGCTGGAGGCGTTGGCAGTTGGGGGAATGAACGTGGCGAGGATTAACATGTGTCATGGGACGAGGGAGTGGCATAAGATGGTGATTGAACGGGTGAGGAGGTTGAATGAAGAGAAAGGATTTGCTGTTGCTGTTATGATGGACACGGAAGGGAGTGAGATTCATATGGGGGATCTTGGTGGTGCTCAATCTGCAAAAGCTGAGGTAGTGTTTGTTTAATAGTATCTGTTTTTAGTGAGAAGTAATGGTTGAATTGCTGGAACTGAGTAAAGTAGTTTATTTTTGTTATTTGGCATGGATAGGATTGATAAACGAAGCGAACCGTCAAAACAATTGATTTTTAACAATCTTTCAAAATATGTTCGACCTTGCCTTGTTTACGAGCCGATCATGAACTGATCTCTGGTAGCTTGATCTCGCAAAAGCTAAGGTAGTATTAGCTAATATCTGTTAGATTTAGAAGTATGAGTTTAGGTAGTGATAAGGCTGCAAAAGAGCCAAGCTGATTTATAGAATGTTCAGTTAATTTGTCAAATTTTGAAGCGAATTCAATTTCGAGCTTGAGCCCAAAAAAATTGATGACCCAAGCTAGGCTTGAGTCGAGCTCAAACTTGTTCACGAGCCTTAATGAGTCAAAGTATCACATATCTATGGCCGGATACTGGTCTAGACTCTAGAGCTACAAATAAAATTTTTATTTGTATATAAATAGGTTCGTACATATAATAGGATTGATGAATGAACTGAATGAGCGAAGCGAAACAGTTGATTAAGATTGTTCAAGCTTGGTCTGAAAACTTAACGGGCTTTAAAAATATGTTCGTGCTTAGCTTGTTTATGGGACAAACTGATCTCAAACAAGCTTTAATCAAGCCGATCATGAACCCATTTCAAGTACCTTGAATTTTTTCCTAATACGAACTAGCCAAGCAGTAATATTGGCTTGTTCGAGCTTAATGAGCTTCAAAAAGATGTTAAAGCTTTGTTTATTCATGTCATAAACCAATCTCAAACGAGTGAACTCGAGCGGTTTGGCTTGTTTTTCAGTCCTAGGCATAGAAGACCAGAGATACAGTCTGGTTTATCTCTTGTTCAATTTTGAGCAAAAAATTAACTTAAAGATACTGTTTGGTTTGCTGGAATGATGTTGAGAGGAATGGAATGATCATTCTTTGGCTCCCCAATGGAATTGCCATTTCTCTTACTGGTGACCGTCGAGCAATAATTATTACTTGTGACGAGCGTTCTGTTGATTTCCCTAGTGACTAATGTTGAACTGATGAGTATTCCAAGGGAATAATATTCCGTTCGAGCTTCCATCCAGCTCACCAAAAACTTCCCTGATGTGTAAGTAATCATAATGGAAGTTCTGTACTATGGGTGTGTTATAAATTATAATCATTTGAGACTTTGATTTGGAGGATTGGAACGTCCTACATACCATTAGTTCTATTTGGTCAAGGTGAGATGCTTACCTGCCTGAATTAAGTTGTTCTTGGAAACATATTACTTTCAAATTTTATGAGGCGAACTTTGTCATTTTTTATAGGTGTGTGGCTGTTCTGTTTTGAGAACATATTGTTCAATGGGGAATAGTTTTCTTTCTTCTTATGACTCGTTGTTGGGAGTCATTGTAACCCACTTCAACATAGATTGTACAACTAACTTTTTGCTGGTGAAATAATGATTTGACTTTCAAACATTGAGATAGCATTAGTGTGACAGTTGTGAACATCAGCCTGGCAATTCTGTCGTAGCTGAGCACGTGGATGTTGCATTTACAATGGTTGTTAATGTTGATTGTTTGTCCAAAGTTGTTTTGTTACTGGAGGTCTGTAGGATGATGATTGGCGCTTCCTTTCAATTTGGTTTTAGTCTTACTTCAGACTTGAGGAAGCGTGTGTTCCTTTTAACCTACCAAAACCTGTAAGAACAAGGTGTATGTAAAAAATTGTTGAATTTACTACTGTGATGAGAATCACATTGGAGAGAATCCCATGAAGTCCAAGGAAGGGAAGCATATGGAAAGGAATGTAAGTGATCGGTGGGAAGCTATTATTTTCAACATCTTCTCATCCTTCTTCGGAAATTGATAATGCTGAAAAGAAATGTCCATCATTTTGCTTTCCTTTTTTGAGAAACTGGCAGAGTAGAGGGGTGCTAAGGATAAAAAATTAAGGGAAATCAGTAATTTTGACTGTTTACATCTATGTAATCAACTTGGAAGACTTTGCTTACTGAATTGTTTTTCCATAAAAGTTTGCATTGTAATATTGTCAATGTGGAGCCCATCTTACTTTAGCACAGTGAATCTTAGTTCAGAACCATGAGCTTATTCCAAGCATTCACTCTTCTTATGCAGGATGGTGAGATATGGACTTTCACCGTTCGCACGCCTGATTCACCTCTGCCCGAACGCACCATTAACGTTAACTACGATGGCTTTGCCGAAGGTTAAAATTTAATTATATTCTGTTGTAAAGATTGTGAAGTGAAAAAACTATTTGGTTTTTATTACATTTTGAAACAGATGTTAAGTTTGGTCTGATCTCTTAATCAAATTGTACGAGGCAGATGTAAAAGTGGGGGATGAACTCCTAGTGGATGGCGGAATGGTGAGGTTTGATGTGATTGAGAAAATTGGTCCAGATGTCAAGTGCAGGTGCACTGATCCGGGACTTTTGCTCCCTCGGGCCAATCTGACTTTTTGGCGGGATGGGAGCTTGGTGCGGGAACGTAATGCCATGCTTCCAACGATTTCATCCAAGGTTGGTGCCTATTTCTTCATCTAAAATGGATTCTATTGCTCAAGTTGTGAAGCTTTTCCTGTTGAAACTAACCTTTTCAGCTAACTGGGTCTAGTGTCTTGATCATTAATAGAAGTGTGAACACTGTTTTCTTGTTAATTGTCTTGGATTGTACAGCCTAAGATGGCAAGTACATCCATACAAACAAAGGCTTTAGTACTTATTAGTTATAAGTCTACTGTTGATGTTTCATTTCAGGGAGGGGCATTCGGAATGATGTTGCTTGCTAGGGATTAGGTCCCTCGTGAAAGCATGTCATGAGACTGTCATTCGCTTTCTTCTAGCTATGTCTACCAGAAAAGAGATTACTTCTTTTGTTTGAACAAGTTCAACCCTGCTCTAATTTTGTCGAGCTTGAGTAACATTGTTAGTGCTCTATGTCGCAGCATTTGTGGACAATATATTGCTATTGAATGTTATATTTTCGATATTATAGCAAGTCAGACATGGGTATCAATTTTAATCATGATATCTGTTTGTAAATCTAATTTTATGGGGGATTTTCAAATTGGATACGTAATGAGCTGTGTGGCTTAATATTGTAAGGACTTCTTAAAAAGAGTTGCCATGTATTTGTATTATTTAGATTTTGCAAAGATACAACTGAATTCCTCTGTGTCAAGAAGTATGACAAGGTTTCCTGTGAGAGTGTTGTTACTTGGCATTTGGTGGTGACTATGTATGAGTTAAGGGCAATAGGCTGGATTAGGACTGCTAGGGTGCTCAAAACTGCTGGTCTAGTGGTCCTTAATCAACTTCTCAGCCTCTCCCCGTAGAAGGTCTGATGCAATAACCGTTAATAAAAAAAAAAAGCTATAAAATTGTGTATTTGACAATTTTCCACATTTACAAAAACTTAAATCATGCTGAGAAATGTAAATGGGTTGTTCCCGTTCCTGAGGATCAAGGAGTCAAAGCTATCTTGAGTTAACTGGGTTGACTGCCAGCATGTATCCATTTAAGATTGCCTCAGTACTTGGTACTGGATGCATCTGTTATGATATACTGTTGGTGCATTCTTGTCATGAGATTCTGCAGGATGCATGTCAGTGCATATGTGCTGCATCAATGCTTTGTGGGCCAAGTATTTTTCTCGATGGTTAGTGTTTTGAATTTGGTAAATCTCTATGTATCTCCAGGATTGGCTGGACATTGATTTTGGGATTGCTGAGGGCGTGGATTTCATTGCAATATCGTTTGTCAAGTCAGCTGAAGTGATTAATCATCTTAAAAGCTATATTAAGGCACGGTCTCGTGATAGGTAAGAACATCTGTCTATATGCTTATTATCTGTAGCCCATAGTTATAATTCAAGGTGGTTCTTTTTGTTCCCTCCCTTTGTCTTCTCCTCTTCTTCTGGCTACAAGTAGGAATGCCTTTACAAGAACTTCGACATATAATCTTTCTCGCATCCTCTCTATGATCGGGTTGACTAGGTAGGGCCCAGTTGTGATAAACTGGACCACTTCTATTTCTTAGTAAATTAGTAAAACTTGGGATCAGATAATATGGAGTCACAAGTTTACGTATTATTCCATTGTTGAATTACTAAACAATATTCGGTTCAAAGGAATGGGAAGCTAGAATACAATGATCATTATGTTGGAAAATCTTTTTGAGTCTTTTGATGATTCGTTTTAGTGAAGATAACACATTGCACACTATTAAAGGAATCATTTGCCATCAATTTAGGGGAATGACCATTGCATAGGGGGGCCTAGGAATCATCATCTGAGGCCTCCTCAAATCATCCCAGCTAAGCAGTAAATAAAGGCCATATGTACTTGACTCAAGTTTTAATTAACTTTTTCTCCCTTTTTGATTTTCTTCTTGGTAATGTTTAGTTTACTTTGATGTTGCAGCGATGTCTCTGTTATTGCAAAGATAGAGAGTATTGACTCATTGAAGAATTTGGAGGAGATCATTCAAGCATCAGATGGAATTATGGTAGCAAGAGGGGATCTGGGTGCTCAGATTCCCCTGGAACAGGTCCCATCAGCCCAACAAGAGATTGTTCAGCTATGCAGGCAGTTGAATAAACCTGTTATTGTAGCCTCTCAGCTTCTTGAATCTATGATTGAATACCCCACACCCACTAGGGCTGAAGTGGCTGATGTTTCTGAAGCAGTTAGGCAACGTGCAGATGCTTTAATGCTCTCTGGTGAGTCTGCCATGGGCCAGTTCCCTGATAAGGCATTGTCAGTTTTGAGAAGTGTTAGTTTGAGGATTGAGCGGTGGTGGAGAGAAGAGCAACGCCATGAATCTATGGAACTACAAGATATAGCGTCTTCTTTCTCAGACAGTATCTCAGAGGAGATTTGCAATTCTGCCGCTAATATGGGTAAGAAGTTTTGTACTTTATTTTCTGTTAAAGTATTACAAGTTTGGCTTTTTTATGTTATGAGATAAATAAAACTTGGACATCATAACTTTCTAGGGATAATCTCAGTTTCAACAAGTGCATATTTTGATGAATTTGAGATCAATGAGCCTGCTACTTGTTGTCTGAAACGATTGCACTGCCGGGCTCCCTATGAATCTTGTCTCTTGTATCCATAGACAGTTTTCAGTTGAGTGTGAGTGGACTTCAGGTTACAGCACATTTCGATCTGTGAAAGTAACAAATTCTGCACACCTGCGGGTAAACAACCTTTGGTTGTGTTTGAGATGACCCCTCGGATGAACTTTTCCCTCTGATTAATTTATGGGCAGTCTAAGTTCCATTATATGGTGTTTCAATCATGATTTGAATATCCATCATATTACTGTAGGTATTGCAACCTGGTGTTTAAAGGCCACACCTATGATTCCATTTGCATTGGACATGTTTTTCCTTCTTGAATCCATTATTCAACACACAAATTTTATTGACTTTGGCAGTTTCTATAGATAACCTCTGTCGTTGTGGATCAAAAAAAACCTGTCGTGTTTCTTTTGTTGAGGGACATGTAGACTCCTTGAGACCCTTCCATGAGTCCATTGTTTCAGTTGCTTCTGTACTCTCTCCCCCCCTTCGGATGCACTATTTTTATTTTGCATGATACTGATTGACCTTGTATTAGATTCGAAAATGGCTATGTCTATGTCCCTTTACTAAAGCTTTCAATTTTGCAATATTGTGGTATATGAATCATAGTGGTCTGCATTGCTAGTTGATGTTTTATATCCTTGTTTTGTCACATTTTGTTTATCGGGTAGTGTTTTCGAGGGGTGGTTAGTAACTCTGCTATGGTAGCTAAAGTTACTCTCTCTCTTTTATTGAAAACCCATTTAAGTTTTAGTTACTAATTTGGGTTTTGATTTCCAGCTAACAATCTAGAGGTGGATGCACTCTTTGTTTACACAAAGACGGGACACATGGCATCTCTCCTCTCACGTTGCCGTCCTGATTGCCCTATCTTTGCTTTTACGACCGCGACATCTGTTCGGAGGCGTCTGAACCTGCAGTGGGGTCTTATACCATTCCGCCTGAGCTTCTCCGACGATATGGAAAGCAACCTTAATAGAACCTTCGCCTTGCTCAAGGCCAGAGGAATGATCAAATCAGGTGACCTCGTCATTGCTGTCTCTGATATGTTGCAATCTATTCAAGTTATGAATGTCCCATAAGAGACCAATAATTCATAAATTATCTCCTGGTTCGAAGTAATTTAGTTAGACTGCTTTTTTACTGCTCCCATTGCAACAATTTAATCATGCCTACAAAAGTGGAAAGAGAGTAAATTAATCTCGAGCCATCCCTCTGTCATTGACTTCCAATTGTTGGATCAGTTATCCGGTGACACAATCGGCATTATTTTTAAGGTACTCTTTCTTGATGGCGGGGATACCCGTGCAGAATGTTGACCTGGAAAGCATGCGCTTGAATTTGTTACAGCTTTTTTTGGATGTAAATCACTTACGATGATGTAGTTTGATTAATAAGTATCTCTTGTTTGTGAAGATTTGAACTTAGTATGGTAGAATGTCAAAACCTTCTTTAAGCTTTCTGTTATACAGTCCATTGTCCAATTATAGCTTTATCAGCGGAACTATGTTTGAAATATATATATATATATATATATATATATATATATATATATATATATATAGAGAGAGAGAGAGAGAGAGAGAGAGAGTCCACTTCTAGTGCGGACTCCGGACTTCCCGACCTTAGTGATCCAAATATTTTTTTTGACGATCCGATCCGTCCAATGTGTTCAGAAGGTGTTTTTAAGGGTCCACGCAAGAAATTTTCAAAAAAAAAACCGAGAAGGGCTTGATCCAAGCAGCTTTCACAAAAAATATATATATACTGATTTTTAAGCTAACTTTGGATCGCCCTTTCCGTATTTTTTGAAGATTTCCTGCCTCGACCTTTGAAAACACCTTTTGAACACATTGAACGGCTCGGATTTTCCAAAAATAATTTGCAACACAAAAAAAACCATTTTTTCCTTATTTACGGGAGGTGTGGACTAGAAAATCCATGTGTATATATATATATAGGAAATCTCAGGACCAGGCCCGTCTCTATTTGTCATGATATTTGCCAAAAAAGAATTGAAATTTTGCTAGAGCAATATTTCTAGTCTCACATTTACATAAAATAGAATAATCATATTTTTCTCAACCCCTTCTTGTTTAAATATGTTTTTAAATACATATTACGATACATAATCTGAAAAAATTATGCAATATGTACTACAAACAAATGTTCACAACGTGTCCCTGTGCTCACACCCAATTAGGGAACACATATTCCAATATCCTAAGATTTAAATTTAGAAAGGTCCGATGCTTCGCACCTGCTCAAGGATGGAGTCAAGGAGGAGGGGCCAGTAGGGGCGGTTGCCCCTCCCAAGAAAAAAAATTACCTCTAGTACTATATAGAAAAAAAAAATTCCTATGAATTATAAAGGCTCGCTCTTGCAAAGTAGTTTGGGAAAAATATTCGCCCCTGCATAGTAAAATTCCTGACTCCGTCCTTGCACCTGCTCCCAATACTTGCACCCGAGTCCATGCAACATAGTTTGTGACACTGGATCTTGTATTAGTTGTGCAATATTACAAATTATTAGATATTTTAAGTTGCCTTTTACAAGAGAATATGAAGGTAGAAAGTTTAAGGAACTTGAGTAGATGCAGAAGACGTTTCAGTAAGAGGAGTGTAGAGCTGAATAAAGGGAATGCAAATGTGTACCACTCATCCTTGGATTCTTAGCAAAGGTTTAGGGATTGCAAGTGCTCAACTTCTGTTTTTTTTTTTGCTAAGAAGTTATATTATGTCAGTATTTATTAGTATATTACACGGTGGCTAACCTCCTGGAGAGTCGAACCCCTAACCTCACGTTCCAAATGAGCTTTACTCAACTGTAGAGCCAAACCCCAAGTTTGACGAGTGTTAAACTGAAACTTCATAAATATGGGACTTGGCATCAGACATTGGATATGGACCATATTACAGGTGGATCTATTAGAGTTTAGACTCCTTTTTAGAAACTCGACAATCTATTTTGGCCAAGTCACAAGAGCTTCTCTTTTGAATTCCTTAGTCCCGGTTTGGATGACTTATCTTTTACTGGATTGGATAAAGGATTTAGTCAAGCTCGCTTGAATGCCCCCAACTGCCAAACCCAAAAAAAAAAAAAAAAAAGAGGTTATAGAGGCTCGTTTTATGGTGGGAAATGAATCATGACCATTCTTTCACCCAAAATAAAAATCCTAAATGAATTACGACATCAGAATCACTAGGTGGGTTTAAGTTTTATAGATATTTCATTTCAGTGGGGAGTGGGGACCTTTCCTGCATAAAGCTTATACCCAAAAATTCTGGTAAAGTATTTGGAAATGACTAGGGAATCCTTATGACACCTGCTACTCTAATCTGTATTCCAGCAGTTAAAAAGTTTGGCAGTGGGGTCAATCGTAAATCCAGAAATGTTGTGTTCATGGATCAAAAAAAAAAAAGAAATGTTGTGTTCGGTTCACGAGAATACTATGGGCTAACGACGTTTTGCCTTACCGAACGTTCGGGTTTCGCAAGTGGGTTGAGTGCAACGGTACAACATACACACCTACCAACCATAACCCGAGTACAATAACTTATTTTACCGTCATCTCAGATGTACCCCACATTCAAAGTTTTTTACCTTTTAATCAATGGTGACATATGGTTGTAAACCTTAGAAACCATGAACCAACGGTCAGATTGTCTTCAAGTATCCAAGGCTAAGTGTTATTATCAATCAATTAATATCTTTGTCCAAATTAATTAGTCTCTTTGGTGGGACTCTCTAGCATGAAACCAAAAGGATGAAATGGATTAGATGTGTCCCTCCAATAATACCTTTGCCATCATCATCAATGGGGGCCCTGCCCTTAAAGGCCCAGAAGTGGCCCACCACTAGTCCATCATCAATCTAGACTTGTTGAGCCCATAATTGAGTTCAATCAGGAATGGAGTAGTTATACATCAGATAAGAGGAAAAAAAAAAAAAGAGCAAGGAAATTGCAATAGTAGTGAATTAGTTTTTGCCTTGCCAAGTGAAAGAAGAAACCAGCCACAAAATAAGATCCAAGCTCACTACAAGCGTGTAGTCAGTGACTCTAACCATTGATCTCGACAATTGGTGGTTCAGATTCGTTGGAGCACACTTACCGATAATAGTATACTCTTACTGATAAGTAAAGGTGCACAAGAAAACCGATATAACTGTCAAACCAATTTGATTCGAACAGAACCGATCAATTTGGTAAGGTTCTATGGTTCATTGGTCAGGTTATGGCCCTAAAAATTTAAGAACCAACAATTATATTAACGGTTGAACCACGTTTAGAACCGGACCAGACTGTATAATATATATTACATAAAATCCTATAGTTATTTATTTATTTTATTAGTTGTTTTGGTGTTCTAAATTCTAAATAATCTTTTGAACTAATGTGTTGTGATAAAGTCTTCCTTAATTGGGTAGAACCAGAACCGAAACAAAACTGGTCCAGTCTTGCGGTTTAGATCTGGACAGGTTTTTCATGTGTATTGGTTAAGTCATGGTTCTTAATTTTCTAGAACCGGTCGGAATGGTCCGGTTACTAGACTTGTAGAGAACTGATCTAATCCAGACCATGTACACCCCTACCGATAAGAGTAAACAAACATATCTGAACTATCGATTGACGAAATGGACGGCTTAAATGCTCCTCTTAGATAGAGATGAGAGGTTTGGTGTGGGGAAGGGAATAATGAGAAAGCCATCATAACATTTACACTTCATTTCGCGTTTCTAAATTGCTTTTTCGTTACTACTTTTTGGGTGGTAATTTATGCACTCCGTCTTTTTACAATTACACTCTTTTTCACCATATTTTAAACTTATTTTTTCATGAGTGTCATCTGTTGATTTTTTGATCTTGGATTAACCGAGGTAAAAGTGTGGAAAAGATAAAATCTGAGAAAATAAAATGAAGTTAGAGGAGCCATTTTTGTCTCTTTTATTTGTTTGGGGGAGGAAAATAAACATAATTTATGTTGTCTTATCCTTGTAAACACTCTTCTCTATTTTTTTTTCTTCCTTTAGTTAAGGGCTTATACAAATTTATTTGTGGCCCAGTTCAGTACAGGCAATTCAACTTCCCATTATTTTCAATCCCTTCTCAATTGAATTGACAAAACATAGTAGATTTTATTAATGGCCTCTTGAAAAGAAAGGCAGACACTAATAGCCACACACTGGTTTTTCTCCCAAGGAAAAAGATACTCCTACAAAAGACAGGCCCAGGCCCAACCTCTCACATTTTATTCTTTTTAAATAACCGATGTTCGGGCCAGTTTAGATGCACATCGACTAATTCTAGAACTTTGAATAATTCAAGAGCTCTAAAGATAACAATCAAGTATAACCCTTAGTGGCCCTAAACTCTCACTCTTACTTTCACAATCTGAGGTTCATTTTTTCCTTTACACGTATGATATGTACCGTTCATCCATAAAACTCACAAAAATAAATGTACCAAAAAAAAAAAAAAAACTCACCAAATAAATCATTTATGCTATAAAGTAAATTTTCATATCGACATGAATATTTTGCTCGACCAGTCCTACAAGATTAACGACTCCAACTATTGAAACAAGAGTTTCTATGGGCCCACCACCATGAGTGTGCTAGGAATAATTTTTTGGATTGCGGTTAATGTAGACCCAACAAGGTCATTATTTCTTCAAAAATTTACTTTACTTTGACAATGTTTGACTATGAATTTCAGAAACATAATTATTTTGAGGGTTCTCTGGGTCCGGTTGTGGTGCCCCGAAGTGGTACTAGGGCACTAGCGTCCTAGTTTTACTTACCACAAACAGTGGGTCTACAAACTATAAAAGCATATCACACTTTCTATAGGTGTCCACAGACCGTTTTTTTGCGGTTCCAATTCGAACCGCTCATGGAAGATTTTCATTTTCAACATCATCAACCATCTATGAGTGATGCGGTTGCGGATTGGTTTGATGGTTTGTAAAAACATGCGGATGAGAGTTGAAAAACACATAAAAACATAAAGTCATCATGTAAAAACCAATTCCCACGAATCTCTCCAACGTTAATTATATTAGTTGTCATAAGTAGGGTTTCCACGGACCGGTTATTAGCGGTTTCGGTTGGAACCGGAACCGAACCGCTCATGAGGGATTTTCATTTTCAACATCTGCAACCATCAATGAGTGATCCGGTTGCAGATTGGTTCTGTTATGGATTAGGCGGTTTGATTGATCGAGTGATCCGTTGGGCACCCCTAACACTTACCCCAATACCACATTGGGGCACCTGAAATTTTGGGTTCTCTATCAAGTAGAGTGTGTTTCTATACTCCAATATACATAGTGATTGGGTGTATGTATATATATATATACACACACACACATCTGTGAGTACTTGAACATTCGATAGCACTTGCTTCACTTTGTACGGACTTTTCTTTGTCAACTGCAAGCGATTCACAGCTCGATTAAGAGATTCATAAGAAATTACTCTCTTGGAGTCTGATCCCAATATTTGAAGCCTAATCGATTGTGTGAGAGCAAGCCGCCAAACGCTCCAGCCAATCGGAAGGACTTTGACAGAATAACACCATGTACCATAACTTTTTGGAGTTCTGATAGGCACCCCACCACAACTCCATTGGTCTGAAAAATGACAAGTTTGCATATTACCTATTTAATAATCCATAAACTAATCTCTTGCAAATTGTGAGAGTGGATTTGATAGATAATATGGGCCCCCAATCACATCTGGGCCCTGCACTATAAAACTCCAAGTAATCCATGATTCCCATCTACTATGAAAATTTATCATTTTGTTACTCCATATATTACCAGCTTCTTCGTCTATTTCTTCAAATTTTAAAAGTGTGACAGTGGATCTGATACTTGATGATGGCTGTTAATATCATCTCTGGGCCATGTCTTACAAAGCCCACAAATATGGCCCATCAGTTCATCACTAGATTCCTTAAACCCACATACTAAAATGACGACTAGAAAGTTTTGCACTAAAAATAATGTCCGTAGTTAGAATTGAGTGTAGTTTCGACTAAATGGTAGTATTTTTAAAAATATTGATTAGGCGAGAGTGGAAACTCAGAGTTGTGTACTAAATTGCCGATTAGAAAGTTTGCACTAAAAATACTTTTTGTGGCCAAAAGTGAGTGTAGTTTTGGCTAAATCGTATTTTTAAAAAATACTCCCTCCGTCCCAATATGGATGACCAAAACCACTATTCAAACCTCTTAAAAAAATTTATATATATATATATATATATATATATATATATATATATCCTACTTTATAATACTTTTACGAATTTTAAGAACTTTGTGTTATAAAACTAAACAAGATTAATAAGATACATATTGCATATATAATTCATCATAGCCTAAAAAACATAGATAATTTTTCAAAAGGCATGAATAGTGATTTTGGACATCCATTTTGAGATGGAGGGAGCATTAGTTAGACGATAGCGGAAACTCAGAGTTGTGTGTATTTAGACAAATAAAGATTGGGATAGTTTACCAGTGACCCAAATCCCATTGGTAATGAATAAATAAAGCAAAAGATGTTAGCACAAAGTCATCTTTGGCTTTGCTTGTGAAAAAAGAAGCAAATCTAAAAAAGAAGAATCCAACTATAACAATCCCCAAAGAGGAGGGTTTGGGAGGGCAGGGGTATAAAGGGTGTAGAAGGGTAAAATTACCATAGACACGTGACACTCGAGAAAATGAGACACGGGGAGAAATTGGTAGAATTTCGAATAGGAAGCCAAAAGAACAAAATATGTTCCAAGGCATGGGACCCATCCTCAAATTGGAAGCCGAGAGAACGAAATATGTTCCAAGTCATGGAACTCGGGCCAATGACCTGCGGGTGGGTGAACAGTATCCTGCGGGGGGAGGAACAATAACCCGAAGGGGGTACCCCGTGGGTGGGGGAACAGTACCCCGCTGGGAGAGAAAAAGTACTGGAACACTTATTTTGATAAACCATAAACCAAAATTAAGTAAAGATCATAATTTTGAGTTTTCTTTAAGTAAAGATCATAATTTTGAGTTTTCTTTAAGTAAAGATCATAATTTTGAGTTTTCTTTACTTTAATTTATTTACGAAAATAAGGACGTACCCCCATTTCGAAAACGATGGCATTTTCAGAATTTTGATATTCCAACCTATCAAAATCTCATCCCCCCACTTTTAGTTCAAAGACGAAAAACGTCACGTTTTTCTTTGAAGAAAATGGGCAAAAGACAACTTTGTTGTACTCGAAAAGATCATTCGATTATACCATTGCACTTAGAAAAGTCCAAGGAACAAATACCGGAACTTTTTATCGGCTAAATCGAGACTTCCCAAAAAAGTTATTTTTCCATACTTAGCCATATTTTTTAGTGACAAACAAGGGTGCCTGACAAACAAGGGTGCCTAGATCAAGAGGTGACCCGATGGTGACACGACCTATACCATTCGAGTCTCAAATGAGAGACGATGATGAAGGAATCGATTATGACCAGGCCATTCACTTGATGATGGCAAGGTAGAGCCTTGACCGTGCCCGATAGTGGCAACGACGAGATCGAGGCAAACCTTGCCTATGCTGTGCACTCGGGATTACTAGAGATTTTGTGGTTTGAAGGGTTCGCTGCTGAAAAGCACTGCTTGAAGCACTTTGAAAGGAGTAAGCACCCCGAGGACCCTCCCCTGCTTTTAGAAGCCGGCTTGACAATATGGAAGGAATATTCGCACACTATTTGTGCAACATGTGCTCAGACTTTATTAGTCCACTTGGCCTAGAGGAGGTCAAGTGATCGATAAATAGGGCACTCTCCCCTCATTTGGAAAGAATGATTAGAGAGATTCAAGAGCGATTCTAGAGATAAATCGCATTTGACTCTTGCTAATAGGAGTGATGAATTCCTTTGAAGGGTCTTCCCTACTATTTTGCTTTATTCTTCACCAGTCCATAGATCCTCCCTTAGTCCCTCAAGTTAATCATCCATTATTCTCATCCTTAGTCAACTAATCCTTGATTTACATACCCTACGAATTTTCTCCCTCTTACAAAGGGTAAGGCCATCATCTCACGCAAATATAGGACATAAATATGTATCATTATATATGGGTAGATATATTTGTATGTCTTCTTCTTCTTGCCTTTTTTTTTTTTTAGATAATAAGTTCTTGGTTCAACTTATACACACATTGAATAATCCCGAAATATGAGAATTAACAATCAGGCAAACCTCCAATCCCCTTATGTGTTTTTTGTTTATGGTAAGAGTCAAACCTGAAAACTCAAAAGGATTAATTAGGGCTATATCTATTTTGATAGGTATGTTTCCTTTTTTTCACAAAGCATCTCCATTCTCCAGTGTTGTAACACAGTACACCTTTATGTCTTCATCATGTCATAATCCTTGTTATTTATAAGTCTTTAGCTTCTTCCTTTTTGGCCGTTTTGATGTTGAGGTATCAATTTTGTTGCTATCCAATAATCCATCCAAACAAATAGGCCTATGCAATTATTTGATTGAGAAAAATCTACAATGGACCAGCACCTCATCATCTATGATGTAGTTTCATTCTATTTAGGGTCAGTATTTTTTCGAGATTATAGCTTTAATTCAAATACTAATACTCCCTTCATCCTGAGATGTTTGTCCTGCTTTCAAATTTCAATATTTTATATACAATACATAATGGTAACCAAAATTTGTAATTTTTCAAGTTTTCACTTCATTAGTTGACTCTAATAAATTGAGAGTTAATCGAGTAATGATTTAAATTGCTTTTGGGGAAGCGAAATGTCTTGCCGCCAATGTAATTAGAGAACTTTTTCAAAATTTTAAAGTGCACTTTAAACTTTAAATTGACTCTATATTTCGAGACAGCCAAAAAAAGAAAGTAAGAAATTTTTTTTGAGGCCGAGGGAGTAGATAATAAGGGAACCAACAATGAGATGAGGGGTACCCATCAACTGTGATGGAGTTCTCATACACAATAAAATTTACTTGCTTACATTACCCTAAGCCTAGTTTAATAGGTAATTTGGCAGTAAGATAAAGGATTAGGATATTAAATAGATTATCTCTAAAAACTCCGAAAAGCATGAGAGATTATTCAGTGACTCTACGCATCATGCAGCAGTGTTTTTGGTCTCTTTTTTTATCTACATTGATTTGATCCTCACACCAAATCAATGGTGGAAAATGCAGGGCCGGCCCTGATTTTTGAGGGGCCTAAGACGAAATTTGAAAATGAAGGCCCTTAAAAATGCTAGCGAAACTAAATATAAAGTCGATAAACACCGTTTCAAAACTATATGCATGTATTTACCACGGAAAAAACCCAAAATAGGCCTACATACTTGGTGGTAAAAAATATTTGGAGGCCCTTTTTTTTTCGTTTTTTGTGGGGGCCTAAGGCGCCGGCCTACTGAGCCTTAGCTCAGGGCCGGCCCTGGGAAAATGGAAGTGGAGCACCGATTAATTTTTCCAGAGAGCATAGGCTATAACAAGGCCAAGGAAAGCACAAACAATAGGAAAATAATCAGTCGTTTTTTTATATGGGCCACACATAACCTATAGATTAATACTACTTTAGATTATTTTTAGGAAAATTTACACTTGCACGACCTATACTATGAGCAATTTGCAAAGACACCCCTTGTACTTCATTTTTAAGCTCTTACACCCCTTGTACTATCGACTTAAATGCAACCGTTAATAATTCTGTTAAAATGGACAATAAATTGAATGTGGGAGTTTTCTCTCCAAAACAACTTGCACAATTTCTAAAATAACTCTAGAAGCCATTTATATGGCTTATGAACATCCCTATGCATACAACAAATAAGCAAGTTGCATACATACATACATACATACATACATACATACATACACACAGAGAGAAAGAGAGATGTATATGTTCCTTATATGTAAATTCATTTTTGTATCATAGGTTAATTCTCCTTAATCTGCATTTTTTAATTTAATTTGCAGTTTACAAATTTCAAGTGTGTATGCTCAAAGTCCGGTCAAATACTTAGATTTTGCATATCAAAATTCTCTTTCTATTTATGACTGATCATTCATATACCCATGTATACAAATCCAGTTTTGTATGTGTATTTATTTATGTAAATCTCTTTATATGCATACACATATGTACATATATACATACATTATGCATATACCTAGCAGAGTTTCAATGCAAACCAAATCTACTTGATGACGTATCCAACAAAATCTATAATTTGATGCTAAATCAACCAACATCAAAGGGAAAAATCAATTTGTTGCTTAAGTACAAAAAATAATAATAATAATTTGGATTCGATTGTGTATGAGTCTCAAGTTGAAGTACAGTGAAATTGGGTTGCAGACATTAATGGCGGTTGAAGTGATGATGGTTGGCAAATGTGATTTTGCACCAAAATATTTGGTAGGGAGGTGGCCAGATGAGACAGAGATAGATGACATGTACAGATGAGGTTAGTGAAGTTAGAGAGAGAAATTTTGGTGGTGTTGTAGGATGGGTAGAGGAAGTGAATAGAGGCGCAAAGATTGATGATTACACTTTTTAATGGGCGTTTAAGACTTTTCATTTATTCTGTTAATGGCATCCGCAATTACACTTAGTTGATAGTACAAGAGATGTGAGTGTTTAAAAATGAAGTACAAGGGCTGTCTCTGCAAATTCCCCTCATTTTTATCTATGTGATGAGTAAAAAAAATGGTTATTATCTTCTTCTTTTTTCTTGTTTTAATGTCTTTTGGTTGGAGAGATAGAGACAGACTATCTTTAAGTACTTAATTAGGGATTGGTTGGCTAACAAGTGGGGAGCCTTCTGAAGGAAGATTGGGAAGTGGCAATCGGTATGACATTCCCTCCTCTTTGGTTTTTATATAGGAATTGGCTTTTCTTTTTTCATTTTTCTTTTTTAATTTAGTTGTACAAAATTAAAGCATTATTATGGTTATCATTATCATCAACAAAAAATCATTAATGAAAAATAATTTTTGCAGTCCACCTTATCAATGCACTCCAAAAAAAATTCTTTAGTACTTAAAATTACACATAGCGCAACTATAAGAAGGATAAATTTTGGGGTGAATTTATAAAAACGGGGAGTTTAAAAATCATTACCCCACTAAAATCACTCTTTTTTATTTTATTCTTTTTCTGAGTTGTTTATTAAGGATCAATTTGTTGTAGACCTTTGATTCAAACTAATTATATATTTTTAAGTAGTAATCCGACAAACTAATTCACAGATAAATATTCACATACTTTCTCCTATTTATTCTGATTCAACAAGAAAGAGACAAAAAGAAGAAGAAGAAGAAGAAGAAGAAGAAGAAGAAGAAGAAGAAGAAAGAGAGAATTTTTCACTCCTTTTTTTCCATTAGAAAATGAAGCACAAAAGTGCTAGATTTTTTTTTTTATTACGAATCAATAACAATAAATCAAATGCAAAAATAAAATTTACTATTTAAATTGGGGTAACCCAATAATTCAATAACCACCTTCATTATTGTGGGGGACTCCACTTGCATTTTGACCGCTCACCCACTCTATCAAATCCTCATTCACAATACCTCCTTCAACTGTAAAATAATACTCCTACTAAACTTTATAGAAAGTGACCCTAACTTTCGTGTGATCCACTTCTTTCCACTCCAATTTTGGCAATACAGAATGAGATAACAAAACCCCTTCTTAAGAAACAAATCATTGCCAAAGGAATGGTACTAGATAAAGGGAAAATCCAACTCACTGTTCGAGTTAGTTTGCACGCATATTTAAATTTTAATATATAATTTATTAAGCATTTTCAGGCATTTTTCGCATTACGTTTCCATTTACGTAGGATTGATTTTCATACCTAATGTTACTTAAAATTAGCTTTTGCCAAATGTAGACGTTAATATTGTTCTCCATATAATTGATCTTTTTTATTACTGAGTGTTGGAGCCAGTTTGCACGCACATTGACTAATCCCAAAAATCTGAAGTTAGCGAACGGGGCAAACCTCAATCAAACGACTCCAAGGTTTAAAGCGTTCAACTTTACAATCTCTTGAGAGGCAAGCTCTTTGGTTGCTGTTTCATACCCATTCGGCCAATCTCCTACGGGTTGAGATTACACAATCTACAATCAAATCTTCTTTGGTTACTTTATAAATGGCTGATTGACATCATTTAAGCAGTAATTAACCCTTGTTTATAGATTACAAAACCCAAAGTCTTAAATGTTCATCTAAACCATGTGAAAAGGTCCATGGAAACTAGTGCAAAGTAAAAAATTGGACTCCCCAACTAAACTTTTGATGGTATGGCCCCAAATACAATTCTTAAACTATGCAACTTTCCCAAGTCAAAAAAAAGTTAACCCTTCTTTTGGGGGATGAAATTACAAAAAGTTAAAATAGTAACACCCAAAGCAAGCATTTGGGTCTGAAAAGAAGAGAAAATTTACTAAAGAGATTGAATAATTGTAAGAGACACCGTCAAAAGAAACTCACTGAAAGTGTAATCATCAAGA
This sequence comes from Vaccinium macrocarpon, assembly GCA_022606695.1. Taxonomy (NCBI): domain Eukaryota; kingdom Viridiplantae; phylum Streptophyta; class Magnoliopsida; order Ericales; family Ericaceae; genus Vaccinium; species Vaccinium macrocarpon. The sequence goes on from CM040173.1 coordinate 3,389,437, forward strand.
CTCTTGTTTCTTTATATTGGAAAGGGAAAAGAAAAAGAAAATATTACTAGTGAGATATCATTACCTTAGAGTTTTGATTTGGTTTTCAGAGTTTGTGGTTTCCACTTTTCATCATTCATAAAATACAAAAGCAGGGGAAAAAGAGCATCCTTCAATAGTGGAACTTTGATAATGAAAAAGAGAGAAGAGAAAAAGAGGGGAAAACAAAAAACTTAGGCGCAGTTAGGCTTCGCTTCACCAACAAAAAACAGTTTTATCTTAAAACTAAGACATCACAATATATTATATAAAAAATCGTGAAAAATCAGTTTATTTTAAAACTGGCTTAGTGAAATACAAACTTGTTGGGAAATGACACTCCTTTTTCGTCTTTATTCATTTGAAAATACCAAATTGCCCGTCATATGAAAAAAAAATGACTCATGAGGTAAGGACAATTTGGTAATTTTAAGGTGAATAAAAACAAAAAAAGAGTGTGTGTGAATAGAAAGGTGTGCGAAAATCCTTTCCCAAGAATGCCAACTTGTTAGGCCCCAATTGCTTTACTGGAGAAACAAGGAGGAAAAAAAAAACTAAAAACTTGTGAATGAATCTTGAAAATGTGCGAAAAGTAGTTAATATTTCTTATGGAATATTTTAGAAGAACTTACATTACCCTAATCCATCAACAAGACTATTGGGCCAGTTCTCTCGGTTAAAAGTAGATAGCACTTTTGCAATGACTATTCGTTCATTTTTATTAGCGTGAACTCTTTTAATTGAACAACCAAATAAAGGTTTATCTTTCAAATTTCGTTAAACACTCCATTACAAAACTGATTAATATACAGTTTTAAAATACATCTGACTCCTCAATGTATATTTGCATTCTTTCCCACTGACGGAGGCAGCCACTAAATATATGGCACCCTTCTGAATATTTCCCACATTCCCAATCAACATGTCTTTGTAATCCGTCCACACGTCAATAATGCAGAAGCGATCCACAACCTCTATTCCGTGACGAGGATGATCTTTGTCCTTGCCACCCATAAGCTTGAACCTCATTTTCCTCAGCATTCTGAATCTATCTGACTCATCTGGATCCACAATCCAAGTTTACGGATTGCTTCTCCACATACAATAGATAAATATCTTGCTCGGGTGTAGGGGACAGAATCGATGGTATTTGTCACTTATAATGAACAATAGCACATGGTGCACAACAGCTTCCTCTTTTGCATCTTGACCCAGTTGCACATTCCCATTCGAAGCGTGAAAAAATGTGGGCATGAGTGAAATTATAATACAAACTTCGGTTCATAAATGGTTATTATTGAACTTAGTCAAACAAAATCCTAGTACTACTACACCCTGTTTGGCGACCGGATTTGCACCCGGATTTGCCTCACCCCCGGATTTGTAATCCAGGCCCCACGTTAAGCTGGCGTTTGGCACGCAAAACTCACCCCCGGATTTAATTACTGTTCGGACTCCAAATCAGGGAGGAGCCTGATTTGCTAACGACGGCTTCGACCCTATCGTTAGCAAATCCGAGAGATTTGTCAAGTTTTTGTACCATATTACCCCTCCAAATCCACCCTCTTCTTCTTCTTCTGCTGCTGCTGCTGCTACTGCTACTACTATGGCGGTGGACGATGGCGATTAACAGAGAGAGAGAGGAGATCGCCTACAGGCAACTTCACTGCCGCTGTGACTCCACCGCCACCGTCGCCTACGGAGATCTGTGTACAATCATTTAACAGCCCAAAAAATGAAAACAGATCTCAACCTAAACAAAGCAATTGTTGAATTGTGATGAAGGCTCTAGTCGAGCTGCTTTGAAGAAGAAAAAGGAAGAATTGCAGTAATTTTGTTGTCTTTCTTTGACCTCCAAATAGTTGTTCTTGGAACCTCCGCTTTGAAGTTTATGAAAAAAGATGAAAATAACGAGAACACAAGGAAAAGAAGAGATGATATGCTTTGGCAATTGGCAACCCCAAAGAAGGCCACGTAGGGTAACGAATAAGATAAATTCACATACATACAAATATAATCCAATTGAGGAAGTTAATTCACATACAAATAAGGGCAATAATTTATTTTCTCATTTTTTTTTAATCTATACTCCCCATAAAACATACATTATATTCAGTTAATTAAAAATTTTAAATATAAAAAAACGTTTTTAAATTAATTATTAAAAAATGGTTTACAATATGGCTTAAATATTTGTCAGATTAAAGGAAATAATTTTATCCCATATATATTGATAGATATGTATTTGTTCCAATTATAATAAAATCAAACCAATTTTCCCATTAAAATAACAAAATGGGGGCAATTATGTCTTTTACAACTTAGCCCATTATATCCACCTTCCAAATCCCCTTCTTCAAAATACCATCCAAACACTCAATATACAAATTCACCCTTCTTAGGAGGTGGGTCTACCCTCATTACAAATCCACCCTTATTATAAATCCACCCTCATTACAAATCCACCCAAAATCATCTTTAGTCACCAAACGGGGCGCTATTTTGTTACCCAACATGACATGAAACTTGTTTGTTGTACGAAGTACTACAAACTAGTACCACGGCACCTAATGTATTTTCTTGGTGCCAATGTGATTACAGGAAATCACTTATACTATTTTTGGACCAATTTTGAAAATGAGCGCATAAAAAAAAGAAAAAAAGAATTAAAAATCTTAAAATCAAGATCTATCAAACAAGATTCATATTGCATCTAAAATGTATTTTTGGACCAATCACGTATACTATTGCTGGAAATGCTCTAAAATCCTACCTTGTTTGGTAAGCAAATGATTTTAGCAATTCTAAATTTGATTAGTGCACAGTATAATACTCCCTCCGTCCCAATTTTGTAGTCTCTTTTGGGAGTTCATGTCACTTTTCAAAGTGTTACTATATCTTATAATCTATAATGTTTTAAGTGATTTTGAACACTTTGTTTATTAAATTAAATCAAGATCTATCAAACAAGATTCATATTGCATCTAAAATGTATTACCGACTGAAAGATATAATCGTTTTTTTTATCCGGTTAGAATAGAACGAGAGACTATAAAATTGGGACGAAGGGAGTATTTGCCTTGTAATGTTCATGTTATGGGTATTTGAGTACTAAAAGACAAATATTATAGTGTTGTCATCAAAATGTAAAATGCCCAAATCAATTTTTGTTTTGTATTAGCATATTATTTTGGCCGGTTGAGTTTTCAATTAAGTATTTTCAGAAATTTTGTACTATAAATTGTCAAATTAAAGTCATTTTGTGCTCACGTATATCAACTGATTTGATCCTTGTAATTCAATACCATAAAGGAAAATGCTAACCTATACCCTTAGGGTGGTGGATAATATGTAAAAAAATTTCAATATCCGATGAATGCATATTGCTATCCTTGAGATGTATATAATTATCCGAACTTGTTTGTTATTTCATGCATATTATTTTACACCTAAATAGGGAGAGGTTAGCAATTTCCTACTGAAAACACTGTAGTGAAGATTCATAGTTATTGCCTAGTGAGGGTAGCAAAACTCTTTATAACATGACACGAATAAGAGGGGGTTTGGGAGCTATTTTTCACTTTTTATTCACATTTTTGAGTTTTGGATGTTTGAAAAACTTGGGCCAAAATGACTTCTCCTAAAATGAGTTTCCCATTTTAGACTTTAGAAAGGAGAAGTGAAAAAGAGGTGGTAAAGAGCTTTTTTCACTTCTAATTTTCATTAATAAAAATACCCACGAAATGTATTTTAGACATATCTCTCAAATACTACTCCTGTTACAAAATATATTTTGTACATTTCTTCTGAACATTTCTATCAAATTCAAAATACATTTTTACCATAATTTAAAAATCAAAAAACCAAAAAGTTAAAAATTAAGCTCTCAAACACCTCCTTAAGTACTAAAGGAAAACATACTAATATTTATATAAAAATTGCTAAACCTACTCTATAAAATTCCCTCCATTTCAAATTGGATGTCCATTTTTGAAACCCATGTCATTTTTCGATTGTTATATCTTTCAATATATAATGTTTTTTGCAATTATGAACACTTTGTACTATAGAACTCGTCGAGAATTATAAAACAAGATTCATATTGAGGATTTTTTTAGATTCATATTGAAATATATAAACGATTGAAAATGACACAGATTTAAAAAATGGATATTCAATTTAGGACGGGGAGAGTATTTATTTACTTTTTTGGTACATCAGAAATAAAATAAAAAATGTCTAACGTTTTTCAATTTTCAAAAATTTCGGGCTTTCTGACACAGTCCTTTCTTTCGTACCCTTCCGCAAAACGAGGGGTATATTCTCCGCACCCGGCAGGATTAAAGGGCATTCGAGTAATTTTACCCTCCCCTCTCCAATGAGTAACAACCACGACTCGTCGATGAGGACACGTGTACTTTCACCATCGCGTTCGTGCAACCCACCTCGGGCGCCCCCACTGCCACGTGACCAGCCACACAAAAGACAGGATTATCCACGCCATGTCAGACTCCAGCTGGCATATTATTCCTAGTCAGCACACTACCATTGGGAACTAATCCAGCTGATATATGTAAAGAACAAAAGAAAATTTCAATGCCAAGTGGGTACGCCACCCGGTGCCAAACGACAATCTCAGTTGTTGTATACAAATAATTTAGACGGCTCAAATTTTTCTCACTATCTCTCCTCTCTCACTACTATTTCTCTCTTTAAATTTGGGCCGTCCAATGAACTTTTGGATCTAAAAATACAAATACTTTTGTACATTGTTTTTCAAATTTCATTGCACGAATTTAAAGATCTCAATTAGTTTTTTAATTTGGTGTGCAAAAAATTAACGAATTATGAATGAAAGAACCTTCTTTTTCGGTTTGAACATTGTACATCTTTTCAGGGAAGATTAAACTTTTTGAGACGGATGAATTATTATTGTCTAGAAATTGAAGGTAAGCACACTGCACGCTATCTATTTCTTTGTTAAATTGCTACTTCATTTATCTTAGCTTAGCGATTCAAATGCAATGCTATTCAATAGTCATTTTATAAAATCGTTGGGAAAAAAAAATACGCTCAGGCTTGCCGTGTTTATTGTATTCAAAATTTCAAATGAATCTCTAATCAGGATCCGGGGGTGCTGTGTGTCCCTCGGCCGTCGATCATGTTTTAGACAGCCCAGATGTATTCGGAAATTTTAGTTTTATTTTGATTTATTTTTACAGATAAAAAATCAAAACATATCTAGACCGTCTAAAACACGATCAGACGGTCGAGGAGTGCACATTACCCTCCTCCCTCAAATGAACACATATAATTAAATTGGAGCTTGATTAGTTTTAGATCGTGCTCAAACAATTTTATTTTCCTAACAAAAATCTTATTGATTCAAGTAATTTCAACAAATACACCCCATCTGACCCCATTTGTTGTTTCTTTCAACCTTTTTTTATGACACCAAAAATTTAATTATCTAAAAAAATACCAACGAATGGAGAACGAAAGAAATATATTACTTCAATAATTTATCAGTTTATCTAGCTCACTCGTGAACAAGTCATATTAGAATGACTTTCAGTCCAATTTTACGGTTTTAAATACATTAATTCAAGATGCCTCGTTAAAGATAAAGTAAATAATTAGTTCTAGTGAATTTTTCGCTGTCAGTTTATTTCTTCTCTGTGTGAGTCTATTTTCTTGAATTGTTCTGCATTGGGTTTAATTTAATTATTGTGGCTGCCACATGATTAGGGTTGGTTTGTGTGAATTGAAAAAATTAGTTTTTTGGTTTTGTTTTTATTCAATTTTTTTTTTTGCATTTGTTAGTTTTTTGTCGATTTTTTGTGGTTTCTTGACTTGTCTCGACGAGAGGAATCTAAAAAGTATAAAATTATTAGCCAAACTTAAAATTTTGTGAATAAAGACGAAAAATAATCCAATTTTTTTTTTTTTAATAAGGATAAAACTAAAAAAATCAAAAAACCAATTTTTCCAATTCACCCAAAACCAAGCCCTTGGTTTTCCATTTGCTAAAATGGACATTTGCTAAAATCAAGTGGTGATTTTAGCAAATGAAGTAGGGAGGTGATTTTATCTTCAATGAATCTGGACACATATGCGTCCAGATTCATTCCATATAAAATCACTTCCTCACTTCATTTGTCACATGATTAGGCTTGGTTTTCCATTTGCTAAAATGAACATTTGCTAAATGTGTCCAAATTTATTGGAGATAAAATTACCTCCTCACTTTATTTGATTTTAGCAAATATTCATTTTAATAAATGAAAAACCAATGGTGCTTTGAATTCATTTTAGCAAATGAAAAACCAATAGTGCTTTGAATTCATTTTTTCAAATGTATAAAAAGTAAATAAATAAATAAAAATGGACTCACCGTTACTGTGGTGTTCCACACTCATTGAATAACTACCCCTACTCCTTTCACCTCCCAACCCCCTATAAAACCTTCCCAACCCCCACACCCATCATTTCACTTCACAAAAAACAAGCCAAACAGAACACTAAACCCACTTTCCCTTCTCTCACATCACAAAAACCACCTACCGCCGGCTGCCGGTAAATGCATATTCCGGCGTCCGGTTTCCTTCTCCCCACACGCAACCTCCTCGTCTCCTTCCGCCGCCGTCATGTCTTCCTCTAAAAACCCCAAGCCGAAGTCATTCCATTCTTCTCTGCACCACTGAGGAAAGGTACCGATTAGCATTAATTTCTAGATTTTTCCTGATTTGATCGTTGGATGAAATTGATCCGCAAATTATCGTGATCGTTGATCTGTTGACTGTTGGAGCTTCTTCGAGTTTTTCTGAGACTCCATTGATTCGAGTTACAGTTTTGGTATTTTTGATTACTCAACTGTGACCTTAATCTTAAAGTGTAATTAGACGTTTCTGAGAGAGAGAGAGAGAGATTTTTGTTGATCGATAGACGTATCATGCCTCCGATGAAGATTCAGCCACTGGATTCCCAAACCTACCAAGAATCCTTGATCCGAAACAACAACGAGTCAACCAAACCAGTGTTGAAATCGCGACTGAAGAGGCTATTCGATCGTCAGTTCCCAAGCGTCCTGCGGATTTCATCGGCGGTGGAGAAGCCGCCAACTGGCGGAGATGGAGGAGGGGCCGAGTTCGAGCCGAGCTCTGTGTGTTTGGCGAAAATGGTGCAGAATTTCATCGAGGAGAGTAACGACAAGCAATCGGCTGCGAAATGTGGTCGAAATCGATGCAATTGCTTTAACGGAAACAACAATGACAGCTCCGATGACGAGTTTGATGTCTCTAGTGGTTTTGGTGACTCGATTGCGATAACTTCGACTGGTGATTCTTTGGATATGCTCAAGGTAAATGTTGCTTCAATCTTCTTCTCCAGTTTTTCCTATCTGAATTTGTCTTCCATTTTCAATTCATGTGTTCTTCGTTTTTGTTTCGTGTTCGGTTTTAATTTGGAGTTTACCTTTTTGTGCAGAGTTTGATTCCTTGTGCGAGTATTGCCGAGAAAAATCTCTTGGCAGACACGTCGGAGATCGTTGAAAAGAACAAAATTTGCAAGAAAAAGGATGATCTGAGGAAAATCGTAACTGACGGCCTGTTGCTTCTCGGTCACGATGCTTCAATCTGCAAATCACGATGGGAAAAATCCCCCTCATTTCCAGCCGGTATTAATTCTCTCTCTCTCTCTCTCTCTCTCTCTCTCTCTCTCTCTCTCTCTCTCTCCGTCTGTACCGATTTGGCGTAAATCAAGAAGGGGCGGAGTATGTGATTATTTGAAGATTTCGATTCGATCTTCGTCTGCTAAATTCTGCTTTCTTGTACTTATATAGGGGAATACGATTACATAGATGTGATTGTGGAAGGTGAGAGGGTGATAATCGACGTCGATTTCAGATCAGAATTCGAGATAGCTCGATCAACCGGAGGATACAAATCGATCCTCCAATCCCTACCGTTGATTTTCGTCGGCAGAGCCGAGCGTCTCCAACAAATCGTCTCGATCGTATCGGAAGCGGCCAAACAGAGCCTGAAGAAGAAAGGAATGCCCGTCCCTCCGTGGAGGAAGGTTGAGTACATGAGAGCCAAATGGCAGTCTCCTCACACCAGAACCACCGCCGCTCCACCGAAAGATGCCGTAGACGTGGCTGACAAAATTAACCTAACTAGGGCTGAGAGTGATTGCGGAGAGTTGGAATTGATCTTCGGCGAGAAGACGGCGGAAGTGAATTCCGGCCAACCGGAGGCGCCGGAGACGGCAGAGAAGAGTCCTGGAGACGAAGAGATGTTTCCGGCGATGGCGTGTCCGTGGAAGCCGCCGGCGGTGAAACCGAAGAGCTATGAGAGAGGAGCCAGGGTGGTTGCCGGATTGGCTTCTCTACTCAGGGAGAAACCCTAACAAAATTTTGAATTTTTATTTCAGTTTTTAATAATTCAGGTAAAAAAAATATTATGGAAATTATAAATATAGAGAAAAACATATGAGAAAGACGAGTATCGGATAAATAGAGAAACGGTTTTAATCCCTTCGCTTGTTTTTTTTTGTTGGCAAGGGTTATGATCTTTGATGTAATATGCGAATTTCCGACGATATGAACAAATCTATATCGTGTTTGTAATAAATTCGTATAAATTTTTGTTGATCGTATCTGTCCACTAAAATTGTTAGAAAAATCAGGCGAAAAAAAATGAGCTGAGTATCGAATAAATAGAGAAATGGTTTAATCCCTTGTTTTGTTTTTTGTCGGTAAGGGCTTGATCTATAATGTACTATGTGAATTTTTGGCGATATGAACAAATCTATATAATGTTTGTAATAAATTAGTATAAATTTTTGTTGATCTTATCCGGCCACTAATATTGTTAAAATAAAGGGGCGAAAACATATGAGCTGGGTATCGGATAAATAGAAAAATGGTTTATTTATCTTTAATGGCATGATCTATGATTTTAGTATGTGAATTTACGGAAATGGGGGGCTCTGCTGTCCATGGGGTCAGCAGACCCTGCCGACCTCATCCGACCCGTCCGTTTCGCGTATCAACGGCTCAGATCTTATCTCTCCAAATTGTATCCGAGCTGTTTCTAATAAATTAGTATAAAATTTAGTCGAACTTATCCAAATTGTTTGTAGAAAATTTGGGAATTATCCAAAATTGTCAGGATACAGATTTTATCCGAAATGTTTTCTGGTATCGAAGTGTCGACGGTTTCTGAAGAGGAAACAGGCGGAATATTCATGACTTTTAAAATGGGTTTTTTGTATATAAATAAATTTATCGAAAATGTGGAAACTTAATTTATTTTTTTGGGAGACGGGGAGGGGGATTAATGACGGCAGGCTCCCGTGCCGTCTCGTTCGCCGTGAGGGGGAGGCAAAGGTTCATCGAAATAACGTGATATTCTCTCCCCTTTTTGTGACGTTGGAGTGCTGAAACTGGCTTTTTTAGAGGAAATTTTTTTAGGTCTCGGCACCCCGTGGCCATGTCTAAGTTCTCTCATCCAAATTGTTTAAAAGTATTTTGAGTGGTTCAGATTTTTTTTTTTCTATCATTTTTATTCTTTTTAAAATCCAGACCTTCTAAAAGTGTTTTGGACGATTAAGAAGGGTGCTCCGGCACGACCACGTAGTATCTGTCCCGGCACAAAAAAGGTAGTACTAAAACGAGAGAGAGAGAGAGAGAGAGAGAGAGAGAAGGCTCTGGCTGTATTAGAGAGGGGGACACCGCCTAATTGGTGTCCGAGCACGTATCTTGGCCGTTAAAAAAAATTTCGAATCAAATTTAAAGATAGAAAGAGGAGAGAGAGTGGGGAAAATTTGGGTCATAAAAAATGCTTTTGAATAACTGAAATGCCGCTCTGTACTACGTGGCCGTGCTATTTCAGCACTGAAATTTTGTTCCAGAGAGAGGGAGAAGGCTCTAGAAGGCCCTTTTGTTTTTGGGTAAGTTTCACTTTAACCCCCCGTAATTATCCAAATTTTGTTTACTTTTTGACTCTCAAGTGTTTACATTAGTACTTACTTTATCTTTAATTACGAAATTGTAACAGTTTAGTCCAACGGCAACACCTGTCCAAATTCACAGTTAAAAATTGATCCGCGTGATATCCATGGGACTTTTTTGGTTTTTTATTTGAATACATGGGATTGGGACTTGAACCGGTCCAAAAATAGGCCCACGGTATTTCCATGGAACTTGAGGCGGCCTAGTGTATAACCTTTGTTCGGGTTGGATTTTGAGAGAGCTTTTTAGGGATAATGAGTAGATAAAGATAAAAAAAAATTATTGGAGAATGTGTATGGTGGATTTTGAAATCCAAACCGAACAAGGCATTTACTCTTATGAGTTCAAATGTATTTAACATGTTCTTGTCACACTATCTTTTCATTATTATTACCATATATAGATTAGTTTGCACGCATTTTGACTATTTTTTGGGTAACTGAATGTAACGATCAAACAAATTCTGTAGTGGCTTAAAAAAGATTCAAAAAATTTTTCCCTGTGTGTCAATAAATACTTTATTACCTTATCACGTCCATAGGACAAAAACCCCTAGTGATTTTTTGGAACAGGGGATGATGTTATTCCAGAAGAGATAAGATGGGTACTGGGCCGATCACATTTGTCCATAGTTTGCTCAGATCTATTCGGTTGCAAACAATTCAAATTTGTTTAAATAAGATGTGATCTGAGCTGTTCAAAATCGATCATAGACGATTGTCATCGGCCCAACACCTATGCTATCCACAAAAGGACGTCACCAACCCGGGTCCAGATATTTTTTCGGGAAAAAGTTTGGAACATGAAAGTAAAACATAAAAAAAAAGATGATTACATATCCAATAGATGAGATTCATCTGGTACACTCCAAATGCACCGAATGAATCTGATCCATTGAATATGTTTTGATGTTTTAATTCTTTCATAGGAGTATTTTGTACCAAGGCCTTATTTTTTACCATAACACTTTTTACACAAAATTACTTACTACATTTGTAGTCATCTTTGTTCTTGAAATTTGGTGAACTCAAGTCTGATTTGGGACCATTTTCATTCGTAACTTGTGTAATTATTTCCAATTCAAATCAATAGATTAAAGTTGAAAAGCCACGAAAAGGTGCACTTGCATATGACACCTATGGGGTAAAAGTCACAGTAACTTATAACGATTAAAATACTTACTATTAAACCTTTGCTTTTTGAATTTTCTCATTTTCACGGCATCTGCGGGTGAGTAATTATTCCATTGTTTCGGAGTACAATCAAATAGTGCTTCGGATTACTCCACCAACCTCATTTATGCAGGTGCATAAACTTTAGTCTTGAGTCTTATAAAAATGGGGTCCCGGGTCCTTACCGTGCAAGGTTTGCACAGCATGGTGCTGTTTACATATAAAATTAATTGACACGTAATCAAAAGTGTCAAACGTTAGCAATTACTTGTCAATGAAGATATACTGGATTAATAAGACAAAGTTGAGTAAATACGGTGTCGTATTATTTTTCAAATTGGAAAAACAGTTATTGGCAGTTATAAGCCATTGCTAAAATTAAAATTGGCTTCGAGGCCATGATGTTAACTTATTAACGTATAAACTCCACGTGAAAAATTGTGAAACAAGACAAATTAGCAGTTAGAACATGTGGAGTACTTCTAGAAGACAGGTATTTCCTTAACATGTTATCATTTGAGTTTGTGTAAACAAATGTGCAAATTTAAAGCTTCTAGAGGAAGAAAGAATTCAAATTCAGACATGCAGGAAGAATAACTACCAACTCGAAGAGTGAGAATTAAAGTTCGACGCAAGCCAAAATTCAAATTCATTGGAGGGAAGTCGCAAAGCTAAAAAGATCTATAAATAGAAGAAATTGAAAAGTAAAAGCCCTCGGACAAATCTTCAACAAACAGCTATCAAAAACTGATGCTTGGTTTGTTCATTGACAAAGTAGTTTAGGATTTCGAACTCAGTTTGAAGTAGATTAGGAAGTAAATTAGGATTTATCTCGATTGTTCTTGTAAAAATCACTTTTTTCTCGTTTGTTCTTATAACAACCACCCGTTCGAAGTTCTGTTACTCTGTATTTGAAGTTGAAGACAATTTCGAAGTAAATTTATCTTTGATTCATCAATCGAAGTATCTTATTTCTTTATTGTTCATTGATTTCCTTAGTTTATTAGTTTGCATTTCTTCAATTATTAAGAAAAATCCTTTTAATTGAGGTAATTGAACCAATAAAACACAATCGCCTGATTAGATTTTGTTTTTCCAAAGTTAATTTGAGGGAGTAGATTGAAACTCTCTCTAGCACGCTCACATACAATCATTTTCCATTGCAAAGAAGTAAAAGAACCAAACAGGTGCAAGGAAGCCCACACGGCACCATTTTGGCTTCAAGCCAAGTTTGTTTGCCAATTACGGACTTGTGGGCCCCAGTTTTCGGTCCAATACAAATTATCCGAACCGTTAAATAATCTTAAAATATTTATTCGGGTGGTTTGAAAGAAGCTTATAAGATATTTTTACGTAGTTGATCTAATTCGTTCGATTTTCATTCAGAACTTAGGGCCCTATAAATCAAAAGAATCTTCAAGAAAGTTATACAATTATGCTTTTGGTAACACATTGATCTGAACCTTAGGTGTCTCATTGAGAAAAGCATTTAGTAAGAAAATTTTCTTGATTGTACGTATCAAAACAATTCAATCGAATAACTCCCTTTTTTTTTTTTTTTTCTCTCATTATTATCAAAGGGTGGGTGAACTTTTTACTTTGACTGTTCAAGCTGGGGGGGTTGCTTTAAGAGCTTTAATACGCGGGGAAAATTGATTGGGCCAAGAAAATAGTGCTCCCAAGCGAAGAATATTGACTTTCTTGAAAGGGGTGGACTTGATATTTTAAGCATTTTGTTAGATTATCTAGAAGTGTGTTTAACATTCAATAATCCCAACCATTAGGATAAGAGCTAATTTAATCCTGAGATCTTAACATTTGTTGAACAAAACAAGGGCATATTGGGATAAGTAAAAACATGTGGGGGTCACCCTTATTATTTTGTTTGCCAAATGAGTGTAATGGATTGAGATTTTTTTTTTCTTCTCAAACGGTAGAATAGTACAAATATGATTTACATCAAACTGAAATTACTTCCATTTAAATAAAAAGATTCGAAACAAAATTCATAATTAATGTAAGACTGACCCAACTAATAACCCTGTTAAGAGGAGAAATAGCCCAACAAATGTAAAGAGAATAACACCCACACAAGTAGGAAGAATCCTGATCAACTGAGCTAGCCTCGGTTGGTTACTATAATGGATTGATTTGATACTTTATCTTAAATTCTACTATATTGGTAGCTTATCAAATCATTTTTGTAAAGAACTTAGAAAATAGGGTTAATAAACGAGGTGAACTATCTAGCTAGTAAATTGTTCAAGCTAATTTTATTTGAAAATTTTAACAATATTTAAAAATATGTTCCAAACCTAGCGTGTATGTTTATAAAATGAGTAAACTGGAACTTGATTTTTTTTTTTTTTAAACCTAAACGAGTAGAATAGTAGCATGTTGAATCTTGGTTTGAGAATTTAACGAGTTTCAAATCTCTACAGAATGATTTAAGTCATGATCCAAGGTCGTGATGGATGAAGGTAAAATAATAGTCGTTGTATTAGTATCAAATTCCAATTAATTAATGGAGCAATTTTGCCACATGTAAATAAGTTGCTTGCAAAGCCACAAAAAAAAACTTTGACTTCAAAATAATGAATCAAAACCTCAAAAATAGTGTTACCTGGTTGGACTGCATTGAAAGGATCTGAATTATATATGAAGATCAAAAAACCTCAAATAATTTGACCGGCATTTAATCGGGGGCCTGTAGTGAGCAAATTCATTATACTCGTGTAGTGAGCAATCACTGCCGTTGGTTCGATAATCACAAACAATAATTCCACTTGTGAAAGCCTTTAGAGTCTTTGGTTTAATATGATACACAATGTCACAAACAATCTACATTTCTACCCATTCAAATTTGAACACTTGGCTTCTTTTGCAAACACTTGTCTTCTTTTTCATTGTATTTTCATTACATGATCGACCATCAATCATTTTGTTTTCCACACTTGTTTTAGTTTAATATATCTCATAATTATTGTGGTGGGCCTTTTCTGTAGTCCCATTATGTTGTGTATATCAACATATATATTATAGTAGTAGTATATCTCCTACTCAAATGTCCACGGCCATAAGGTGTTCAGGATACTTTAGAACTCGAGAGTCACATATTTTCGTGGGGTTTATAACTAAAGTGTTGTTTCATTTAAAAAGCTAACTTGTCTTCTTCCTTTTTTATTTATTAAAAATATCATATTTATTAGTTTTGCAACAAACTTTTATGAATTATTGATTTGTATGGATGAGAGAAATTTTAAAAGTAAAAAACTTTAACCGAAACTCAAATTTTTTTAAGAACACAAAAAAAAAAAGGCTTAAAAAGCTGTCATTTTCGGATTTTTTTGTGTGTGGCTTTTACTTAAAAAATCAAGTTCCGGTCATAATTTTTTCCTTTTCTTGTCCTCTCTTCAAAACAAATCAAATAACCCATAAAGTTTGACATTTGAAATATTTGTAAATAAAGACCAAAATAAAAAAATAAAAAAAACCCAAGTTGGCCTTTTAAGTGGAACGAAGCTGAAGTATATCAATCACACTTAAATGTACGGTACTGAAATGATTCGAAACACCGCTTACCTATGCTCTCAGACTATCGAATAATCGCCCACAGGTACTCAAAGTTGGGTAGGGTCGGTTCTGATGAGAGAGTGAGATTTATATCAGAGGTTGTGGGGTCTTGTGCAAATAAAGAGACCTATCTGTCATTAAATTTAAATGAACAATGCTAGTGATCAAAAAAAAAAATAATTCTATGGGTGTCCCAAAAATGCACCCCAAATGCACACCGGGTGATGTGGCGAATAGAGAGCCATTTATATTTTTGGGTGAGCTCCACGCTGGGCTTCTCTCCATCACATAACCCATTTGATGTGCATTTAAAGTGTATTTTTGGATACCCATAACATTTTGGAATAAGAAAAGCAACCTAAAGTTTGAATATTATCATACCACTATAAAGCAACCTCCCACCAACTCACTCTCTCTCTATCTCTATGTGCAACGGTTATGATAGGCTGGCCAGCTTACACGTACTTTAATTATTTTTTCCATTTAATTTGGTAGAAAGAAGTCATTCAAACCGGGACTAAAAATTCAAGTGAAATTTCTTTATTGTAGCCTAACTTCAAAAGATTTCTAAATTTAAAACTCAAAATATCTGAGTTTACCATATATCCCCTCCGTCTTCTTGAGATATGGCATGGGAGCTTGCTTGAAACTTGTGAGTTGTAAATGTGATTTAGCAGAGAGATTGCCAAGCCCACAAGATACTGTAGTAATAAAAAAAGGTCAAGAGATCATATAGAAAATGAGATATACTAAGGTGTTGGCATCCTCATTTTACAATAATGATCTCTCTACATGATGCTAAATTATTTGACTTCGATTTGTGTCATCTTGTCGTACATAATCGCGTTTGAAATTGACATGTTACATAAATAATTCTACATTACGCGCTTTGTAAACTTGTTACAAAGTAAATAAATCTGAATTACGCGTTTTGAAAAAACTTGTTATATTTTCGTTTCAATCTTGAATAATCTAGTTAGAGTAATATTTTATAAGGTAAACTAATTTTCTTAACTGCATTTTTAAAATTATGGAATATGCTGGTGGTATATAATTTTGGTGACACAAATGTCTGGGAAAGTTGGTGGCAATCCGAAACCCTGACTCTGAGTGTGAGACATGAGAGATCATATTGGATAAAGAGGGGACACCCACTTCACGCCCTCATCTGACATGTTTGCCTTGCAAATACTATTAGTATTACATTATGGTCAGTTTTTTCTTTTTTCCTTTTAAAAAAATAATCAGAAGGGACAAAAAAGGAAAAAACTCTTCCCAATAGGCTATCCGATTTTCGGTCTTTCAGGAGAAAAACAAACTAATAAGCAAAAATTAAGGACACAAAGATTTACGTGGTTTCCCCAAAGACGTAAGAAGTTTTTAGAAAGATCCATGATACCTAATTAAGCAAAAGTGGATAACCAAAAATGGTTACATGTTTTTATCCATTTGTCAGGTTTAGAAAAATTCTTTAAAGAATGCCGATGTTCAAGTCGCATTGGTGTTTTTTGTCCATAACTAAAAATAATGGACACCCTCCATCACTTATTCAAATGATAAACAAAACTTGCCACATTACTTTTTCAAACTACAAAAAATAGTTTTGAAATTTTTTTAAAAAAATATTTTGAATTTTCTTTAAGTACAAAACGGTTTAAAAAAAACAGTTTTTAAAAATAAATTTTGAAAAAAAATAGTTTTTAAAAATAAACTTCTGAAAAAAACAGTTTTTAAAATGAACTTTTGAAAAAAAACAGTTTCTTTTAAAAGAACTTTTGAAAAAAACAGTTTTTAATAGGAATTTTTGAAAAAAAAAACAGTTTTTTAAAATGAACTTTTGAAAAAAACAGTTTTTTAAAATTAACTTTTGAAAAAAACCAGTTTTTTAAAATTAAACTTTTGAAAAAGAAAAAAAATTTAAATTAAACTTTTGAAAACATTGTTAAGAGAGGAGAGAGAAGGTTTTTGTCATTTTGTGTAATGGTGGGTTTACTTGATTGGGTAGATGTGGGGTCCATTAAATTTGGTTATTGGCAAAAGGTTGCTAGTTTTGGTTATCCAAGTGACAAAATTTGGTTAGTTGCTAAGAGGTTGCTAAGTTTGGTTATTTCAATGCTGAAAGACTTTTTAAACAAAACATTTAAGCTTTTTTAAAGAAGTTTTCTGCTTTATGTGGATCTTCTTAGAGGTACATCCATAGGTGAACAGTCCAACAATTCATCCATCAGATGCATTTTCTCGATGTTCTTATGCTTTTTTTTTTTGGAACTGTACCAGACCTCTATTAAGATTAAACGTCAACTCAAAATCCTGTGAATCCAATGTAGTGATACCCCCTTTCTTACTCGCTCTGTCCTAAATTATTTGTTATGTTTGGATTTTCAAATGTAATTTTGAACTGTTCATATATTTCAATCTATAATATTTTTAAAAATTTTAAATTTTTTATATAATAGAAGTAATTGAGATATACCAAATAAGATCATATTGCACATAAAACTGCCGTTGGGATTGGATCTAGGGGCCTTGTAGCCAGTGACGTAGCAAGAAAATTGGGTCAGTGAGATGCCAGTACTTTTGTTGTGAAAAAAATTCTCTTCTTAAAGAATTTCTAAAATGTCTTAATTTCATTTAAAATGAGTCTCGCTTCACTTACATTTTATGGACAGATGTACCTTTTGGCTTATTTGGTTTGCCAGACTTACGGGCTTCAAAGGGGAGATAGGGGGTTCGAAAAATTGGTGGATGTCAGGGTAAAATAAACATGTAGTTTTGAGGTCAAAATTTAGTGAATTGAGACTTGTTTGTGAATAATAAGTTAGTCAATGGCTCTGGGGAAGTGCCCTAACTCTCTTCTCCATCACTTTTTTTTATGGGCCTTCATCACATATTCACCTAAAACTCATATATTTAGTCTTGAGTCTCACATAAATATGCGCATGAGAATTACATTATAACACCAAGTAATGACTCTGCAAGAGCACTAATTAGTTTTTTGTAAGTATAAAAAAAATATGTATTAATTTATATTTTTCTACAAAAATGCAAAAATAAAAATAAAAATAAAATCCTCAATCATGGATTATGGCTCCCAATTGTGGTTGTCCAAAAGTGTTTTCAATGGTCTGAATTTGTAGATGATTTTTTACTGGTAAGAAGTTTTCAAAGGCGATTTTTGATAGTTTAGAAGGTAAAAAATATTCTACAAATTCAGATAATTGATTGCCAAATTAGTGGCTGCGAGATGCACGCCCCTCAACCACTACAGGGGTCCGGATCCGTTGGGATTAGCCCAAGAAGAATTATGTTATTTGGGCCAATTAAGATTTTAAGCAACCCAAATCTTACAAGCAAGTTTTAGCAACAACAAAAAAAAGTTAATTAAGTAAGACGATCAAGTTAAAAAATAAATTTAGCATCCCTAAGACGTAAAAACAACTCATCTCAATAGATCCAAACAAGACAAACATTTATATCACAACCCGCATAATCCAGGAAGCGCGGATGATGCAGTAGATTAAGCGTCGCATATCATACCCGTTCATTTTGAAAATAAATGGTTTGGATTTGCTGAAGTTTTCTTATTGGTAATAAAACACTTTAATCGGTAAGAAAACGTATGTGAACATGGACTATTAAAAACACTTTTGAACAGTTGAGATGTTGTGATCGATGCACGTTGCAGGGTCCCAGGGTCCCATAATGTAGCCTTAGACTAGTTTCTATTACGGTATTTTTGATAAATACTTGGGATAAGGATGTGTACTGGGACTGTTTGAAGCTAGTGAGTATAATGTATATTTTGTAAGACAGAAAAAAAAATTCAATTCAGTAGTTATTTATAATGTATACGGTCCTGTTCCATGTGGGAAAGGTATAATAAATAATCGTTGCATTGAATTTTTTACGAGAATTCGAACATAAAAAATTTGCAACATGATCTCATTCTCATGCAGGATGCTTGTTTTAACAGATGGGTAATCAAAATTACTCCCTCCGTCCCATAAAGTTGTATCGCTACGAAACTACGTGCAATTTTCAAGCTAAAAAATAACGTGCCTACAAAAATAATTTTTTAGTCAATATGGATCTTGTTTGATAGATCTCATCGAGAACTTTTATACGATGCAAAAAAAATTCAAAAATTATTTTGGTAAATACATTATTTTTTAGTTTGAAAATTGCACGTAGTTTCGTAGTGATACAACTTTATGGGACAGAGGGAGTAATTAACTTGAGAATTGATATGGATATGAATATAGATATAAACTAGCTGACAAATCTAAAAACCAAAAAGGAAGTTTTCTTTGCTCAGGCGATAAACCAGGTTTTATTTATTCAAATAAATACTATAAAAAATGGTTAAAACATTAGGGTTTGATTAGATGCTACGTCTTGTGTTGGCTAAGCAAACAAAGTTTGTGCAGAAAACCAGGTCAAGGTTGACATTACCTCAGATGTTGCTTCATTAAGAGGTCATTTCCATGGGCACAAAACCAAATGGCCGTCCAACATTAAACATCACTTAAAATTGGACAACTTGATCCTTTAGTCCGTGCTTGATGCCGGGTTATATATAGTTTTTCGGGAATTGGTAACGAGTTGGGATTGAGGTTGAGATCGGCTAGTACAGAAATTAGTAGTGAAGTCTTGTTTGATTCCGCAACAAAGTGAATGACGAGATTGACACCAATATGTCTGTTTTGGAGAAATAGAAAAAGATTAATATATTTAATTTGGTCATCAAGCTTCAAATTTTTTTTTTCCCGAGTTGCATCTCTTTCAATGCATTTTCTTTCTAATTAGTATACTAATTCCATAATTTTATCTTTATGATAATTAAATTTTCTTGGCCAACCAAAGTCCACAACAAACACGAACCTAGGTGGGCCACATTATTGAAAGTCCAATCAACCCTTCCATAATGGGGATTATTTGGGGAATATTTCCATAAATAATCCCAAAAATATAAATGTGCTAGTTCTTCGCATCGCTTTCAATGCATTTAAGCATGTCATTCTACTGCCTTATCTACAGCCTTTACTCCTTTCTTCTCAAATCCAAAATATCTTGAAACTCACTCAATCTTGCATCAAACTTAAACCAAATTGAATTTTACTCAACCGTTACCAAAATCAAGGAAGATAAAATTTCTTCCCAAAATTTTGAACTCGTATTGAAACTTACTATTGTGCCATTAATGAAAGTTTTTTCTCAAATTCATGCTCGAGTTTGGCTTTGTCCATAACATTTTCCCTAGCAATATGAAGCTTTTACTCAAACTCGTACTCCAATTTGCATAGAAGTATGAGTAAGGACTGGAGATGCTTTTTAAATGTACATATATGTGTATTTGTATTCGTATGCACTAACCAACTCTTCTAAGTAGAAGTATAAGTAAGGACCGGAGACGTTTTTAAATGTAGATAAACGTGTGTATCCGTATTCGTATGCACTAACAACTCTTCTACCAAACAAATCATATACAGAAGGAGCCAAAAGTGTAAGTGAAACAACCCAGAAGGACAGCTTAATTAAGCACCACAGGTCCACAGTCTATAATTGATTCAGTCACCATATCAATAGGTTATTTAGTATGTGCAGTGGCTCAGTACAATGTAAACCTTGCACAGAAAAGGTTGTGATTAACCTCCATATGATGATGACATTGCAAGAAAAAGGGTACTGCGGGTACCCATGCGTTCAATCCTGCATTATGAGGCTGTGAATTTATTTTTGCCTCAGAAAATGGCCATCTGAAGCCTCAGAACAAAATGTACCATATTATGCATAAGCTATTACATTTATTTTTATTTTTTGTTAAAAGGGAAATTATGCAACCATTTGAGATGTCTTTTTTTTTTTTTGTTAAAAGGGAAATTATGCATAAATAGAATTACGAGTACATAGTTCGGGGATCAGAAACACCCCATTTTTCATCCGAAAGTTGGAACTTGATACAATTAGGAATAGCTGGATAACTAAGAAAAGGAAAACAGTGCATTTGAGAAGTCTTTGGCCATGTTCGGTTGTCTGTTTTCTTCCAGTTTAGTTTTGTTTCTGTTTTGCTGACATCATCATTTTTTTCACTTTTCTCTCTATCTCTCTCCACTTATTACACCTGCTTACATCATCAAAACTAAACTAAACTCCCTCAAAACTCCTAACCGAACACAGCTTTGTAGCTTGAGAAATTCAGGCGAAATAACCTTTTCTTTATCTTTTTCTTCTTTTATTTTTTTGGGTGGTGGAAGAAGTGTAGGTAAGGTATCCAACACCTCTATAGTGTCCTGTCATATCACACAGCTAGGGAGTTTATTGGCCTTTTTGGCTTTTCACGTTTCACAAGTCAGGTCATTCTCCTCACATTACATATATCAACTCAAAAAGCCGAAAAGCTAATAAGCCAGAGTTAGTGGAACAAGCCCATAGTATCTCATACATCTCACCTACGACGGGGCTGAAGTGAAAGTCCCCCACACGTGTGAGTGGTCATGGGAGTAAGTTTAACCACAACAAAAGGTTACGAGGACTAGAACTTGAGTATTGTTTGATCAACTCCAATTTTCTACAACTGAACCAACCCCACATTGGTTAGATGATATAACATCAAAAATAAGAAATTTACAAAACCAGCATTAGGAATAAGTGAAAAGCAAGCAAAGCCATCAAACATAACAGATTGCACAAGTTGGGAAACTTAATTATTTTTTCTTAAAAATACCCCAAGAGTTGAAACTTTTAGTTGGAATCAAATGGCCAGCAAAGCACTAGAGATTCTCCGAATCCTAATTCCCAGAAATCATCCGAAGCCATCGCCAAGTGGGGAGGGCCTTAAATCCAGCTACCAAGAAAGGTTAACAAAACAAGCAACCCTTAAATGTTTTTGTATTTTATATTTTATATAGAATCTCTGTAGTTACAATGAAATTTCACTTTGCTCCCCGTAGTTTCAATTTGATCAACTTGAACCTTGTTCTTTCCTTTCGGTTAAAATGAAGTCAGTGTGACATCTTTCGATAATGTCTCTCAAACGGAATAGAATCCAGCTTTGAAACAGGAGGGAAACCTACGAAACACGAGTGAAGGTATATAAAAAGAAATGGCTGGCCGCAAAGAGTCGCACTGTAGTGTTGTGTTAGTATTCGCATGAGTCATGTTGTAGTTTTCGCTTTTGAATACTAAATGAAGGTGACCGAGGGACCACATTGAGAAGCAAACCAACGCGTATTCTTCAAATTGAAAAGATTAGGGGGATAAATGAGAAGATTCTATAAAACTAGAGGGAAGCGCGGTGTAATTTACCACTTGTTTTCTTGGGCTATTCTGGCTTGATTGGTTTGATTAAGATCCAAATTAGATAGCCCTCAATTGACGAACTCTTAAGTTTTTATCTACCGACTCAACAACATTTTACCCTTCCCAGGAAAAAAAAATGAAAAAAGGACTTGCTAAGACCAAGTTGCAAGATGATTTAATCCTAATCCGTAAGTCAAATTCCTAACCTCAGAATAAAACAACTTAATTAAGTTAATATAGTATTATATCGCAAGATTACGCAACGTCATTAATGTATCATTAGCTTATTATAAAGTGGATTATAAGTTAAGGTATCTACTGAATTATTATCTTAGCTAATCTAGGAGCAAGTACAGAAGAGAATTAATTAGTACTCCACTAATCATCTGAATACAAGTACAGAAGTTCTTATCATTAAGTTTTAATCCTCTGATCCAATTAGTCAACTGGGTTTCTCATTGGTTCAGTTGGGTTGGTGAGAAAATGTTTTAAAGAAGAAGAAATCTTGTAGTCATATAAGTTACAACCACTTTCTAGGCAACCAAACAGAGAGGAAGGTTTTCTTCTCTCTTGCTAACTAGTTCCACCTTGCATGAAGTCAGATATTTCACTGCAAAAACTGATTTCTATAGATCTTTTTAACTGTAAAAAATCATGGAAATTGAAAAGGCTACTGTCAATCCAAATTTAAAAGTCAATGAGCACAGAAATCTCAAAGTTATGCAACTTACAACCACTTTCTAGGAAAAATTCTTCAATGCCGAGTGGGTACCACTTGGTGTCCGTTCAAAAATACAACGGATGAGCTGGATTGAAAGTGGCGGGAGGAGTTAAAAAAAATAAAAAAAGAAAAGGAAAAGTATGTTTTAATCTGAGCCGTCCATTGCATTTTTGGATGGCCAAACGTGCGCGAGCAAGTACCACGTCAGCCATACCCACTCAGCACTGAAAAATTCCTCACTTTCTGGGAACCACACAGAGACGATGGCTTCCTTTGTCTCAATGTGATCAGATCTCAGTTCCACATTTCATGTTGTGTATAATGACACTTGAAAATGGTTTCAATTGAAAGACGGAAACGGTGAAAATATAAAGGATGCAATTACAGTTATGAAAAAACAGATTTAGTGCCTGTTCCACTAACTTCGGTTTTTTTGCTTTTTAGTTTTTTTGGGCATTTTAGTTGATGTACGTGAGGAAAATGACATGTCTCGAAAAGCATGAAAAGTCATTCAAAAAAGTTCAAAAAAATATCGCTTTAGCGGAATGGCGTCAAGTGAATCTTAAATCACCAATTCATTCTCCTATCACCGCGGTTGACCCAAACAACAATATGGTAGGGGAAGAAATTCAACAAGAACTTTTAGTTAACTTCCATTGTCTGCAAAGAATATGCTAAATCCAAAATTCGTCCATGGCATTTTTGTCTAACATACTACTACAGTTGAATAATGCAGCTTTCTTACCATAAGCCGTTGAACATCCACTTCTCCCCTTCCCTCCACTATGTGGGCTACCAGTCTTGTTATTAAGGCATCTAAGCTAGGCCCGTGAATTTTTAAAAAAACATGTTTTTATGTGGGCCAGCAGGTCATGTCCTTCACAGATTATAGCCCATAAGTACTAGAGATGATCCATTAAACCCAGCCCAATAATTCAGGTTGACTTGCTCATGTTCCACAATCTAATAGTCCATTTCACGACTAGCCCTACTACATAAGTGGTGAGCTTTTTTCCAGCACAATAATTCAGCCCAATAAACGTGCCGTTGAACATGCTAATAGGATGAATCTGACACTTGGACACAGATCCATACCCCCTATCCGATATAAAGAACATACGAGTGTAAATGAGCCAAGCTGAGCTTTGTAGAGTTAGAGCTAAGCTCATTTAGTAAACAAGCCAAAAAACGAGCTCGAGCTCGGCGAACCAAAAATCGAGCTCGAGCTTGGCTTGTTTATAAACGAGCTCGTTTATGCTAAGGCAATTTACATAACGAGTCTCCTTAAACGAGCCGAGCCCACATAAATGAGCCGAGCCGAGCTTTACCAAGCTCGTTTACTAAACAAGCCTAAAACTCAAACTTGAGCTCTGCTCGGTTACTAAATGAGCCAAGTTGAGTTGAGCCTTAACGAGCTTGCAAGCAGCTCAGTTCGTTTGTAGCTCGAATTATGCACGATGGTTGTCCACATATTGTGAGGAAGTTACGAAAGTTCATTTATTTGAGTTTGATTTATCTACCACAATCCCTAAAAAAACTTACAGAAAGGCTTTCAGCCAAATGCCATAAAAGGGGATCAAGGCAAGAGCAAAAACAAAGAGGAGACAATGATGCATAAACAATAGATGAAGTGCATGAGATTTATTCTTCAAATAACAAATCATGACACAACATAAGCCCACACTCTAAGAAACTAGAAGCTACACATAATAAGGGCACATAGTACAAATGACAATAGTTATTGCAGAATAGAGGAGTGGCATGTTGAAATATTAAACATGACCCATCTGCATAAATCCCAATCTAGAAAAATATGGTGGCATACGATTATAAAACCTGGCCCTTTTTGCACTAAAAGTACTGCTTGGCCTTGCCCAATTCATTCTTTTCCATCAGCAGCACGAAGGGAGCCGAGCTGAACTGGAGCTTGTGTTCCCACAACTTTCGATGATCCGTAAATGGACAAATCGATGCCCTTAGCCTTCTCTCTCTCAATCTGATCCTTGATCCAAAAATATGTGATCCTAAGGCCATCCTGTGAACATCAGGTGTATATGGATATAATAGTGAGTCAGCTATTTGGCATAATTGATTGACAAAACAGAAATCGAATCAAGTAATGCTAATACATGGGAAAAATAAACCTAAACTAGAAGAGAAAATCAAGGTGGCTTAGATCTTTTGGGAGAGGTCCATATCACACCAGATTTACGTGGGTAGGGTATTGCGATAGCTTTAGAATTGAATGATTTTAGGTTTCAAGGCCTCAAAAGTTGCACCAATGCATTTTTCACAACTTCTACTTCTATTTTTGGCTTCAAAATAGCTTTTAGATTTGTTTAACAGCTTATCCTGATTCCTGACAAACATCTTCTTTTTTTTATGCTTCTGGATTCTAAATTTTATGCATCAATTTTGATGGTTTGTTAACCAAAACCTAAAAATTTTGTTGGATTTTTCTATGTTCTATTTTTTCCCATCAAATGGCTACGATCAGATACCTTCAATCTCATTGTAGGGGCCCAACCAAGCTTTTCCTTAATCAAAGTGTTGTCTGAGTTTCGACCACGCACACCCTCTGGACCTGGAATGTGGTGGATGGGCAGCTTCTTGTCTTCAAAGCTTAGAACAATCTCAGCCATCTCATTCATGCTAACCATTTCATCGCTTCCAATATTCACTGGCTCTCTGAAGTCAGACTTTGTCAATCTGATAATAGAGCTCATGTCAAAACAGAAAACAACAAGATAGGGCTTAAGATAAAATGGAATGAAGTTGCCTAAAGTCATTTCCAGGTCCAAAATCATGTCATAATGTAAGTATGCAACACATAGGAAGAAAAATAAGGATCTGTGCTCAATGCTCATACGAATATCATGGACCTATACCCCAAGTGGTATGAAAGAATTCTTTTATGCCTGAAACGGGGGCAATGAAATGTGATAATAGTGGTTGATCATATTTTTCGCTAAAGTTCTATGACTCAGTATCCTTCCCTAAAGAAAAATGGGAAGTCAACATTATTATACTAGAAAGTAATATACATGTTAAAAACTTCCAAAAATATTTCTGAACCTTCAAGGTGAGTTAAGCGAACTTCCTATATTGAAGGAAGTCTATTAGGATTGCAAGCACAGGCTACCTATATCGTGCATCTTGTGGGATAAAAGCACATCAAAATACATGCTTCAGCCAGTTTTCCAAGGGCAAAAATGTAATCATTTTGGTTGGAAAAAAGTTCAGAGTTTCGCATGTTTATAAGACCATGTAACACCAATATCATCCATCACTCTATATGATTACAATTCCAACAAAAGACTATCTTGGTTGAACTTCAACTCGGAATGTTTTTGTCTAAGAGATGAGTTTACCTCAGAACACCTTCGACACATTCATCAATGAAGGTGAAAGATCGAGTTTGAAGCCCATCTCCCCACATCTCAAACCTATCAGTGGAGGTAAGGGCCTTCCTACAGAATGCAGCAGGGGCTTTCTCCCTCCCACCTGCATCCATCAAATGATTCAAATGATAAGGAAAGTATATATTAACAGAACATCAAATTAAAAAAAAAAATCCATATGAACAAGTCCCAATCTTGCATTACCCTTCCAGGTTCCGAAGGGTCCATAGATGTTATGAAATCGCCCAATCCGACACTCGATCCCGAAGTCCTTGGTGTAGTGCTTGCACAATTCCTCAGTAGCCAGCTTCTCTAAGCCGTAAGCATCTTGAGGCTATATACAAGAGAAGAACAATACCATCAATTTCCATTTGAAAGAAAAACTAAACTCAAATATTTAGTGCAGAAATGTCAATAGGTATGAGGAAAAACCTCAGCAGGCCAAGCATCAGACTCCTTCAGGCTCACATTAGTGGTTTCCAATTGTTTAAATTCAGGGTAAATACAAGCACTTGAAGCATAAAAGAACCTGCGCTCAAGCAGCTCAATAGTCAGAATGTGTATGATTGATCCGACTACAGTACCCATAAGCAATTGTAAGTTGTAACCAAGAGTAGATTCCGCAAGATTTCTACAGAAGCAACAATTTTGAGCAACTGATAGCTTCCACAATATTTGGAATCAGAATGTCCAAGGAATTGTTAGGTAGTTTGATCTACATTGTTGAGACCATTTCCTAACAGCTTAAGCTTTTGGGAGAGTTGGTAACTTTAAACAGTATCAGAGGTCTTGGGTTCAAGTCTCTATTTTGCATTAGTTCTCCATTTGCATTCTGTTCCTCCCATTCGTATTCTGTTTTGCTCTCTCTCTCTCTCTCTGAAAATTTGCATCTCTATGTGCAAGTCGGAGTTGCATGTGAGGGAGGGCGTTAGATAGCTTGATATACATTGTTGGAGCCCATTTCCTAACAGCTTAAGTTTTTGAGAGAGTTGGTAACTTAACAGGAATGCCCATGAAAAAAGTTATATGATTCTACTTGAGAACTGGTTTTGTTCGACTCTTTTGTATGTATATTAGCAAACAATGAATATTAAAATTACTCTACAGAAATAACAATGGCCATCTTTTTTAGATGATACTAACAAGTAAAGTGTATGGATTTGAAGCCGGAGAGGCATAGGATTGCATCAGTGTGTTTTGCTTCCCTTACCCAAAACTCAAATTGGAAATAGTAATGTTCTTGTGTACAATCACCTCAATTCAAATCTGACTTGAGAAACAAAAAGGAATTACAATGATGAGAACAACAAACCAATCCCATTACTGACGGGACACACACACACACACAAACAAAAATACCACATAACGGTTTGTTAAACGTCCAATGAAACATAAGCATTATTAAGAAAATATGATAGGAACAAAAAAGAACACGAAATGAATACATCAGGTATTCAGGATGAAGGGAACAAACCTCAAAACTCCATTCACCCTAGCTGCTTCAAGCATGTTAAAGCTGATCATCGTGTTATTATACATAATGACCGAGTGGTTGGATTGAATGAATCCCATCCCTCCCATATCTGCAGCCAGGTTGAACACATGATCAACTCCACTTGTCACTTTCAAGCAGTTATCCATCACCCTGAGATCAACCAGATGGAACTCATGGCAAAACATTTCCTCAGTCATGTGCTCATTTTTCTTCCAGTCTGAGGCAATAATATAATGCCCCTCACTCTTCAATCGCCTTGCAATGTGCGAGGCAATGAATCCACCAGCTCCAGTTATGGAAATGCGGAGCTTGTCTGAAGGCCAGTATGGTTCCCTTTCGAGGTTTTCATACGTGAATTCCCCATAGTTAGTTTCACCGGTGCTTCCCATTCTGCAAAATTCAATGTAGAAAATAATGTAAGGGTTCTATAACATACAACAACAGAAATATGAAACTAGTCTGGCACTTAGACTGAAGTGGGGCTGGAGGGACATAAGCACACAACTAGGACACTTTCCAAGGTAGATGATACGAAACTCAAACTTTTGCACATCAAGGCGCCATTTGGCTACATGTGGATGTCGAGTGAAGGGATTTGACACAAATAGCTTAAATCCTTCACTAGTTTTCACATGGATTTCGACATCAAGAGTGTTTATTTGGAGCGATTTGAAATCTTCATGTTAAGGTTTGCTGTTACGTGATGCCACTAATTCAATACATGTTCTCTACTCTAATTCATCCAAGGATTTGACTAGGTTTTAACTTTGAGGGTGTGAACTCATATGATTTGTGGGTGCAAACCCACATAATTTCCTAATTATCTCATACTTTAGTTAAGTATAAGGGTTTGCAAAATTTTTGAGGGTCCATGAGGAGAAAAGTTTGAAGGACAATGTGGATATCACACACCATAAACCCTGCGGTGGGATACACTAAAGATGAACAACAGAAACACATATTGAATTGCTATATTTTTTTTAAAGGAATTGAATTGATACCTCGAGATATAATATTTTCATGGTCCCAATGTTCTAAAAGTCGGCTGCCTAGGCCGACTAGCCTCCACCTAGGCTCTAGGCAGTGGTCCAATGCCTTGGATTAGGAAGCTGACTAGTCGGTGCCTAGTCCCCGCCTAGGGTGCTTGGTGGCCAACTCCCAAAACTTGCTAGGCACTAGTCGAGCGGAGAAGGGGAGCCTAGGCCGCCGGACTAGTGCCAAGCGAGTTTAGAACATCGCATAGTCCATAAAGCAAAGGAATGGTATAGAAGCAAAACAAGAGCAGAGAATTACAGCATACACAAAATCCTCAAAGATAGAAAAGCATAATACTTTAAAATTTAAAACTATCAAGTGACATTGAAAGAAACTAAAACAAACTCTACGAATTCAAAATCAGCATTATGTACAATTAGAGAGCAGATATCAATGGAAACATGATGAACAGGGGAAAATTTGTAGCAGAGAACAATTACCTCCGCCAATTTAATGACATGATAAATCCCACAGAGAACGATTCGTCACTGATATTGTTTCAAGATCCAGAAAAATATACACTAACGTATTATATGTAGATATATATATATACGGCGTAGATACATCCAATTATCAAGGAACAGAGCAGACATGAATGCGGCACCTTAAACTTCACAAAAATCACAAATTTAAACAAAACCCAGCAGAGATAATAAGACGATTGAAATTTTTTTACCCCCACAAACCCATTAATGATATTTGTGTAGTTATGGATTTTGATTAATGGTAAAGAGTAAAGAAGAACAAAAATCAGAGCTCAAAAGCAAAGAAGGGTTAGAAATTCAATTTACCTAAGAATTCGATTTTCGACTGCTATAAGGTAATAGTACTTTCTCTCGCTCGTCAAGAGAATTGCTTCCACAGATCTTTGCTCGAAGCGTTTGGATGGGAAAGTACTATATATAGAGCCACTGAGCGAGTGAATCGTTTTATCCTCTCTGGCTGTCTTAGTTTTTTTATTTCGTTTTGACTGTTAAAAAAAGGAGAGAGAAAGAGAAACCTTTTGGCGCAAATAAGGTACGCGTGGTGCCCTTCGGCATATTTATGGCATATTCAGGCTGTTCAAAAGTGTGTTGGACAGCGCGAATTTGAAGAGAGAAACAAGAGAAAGGATGAGAAGAGAGAGTGGATAGAGGAAATGAGAGAAAGTATTTTAATTCGGACCCTCCAACACACTTTTGGACACCCCAATGTGTCGAAAAGTGGATGTCTTATGGGTCAATTTTGACGTTGGAGTATCTGCTTAGTTTTGTTGTAAATTAATAAAATTATTGCCACTAGTAAACTATTGCTAGAAATTGATTTTTAAAGAAAAAAAGAATCAATTGCTACTGTAGTAAGTTACTACTTTGTATAAAGGACAGCCATACGAATCACTTTCATTCTTAGCGAACCCTTTGAAATTCACCCAGAAAGCTGTCTTTCTTTACAAAGATAAAACATAATTTGTGTGAAATTTACCTGTAGCAAGCATATGAGTCCGGAGGAGGCGTTGTGCGGTACGTGTTGTACACCATGTTGTGCGGCAAAACTACATCGTTTTGCTCATTTTCTTGGTACATCCAAGGGCCCTGTTTGGAGAGTTAATTTTGTGGTTCAATTTTAGAGGATTTAGACTCTTTAGAGTAGGGTATAGTAGGTTTAGGCCCTTAGATTTAGGCACTTCAAGTTTAAGTGCTTCTTGTTTAAGGTTTAGGCACTTTGTAATGGTTTTTCTTCTTCCAAACAAGGCCCTTAAAAGCTTTGGAGTTGTGCGTAAAAATCAAGCAAAACGGCGTAATTTTGCCGCACAACACGGCGCATAGCACCTGTAAGCATTATATGCTACAAAGATTGCAGAAGAACCTCTTGAATTTGTATGGATCTTCCACTTCGTAGTTGACATGACAAAGGTTGGTTCACAGAGGCAACAAATACATAGATAAAACATATTTTTATACTCGTTTGATTATTATTACTCCGTATTTGTTAAGATGGGCTGTTGAAATCTATCCTATATGGCTCAAACAAACACAGGGACAGGAGACCATTGCATCCAATTAACGACTTCATTTTTTTTCCCCTGATAATCATTAGTGTCCGGATCAGTTTATGCGCACTTTAAGTAATCTCTTTCTCGGTCCATTCAAAAGCATGCCGTCCACATCAGAACTAGAGGATTCTTAAGAATTTACTTTCTTACACTTAATCCTATGAATCAAACCCTGATAAATTATGTGGGGAACAAGTCCACCAATTAATCGAACAAACCTGGGAGCTCCAAATAACTTTCTCTTCATTCCTGTACTAAAAATAAAAGGGAATTTCAGGGCCGCTCTATACTAGGACGCCCTCTTCCCGCACACTCCAGGTCGATGTCAACAAAGCACCAAAAAAGCTTGGGCCAACGTTATACCCCAAATACCACAGTCACTTCCCTGTTGCTACAAAGAGTCCAAGAGGAGATAGTTCGGCCAACTAGCAACGACCAAATTTTCAGTAAAATTCCCATGCTCAAAGCTCATGAAATTTCGCCAGCCGGAGATGGTTGCTGCCTAGAAGTAGATATTAGGTGGAGGTGGAAAGTGGGAGTTGAGAGAAGAGCAAGGTGTAAATTTGTGTTTAAGGTAAAATTGTAATCTTATCATGAAGTTGTCCTTAGAGGCAGGGACGGAGCCAGGACTTTGGCATAGGAAGGACGGATATACACAGTAAAAAAATTAAAATTAAGACAACGATATAAATTATTACTAACTCAAAAAAAAAAAAAAAATATATATATATATATATATACACACACACACACTCTAAATAACACCATACATATGAAACTAAACATCTTTCTAATATCAACATAGATTGCAAAAGGTATTAACGTCTGTCTAATCCTACTTAGTGTTTACTGAAATCAGACATATTGAACTGTGTTCGACCCTCTTTTTATTAAAAGCATCAATGATAGAGTCTGTGTCTAACCCTCGAGCAATATCTTTCTAAATATAAGTGATCACGAAATTTGCTAAATAATTATTCTCCATCATATTGTGAAGTCTTATTTTCACATATTTCATAGCAGAAAATGCACGTTCGGTTGTAGCCGTTGAAACATGCAAAGTTAATATAAGCTGAATCAACCTATCAAAAAGATGATATATTGTGCACTTTCTTATTTTCGCAAACAATCACTCAACTTTGAAATCATTGACAGATTTTGGAACTCAGGATGCCTAGACACATCAAGCTTATAATTTTGCAATTTATATCTCAAGTGATATGTAACGACCCTAATTTTCGTAAATAAAAATTTCGTTTATAAATCCAATTAATTAATCTAAATTGGGATTAATTGAAATATTTTCCTATTAAATATTAATTAAATTCTTTTGATTTGAATAAATTATAACCTAGCCATGAATGCGCGCGTGCGAGGCCGAGTAACACATCTGATACACTACCATCACCATAGGGACCGAGTTTAATACCCGAAACCTATCCAACCGCCGTTCCTACCCTAACCAAACACCTTGATACCATCTAGTTCCTTTATCTCTCAACCCTAGGATCCTATACTAACTAAGTTAGAGAGAGAGAGAGAGAGAGAGAGTTAGAGAGAGATTTAGAGAGAGAGTCAGAGAGAGAGATTCGGTAGAGAGAGAGAGAGAGAGGCCGATAAAGAGAGAGAGAGAGAGAGAGAGAGAGAGAGAGAGAGGGAGCTTGGAGAGGAGAGTGTGGTGGAGTGTGTAAGTGTACATAAGTACACTTGCATATGCAAGATTCCTTGATTGGTTACTTGCACAAGCAAGTTAGGGATTTGGAAGATTCCCACCTCGCGTACATTTTATACCCAACTAGTTAGAATAAGCCTTGTTGTTTGGTAGTAGCCTATACATAACTTCACCATACAAACATTTTGTGTATATCTAACACTACAAACATCCTACAACTAAGGTTACCACACCAAACCTACACAACTAGGAACATATTTTTCCCCCACTATACTTTCCCACCCTCACATCAATGTACTCACCCAAGATTCTCCCTTTGCTTGCAAGAAACTACCTAAAACTAGCTCTAAACCTAAAGAATCTCCTAGGGTACTTGCCATGTGCATGTCAAACATAATTTTCTCCCCCTCACACCCAAAACTTTAGGCTCTATATGTGTGTGTACCAAAAATTTTAGAGGGAGAGAGAGGTCCAAGTTTGCTATAAATAGCTCACCTATTGTGCCTTGTATCACCTTTGCACTTTCTTCTTTTGTGTAGTCTTTCTATCTCCCAACAAACCACCAACTACTACTACTACTTAGCCAACCTCCTTGAGTCCTAATTAGCTTATTGTTAAGCTAATTAGTGAGCAAGTTAGGAGTCTCTCAACCAAGGATTAGCTTTTCGGCTTCCGGTTTACACCCGAAAACTAAGGTAGTTTACTAAACTAACCTCCTATTGAGTTATTTCTAGGATAATTATAATGTTCTAATTAGTTTTCCCAAACATGATTTTAAAGTTTGATTGAGTAATTTATATACACAATATGTGATTAAGCATGTTACTTGAAGTTTAAGAAAGAGGATTTCATGTTGAAAAATAAATAAGAATGTTAATAAGATACTAATTAGAATAATTCTTCATGAAATAAAAATGAAATTGGTAAGATTGAAGTGATTTGAAGTTTATTAGAAGTGATTAGAAGTTGTGTAATATTTTCTAGACAAGTTGCTAGCATGTTATGTTAACCTTTCATGGAAAGATTAAATATTCATTATTCATTCAATAAAAGGTTATTGTTGAAATGATTTTCCTAACTAAAGTGTGTGAGAAAATTTGTTAGAAAGAAAGAATAAATACACTATGAAGAGTTTTGTAAGAAAGTATGATAACTTAAACGAATATATGTGAAAAAAGAAAAGTTTTATAAAAGTTTGCTAGAAATGTTTCTACTAGATTATTGTGAACAAAATTTTGGACTTGATAAGAGTAAAGGAATAAATAGAGAGAAAGTTGGTGGGATTTTCTAGAAAGAAAATTTTTACTAAATAAAGAAGGAGATGATTTGAAATGAGATTATTGGAGGAAAAGTTTCCTAGAAATTAAAGAATAAAATTTTGGAAGGATTGAAATATTTGAAAGCTCAAAATTAATGGAGATAAATTTTGACAAGGGATTCTTTAGAGAAGAAGTATGTGATTAATGGATTTTTGAAAAGTAGATTGATTAGCTTTAATTCCTTGGAGAGGATAAAAAGAAAAGATGAAAAATGAGGTTGACAAGAAAAGAGATTTAAAGAGTTGAAATATTGTTTTGGAAGAAAGATGGTGAAATAAAAGTATGATTTTATGTGAGAAAATATTGCATTTTAGAGAAAAGGTGGAATTAGATGTATGATTTTATGTGGTAAAATATCTAAGTGAAAGATATGAACTTTGGAAGAAATTATGAAATATTGCATGAGTATGATTTTGCATGTGGCGTTGATAGTGTACGTGATACGATTACGACACCGAACTTAAAAAAAATATTCGAATAACGTTTTGCGGGGAATTAGAGATGAGAATGAAAATGGATTTTTTTTAAACGAGAAATTGAGATTTTCAGGAAATGAAATGATATGTGATGAGATGAATTGTTGCCACCTCAAGTTCGCGGAGAGAACTTGGAGGAATGGTCGTGATCTTGCATTAAAATGAGAAGGCGCTTCCACTTCAGTTCCACGAGAGAACTTGGATGTTTGGGCTAAACGTGTACAACACACGGTGAACGGACCTCATAAACAATTTGGTTAAGTTGATGATAGGAGGGATTTGGGACTGGGGTCATGTGAGTCGCGGGGTGGACGGACCGTGCAAACAGGCTATTAAGATCGGTGATGCACGACGGCCGAGACCTCGAGCGGAAAGGTTGGTGCCGTCAGCTGAAAGGAGGTGTAAACGGACTAATAACTTTCGAATAATGTGAGATATATGAAAGTTGAAGAAGAATGCTGAAAGAGGCACTAAATTGAGAAAAACAGATTTTTGAGAAATTAACGATAAATGAAGACAAACGAGGAAAATGATTGAGACTGATGCGAGAAACGACACGTGGTTAACCTTGAGATTTTGAGACGGGATATTGTTTTCTACACACGTTTACTCTGATCCACATTGATGGCATGAGATATTGCATGGTTTACCATACATAAGTTATATACATTGTTTTCGTAATATATTGTTCTAGAATTGCTACTTAGAAGTTTAGTGTAGTGAACTTCTGGGCTTTGCTCACGGTGTTGCATTCGTGAGACTCTGACATACTACCATGATGTTGCCTGTGCGACTCGGACGTATTATGACAGATTATCTAGATGAATAGGAACACTATCGTGGAGACCGGTTCGTTGGAGTAGGGCTTGCTGCCAGTATGAGGAATGACCCGGCGTAGGGATAGGCGTCGCACTAGGACTACCCCAATTACTATTTATATTATGATTTTGGACATTGTAATTTGGATTTAAGTTAGAGATTTAACTTAATGATGATTGTAATAACATTATTAACGTGCCCAAATCTTTGGGGGGTTACATGATACTTTTCTTGCTCAGCGAAATCCATTAGATAATCTTTCTTTGCAAGCTTGCAAGTATCTTCAATGGTAATGATCTGAAGCCATCGCGATGCTCTAAAGATGTGTTGAGAATGAGCATTGTAACTTCCTTAAAATCAAGTGTTCAATTCTTGCAATTGAGAATCGACTATTTTGGGAGCCCTCAATTTCTTTCGCCTTCACTTTAATGTCCACAGACCACGTTAAATAGTTTTGGACTTTCAAAATTTTAGTGAGCCGTAGTTTTTAAAAGTGAACGGGGCCTCGAGTCCGGCCCTAAAGAGAGTTGGGTTATAAATTTTAGGTGTTGTTTTGTTTAAAAGAAATGTAATTAAACCTCATTAAAACCATTTTAGTACAAAGTTGTTTCATAACTTGATAAATATTAAAGCTGTTACAATTTTTTTTTTTATAACAAAAACAAAGGGGGATGGACTATATATTTTGATGATAAATACAATTTTTTCCAATGTAATAGTACCAATTTTTTAAGACGTAGGGGGGCGACTGTCCCTACTACCCCTGACTCCATTCTTGCTTAGAGGTACTAATTAAAAATTTAGTGTATCTTTAATGGGTATTAAGTGCACTTTTCTATTATCTTTCTCAAAATAAAATCCTTCTAAAATTTCCCTAATCTGTGTGGTACGTTTATAGACTACATTGGTTCATCTTGTTCTCTTGTACAACTTGTGACGTGTGTGCGGTGGACACCCTGCAATTTCCAAGTTGCAAAATGTTGATTTTGGGGTGGAGGAAGTTTCCCCTTTTTTAATGTTTCGTGTCCCACTCTGATGAGAAATATTTAGCCGAGGATTTTGCACGAGCTCGTGGTAGGGACCAACAATGGAGAAATTTCCCCCAAATATGTAACCACCGTACATGTTTGTCGATTGCTTTGGTTTTGTTGTCTTGCTGGTGGTGTCTTTCCTTCCTTGACTGCTTCCATGGTTGCTTTGTGAAAATTTCGTCCACTTATCAACGACATGATAAGTGTACAAGCCAACACCTTCCATCGCAACATAGGGCGGGGTGTCACGTGCGACATGGGAAAATCACTTTCTTATTATTGGGAAACTTTCTTTTAGAGTGAGCAGCAAATCGAACAGACTCTTATTTCTAGTTAAATATTTTAATTCAGAAGTAACACCCAAAATTAGTATCCTTCCTATATACCTCCGTCCAATGAAGATAGTTCATAATAAAACAACAGGTAATTTTTAGATAAAAATCTCAGTTAGTTTTTAAATTTGGTACCAAGAATATAAGAAATTCTGCATCGATGTACTTTATTTCTTTATTCTAAAATTAGGTTTTTTTGGTAGTGGACTACCTTTATGGGCGGAAAAAGTAATTAGTATGAAAAAAAAGTACACACGTTCAAAGGTATAGTATTTATAATAATACCCGAAAAGTACACATTTTCAAATGTTTTGTACCTCATCTCTATTTATGCTCTTTAGGATTTCATATCTCATGAACATTTGATTCTATTCCACAATTTTTTTCTGAAATTTCCTTTCATTGTAAAAATAAATAAAAAAATCCTATTCCACCAATATTAACCAAACGTAAAAATAAGTGACCCCCTTAGCTATCTAAACCGTCCATCTCTACTTTGGCAGTTTTTTGGAATATGTTCCCCCACCACACACATTCCATTTTTGCAGCAGAATATAAAACAATCAATGTTCTAGATTTCTACTCCGTTAAAAACAATTTGTGACGGTGCAGATTGCACATGACACCCCTGTACTACAAGATCCCCAATTTCCTATTTCATGGCTTGTTTGTTGGATTATCAGTTAGCCTTTGCCTTCTATGTCATTTCTTCTTCAAAATAGTTCGGTAATCAAACGTGCCCAAATGAAAAGGGACTTTGCTACGGGTATAAAGGGTTTGGTATAGAAAATGTACCGAGCCCTCTCAGGGACCCACTTTTGGATCCCACATGAGTGATCCGAACCGTTCATTATTCTTAGAACATTTTTCCGAAGGGCCCCACAAAATTTCAGCTCAATCGGACGGTTAGAAGTGCTTGAACCAAAGTCCCATCGTTTCAAACAAAAAAAATTCGATTGAAACGGTGGCACTTTTGGTTCAAGCACTTCCAACCGTCCGATTGAGCTGAAATTTTGTGGGGCCCTTTAGAAAAATGTTCTAAGAACAATGAACGATTTGGATCACTTGTGTGAGACCCAAAAGTGAGTCCCCGAGAGAGCTCGGTACATTTTCTGTACCAAACCCTCTGTACCCGTAGGTTTATCGAATGAAAAGTAACATAAACCGATATCTCGGCTTTCATACTCATTCGAGTTCAATGGGCCATGATGTTCAAATCCTCAAGCCCAAACATAACTCGGCAGTTAACATGGGCTCGCTCCAGTTTCTAACGATGCCGAGAATTGGGCCGACCTTCCTACCCTTTTGGGCCTTCCAACAATAATCCTATTGATTTCCCAAGTAATTACGAAACCGCCATAACAAGAAATTTGAGAGAAGAAATGCAGAAGAGAGAGCAACAGGGCAAGCACGGCGGAGGAGCTGCCACTTCGGCGGAAAAGAGGCGACGCGCCGCCGTCTCCAGTAATTCCTCCGCAGCTGCAGCCGACGCGGCCGCCGCGCCTTCATCCCTCCTTGGACCCTCTCTTCAAGTCCACTCCACCTTCGCCGGTCAGGCCATTTAAAACCCTAGCATTAGTATTACTATTCTAAGTTGCACATTGTTAACTGAAATGAATGAATTGGTGTACCAATGAGATCATTTTCAATAAATTTGTTACATTCATATGTGCAGATTCAGAAATTTAAATTCGTGGGCACTTATTCTAAAGCTACTCTTGGTTTGGCTCGTTTGTAGCCCTATTTATAATGTTAAATAGGAAGTAGCGTATATCAATCTAGAAGATACTCAATAAATACCCACCTAAAGGAAATTTAGAGTAATTTTATGGTGGCAGTGTCATAATTTTACATGGTTAAATTTTACTTCTTTTATGTCAAGAGTTTATATACCGAAGGTTACTGTGGTGAATACAAAAATTTAAGTGGGGTCCGTGCACTACAAGACCCTACATTGGTCTGCCCCCGTGCTGCATATGTATATGTGTTATGTTTGTATTCACTATTCATAGAGACTTGCGTTAGGTTTGAACATTTTCGGATATATAAATTCTCTGTGCGACTCGCATGTGTTGCATCCATAATTATGGGTTGGGGGAACACCATATAACAAAGACTTCGCGAAAACCCTTCAAATGTATCCAGAAAGTTTAGTAAGCTATCAGCTGCTTAGTAGCACTGCAGTCTATCAAGTTTCATTTTCTATTTTAGTTGTGGTAAATTGCTAAATACACTGTTGTAAATGAACCCTGTGTTAGTGATGTGGAAATATAATAGAGCTAAGATATGCAATAGCAAATTGAGGTGTCCAAGTGCTTTGTCTTCTGCTTTGCTTAGTCATTGCTTGGAAATCAGCACATGTAATGCTTGTCATTGTTGATCATGCTTGGGAAGTTGATGATTGCTTAATGTTTGATAACATCTGTATTCTATTTGCACTGGTCACGAGATGGCTGTAGGAAGTTTTTAGCTTCCTTTGTTGTTTCTTTCTTTCTTCTTCTTCTTCCTCTCCTTTTTTTTTTTTTTTCTTTTCTTCTTGGGGTGTGAAATTTTGACTTTCTATTACCAGATCAGAATAACAAGAGGATAGTTTTGGCTCTACAAAGTGGATTAAAGAGTGAGCTGACATGGGCATTGAATACTCTCACATTACTTTCGTTCAAAGAGAAGGAGGAAGTGCGCAAAGATGCAACCCCTCTTGCCAAAATACCCGGGTTGCTGGATGCTCTTCTCCAAGTTGTATGTGACAGCTTTTGTCTCTTACTTTTGAAGCCTATTTGGTGTTTGCCGCATTGTGTTCCTTACAGTTTAAGCTGGTATAATTTTATTAATCTTACAGATAGATGATTGGCGAGATATAGCAAAACCAAGGGACTTTCTAGGGGCCCCAAGGGTGAGATTGTTAGGTACAAACTCTGACGTTACAGGATTTGGGAATGAATACGAGTCTTTGAACTCAAATGATGCCATTCCTAATCCTAGGTGAGTTCAACCTGTATTATTGGCTCCTTTAGAGTAAGTTTTGAATCTTGTAAATTTTAATTTTGGTATGTGGTATTTGATACTGAATTTGGAAATGTCTTCTGATGGCAGAGTAGGACCTGGTTCTTCTGTTACAGAGGTATCTGTGCAGAAGAATGGGAACAGAACTCGTCCTCCGTTGTGGTGGTTAGATGAGGATGGTTTGTTTAATTTGGATGATGAAGGACGTGCGGAGAAGCAACAATTAGCTATTGCTGCTTCAAATATTATGCGCAACTTC
This sequence comes from Vaccinium macrocarpon, assembly GCA_022606695.1. Taxonomy (NCBI): domain Eukaryota; kingdom Viridiplantae; phylum Streptophyta; class Magnoliopsida; order Ericales; family Ericaceae; genus Vaccinium; species Vaccinium macrocarpon. The sequence goes on from CM040173.1 coordinate 3,429,106, forward strand.
TCTTTCATGCCAGAAAATGAAGTCATAATGGCGCAACATCGTCATTTTTTGGAGACGGTCTTTCAGTGCATCGAGGATCACATTACAGGTAACTAGTTTTGTTGTTCTGTTAGAATAGGTGGTGTTTCTTTTTTTCTTTTTTTGTGCTTTAATAGGTCTTCCCATGAAGTATTCAATATTTTTTATCTTATGTTTTGTTTCCATGTTGTTTATATGATGTGACTTTTGGATGCATTATAATAATCAGAAAATTGGCCTGGGACTTTAAAGGATGTTTAGTCTAGTCTAATTTATTTTAATGCCTCTAATACATTGAAGTAAAATATTTGTTAATTCAAGGACAATACTAGACAAAAATACCCTTAATGGTAAAAAAAATTACAAAACGTAAGCCAGACCGTCACTTTTCTATTGCTGGTGATTGACTTTACCCGTGAAACTGCTCATGCACGAGTGGCATTCGCCTGCTGCTGTTTTAAAGCACGTGCAAACCAATTGAGGGAGGGATTAATGACCCACCCACCACTTTCCCGTCAATTTCTCTCTCTCTCTCTCTCTCTCTCTCTCTCTCTCTCTCTCTAGACCCACCCATCATGGGACAAAATTAACTTTATCTCTCTTTAATTTTGGGGTTGAGTTCAATTTTGGGTCCAATTTTAGAAGGTTTAGGCTCTTTGGATTTGGGTATAGTGGGTTTAAGCATTGGGGTGCACTTTCCAAGTATAGGGTTTTAGTGGTTTAGGCACTTTCATAGGGCATGGTTCTTCAGCAAACGTGACAGTATAGGGGGACCACTGTTTCAGTGGTATTCTGTGAGCAGTCACTTTGTGCATTTATTGCCAAAGGTTAGGTTTGTCTCGTATCCATCCCCCGCCCATACCCCCAATTATTGGGGACTTAATGGGTTTTGTTATTGTTGTAGTCACTTTCATAGGGACCCTAGGGTTTAGGTTTATGCACTTTCATTAGGTTTGGGGTTTAGGCACTTTCATAAGGTTTGGGGGATTCAGGCACTTTCGTGGGCTAGCAGGGGCATTTTTGGAATGTGTAGGTAATTTTTCCTCTTGGCATTAAAGAATTAGTTTGTGTCCTATTTTCATAATTAACTCATATATCAATATATCATGTCCTTGTTGAAAGAAGACCCTATAATAATACAGCTGATTCTAGTAATTGGGTAAGACACCTTTTCTCTTGCCACACACCACAGATTGCCAAAAGTATGTGGAGAATGGGTTGTATTGTCGCCCACATTTTAAAACAACTATCCCTTCAGCATTCGCATGATATAATTAATATGATTTGTATTTTGTCAGTATCTTTTTCTTCCCAACTCCCGGGGGATGTGAATTGTGAAGTGCTTCTTATTTAAATATTTTCAAATATCATGTATACCCCTTACTTAGCATATCAATGTCTAGAATTGCACTCTGCACCTTCCCATTATCGTTGTTGTCTAGGAGCATCTCCGAGGGAAGAAGAAAATTTCTATACCATATATTGGTAACACGTGATAAGTGGAAGAGCTATTTGGAACAAGTGCATCCCAAAGGACTCTTCAAAGTTTAAGTTTCTTATGACTCTTGTGAATTTAACAGACCCACTTTGCCAAATAAATTAATCAATTCACCATCATGAAAACTAGACTTTGTGAGTAGGCAATTTGAAGAGTCACTTGTCATTCTTCAGTTTACACCAATTTAGTGCAGCAAGTTTGCTACTTACCTTCAAATGCATTTTTTGCTTACATGCCTTTCCAATGTTGTTTTGTTGTGGTTTTGGTACTTCCCTTGGAGATGCCATTATAACATCAGTGGAAGGAGAAATCACCTTCTCTTCCCCTTGGCTACCAATTGTCTAAACAACTAGGACAAAGGATACATCCCTTCCCTTTCTTCCCCTTGTAACTTGTACTTCCCTTTCCCTTCACTTATCGTACCACTTCAGTTTGCCTGACTAATCAGTACCAGCACAGTGTATTTTCCTTTTATATTGACATGTCCCGGAATGAATTACTAAATTTTCTAGAAAACGTACAGGTGTTTACTTGGTAGTTATTTCCAAGTGGGAACTGCTTCTAACAAATTTCTGATATTTTCAGAAGATGAGGAACTTGTCACTAATGCCCTCGAGACAGGTGTAAATTTGGCTCCACTTCTGGATCTTCGAATCTTTAGTTCATTGAAGCCCTCATTTATCAAAATAACGTAAGAATGTCTCCATCCTATTTATTTGTGTTTCGTTAATATTTCCAATTTTCAAGGAGAATTTATGAAAAGAAAGATAGTAGATTTCTAATGGATTTGAGAATTTACTACATTGGCTTCCACCAAACTAGGGGGAAACGTGCAGTCCAAGCCATCATGGGGATGCTGGGATCTTCCATCAAAGCCTGGCATTGTGCAGCTGCAGAGTTACTCGGGCGTTTGATAATAAATCCTGATAATGAACCTTTCATCCTTCCTTTCGGCCCACAGGTTTGGTATTATTCTTTGCATATAATCTGTTGTTAAATAGAAGAAAGCTTTAGTCTATAATATGTGATTACTGATGCCCTGATTCTTTTTGATGGACCATACAGATTTATAAACGTTTAGTTGAGCTTTTGAGCTTTCCAGCTGTAGATGCACAAGCTGCAGCTGTTGGTGCACTCTATAACCTTGCAGAAGTCAACACGGACTGTCGTCTGAAGCTTGCTAGCGAGCGGTGGTGAGATGTTCTTTCAGTATTGCTAGAGTAGGATTGTTAATCGAATAGCTTATTGGAAAATATAGGATTAGAGCATCTCTAGTGTTGTAATATCTTGGTGTAGCCGTTCTCAGATAGCACAATGAAGGAAGAGAAATAAGTCCAGCAGCGTCGTGTTTGATGTGCTAAATTAGCCCAATTCTGCTTTATGTGCCGAATTTGGACTGTGAAAATGCACCAGTGCTATTTTAACCTAGAAATGCTACTTTATACTGCAGTGTTAGTTTCATTGATTGTAGAGTGCTTGAAAGGTCAGAATGAGAAAAATTGTTCACGTAGCCAACTCCAATTTGTTGGACACGCTGCTTAGTTTGATTTTTCATGTTTTACACCAAATACTACATTGCTGGAACAGGCAGTTTGATTTTGCATGTTTTACACCAAATACTACATTGCTGGAACAGGCTGTACCAAATCTGTATCAAATGCAATTTTGTGGTGCTAAATAGCACAAAATGTAACCACTATAGATGCTCGTGTGGCTTTTTACTACTTTCAACCTATGGGCTTAGTAGATTATATAGTATATTCCAAAAAATAAAAAAAGAGTTATTGTCTTATTGAGAAACTAGGGAGGAGATGCTTTTGAATCATGCTTTTAGCGTGCTGTACGTTGCACCAATCTACCAACATTAGCTGAACCTGTTACACTATAATGAATTAACTACAGGGCGATTGATCGGCTGCTGAAAGTGATCAAGGCACCACATCCAGTGCCGGAAGTGGGCAGGAAAGCAGCAATAGTATTGGAGAGCCTTGTCTCGGAACCACAGAACAAGGCCCTGCTTCTAGCTTACGAGAATGCATTTGCAGAGATACTCTTCTCGGATGGAAGGTATTCCGACACATTTGGCAGGATATTGTATGAATTGACCTCTCGTCAGGGCACTAAAGTGACGACTGCCCGTGGTTTATGGGGAATGTAATTGTAACCCTATTTCATCTGCATTTTTTGGTCATCTAGTTCTTGCTAGCTTAGTGGAATTTTGTTATAGGATTCAGTTGACATTGCGCTGCAAAGGTTAGCTAGCCTGTATTCTTCTCAAGTACTAATTCACTACTTAGGGTTGTACGTATACATGGTGGTTTTACTTCGGGTTATTAATGTTTGCCTTTCGACATGGGACAATCCATTTCCAGTAAGTTTTGTTCTTTACCTATGAGAGAAAAGCGGTAATTCAAGGGGTACAGACCAACGGGTACCGATCATGTACAGACCGTGCTCGGAGACCCACTTGTGCGTCTCTCACGAATGATACAAACTATTCATTCATCTTATGATTTTCTAAGGGGCCTCACGAGAAAGCAGCTCTAGTGGACGTGGTTGATCCAAAATCCCTTGTTTCGATACTCTCTTTAGTCAATAGTGTGACATAAATGTGCCAAACTTTTCAGCTAAAAAACATGTAAAACTCTGTCTTGTATTTCTTTTTCGGGTAAATTTTACTCACCTCCCTTGAGAATTCTGACAAATACAGAGACCTCCCATATATTTTTTAAAATTTCACTGCTCTTCCTTACTTTTCAAAATAATTGTCACTTACCTTCCATGCCATTACTTTAAGGCTAGCGATGTTAACTTTTTGCGTGAAATGACCGTAGTACCCTTTGAAATATTCCCCACCCTCACAAAATTATTATTATTTTTTTTAAAAAAAATAGAGTTAAAATTTTTTTTTTTCTAAAAATTAAATCGTTTTTCATTTTTAAAAAGAAACTTATAAACAAAACGTATGGAAGAGATTTTTTTTCACAAAAAAACTACTTCATGAAATTTTTTCTTGAAAATAGTTTTTTCCGAGTGAAAAAAGCAACTAATTTGAAAAAAAAAAAATTAAAACAGTTTTTTTTGAAAAATATTTTTTGGATAAAAATTAGTTTTTAGTAGACGGCTATTTTTTAAAAATACTTTTTTTGAAAATATATATTTTTAATCTGAAAAATAAATTTCGGGAAAAAAAATGTTTAGAAAATTGTTTTAAATTTTTTTTCCCAACAAAAAACTTTTTTGAACAAAAAAATTATTTGATATTTATTTGTTTAAAAATGAAAAATGGTTTAATTTTTAGATAAACTTTTTAACTCTATTTTTTTAAATAAAAAATAACTTTTTTAGGATGAAGAATATACGCTAAGGGTACTACGTCTGTTTCACGCAAAAAGCTAATACCGTTAGCCTTTGTTCACAAAAAAGTTTAGAAAAATTGATATTGACACTCCCAAAATTGGTGATGACACTTCGAAAGGAAAGTGTCAATATCAATAAGGGGAGTGCCAATATGAAGTCCATATAGGGATTGATATTGGCACTCCCTTTGGAGTGTCATTAACAAATTGGGAAGTGCCAATACCAATTCCTAAAAATTAGTTTAGTTAATAATTTTTTAATATAACGAACCAATAATCCAAAAAAAAATCGTAGCACAATTACCAAATGCAAAATTTTCATTTTTTTGAATAAAAAAATATTTCCTATTCTTTATGAGGCAAGAATAGCTGTGAGGCATGACTCGGAGTATTTACCATATTCACTTAGAGGGTGTTCATCCATTTTTTTTTGGTTTGGTTTTAGAAATAAACCAACTTGGTCCACTATAGTTTTTTTTTTTTGTTTTTTTTGAGATTAGTAGAATTGCTTGCTTTTTGTTGGAGTTTTTCTTTGTTTTTTTTAGCAGGGAGTTTTTCTTTGTTAGCGGAATGGAGAAACGTTTGGGTTAAAAATAACCTGGTTTTTTTTTTTCTCTTAACGAATACCTCCTTATTCTGCCGTCACATTTCCATGGCTACTCAATATTCCTAATCCCTTATCTACTCTGAGCATTAATTCCCAACAAATCCTTTAACGTAAACGATCATATCTCTAGCTGGGTTTTTGCCGCTCAAATTCAAGATTTCAGTCCAAATCTTCATCCGCTCCCCAATTCCAGCCTATGCAAGACTCGGACAAATCTTTACTACTCACCTGCAATCGCTGTTTTCGCTTTCCAGAAGATGCAGGTAAGTCCCTCGCTTACTTCAATCTGTCAAGGTGAAACTCTTTCTCCCTCAATCAAGTTCAACCCATTTTTAGCACCATCTCTTGGTTATGTATCCTTGTCTCACTCCCAAATTTCAAGAAACGCTTTTGACCCTCATGCTGTTGCTACAATGAACCAGACCCAGATAAAGGAATTACTGTTGGAAAAATACAAATTGGGTTTTGATAAGCTGGACCATGCTCTCAGTATATTCCAACAAATGGTCCGAATTCGACATGGGTTAGAGGTAATCAATTTTAATCAGCTGTTAACTGCGATTGCCAAAATGAAGCACTATTCCACCGTCATTTCTCTATATAAAGAAATCCGCGCAGTTGGTATTCCAATTGATGACCGGACATTGAGTATTTTGGTTAACTGTTTTTGCCGTTTGAATCAAGTCCAATATGGGTTTGCTATCTTGGGTATCTTCTATAAATGTGGTTATGTCCCCGGGGTAGGTGCTTTTAACACTCTTATCAATGGTTATATTTTAGAAGATAAGATTGATGAGGCTATGGAATTGTTTGGAAGGCTGATAAAAAACGGCAATGTGAAACCTGATGAAATCACCTACGCGACAATCATGAAAGGGCTTTGTAAAGTAGGAAACATTGAAATGACTGTAAAGTTGCTCAGAAGTACGCAAAAATGTGCATGTAGGCCTACTGTTGAGATGTACAGCACAATCATCGACAACCTTTGTAAGGATGGAAATGTGGATGATGCTTTGAGGTTCTTATCAGAGATGAGAGAGTGGGGTGTTATGCCGAACGTTTTTACCTACAACTCTTTGATTCATGGCTTATGCAACTCAGGGCGATGGAAGGATGCCACTAGAATGCTCAGAGACATGACTGAGCAAAACTTTCTTCCAAATGTTATAACATTTAATACATTGATACATGCACTTTGCAATGAGGGAATGACAAAAGAAGCAGAGTGCATACTCAACATCATGATTCAAAGAGGTGAGAAACCCGATGTTCTCACTTATAATTCACTAATAGGCGGGTATTGTTTGCAAGGTCGTATGGACAAAGCAAAAGAAGTGTTCAACTCCTTGGTGGATACGGGCCTTGAGCCTAACATCTATAGCTACAATATACTGATCAATGGATACTGCCAAAGGATGAATATCGATGAGGCCTTGAATCTCTTCCGAGAAATGCCTCGTAAAGGTCTAAAACCTACCACCGACACTTATAATACTTTGTTAAAGGGGCTGTTAAAAACTGGGAGCTGTGATGCAGCAGATAGTATTGTTCATGAGATGATATGTAGTAGTCAAAATCCTGACATTTTAACTTTCTCGGTCTTGGTAGATGGATTCTTCAAGAACGATCAAGCTGTGAAGGCAGTGGAGGTGTTTTGTTCGATGGAAGATCACGGTATAGTTCCTAATATTGTGGTTTACAATATCCTCCTAAATGGTCTGTGCAAAGCTGGGAAAATTGAAGATGCTTGGAAACTTTTTGGTTCCTTCTCATCCAAAGGCTTGAAACCTAACGTTAAGACTTACACTGCAATGATCAGTGGACTTTGTGATGGGGCCTTGGTGGACAAGGCTGGGAAGTTACTTCTGCTAATGGAAAAAGATGAGTGTCCGCCAAATTCCTTCACTTACAATGTGATTGCGCGAGCATTCCTTGATAGGGGTGACAGACACAAGGTTATGGCAGTTCTGCAAGAAATGATCAAGAGGAGTTTCTCACTTGATACACGTACCATGTCTATGTTAATGGATTCACTCACAGTTGATGTTGAGGGCTGCAAAATGTTTGAAATGATTCAGAAACTTATGCCCAGGTATAAAAAGAGCGTGAACTGAGTTCTAGGGAATATATTGTAGTAGTATCGAAATATAGATGCTTGAATTGCATCCAAGAGTTTCTGAGATTCTGCATCTTCGGTCTTAATACTAAGCTGCATTCTACCAAGCACCTCTTCCACTGGCACTCCCACCAAACAGATAAAAAGGGACTCTTGCATGGACACTTACTTCTGTAGTTTATGTTTTGCTTTCAGGCATCGTCAGTTGCATAATATTACAAGCACCAGTAGCAGGATTACCATAATTTGCATCTGAGTTTGTTGGCCGTGATGCGCCGTTGTCTAGTTGTCTGAATCGTGTAGTGGTTTACAGGATTTTATTGCATTGTTAACCTGCCCAAATTCACACACAGTTATGTCCTTCATGTCTGTATCTGTTTTCTTGCTTGTGTACTATATAGGCCAAAGTTGAGGGTTCAGTTTTCTATCTTTGGTTTTATGATGCGAGGCAGTCACATCCCGATTAACGTGGCTGTGTTAGATGCTATCCTAGGTATCTACAACACCATAATTAGTGGGCTTTGTGTGGAGGCCCTACTGGATGAAGCTGAGGAGATACTTCTGCAGATGGAGAGAGATGGGTGCCCACCTAATGATTTTACTTACAATGTTGTTCATGCATTCTTAAAGAGGGGAGATAAATCTAAGGTTAAGATGCTTCTGCAATAAATGATTGTAAAGTATAAATTTAGGGTTAGCATTAATTAGGGTTTCATTGTAAGGGTTTCCGTTAAATTGTTATTTATCTTTTATGTTCGGGTAGTTTAGTCTTTTTGTATTATTAGGGTTTGTTAGGTTCTGTCTATTTAAGCTTTGCTCTATCATTGTAATTGAGACATATGATGTATGCAATGTAGTCCCTTTGGGTAGTACGGCTCGCTCTCTCTCTTTCTCTCTCTTCATCTTGTTTCTCTTTGCTTTGATTTGTATCAATGATCAATAGGAATTTCTCACTAGATGCATCTAACACGGCCACGTTAATCGGGGATTGCGATTATCTTGAAATGATCCAGAATCTTGTGTCAGGGGATAGAAAAACCATGTACTAGAGTGTGGCCTGCAAGGAGTGCAGAGCTTCTATGTTCTATTGCAACTTTTTTGTATTTCGCATTCTAAATTGTGTTATTGCCCTCTGAGATATTGTAAAGTGTTATCAAGTGATCAAAAGATTATAGAAAGAGAAGCTTGTAACCACTTTGAAAGGTGATCTTTGAACTCATGAGTTATATTACCACACGAAGCACATGAATTAAGTCTTTTTTCCTATAGATTTCCTACCTGACCAAAATTCTTTTTAGACTTCCTTGAGTCAATTATGGCACATTTATGATTCTTTGGTACTGCTGTGAAATTCAGTCTGCTGTCTTTATAACTAAGAATGTGTAACAAAAAGGTTAACTTGTTTCTAGTTATCAAGATACTAGTATATGAAAGAGCTTACATGCTGGTGGAAGAACAAGGAAAAGAACCCAAAATAAGACAATTTGCTTTGAAAGGATACTTAGCAGTGTATCATTTGCAAGTTTAGTATGACTTTGAGGAGAGCTATGTGCCTTTTTCTTGTACAAATGCACGGATTCAATAGTTGCAGGTTTTTCTTCCATGCTTGAACAATATATATTCAGAAGCTAGGTATTGCTATTGCAGAAATCAACGTATAACTGTTGGTGCAGCATAGCTTTCTAAGATGCAAAAATTTCCCTGTATCCCGATAGATCATATGGTATACGTAGCAGAATCAATTACACTTGTGCAGTTTAGTTTATTCTTTTGCATGAGATATTGGTAGTTTGTTTCTCTTGAAACATGGAATTTTGGTATCCATGCTAGATTTTGGAGTTAACAACCAGAGTTTAAAATGGTACTTTTCTAGTGTTAGGTTCAGTTTATATGGTGTTTGTCATAACTAGGATGTATAGCTGAGGTTACAAGTTCTGTTCTCTTTCAAAAAGGAGGCAGAGGCCATCCGTAGGGTCATGCATTGTCTCAGATAGTGTGGAATCAGGTACGATTTTCTATTATCCTTCAATTTGTCTAAAGCAAACCAATGGCAGTTATTACGATTTCTAAGTTTTGTTTGCTACCTAACTGAAACATAACTTTGATCCTTGATTATGGGCATTCGATGTATATTGGCTTTATTGTAATGGTTGCTTCCATTTTCCCCCTCATTTTATCGGTTTGCTTGTGTCAATTTCTTGTCGTTCTCTTTTGGGGGCATCTTAGTTTGGCCTTTTATGTAAGCTGACAAGCTTTCCTTTCATGTGTAATAGGAACAAGAAGTCATAAATCTGCCAAGTGAACTGAGTGTCAAGGATCAACAGGAATGCCTTCCTCTCCTATCAGCTCCTCCAAAAATTCCACAGCTGTTGAGCTGAAGTCAGAATCAAAGACTGCTGGTAGCACTGATCCTATGTCGGTTAAAAAACCATCTTCAGAAAACCACAAACCTATTCAGCCGATGCACATAAAACTGTTCCCCAAATACCAACAGTAAAAGCCCTCTGTACAACAAGTGTCTGCCACATCAAGGCCTTTAAGTGCTCAATTGTGGCCCAAAACAACTATCTCTGTCGTTTCCACGGATCAAACCACACCACTGCTATCATGTTCAGTGGGTGCAGCTGGGTCTTGAACCTTCAACTTCTTCAACATGCAGCTGTAATGCTGTTCCTCAGTCGTATCATAACGCTATAATGGGTCATACTAGTTGCACTAATACGTCTATAGCTACTGCGACTTTCCTCTGGCTTCGCGCTCAACCTTATTCTCCGAGCACTATAGTAATTAGTAAACCCACTACAGTCATGTGCACAACCACCACTGTTTGTACCAAAGAGGTCAGAATGGATGGAACCAAGCTTTTTAAAACCTATCCTTCCATTTGGAATGGTGAATTGGGAAGTTTCACAGAATGGTCCCCCGTGGGCACTCGTAACCTTGATTTCCCAAGGCAACTAGGGCAAACACAAGCTTCAACCAAAATCTCACCAATCCTCACCCTCTGAATCGGCAGTTCACTTCCCCTATGGATATTGGGATGTCAAAAGACATGGATCCCACAACGAGATCTAGCAGTATTGAAAGGACGGGGAGTTATTTTGATGATGCAGTCCAACGTGGCTATGGCTCATTAGAAAATCAACGTTTACCTTCACTTTCCAAAATTATTCTCTATTTTTACTCATTAACTCTTTACTCACTAATTCTTCAAAAAGGCAAAATAATAATTATACAAACTTTTACACATTAACATTTCAAAGCACACAGTAAACGAGAAGAAGAATACTCTTCAATAAAAAAGGGACGGAGGGAGTAGAAAAAAATTGAAAAAGAAGTTCAACTAGAAGAAGAATCATAAGAAAGTGTAAGGGGAGAGGGAGAGAGAGAGAGAGAGAGAGAGGAGGAAAAAAAGTGAGAATTAAATTTTATTGTTATTCTTGTCATTCCATTTCTCTTTCGGAGGTGTTTGGCCGCTTGCATTGTGCATAATTGCATTTTAAGTGGCTGATCACAAATTCTAAAACGTATTCGATCAAAATACGTAATGAGAAATGAAGCAGATAATGCCATAAAGGAGCTTTTGATTTTAAATTTTATCATCTAAATATTTATATATCTACACATATAGTATCTACACAGTCCACCGCTTTGGAATTGGGACCAAATACCCGAATGAATCCAGACCGCGCACTTCATTTTATAAAAGAAATTCTTGAAGCATTCTTAATCCTTAGAAATTTGAATATCTAGTGACAACTGATGAGAAGATTTTGCTTGCATTCATTACCTTATGGATGAAAGTGTGTACACTGGGACAATCCATGTGTCACGGGTTACCTAGTAACACCCCATGATGACTCGAATATGTTAACAAATCATGCTTAATCAACGTGCAAACGGTCTACTCTCAACGTGTGAACACCTTCAACACTGGGCCAATGTGTGATCTGTGCTTTTTTGTCGTGTCGAGTAGTTTCCAAACGGGTGTCAACCCATTGTATAGTTGGGCCTAGCTTTGCTTAGATGTTTTTGGTTTATTACACTTTGAGTCTTGCATATTATACTTTTAGTCCTTCGCCTCTTGGGACGAAAATATAGTTTCCAAACGGGTGTCAACCCATTGTATAGTTGGGCCTAGCTTTGCTTAGATGTTTTTGGTTTATTACACTTTGAGTCTTGCATATTATACTTTTAGTCCTTCGCCTCTTGGGACGAAAATATATTTGTTCCTACCACTTGGGGGAAATCCCAAGTTGCATATATATAGGGGAATTGGTACTCACGTTTAGTGTGGTTGTCCTCCCATTAGTCCGTGTCAATATAGTGTCTGTTACTTGTTTTTCTAGTCATCGTCTAGTTCTGTAACTCATTTTCTAGTGATCAATGAAATTTGCTTCCTTGAATTGCTTTATTCTCGTTACTTGTTAGCTATATTGTTGCTTGATTCTTGTTTGTGGATTGAATCACAATGCTAAGCAAATCGCTTTGGAGTTGGGGGAAACTTGGCGTGCCTACAAGGCAATCTTGGTAGGAAGCCACACATGGTGCTGCTGGTGCCTCTCGAGCATAATCTTGCCTCAAGGGTCATCCTGTGACACATGGAATGGAATTTTGCCAAAGAGTTTTGTTCATTGCGTGAGAGATAAGTGATAAACTTTCCAATTACAATAGTATGAGATTTGAAACAGCAATACTTCCATTGATAGTACTCATAGGTGAACATGCCAATCAGCCAATTACGATTCAAGATGTTAAAAATTACATCTACAAAACCAGAAGTTGAATTTCCAATAGACAATGGGACGAGGGTGGCGAATGAGGCACTCTTCTACCGGGCATAATGTTTGGGCTCAAGTCTCACTGCTGCTGCTGCAGTCTCAAAATTTTCGGTTTCCCTACTTTTCCCTCCTACCCTTTGTTAAAGAAAAACATTAGCACGTAGAAAAATACATGCATTGATATTGTTGGACCAGAATATGCCTTTTTCAGACTCTTACGATGTCATGTTTCACATATGTTTGAATCACGAAATGCTGACGAATAAGTAAAGGAAAAAGAGAAGAACATAGAAAGAGAAGCTAAATCTACATAGCGCAACTGCAAGGAATGATATGGATTCTCAAGTATACAGGAAACTACGTAGTATGGAGTACTATTTTGTATGCCTATATTACGCCTCAGCCGCGTCAGTTTTTCACTCATCTAGTCATCATCCCTCCACAAATAGTTACAGTTACGATGGATAAGCAAATACTTGGATCTCTGCCGATCCAAAAAAATTACTTAGATCTCATTCTAGTTCTTCTGAATGTACCTGATACATTTAGAGAGCCAACAACAGCCAAACCAGCTGAGTTTCCTCTATTCCATTGAAATCACCTAGATGTCTCATCTGCTTAACCCAGGAACCAGAGATCTCGACAACCTTGAATAACGTTCAAGCATCACCAAAACTGTAGCCGCCTTCCTTTGAAGCTTCTCCCCTTCATTTACGCTGGAACCAGTCAATCTAACAAGCATGAACCTAGCTGCCACTCCATAAACCTCTACCATTTCCCTCGACAGAAAAACCTTTTCCAAAAGCCTCAATACCTCTTCCTTTAAAGACTCGCTTCCCCAACTCAAAACCTCCAATATCGGCTGAATCCCATCGAATTGATGCAACACATTGGCCCCTTTTTGAGGAAACTCTCTGCGAATGAGAGTTGAAAGTGCTTGAATTACTTCATATGCCGTCGCATGAACCTTTTCTTCTAACATGTTGACCATTTTAGGAACCACATTTGCTTCTAACATGCAAAATGTGGTATTGATACTGCAAGTACCCCCATGGGCGGGGCATAAAGGGCCATGTGGCGGATGAAAACACCAGAAACCAACTTTTTTGGTCATAACAGTAAGTTTTGGACTGCTTAAAGAAAGGTTTCCAATTAAAGCAGCTGCTCTTGCCTTTGCTGTCACTGAACTTGACTCCAGAAATTTCACTAGCAAAGGGTATACACCTAGTTCAACTACTATCCGCTGTGACTCCAGATTTGTGGGGTCTGTGAACCTGAAAAGAGCGCTCAAAGCATTTTCTTTTGCTTCCATTGACCCTGATCTTAATATGCTTATAATTGCACTCAGACCATCCAATTCTATCAGTTTCTTGGTGAGTGAGTCTTCTGATTTTGGAAGATTGGCTAGTAACCCAGCCGCAGCCATTTGTACATCCCCGTTTTTGTTATTTTCTAGAAAACCCACTAAAGCCTCAAGCCTTCTTGGCTTGAGAAGGTATTCCACCACTCCTTCTGACTCATGCTGTGAGAAGAGGAAGAGAAGATGTAACGCCGTCTCACGGATTTCAATATCAGAGTCATCAAGAAGAGGAAGGATCAATGAAACACCATGCGAAGAGAGAACAGCTTTCTTAACAAGTCCAGATTCAGATTGACAAATTTTAAGAAGTGTACGAAGGGCAGGCCGCTTCACCATATATGATATGTTTGGATTCTGCTGAAAAGCTAACAAGTTCTTGATGATTGGCTCCACCTCAAGTTGGGTCCCACTTTCATCGACAAAGAATTTAGTCCCATCACCATTGGAAGCGAGTTTTTTGAGGACCTCAGAACATTTTGCGATTATAATTGTGCGTAAATGGAAAGAGAAGGTTAGTTCTAGAAGAAGAGGAACCCCACCAGCAGTGGCCATGCGCTTCTTGTTTTCATGGCAACCTAATAGCTTAACCAATGCAGATAAAGACAGCTCTTTGGACTCAATATTTCCAGATGCCATTTCAAGCAAAGGAGGGATCACTCCCGCCTCACCGAGTAGCTTTGCGTTTTGTTCATCAAGTTCCATGCTAACAAGTGCTCTCACCATCGATATCCTTGACGATTTTGACCCTGAAGAGAATAAGAATGAGGAGAATCCGACTCGACTATTAGGGCTAAGCAACAAGTTGAGTCAACATATAATTCTGGAGTGTTAAATATTTCTTTTCAAGGTGCAACACCAATGCTCTGGATGTTGAATGAAAAAAGCATGGTAATGTGCACATAAATCAAAATGATTCTTGGGTCTGCCCTCTCTGATGCCTTTTGGCTTTGATTTGAGTGCATGATTCCGCAACGAACTCGACGGTATAGGGAAACCACTGTTTCAGTGGTATTCTGTGAGCAGTCACTTTGTGCATTTATTGCCAAAGGTTAGGTCTGTCTCAAATCCATCTGTTTCAGTGGTATTCTGGGAGCAGCCACTTTGTGCATTTATTGTCAAAGGTTAGGTCTGTCTCCTATCCATCCCCCGCCCATACCTCCAATTATTGGAGACTAAATGGGTTATGTTATTGTTTGTTGTTTGTTATATGAATTTGAATTTCCCCAACTGACAGCATGCCATTTCTTTTAAATACCATGGAGCGGTTGCTTCTCTGGGGAAAGATGGGCTGGTTAGGCAGACCATGATGGAAGGCCAAGGGCAGGGGGTTGTGGAAGTGTTTTGAACTTGTATCATGATGCCTTCCTTTTCTTAAGATTCTCTTTCAACATTTTTTATCTTTTCCGATTGTTTCCTCTTAACATTTTTTAGCTCTTTCCCGATGTGAAGGCTGCTTGGTAAGATAAGATTTGGAATATTCTTTATCACAAAATACTTTGCAGGGAGTCTGGTATGAAAATTACTATTCAGTGTGGTTATGTATGAACTATTTAGGCTTTAGAACCTCGCTGAACGCTTAACTTTAGGAGATAGGAAAATGTACACAAAAAGTAAGATACATGTGTCCTAAATGGTCAATAGGTTACTTAGCAGACAATATGCTCCAATCCTTTCTCAAGGCTCAGTTTGGGGTCGTTTGGATAGGAAAAAAGGAATGTCTCTTACACAAAGGCTTCAACTTTTTCTTTACTATCAACTTTGATGGGATACAGTCATACAGAGCATCCAAGTGTCCTACCTGTGTATCTTCAAACCCAACTCATACTTTTACGAGCTCCGTATACAGTAAGTCACCATAACACAGGTATTCCACTGGACACTAACGCACAGGCACCCTGGGGTTATAGAAGAGTCCATCACAAGCGCCGTGTATACAACTATAGTCACATGCATTTGTCTTCTCACAAGAAGGGTTCCACACATTGAACATGGTCAATCAGTTGTCTATAAATGCATACAATAGATTATCCCAGAATCACAAAGGGAAAGATTCTCTAACCTTGTATTATACAGCTAATAAGTGGTTGGAACCAGTCTGCCTCAGCAGCACGGACAATGTTCTCCTCATCTTCATCACAGAGCTTCATCAAAATTTCTTCAGCTTTCTCTGTTGATGTTCTGTCTGGACTGTTGAGGAAGGTAACAAGGAAATGGATTGCACATCGGTGGTAAGAAAGTTTTCGGGAAACAGACACATCCCATCCAGATCTATCTTGCAGCAACACATATAGCAAATCAACTGCAGCCTCTGCTAGGCTTGAGTCAATCCCTAAGCATGGAATGATGTGATCAAAACCCTCGGACTCGACCACTTGATTCTGCAGGATTTGATTTTTCAAATATAGGATTTAGAATGTTGTGAAGCAGATTTTCTTTTTATTCCCTCACGAAACAAAATGGAAAATACAGATACGTGGCTATGAAATTTGACTGGAACAGAAAATCAAGTCTCCAAATCAATCAAAATTCAATCTATCATAATGCCAATAGTCATATATGAAATACCACTTCCAACACAAGAAATGTCATTAACATTATCAGTTAGTAACCTTGAAGCTATTTGTGGAGTCTACCTGAAGCTGCAAAAATGCCAATGATACAAGCATTGCACAGCAATAAACACCTAAAAATTGACCAAATGCAAGCAAAAGGAAGAAAGGTAGAGATTACGCGCAACTTATTTTCTATTATTGGTTTTTAAGGAACTTCTTACCTTATTTCTCAGATTCCCTTCTACAAGATCTTTTAAGGTAATCAATAGTTTTTCTTTCACATGTCTGTTGTGTGAGTTTCCGATCATAGATATAACAATATCTGTAAGACCCCCAATAGAAATCCAGTCTCTGTTAACAGAATTCTCCTTCATAAGCTCCTGCATCTGGTCCAGGGCCGCCTTCACAGACGAGTCAATTTCTGACCACAGTTTAGCCTTGCATGACCGGATTTTAACACAGTAATTAAGTTCTTTCCACTCTTCAATCGATTGTCTCAGTTGAACATTAGACCTATAAGATAAATCCTCAAGAGGCTCACCCGTTTCAGGATCAGTTTTCTCACCACGATTAAACCAAGCTTCAAGGGCTGTCCTCTCACATGCAGTACCAGTAGAAAGGCTAACAGGATCGTCCATCACTCTTTTACTTATACAACAAATGAAAGCCTTAAATGCTGGAATAGATTCTTCTTTCGGATCATATCTCTCAATCACCTTAAGTCGTTGAAAGTATTGTTTCCTAATTTGCTCATAATCTCTTGCAGCATCAGCCCGTGAGAGCAACTCAATAACCTGATCCAAGAAGAACACTTCAGCCCTTTCTTTCCTGTTTTCAGCTTCTTCCTTTTCCCTTCTGAAGCTTTCTAGCTCTTTGCTGATCTCTGAGGGCTCCTCTGCCACCCCAACTGCCCTTGCTATTTCTTTCAGCATGTTGTTTGCAAAATCCTGGTCAAGTTTACGATCCGTAAGGCCCTGATTCAACTTGTCAACAATTTGGAGCCGAGATTGAGAAGTTTCAAATTCCGCCCTTTGCATTTCATTTTGTAACCTATTCACTTCTTCGGATATCCCTGAAAGAACTTCAGTGTTTACCAGAGATAAAGCAGCCAAAGACCTTCCTATATCCCTTGTGACATCTTGCACTTCTTTGACTATGTTCCGGCATTTGAGAAGTAAGTAGAAACGGGCCTTGTTTTTGTAGTTTTCAACCAAGTTGTTGGCTTTTCTCACATCTGCTTCAAGGAATTCCAAAGCTTGCTTTGCGGCTTGTGATTCATTGAGTTTCTGGTGTTGTAATACCTCTAAGACCGGCTCGATATCAGAAAGGTGCTTTGAGAGAGCCTTGAAACTCTCCTTTTCGAAAGCAATATCCTTTGCAGCTTGAGCTGTTTTATTGACCTGGTTCACGAGCACGGTTAAGATGGTTCCTATTGGTATGAACTCCATTGTGATAGTTAAATCTATGCCAAATCTTCTTATTCAAACCGAAGATGGCAGTTCATTAGCTCTTCATCCTTCAACACAATTTCTCTACTTTCCTCCCTTGCCTGAGCAGTTTTTGACACCTAATTGGTGCACAGCGTTAGAACTCTTTACGCATGAAAGAACTTGCCAACATGAAAAAAATAGTCAAAATGCAAAAGCTTATAGTGAGTAAGAATCAGAGAAACTATCCGAAGGATTACTCGGACGGCATTCAAGGAACTTCAGATCTCATGTTCTTGTCCTTGCTTTTATGTTATTTTGAGTTAGGTAATGAAAAGAAAGGAGAACAACACAAATGCAGGAGTCATAACCCAAACAACACAGACAAGATGAAAACAACAAACCACAGGGGCGAGGGTGTTTAAGTCTACTTGCCAACTAATCCCTCTGGTACATGTCATCCTGTCTCTCATATACCGGATAATTACCAGGGCCTAAGCCAGGTAGGGGTAGAAATCTCAAGGGGGAGTAAGGAATTGAAATAGTAACATTTATACAGCCATTGTACAGAAAGTCTTTTTAAGTTTTCTAATTGGCTTTTAACAGTTTTATGCATCTTTTTGTTTAACATTCATTGTCTGCTTTCTCATGAGCTTTAATGTGGTTTTTTCTGCTCTATTACTCAAAATCCAGAGCGAAAGATATAGAAAAACACCCAAGAGTCGATTTAGAAATAATTATCCAAAAGAGATGAACATTAATAAATCAACTACAACTCTACAAGCCTAAGAATTTACCTCTTTACACAGTTCAAAAGAGCTCTAAACTCTTAGGCTTGGAGTTGATTCATCTAAAGAGCAGTATGTATCCTAGATGACACACCATTAGCTATGTTGGGGATTTTACACCCAATCCCACCCGCAACGGAAGCAAAAAAAAAAAAAATATATATATATATATATATATATATATATATATATATATATATATAAGGTAAAACACACACCAAAAGAACACACTAAGTTTTGCATTGTTCGGCCTCAAGGCCTACCTCCACGTGGGAGAGAGAGAGAGAGAGGCAGAAACAGCTAGAGGGCTCAACACAAACCATGATTATGACCGCCAAGCAATCTTCAAAGAAAACTAAGAGCATACATGACCCTCATTCGGTTCTCTAGCAAGTTTCTGGATCAGGGACTCAAAAAACGAGAATAAAATTCTTTAAAAAAACAGCCACCTTGTTTCATCATAGAGAAGCAATTGACGAGGTATTTCGGTATCCCAATAACCTCAACCCAAAAGTACCTTCCTGGGGATTTAGACTCCGTAAGACTCTGGGCATAATCCAAAACTGGCTAAGGGCAGATCAAGATGGAAAAATAAACATTCAGAACTGAGCTTTTTTCATATTTGCTAACAAGAAATTTCACGATTGCAATCAAGACTCAACCCCTTTCAATGTTGCATTAAGAATTCCCGTGTTACAATAAATAGCTCAATAGAACTACGACAAAAACATAGTTCATTGGAATTCTGTCAAGAAAGTGGGAAATAGAACATAAGAGATGAAGATAAGGTGTTGAACAATTTGAAAAGGACCCATTCCTCAAAAAATCACACTCCTATAATATAGAATCAGCTTCTTTTTTTTTTTTTGCACAGCAAAAAAGATTTATTAATCTTTGAAAATAGATTATAAAGATTAAAGGGAACCATAGGGGATAGAATCATATGCCACCATGGACCCGAAAGGAAAACACACTTTTTTTTTAGAATTGCAGCTAATTGACAGCAAATATCAAACACTTGGAACAACAATTTGGTTCTAATTGGTTTTGCAGGCCAAAGCTAAGGCATAGTTTACTACTGGCTTGAATTCCAATCAAAAGATTAAGAAAATAAAGCATCAAGTGAAGAAAACGCAGCAGCATGACTCATTCCTAGCATTTAAGAGAACAAAAAAGAGAAACAGCTCAAGTATTAACTCTCACCGACAGAAACCCACTTCTTCAAAAACAAAAGCACATGGTAAAACCTTGAATTCATTGATATTCCCGGGAACCAAACACCCAAAGAGCATACTCGAATTTTTCCAAAACCAATTTCAAATAGCCCAACTTAGGTTAGGAAAATTTCCTAAAAAACAGCTCACAAATCCATCAAAAGGGCTGTCAGTTGGTTACAGATTCCTCTGCGTCACAGATGAAGAAGAAGAAGAAGACTGGCTTCTAAGCCAACGGGCCTTTATATCTTTTTTTTCCGGAGAAAATGTGGAAGAAAATGCAATGTGTACATTTTCCTTTTGGTTTCCTCAGAAAAAAAACGGAGTGGTATGACGCTGTGAAAAGCCTTTAACATCTTTCCTTGACATTTCTACTCGGGGCCCAGACCAATCAAGAAGATGAAGGTAGTTTGTTTGTTCGTTTTTTTCTTTTATGCCAAAGGAACTACCAAGGGAGAGGGGCAATGGTGGGACACTAATTGACCCACTGTAGAGCGCAAAATTCCAATCTAACTATCAACACAGCCTGGTCACTAGGTTTAACAGGTACCGGCTTAGTACTACTGGAACCCTGCCCACATTGAGTCAAAGTCAAGTGCTTTCCGCTGGACAAGCCCCTGGTTGGTAGCTGAAGTTTGGGTTTTCAAAACACGGATGGACTGATGGACAGTCCGGATTAGTTTACGGGTACTACGCTGACCACCTGCTGCCCACACGGCACTGAAATATTTCTCTGCTTGGGTATGTTTCTGTGTTTTTTCGAGGGAAATTGCTTTTCACTACTTTCGTTGACAGTTGGAATTGACCGTTAATTTTTGATGACTTCTTTGAGGGGTTTGAACGTTGTTTGGGGACTTCTCCGGCCAAAAGCAGAAGACCTCGTTTGGGTAAAGTCTTCTCATTTTGCAGTAATTACATTAAACCCCCTAGAATATTTCCTATTTAGGTGTTACCTCGTCGTGTGTTAAAAGAAGACACTTAACCCCTTCAACTATTACAATGGTCTGACTAATGAGTATTCGCACATTTACAATCATTTTAAATGTACTTATACAGTAACTGAGAAAATGCACGAGATGAGACCGCGGGCCCGAAATATATCTACTAGTTGAACCAGGAGTGTATGCGCACACACCCATTAAAAAATTCTTCAGTCACTTTGTTTTTCTATGTGATTATTTTTATAATACTAATAAGCGACTACTAATTTAAATATAGAAGAAGGGTCGGACGCCAAACTTCAAGCAAAGAAGTTGACAGTAGTGGTCCTTTCGTACTCTAGCTCTCAAAATAGGAAGAGGGTCAAGAAAAATTGAACCTATAATAAAACGCTATTCGTTTAAACACTTTTCTTCAAGCATGCAACCACCCAGAAGATGCCACAAATTGAATTCTGTAACCTACTACCTTCGGGTTACTTTCCTTAATCCCAGAAGTTACAGAACTCTTTGCATCGTTCTCCTTTGTTAGCATGCAACCACCCATCGCTGAATCAGTTACCGACAAATACAAGATCAAAGTCTTTCCTAATTATGGCAATGATAGTACTGGTGGGTTATGTAAGTACGTTCGGATTCTGTCAAATGTTCTTGCTTTCATCCCACTGAAAACTAGTATCTTACTTCGTTTGAACAGTGGCTCACATGTTTGTGGTCAACTTGGAGATAAACCAGCTGATGAACTGGACTACTCAAGAAACTCCTCACCTCCTTTTTAGTCCTTGGTGGGAGCGTCTCGAGAATAGCCTTGATCTTTGATGGATCTACCTCACAAAAACCCTCGCTGTGTGAGCTAAAACCCCCCAACATCTTCCCCGCTGTTACTACCCCAAATGTGCACTTCTGGGGATTCAAATAAGGTTTGAAGGAGCACGATGTATGAGCTCTTTCTTTGTCGTGTGAACTTGCAGAAACGTTTGGATGTATCTTCGCCTTTTCTATTAATTTCCTTTTTCAAATTCTCTACAAATTCAAGATCCAAACACAATCTCAAGTTCGCTGATTAGCAGACGAACTTACATGGAAGTCAGAAAATCAGCCGGAAATGTAGTCTGTTTCTAACGAAATGCTGAAAAGATTCTTTCAAATTGGGGACCGGACCAAAGGAAATATTCAAAACTGCAGACCCCATGTGTCTGAAATCTTGGACTTTTCAAGGAAAAGAAAATTGATAGAAGACGACATTCATCATTCCATCAATGGGCACAAATTGAGCACGTTGCTCCCGCATATGTGAGGTTTGGGGAGGGTTGATGTGCGCAGCTTTACCCGGCAAGTAAGGAAAATATTTCCACGACTCACACCCCTGACGAAAAAAAAAAAAAAAATTGAAACGAAAAGAAAAACGAAAGTATTATTCACTCTCTTTTCTTTCACAATCCAAAAATCCCGAGATCCAAACTAATTGGAAGCATTTTTTCCCCTCAAAATTTGGGTTCCTGGATGAGATCCTTTTGAGCCACAATTAGGCGCAAAGCCCCTTTTACTATTGTGCTTCTTCACCATGGAGCCATAAGAAAGTATGGATATCATTTTGCCATATTTTCAGAGCATGTCAATTCTACAGATTTACAATATAAATTTCCAGATCAAAACCACAAAACAAGATTTCAGTGGTCGAGAGCCCATAGAGAAAGAAGGCTAATATAGCACAAAATGCATACAGGGAAAAAGATTAACACCACAGTGACTTTTACAACATACATTGCCACGTAAAAGACTTTCCACCAGTGTGCAACTATATCTTCCCAAAAATGTTACATCGTCTTAAGACGTAAACACACGTTTGAGAGTTTCAGTCAAAGAACAAAAAGAATTTACAATCACCTTTATTTGAACCTCTCAAATACCATAGTTAGAGATCGGTGAGATACAAAACATACTGATATAAGATGTGTTATTCACTTGGTTGAAGTAGTAACCTTAACACTGCCATCTCAAACTGATACTGCAACCTGAAGGGAGCCATCAACGCATGTTGTTCTTGCGAGCTATTTCTCGAGCCATCTCCCTCATTTCCTCTGGTGATGGAGGTCTTGGCCCCTCCGGTGGATAGACAACGTAAGAATGCTTCACAAAGAGAAAGACAAGGATGTTTCAGAAAAGTGTGAGATCCAGCCTCCAGGATCAAGCATTGTCCTCATCACT
Organism: Vaccinium macrocarpon; assembly: GCA_022606695.1. Classification (NCBI taxonomy): domain Eukaryota; kingdom Viridiplantae; phylum Streptophyta; class Magnoliopsida; order Ericales; family Ericaceae; genus Vaccinium; species Vaccinium macrocarpon. The sequence goes on from CM040173.1 coordinate 3,451,972, forward strand.
CAAAATCAAATATTTCCATGACTTCAATAGTTAACAATTCATATCTGACAGACCTTATCTGAAGAGCTAAACTCCAAGGCCTATGAATGGATAATGGATCTAAAAGATTTAAGGAGCTCCCTCCTCTGTGAAATCCACACAAACAGAAAATACAAGTTGCTTTGCTAGTTCAACACAAAGCAATTGACCGGAACATCTAAAGTGAAATCAGAGCTCCCATTAGATCTTGAGGGGTGATCAAGCCAAATGATATTGACAGATAATGCATGGTGATGGCGTAGAGCGACTCCTTAGGTATTTTGAGAGCATTGTGGTCAGTCATTTCTCCCAGTTCTAGAAGTTGGAGGAGGTTGTTTTAGCTTAATTTATTTGCTAGTGCTAGCCCATGGGCTTGTGGACTGTTGGCTTCTTGTCCCTATGATGCTGTAAGCTTTGCTTGGTTTAGTGAAAGAAAAATTACCGAAAAAGAAGGAAGAAAAACAATCTAAGGAAAGAAACAAACTTTCCAGGACCTATTTAGCAAAAGAGGATACTTTTTTTTTTTGTTCTATATGGAGCTTTAGCAAAACTTCAGAAAGACATAAGAAGTGGGTGGTTAAGATAGAACACGATACCAGTTTGTTCCCATTCAGATCAATGATCAGTGATTTCTGAAGAATCCTAAAGCCATTAGAACTTCAAAATGTGTTGCCTCCAATTAACTAGTCCAATAGCAATAACAATTCTGGGAAATAAAAAACTTAGTGAATCATGATTCTAATTATCAACTCCCAATCTTTTCCGCAAGTGCATCATCTAGGCTCCGTTCAGTTGTCGGAAATGTTGTGTGAGAAATGTATTCTCAAGAGAAGTGAAGTGAAATGAATTGAAGGAAAAGAAAATTTAGTTTCCCGTGAGTGTTGAGTTGACAAAGAATCTTGCAGGAAAACTAAAATTCCTTCGGATGTGTTTTGCGGGAAAGTGTTGGAAAGTTGAAATTCTGAGCCCCACAACTTTCTTGATAAGCGAACACAAAGAAAGTCGCAAGAAAGTTGATTATACTTTCTGTACAACTAAGCAGGACCATAAGGTATTTTCAGTATTTTTAGTATTCTCCCACAAGTGATTCTCCTCACATTCATCAACTGATTTGACAACTTTGTAGTCCAAAAATACCGGCAATATCGTAGCGGAAACTCACCCTAAGTTATAAAGGAACACCCTTTTTGGTGTGAGGGTCAGTTTTGAGCTGGCTTACACTCTTTTTTTCCACAAAACTACCTCTTTAAAACTACCTAAAGAAATTGCCAAGCAGAAATATAAAACAAATATATCACCCCAAATTTCTTCTCCCCTCTTTCTACTTTCACATCCAGATTTAACTACAGATTAATCTTAAGTAAGAATTCCCTCTTTTGATTTCTCCAGAACATAGTTGCGCACGCATTGCATGTGTCTGGTGGTCTAGTATCTATAACGCCCATATAACATTTACATACAGTAGTATACATATGTAATCCTGAATTCACACCACATTAGAAACTTGATAACCCATTGGGGAGGAAATGGAAGTTGAGAGAGAGAGAGAGAGAGAGAGAGAGAGAGAGAGAGAGTTACATTGCCCATGAATTTCTTGAGATTATCGGTGTTGTTGGCGAAGAAATACATCATACCGATCGGAACAGTCACGTACACTGCAAATTTCGCAATCTCCAAAATACCCTTTGAAGTTCCCAGTGAAGACATTTCCGATCGACTTGGAAAATGAATGAACACCCAACTGTTCACTGACGCGAAAAAACCCTAGGGGAGAGAGAGAGAGAGAGAGAGAGAGAGAGAGAGAGATGCGGAGGACGGTGGTAGGCAGGCCCTGTGTGTGGACTGTGGAGTGGAGCTGGCAGTGGTTGGGCCGTAGAAGAAGCGGGTAGCGAAATGAAGCTTGGGTTTTTATAAGGCCCAGCCCAGAAATTCTGAAGTTTCAGGAGTTAAGTGGGTCAATAACAGCCCATCTCAGCCCAGCAACCTAACCCAATGTGTTCTTGTTTAGGGCTGCAAGTAAAAGACATTTCAGAGGAAGTAAACCGTAGACGAGATACAAAGGGAAGATTTCGATGCCGTTTCGAAATCTTTTTCTTTCTATCTTGTCTAAGAGTTTTCATTTCAAATATTCAATGGGAAGTTACAGTGGTCAGTTGCACTTCCAATCAAAACACAGATATTATCATGGAAAGCGTATAATTTATGTATTGATCATTTATGCGAGCTTCAACTTATGAAAATGTTCCACCTTTTAAGAAATAAAAGAATATGATGTTGTGGTTTCCTTTTGTGGAGACTTAAAGCATTTTGTAAGGATGGGTACCTATGTTATCTATAGGAAGGTTGTATTCAAACTACTCTTTTGACGTTTTTGTGATAGTTGGAGACATGTATAAGTGTCGAGCTATGCATATCTTTGAGAACTCATTTATGTAAATCTACGTTGTCGTTATATTGGACAAATAGAACAGGCTTCCATTGGTTACATACTCTGATCCCTTTTAACGGATTCTTTACATTGTGCACATAATAAAAAACTACAAAATTTAAAATGTTAAAATTGAGAGTTCAAGTTTTATTATGATACACGCACTCCAACAAAAATCTTCAACGGCCAAAACGACTTCGTTTTGGCTTTTCTAAAAAAAATAAAATAAATCATCAACGTCGTTTTGGCTGTTGGAGGTTTTTGTTGGGGAAGTTGGTTGTACATGTATGATTGTATCATGTTTGGTATTTCTTTACACGAGTGAAACCTCTGAAGAAGTTGGCTACCAGTGGCCTCTCCAATCTCACTGTAAAAATTTTGTCCAGTGCACACAATAAAGTGCCCATAGACCAGATGTGCCAAATACCAATACCAATTAAACCGTAGGACCCGGAATTAATTTCCAGAGGAGACTTTTCCACGACCCACTTGACGTTTGTGTATTCTTGCTTTCTCCGCCACCCAACTCACGTTATCCAGGTTTTTGTCCTGACTAGTTTGTCTCGTTCCCACGCACAAACGGCTGTATTTGGGGCTCTACTTTTGTCTGTCCCCCAGACAGTACGATTTTTGTTCACTCTTTTTTAATCCTCTCTTTTACTGATTAAAATGGTATAGGTTTCACTTTATAAAGACTCCGTTATTTCCAAATTTATTGTTCATTTATAAATACGCGTGTCATTTTTCAATTACTTATATTTTTCAATCTATAATATTTTTTATAATTTTGAAAACTTTGTTTAATAGAACTCATCGAAAATATAAATAATATTTTGAGGTGTTATGAATAGTGCAACTAGACAAGAAATACGGGACGGAGGGAGTATATTTTTTAGGACTTAGGATTGTTGTTGTGCAACTTTTTCACAGAAACTGCTGCGCTCAATCTGGATTGTCTAGAAGTGTTTTCTACGGTTCGGATTAAAAGGAAACTATTCGTGAGAATAGTTCTTCTGTTTTATGTGAAATCTGGGTCGTTCATCCTAATAACGGATGACCAAGATTGTGCACAACAGCTCGTGTAGACTAGTTGTACAACATCAACCCCGCATCCCAATTTTTTAGGAAGGATGACATTATTTTCTTATGAGATCATAACCTTGCTTGGTTTGGGTTCTTAAGAACCGGTTCTCTAAATCATTATTCAATTATTATCCTTATTTTTAAATATTATTCTTATTTTTTTCTCTATCTCTCTCTAATCATTAATACCTATTTTTTAATTATTACCCCTATTTCTCCCTCTAATCATTACCAAAATCAAAACTCAAAACCAAACTAAACACAACCACAACCTCAGCTAATAGTCCGAAGGGTAATAAGAGGATGAATAAAAAAAAAGAGTGAGCAAAATTAAATTCATTCAGACCAATGTGGTGTCATAATTTTGTTCCGATGCGGATATATGGTAGACATTTTGCTTTCCAATATACTACATTTGTACATTGAAACTATTGTAACATAATGAATTTAAAGTATCTTAATCGTTTTATTTTATTTCATTCGTTCACTACAATATTCAATATTCATAAGGTTATTTTTCATTTATGAAATAAGTTGAGAAATGGAAGTATAAAATCACATGTTTTTTTTTGGTAAATCAAACTAACATTATTAAGATTATAGAAAGCTATTACACTAATAATGCAGACCATGCCATTTGTCCCAAGGTAGTTTTGCCTTTAATGCAAACCATGCGTGTTTGGTTTTTTATTTTTCTTATAATTCAGGTTTTCAAGTTAGCGTACACCGCTCCCGACAAGTTTTTTGAAAAATCAATTTCATATTTCATTAGATGTGACCCGGGATTATTGAAGTTGGAGCAAAATTTCGTACAATAATCATAGTAGCTAAAAAGATTTAAATTTAAAACTTTAAAAAGAAATCTTCTAGATAGGCATCTGTCCACTTGGCCCACCCGTGGGATTGAATACGATTAGACGAGTTATTGATACATTCACATAGCCAAAAAACAAGAGGTGACCCTACCACATATTAAAGGACTCAAATGCTGTACTCCGTTATTTAACGTTGACGTTGACCTCAGGGTCTTCTGAGGTGGGATTCATATCCCATACAGATATTTATTTTGTTGTTTAGGCCATGTCATTTTCTATTTGATAAAGATACGGGTACAGAATGGTATGTACAAAAAATGTATCGATTGCATTCGATGACTCACTTTTGGGTCTCACATGAGTGATCCGAACCATTCATTGTTCTTAAAACATTTTTTCGAAGGGCCCCCAAATTTCAGCTCAATCGAACAATTGAAAGTACTCCAACCAAAGTCTCACCGTTCCAACCATAATTTTTTGGGTTGGAACGGTGGGAATTTGGTTGGAGCACTTCCAACCGTCCAATTGAGCTGCAATTTGAAAAAATATTTTAAGAACAATTAACGGTTTGGATCACTCGTGTAAACCTAAAAGTGGATCCCCGAACACGATTGATACATTTTCTGTACATACCATTCTGTATGCCCAGCACTGTCCTTTTCTATTTTGAATATGCATCCAACTATCGCGCCAGATTGATTATGAAAAATTAAAGCCCCCCTCACTTATTTATTGTTCGATAATAATATAATCTATTTTTACCCTAAGTCATCCTAACCAATCACAATGGATATCAAATTTATCTTTATAGAATTTGAACCCACAACTTCCCAGTAGTTAAAACTGCAACACAACCACTGGACCAATTTAAATGATAGTAAAATAAAGAATCTCGTTTAGACGGTGAAAATTGTGGCGGTGTCAACTCTCATTTTGTTCAATACAATTATCTAAGAATTATGATGTATAGTTGTTTACATCCAAATTTGGCATTTTTTATTAAAGGGCTAAAAAGTATTATTTTTTGACCAAGTTGGACTAAATTGACTTGAAAAATTAATGGGCAACATTAATTTTATTTTGTTAAGTAAGACCCAATAATTTGATTATAAATTTGGTCTATTTATGTGGCAGTTATACGGGATATCTTCAGAACCAATAGGAGGCCAATTGACTTAGTCAAGATTGGACCCGAAAATGAAGAAGATAAGAATGCAGGGAGGTTATTGGCACAGAATCTGGGGAGGCGCTGTGCGGTAGGAGTTGTGCGTCATTTTGTGGGGCTAAATTACGTTGTTTTGCTCATTTTTTAAGTATATCCAAGGGCCTCATTTGGAGAGTTAAGTGCGTGATTTAATTTTGGGGTTTAATTTTAGGGGATTTAGGCTCTTTGTGGTAGAGTATAGTGGGTTTAGGCACTTGGATTTAGGTATTTCAGATTTAGGATTTAGACACTTTGTAATGATTTTTTTTTCCTCCAAACAAAGCCCTTGGAAGCTTTGGAACTGTGCACAAAAATCAAGCAAAATGACATAGTTTTGACGCACAATACGGGCACATAACACCTACCACATAACACTCACTCCAGATCCATCATGGAACACTTGACGCATTTTCGGAGAAGCTTGAAGCACATTTCCAGGACTGAATCAGTGCATTCTTTGCCGATAAATACAAGTTCCGAAAGCAAAAAAAAAAGGATTCTATAGCCATCAATCTCACGGTTACTCAAAATTTTGGCTCCAGCCAAATTGTCTTTTTACTATCCAACAAAGTACCCACTCAACCCTGTTGTGTTTTTTCGTTTTCCACAAGATTCTAGATCGCCTAGATCTTGTATTTTCTATGGGAGCAGATCCACTATCCCAATTTCGGTGTCCCAACTCCCTGTCCCAAGCATCCGAGCCGTCCATCCGAGCAATTAACAGCTCGGATTCCATCTCACCCCAAACAAATCTGAACCATCCATATTCATTTGAGAATCAAAGCCGTTGATTTCTCGGATGGACGGCTCGGATGCTTAGGACAGGGAGTTGGGACACCGAAAATGGGACAACGGATCCGCTACCATTTTCTATTTCATTGTATTCAAACTTTGTTAAACCGTAAATAAAGTTTGTTTCTTTTCAACTTTACTATTCCGATATAATAAACTTCTTCTTTTTCTTCTTGTTCTCTACAATTATTTTTTTTTCTTCTCACACGGTTGGGAAATTTTAAGTCATCGCTCGAAGGCAAACTACGAACCACATTGTGGTCACACCCTTTGGGTCACACACAACTAATTGCTCTACATATGAAGTCATAAAAGGCACGCAACCCTTTTAAACATTGTACTTCGGCAACTCTTGACACGTCGGCGCAATAACTGCTGGCGCCATTGGGTTTTCCCAAAACAAAGAAACAATAGCATGGAACTAAATTAAATTTGGAGTTGCACACATTAGTTTTCCATCGTATGTGAGTAATCCATTGTTTTACTTATATCAAGTAATTATAATGGTAAACAATAAAGTAATCTCATGAAAGAATTTTCACCCAAGTGTTGAACTCTAGATTTCGTTTTCCGGGAGTAGTTCTCAAGATCAAAATTGTATTGATATCCATCTCCAATCCTTAACTCTAGCTAATATTCATTTTGAGTAAAAGCTTTATTGAATATCAAATACTTTATACTGCAAATTTGTAACGGCGGGAAATAGTTGTTCAAGGCTTCAAGCCAATAATTCAGTACTAATAATTTTCTTTTGCCAAAAACACCCCCACCTTACAAAGACCGCAAGTCTTTAGTAAAATAGTGGAGAGGCTTGAAATTCATCAAGTTTATTGGTACAAATCTCGCACTTACCTCTGTCACAAAATGTTTGTCTGGCCCACGAAACAAGAACTTAAAATATATACTAAGAGCAATTCCACTCCTTACTCTCTTTTTTTACTCAAACTCAAAATTTGAGTAAAAACTCTTAAAACACTCCTCCACTCCTTACTCGTACCTATATTAAATTGAGTTTTTACTCAAATAGAGTTAGACTCAAACCCTTGCTCAAATTTTGAAGGCAAATTTGAGACTCTCATATTTACAGTTTTGCCATTAATGAACCTTTTACTCAAATTTACACTTGAATTTGAGGTTGCCCATTGGAATACACAATATCAAATTAAGCTTTTACTCAAATTTTTACTCAAAATTGAGTAAAAATATGAGTTAGGGGTGGAGATGCTCTAAGAGAAGAGCAGGTTCAATCCTGACTCATAACCAAACTCAGATTCGAAATATGAGTAAAACCCCTCAAATCTCTCCTCCAATTACCCTTTTCCTTACCAAATCAAGGTAAACCTTTTTTTTTTTTTCCCCAGATCAAGGGAGAAACAAAACCAAACCCAAGTTTTCAACAGCTATATTCAGGTATCAATTGGTGGTTGCGCTAGTTTTTCGGTGGTGGTCAGAAAAAGTGGACCAAGTTTGGATGAAGATCGACAGTAGTGATGTTTGTTTGGTATGGGGTGTCGTTGAACAAGTTGGAGTTCATAAAACCCTAGATCGTGAAATCCGAGTTCGTAAACCCAGATTTCGTTCTTCATCCAAGTTGTAGAAGGAAAGAGAGAGAGAGAGAGAGAGAGGGAGAGAGGGACCTAAGGTGCCTGGAAGTTGACAACAACGATCTTGGTGACGTTCTGGTATTTGCGTTGGTCGTCGGTTGTGCTGTGAGGGGCAAAGGACGGCAGCTAAGGCTTGAAATCTGAGTATAAGATTGGAGATGATATGAAAGGAGCTTTTACTCAGATTTTTTAGCAAATTTGATGGAAAAAAAAAAGGTTCAGGGCTAAAATTGCTCTAATACATTTTCTAAAGGATATTTCACCTTTTTATAATATATATACACACACATACATACATATTATAAATACACTTTAGTCCCCCAAAATATTAGAATCGGCCTTTCAAGTGGATAACCAAGCCTAAGGTTGAACATGGACAATCCAAACATCGGGCCTCCAATTCAACCCTCTCTCCACTGTAAAAATTGTTCAGTGCAAAAACCGTCCTTTGGTCAAAAGTCTTTAATTAGTTTCTACTTGCTAGATCACGGATCACGTCACGACTCACAACTAGATATACACGTAGGACCAAGAATTAATTTCCAGAGACTTTTCTACAACTCACTTGCTTTCTCCACCACCCAACTCACCTTATCTGGGTTTTTTTCAGAATGGGAAAAGGTTTGGAACATGAAAGTAAAACATGAACAAGAATGTGAATATGCATCCAATGGATGAGATTCATTCGGTACACCATTTGGCTAGTGTATTGGAGGAATCACATTCATTGAATTTGTTATCATGTTCTGTTTTATGTTTTTTTCTTTTATGTTTTGTACCAAAGCCCTTTCAAAATAGTTTATTGGATATTTTGAAATCGGTCTGTTGGACTATCGCGTTTGAAAAATGAATTAAAAAGTATCAAAAGCGTATAGAAATAAATAAATAAGTAAAAAAAAAAAACTAGAATGTAGATTTTTTTTTGTCTTCTTCTTGTCTTATTGTCAGCTCAGTAAACTTTAGTAGAACATTTATCTCATTTGAAGAAAAATGTATGTCTTCGAGCTCTACTCAAAAGAGGACATTTAAAAAGGGGCGGAGGGAGTATATTATAGACTTTTGATATTGAACAAGATTCACATTGCATTTTTTTGAGATTTATATTGAAAAATATGAACAATAAAAAATGACACATATTTTGAAAATGAACCAATAAAAACGGACAGAAGGAGTATTTCTTTTATAAAATCAGTAAAAACAGTATAATTAAAATAAAAAAATAAAAAAAAGGTTTAAGAAGTTGCTGCATTTTTCATGAGCAGATGACAACCCTCGCTGATGAGTGATGACATCTCTGCGATTTTTTTTTTGCACTGAATAGATGCCACGTGTCTGAGTTTACGTGGTGTCTGAACATTGTATCTGCGCAGGAATGAGATTAAAACACCGTCTCTCCTCACTCTCTCTCCTCTCTCTTTCTTTTCTCTCTCTCTCTAAATCCAAATCATCCAAAATCAAAATAGACGGCCTAGATGTGCCGAGGGATACCACGGATATCCTTTGGCACTGAAAAATTGCTCCATTTCTGGGCCCTAGTGAACTACAATTCAACCCTGTCTCTGTTCCAAAAAGTCTTGGCCGTAGTCTTCACTTTCTAGATCAACTCACCACAAGAGATTACTAGGGCCTCCTTTTGCTAAAAAACTATTTTGGTTTTTTCATTTGTTTTTATTTAATTTTTTTTTGAATTTGTTAGTTTAACATCGATTTTCATGGTTTTTTGGCCCTCCTCAATGAGAGGAATCTAAAAAGTATAAAATTATTAGTCAAATTTAAAATTTTGTGAATAAAGAAGAAAAATAAACCAAAAACCGGATTATTTTAGATTATTTTTTGTCTTTATTCGTGGCTTTTTGGATTATTTTTTGTCTTTATTCACAAAATTTTAAATTTGGTTAATAATTTTATGCATTTTAGATTTTTCTCGTCGACATGAAATAACAAAACTACAAAAAATTGACTGAAAATTAATAAGTGCAAAAATAAATAAAATTAAATACGGACAAAACAAAAAACCATTTTAGTTTTTTCCACCCAAAGGAGGTACTATACTCCTAACCAATAGATTTACTGCCCATGGTTTGATTGGTTTCCACTGGAGACTTTTCCACGCCCCCCATGGTTTTGTTTTTTTTGGTTACTACAAATTACTATTAAATTAATTTAACACATGGGAGAAAAATGACTTGTTGACTTGATAATTTTATAGTTCAAGAATATCGAAAAATACTCAGTGAAAACTCAACTTAACTCACAACCAGAATCCACCCATTGGCTCCATGGTCCATTCCGATTCTTAAGTTTAATGATTTTTCGTATTTTATGAGACAATCATTTTCTTAACACGCATCGATTAAAAAAGGCCAAAAAAACTAAACTCAGCGGAAAGGGACCTAATTCATTTTTGCTGCAAAAGTAGTGCTCCGTACTTTTCTGTGCGAGTAAATGCCCATTTTTTTAAGAAATGGGAATGAAAGAAACAGGAGAGGAAGTATCTTTCGGCTCTGATGAAACTTTCCGGCCTTGTTTGGTTTGGTTTTCAAAAACTGGTTTTCTCAATTATTATTCAATTATTACTCTTATTTGTAAATATTATTTTTATTTTTCTCTCTATCTCTCTTCAATCATTAATACCTATTTTATAATTATTATACTTGTTTCTCCCTCTAATCATTACAAAAACCAAAACTCAAAACCAAACCAAACACAACCTCCATCTTTTCAGACTTATTAGGAGGTGTTCCATTAATTGGTTTTTAGTTTTTTTTTTATCTTTAGTTTTTCAAAAAAATCAATTAGTTCCACTAACTAGTTTTTGGTTTTTTGGTTTTTTTAGTTATGTTATGAAATTACAAATCTACCCTTATATCCAAACAACTATTGCTCTTTTTTTTAAGGGAGGACAGATTCGTAATTTTACATGATTAAAGTACATGTACTTGATTGTGCAATGATTTGGTTTTTTTTAAGTTAGTGGAATGAAGTGGTTATTTGTTGGTTTTTTTGTGGGGTTTTGTTTAGTGGAATGAAATAGTTTTTTATTTAAAACAAAACTAGTTTTTTGTTAGTAGAACATGGCCTTAAGACAAAGGCAAGTTTTGTTTTGTTTTTATTTTGGGTAAATTACACTGACCTCTTCCGGGTTTATGAGACTGTCTGTTTGGCCTCTTTATCCGAAATAGCGGGCGCTCCCTAAGTTTTCTTATATTTTAGTATCAAAACATCCTTCAACAAGCATGGATGGGTGCCGACAACGTCAAGGACCCTTGTGGGTCCCCAACGGTCGATCCCGAAGCCGGCCCATTCATTCCAGTAATCAATTAGGAAGTGGGTCCAAGCGAGAATCACCTCAATCGGAAGGTCCTAAGTGCTCGATCCAAAATCACCCCATTTCGTTCAAAAAATTTTGATCGAGCACTTAGGACCATCCAATTTAGGTGATTCTCGCATAGACCCACTCAGAATTCAATTCTGGAATGAATGGACGACTCAGATCGACTGTTAGGGACCCACAAAGGGGTCCTTGGTGCTGTCAGTACCAGTCGGTATTTGTTGAAGGGTGTTTTTGATACTAAAATATAAAACTCAGGAGAGGTTAGTGCTATTTCAGATAAAGTAGGGGTGGTCAGTGTACAAGTCAGAAACCTCAGGGGAGGTCGGTGTAATTTACCCTTTTAATTTTATTTTTTAAAATTAGCGGCATATTTATTTCTTTCACACTGTATTGAAATAATCATCAAAAAACCTATGGGTACAGAGCCGGCATAGAAAATGTATAGACTATGCTTGGGGACCCATTTTTAGGTCTCACACGAGTGATCCAAAACGTTTATTATTTTTAAAACATTTTTCCGAGGGGCCTTTGAATTGCAACGGTGGGACTTTGGTTCAACCATTTTTAATTGTACAATTGAGCTGAATTTTTGTAGGATCCCTCGGAAAAAATTTGTAAAAATAATAAACAGTTCGAATTACTCGTGTGGAATCCACTTTTGAGTCCCCGAACATAATTTGTACATTTTTTGTGCCTTAGCCTCTGTACACATAGCAACGTCCAACTCGTGGTATGTTTAGTGGCTGCATTGAGTGCATTCCATTGATAAATGACGAGGTTGACCCGAAAGACTTCATGGTGGTACTCATAATTTGTTTAGACTTTATAACCATGTCATTTTCTATATTGAATATTCACCCAATATATGGCACTCACTCACTCACTCAGTGGGGAATGTGTTTCTGATTATTTAATTTTCATATATATTTTTATATTTTATCGATTTCTCTCAAATTAAATGACATAGTTTGAAATTTTGGTTATATTTTCATTAATAAAAAACTGCAAAAAAATTCCTTAAAGTTATTATAGAGATGGGAAAATTTTAGTTGCACACCTTTCAAACACAGCACATAAAACAGTATCTAATAGATTGAGTTTCACAACACAATCAAATCGTTTATTTTTTTAGATCCATTATTCATGCAAAAAATAAAGCACATATCGATGGATGCGGGGCGTGCTACGCACAAGTTGTTGTGTAGCACACTATACATCAAAACGACACAATTTTGATGCTTCTCTGGCTCACAAAAATCTGTTGGGAAGGGCTTTGTTTGGACCCCTGAAAACCCCTTTTTTCCGTTCACTTGAAGCTCCCAATTTTCAAGATTTGTGCATCAAAAGCGTTCAGGTCACTCCAGGCGACATTAGAATGTGCCTCGTCAAGCATCTCATGTTCGCCTGGGGCTAGAATGATAAGAATATATCTCGCAATATAACTTCTGTCTCATGTGTTTCATTTTCCATCATGTTCTTGAAGGTTTGCCAGTCTAATATTGGATTCCTATGTTACGGACATCCGCAGATGTCTCTCTCGCACACTGTTCTTGAACTAATGTAATCATTCACTGTTTATCCTATTGTGGGATTCAAGTCAAATATCTTCGTCTGAATTACGAATGAGGACTTTTTCCTGCTCTTAGAACATTCAAAATATCATAGTCTGAGTTTCTACGTTTAACATTCCAATCCTAACGAACAATCGAAAGAGAAACATTTGTCTTTCTATTCGTGTTTGTTCAGGTAAGTCGCACAATTTCTATTTCTGTTGTGCTTCTGATATTTTGATTGGTTTTTGGCTTTTGTGATTCTGGTATTATTCAAATACCCATTTAATTTGTCATTGGACTGTTTTTCAATTTCATTGATTTGGAAAACCCATTTGCATAAACCCCATTTTCTGTTGGCGGATGTCGCGACCCAGATGTGGAAAACATTAGAAATTGGTGATCTGCTGCTTTAGATGCACAACTCTTGAAAATTGGGAGCTTCAAGTGAACACGAAAAAATGGGTTTTCATGGGTCGAAGCAGAGTCATTCCAAGAAGATTTTTGTGAGCCAAAAAAAACATCAAAACTGTGTCATTTTGATGCACAACAGTTTACGCGAAACACCCCCGCATCTTTTTTCTAGGGGTGCATACAGTCCGGATTGGACCGGTTCTCTATAAATCCAGTAATCGGACCATTCCAACTGGTTCTAGAAAATTAAGAACCAAAACCTAACTAATATACATGAAGAACCTGTCCAGATCCAAAACCTCAAAACTGGACCAGTTTTGGTTCGGTTCCAGTTCTATCCCAATTAAGAAAGACTTTATTACAACACATGAGTTCGAAAAATTATTTAGAATTTAGAGCACCAAAATAACTCATAAAATAAATAAATAATTATAGGATTTTATTAAAATTCATAATTTTGTACATGTATTTAATATATATATATATATATATATTAATATTATACAGTCCGGTTCTGTTCAAACCATGATTTTTAAATTGAGAACTAATAACCGAACCATAATTACCTATTTTTAGATTTTTAGAATTATAACCAGACTAGTTAACCATAAAATCTAACCAAATGGACCGGTTTAGTCCGAATCAGATCGAACCGGTCCATTTGGTGATTATATTGATTTTCATATGCACCTCTATTTTTTTCGACATTCAAACCATTTGATTTTTTGCATGACTTATTTACGCGTTTAACTCTACAAAATAAACGGTTCATAACTCCATATTCTTAAAATAGAATGTGACACCCATGTTATAAAGTTCCATTCAATAACGTAGTGGTTGGGTCATTGACCACTTACCTACTGGTAGTCAATCGGTTTGATGAACGGCTTAGATGGGCCAAAAAACAAAGATTATATTGACTTTATCCCCCACCGAGTTCCCATTTCTTCTTCCTCCCATTTTTATACACAGACATCTCTCACAACTTTCAACAAAAAACCCAAAAAAAAATGACAACCAAACACTGTCTTCTTCTCTCTCTATTCTCTCTCCTCTTCTTCTTCCTCCACCACTCCCAAGCCCAAGACGGCTCCCCAACCACCACCGGCTACACCTGCTCCGCCAACCAGTCCTCCGTCTCCACTTACCCATGCCAAACCTACGCCTTCTACAGAACCAGGGCGCCGAATTTCCTCGACCTCGGCTCCATCGGCGACCTCTTCTCCGTGAGCCGCCTCCAAATCGCAAACCCCAGCAACGTCACCTTCTCAAACGCCACCCTTGCCCCAAACCAACCCCTCTTCGTCCCGATATCCTGTTCTTGCAATACCGTCGCCGGTAACCTGACCCCCAATTCCAATGCCAGCCTTTCCTACAACGAGTTTAATCCCAGCCCCAATACCAATACCAGCATTTCCTACGCCAACATCACTTACACTATCGTCGGCGGGGATACCTTCTTCCTCCTGTCCACTGGCAGCTTCCAAAACCTCACCACTTACTATTCCGTCGAGATCGTCAACCCAAGTCTCGTCCCGACGGATCTCTCGATTGGGGCTACTGCTTATTTCCCAATCTTTTGCAAGTGTCCAAACAGAACCCAGTCCAATATCCTCATCACTTACGTTATCCAGCCTGAGGATAACATAACCTCAGTCGCTTCGTTTTTCGGGTCATCTGCGAGTTCAATTGTCGAGGTTAACGGCAATAATTTTGTACCTTATACCACCATCTTTATCCCTGTTCCAAGACTACCCGTTTTATCACAAACCATTGTTACTCCAGTATCTTCAAATGGGGGGGATGAAGATAAAGGTGAAGTTATAGGGCTGGGAATTGGGTTAGGAATTTGTGGGATTTTGTTGGGTTTGGTGATTGGGTTGTGGGTTTACAGAGAGAAGAAGTGGAAGAAGAGGGAGTTGGCAAGGGAGAGAGATGAGGAGAAATTGGGGGAAAAGGGTGGAAAAGTTAAGGGCGTGTTTGGGAAAGGGGTGGATCTGAATTTATTAGCTGCTGATGTTTCAGATTGCTTGGATAAGTATAGAGTGTTTGGGATTGAGGAATTGAGGGCAGCTACTGATGGGTTTGATGAGAAATGGGTGATTCATGGGTCTGTGTATAAAGGGTATATTGATGGTGGGCTCCATGCTATCAAGAGGATGAAGTGGAATGCTTGTGAAGAACTCAAGATCTTGCAGAAGGTAACTTTCATAAATTCCACCAATGCCCTTGTTAGTGGTCATGCTGTATTTTCATACTTTCCCAGTCATCTCTCTTTATACAGTGTTAATTACATCTACAAAGGGTCATTTGTAGGCCTGCAAACTAATTGAGCTATTTGCGAGCAGCTCGTGGCTCGGTTTAGCTTATCTTATTTAGTAATAGAGCTGAGCTCAAGCTCGAGTTTACTAAATGAGCTCACTAAAACTCGGCTCGGCACGGCTCGCAAAAGCTCGACTCATTTGTATAGACTCTGCTAGTTTAAGAATACTTGTTAAGTAAATTACATTGGCCAAGCTCGAGCTTGACAAATCTTCGCTCGGCTTGTATCGTATGCATCCCTAGTCATTTGCATTTATCAAGTTCCTTGATATTGAGATGTTTTTGACGTTTAGGGAGGTATATAGGAGTCTCTTTGCGAAGTTATCGGCCCACTTTATGCCTTTTCAATAAATTTACTATTACTGATAAAATAAAATATGCATTTCTCAAGCGTTTTTGCTAATATCACGAGGGAAAAAAAACAATAAAAAAGTTATGTTTGTAGCATTATTCGATTAGTGACGCGTTAATTGGATGTGATCCTTTTTCTTTTTGTATTGCGGTTTAGTGCCTCATATTGAAATGATGCAAGTGTTGAATTTGCGACACCCTGGTCTTTCTCTATTCAAGTGTTGAATTGGTAGATTAAAAGGACCGGGGGAGGTGAAACTGTGTAAACACAAAAGTCAGGGACGTCACTGCAAGAAACCAAATACAAAATTTGGTCAGGTGGAGATATTAAACTACTATGATTAGAATAGTAGTTTAGTCTTATTCTTAGGCACTAATAATAATAATAATAATAATAATAATAATAATAATAATAATAATAATAATATAGTGGTGCAGTCAGCCAGCCTGGTCCCTTTCTTTGGATTTTTTCAAAACACAAGTCGTCAATCTTGACTTTTATCAAGTATACTATGTGAACATGGAAAATGCTAAAAAGAAAAAACGGTCCACGGGGCTGTCCCAAGTTTCAAAAGTCTATTTTAATGTGTGTAAAGTGTGAAAGTGTAAATTATTGTCTTTTCATGGGCGGAAAACATATGGGTACTGATTCATATGTCTAGAAATGTACCGAACATGTTTGGAGATCCACTTTCGGGTCTCAAATGAGTGATTCAAATTATTCATTATTTTAAAAACATTTTTCTGAGTGGCCCCACAAAATTTCAGCTCAATCGGACGGTTAGAAGTGCTTGAACCAAAGTGTGACCGTTTCAACAAAAAAAAAATGAAACGGTGGGACTTTGGTTCAAGCACTTCTAACCGTCCGATTCAGCTGAAATTTTGTAAGACCCTTTGGAAAAATGTTTTAAGAATAGTGAACGGTTCGGATCACTCGTGTGAGACCCAAAAGTGGGTCCCCGAGCATGCTCGGTACATTTTCTGGACATTTCTGTTTGTACATGTAGTTGGGTTCCTTTCATGGGTAGGGATTTTGGACCCGTTACAATTTTCTTTATCCTATGAAGGCTGAAGCAGAGCGATGTTTTGGAGCCACAAAAAAAAAATGGGAAAGAAAATAAAATAAAAAAAATCTTGATCTTGTTCATTCTTAACGATTTGGCTTACCAATTAAATGACCTAGGCTGAAACAGTCATACAAAATCTTTTTTTTTAATTCTTTGATTATGTCTTTTCTCTGTTGTCGTTGAAGGAGTGATTCCAAACGAAATCATGTTTTTTGCTTTTGAAGGTTAACCACGGCAACTTGGTGAAGCTAGAAGGGTTCTGCATAGACCCTGAAGATGCGAACTGCTATCTAGTTTACGAATACGTTGAAAATGGATCTCTTTCCTCATGGCTCCACGACGAAAAGAAGGACAAGTTGAGTTGGAAAACAAGGCTAAGAATTGCTATTGATGTGGCCAACGGTCTCCAATACGTCCACGAACACACTAGGCCGCGAGTGGTTCACAAAGACATCAAGAGTAGCAATATCCTCTTAGATTCATCCATGAGAGCGAAAATAGCCAATTTCGGGCTAGCAAAATCTGGCCACAATGCCATAACAATGCACATCGTTGGAACTCAAGGCTATCTGGCCCCAGAGTACATATCCGATGGAGTGGTTTCGACCAAAATGGATGTGTTCTCCTTTGGGGTGGTTTTGCTCGAGCTTGTTTCAGGGAGGGAAGCCATTGATGGAGAAGGGAAGCTCCTATGGAAGAGCGTTGAGGGAATTTTGGAGGGGACCGAGGAGGCTAAGGAGACGAAAGTGAGGGGATTCATGGATGCGGTTCTTCTTCGAGAGACGGGCTCAATGGAGAGTGTGATGAATGTGATGAATCTTGCCGTTGCTTGTTTGCATAGAGATCCTTCGAAGAGGCCTAGCATGGTGGATATTGTTTATACCTTGTGCAAGAGTGACGAATTGTTCTTTGATGTCTCTGAGGATGGGTTATCTCCGCGTCAAGTATCAGCAAGATAAGTTTTGATAAGAGTGACATGTTTCGGAGCGAGGATGGGTTATCTCCGCGTCAAGTAATAGCCAAAGGAGTTGTAGTCACGGTAAGTAAGGGTGTTCTTGTCTATTTACTATCTCTCCGCGATTCTGTTGCGATCGAGAGCGTTGTGTAGTGAGTAGGTACTCCCATGAGTTTGTGAATCATGTAATGTAATAATATGGGGGGCCAAAGCCAATATGTGAAATGGGTTGTGTAAGAACTACCAATTTTTGCTTTTGCTTGTCATTTTAGTAGTATGTTACTAGCTAGTTTTAATGAAATAAGTGTTGTAATCATTTATTGCATTTTCCATATTTCTTGTCCGTCTATTGGGCATCTTCTTCATCTAATAATCTGATTCTTTTTTTACCGAGTGTGTGATAATAAGCTGGCCTGGACATTTCTGGTTGTAAAAGAAATAGTTATGGTTTACTCTTTTATAGGTATCCACAGGATCTTTAACATCACCTGCCTCTTCTTTCTTCTGGGTGTTCGCAATGTGCCAAACGGAGAACTTCTTTCTTTCTTTCCTGGCTTCCTTTTTTGCTTTTCACGCTTCAAGTTTCTTCCTCTCCCATCCTTTCCGGTGACAAACGACCAAGTCACAATAGTTGTATCCGAGATAGCTTAAAAGTTTCCAATTTTGAAATTTCCTTATTTGGAAACTTTCCTACGGTCTCGGGTACCGCTATTCTGGTTTGATTGTTTGTTACCAGTTTTCCTTAGGAGTATCCCTTGAATGAGATTTCCTCAAAATTTTCTTCTTCTTTTTTTTTTTTTTTTTTTTTTGAATCTTGATTTCCTTTTGATGTTTCTGGTAGCATTACATAATTCAACCATACGTATCACCTGCACTTTGTTCTGCCCAAGTTTCATAATCGACCAATGCTCAACAGGGCCAGAACCACCAAGGTACCAATTTTTTCAGAACAAATGCTTGGTCCACTAATGGGGTTTCTGCCACCGAGATTTGTGTGTCTCACCATACGATCATTGTCATAATCTCAATCGCTCATCTTGTAGGGATCACCTAGTACTGTATTCACGCAAAAATAACTTCCTATTGATAGAATCCAGGTCGTCCTTCTTATTAACCAAAATTCATTTTTTGATATAACAATCGATATCCGATCAGATTGAATTTTTGTGTGAATACACCACTCTACGGGCCTTACAAGATGGATGGTTTAAATTACCGCAATGAATGCAAGATGAGACCCACAATGGGTGGCGAAACCTACAATGACCAAAATTGCGATGTATAATGCATGTATATAATAATAAGGGGGGCCAAAGCCAATAAGATGGGCTGCCTAAAAACTGCCAAGTTTTGCGTTTGCTTGTCATGTGACTAGTTTTAATGAATCACTATTCTTCTTTATCTTCGGATGGGATGATATCTAGAATAGTAATTCCACTCTATTTAAGAATGCTTGTAAAGCAATGGACATAGGCGCCACGTTGTTCATTAAATTTAAAGAGGGAAGAAGCAATAATTTAAAGAATTTTGCTGAAATGGAGAAGGTCAAAATAGCAGAAAGGATCAGTGCTCTTGACGATTAAAGTTATGGCCTTGAAGGAAGATGTTGACGTCGAGAAAGATGCCTCTCTTTCTCTGAAATTGAAATTTTAAATTTGAGGTTTGGTAGTTCGTGGTTTGTTCTCTTGATTATAGGTTTTGTTTTCTTCGGTTTCTTCTTGCGGGCTTTTTTTGCCCTTTTGGTTTTAGGTTGTCTTTTGATTTAGTTTGATGGGTTGTTTTAGCGAGTGTTTAGCTTTGTTTTGTTTATGTCGCAGTGTTGGTTGGCTTGTGCCTTCCTTTAGGTTTGGTTCTTGTGTGGCACTTTACCAATGTACTCAAAATCCTTTTAATCTTTATTTCCTTCTAAGGTTTTAATAAATCTCTTTTTGCCGGTGGAAAAAAAAAAAGTGTTAGTGATCATTTACTCCCTTTTCCTTCTTTTTTTTTAACTACATTTTTGGGCAGTCTATTTGGAGTCTTATTCATCTTGGGGGTTTGGATCAAATCCATATTAGCTGACGAATAAGTTATTAGATACCCCATCAAAATGGATCAGCTTGCAGTTGGTCTTTTGTGTTTAGAAACTAAGGCTCCGTTTGTTTCAGGCGGAAAACATTTTCTGGAAAACCTTTTCCGTGAAAAACTTTTTCTACAAAATAGAGTAATATTTTTCTAGTGTTTGGTTGTGATATGAAAACATTTTCTGGAAAACATTTTCTATTGTTTGGTAAGTATGGAAAATCACGAAAATGATAAAATGAATAAAATGCTCTTTCTTAAAATAAAAAAAAATCTGTCTGAATTTTAGATGAGGTGATCTCAAAAACCGTTAAAAAATTCATTTTGTCCAAATACAACTCATCTTATAGTTGTCGAAATCTCGGACCCATGCTCATTTGGGCCAAAAGCAACGGTTCATTTCGACACCTCTTTCCTTTTCCTTCTGCCATATCCCTATGTCGTGACCAAAATTTGTCCAAAACCTCTAAGAAACCTTCATAAAATCCAACAGCCCAAGACGGTTAAAGGGTAGCTTGGCCTGCAACAAATGGTTTCGGCGATTTGTCAAACACCTGGTCTGCAATTTTTTGATTCATGGACTGAAAGTCTGAAACTAAACTCATTGTGCCTTAACACGAGAGAGAGAGAGAGAGAGAGAGGAGGAATCATCAGCGGCCTTGTGGAAGAGGGATAGGTTGTCCAGGTCGTTGGGGGGAGAGATTGGGAGGGTGCAGGGAGGGAGGGACTACTTGTTGACGGGAACAGCGGGCACGTCTGTTGTTGGGTTCACAAGGCCTGAAAACGTTTTCTGCTTTTAAAATCCAGAAATCATTTTCCACCACTTCTGTGTCCTTTTCAAACTCCTTAGGAAAACCTTTTCCCCGTAATTTTATTTTTATGCCTTGCCAAACACATGAATTGTTTTCCATGGAAAATATTTTCCTAGAAAATGTATTCCACCCCAAACAAATGGAGCCTAAAGTTGCAATATGTATGTTTGGAGCTACTGGCGCAGAAAGGCCATGTGAAGCAAAAGCTATTAAAACTCAATGGTTGGCCTAATGCTCATCATTCTAGGGCATCATGTTTGAAACTTCTTAAGTGCTAAAACTTTGACTTTAAATGAGGCCCTTGTTAATGAACGATGAGATGGATGACATAGCATTTGTTGGGATATGTAAGCTACTTCGATTGTTGGTTATAAAAATAACAAAAATATTGGGAGCTCAACTATTGCTTGTAACCTTAGATTGTATCGTAGATGGTGTTGCCCCAAGCGTAAGGCTAGGTCGGTGGTAGCATAATAACTGGTAAGACCGGGTCGAATCCACAGGGATCGAATGCACTCGGCGTGAGAGTTGTCTTGCAAGTGTAGGTTTTCGGTCTTAAAGTGGCAAACTTAGTTTGTGATTTGTTTGGTGGAATTCTCTCGACTTTGAGAACGACTCAAAATGAAAAATCAACTAATTAAACTAAGGCAAAGTTTAGGGGATTTTAACAACCATAACTTCGGCTAATTCGTTCCTCTCTTGTTGAGATTAGGATTCTTGTAACCATTTGACAAACATCTAGGTTGACATCGCTCCAAGCATCACACGTGAAAATGAGAATCAACCCTTAACTACGTGAGATCAAAAAGATTAAAAAACCTAGATTTTGGTACATAAAATCGATCCTAACTCTTTGAACTAGAAATGGTGTTCGATAAAGTTTAGGGTTCTTGAGCTATTTAGACAAACTTTAGATTGACATCGCCTAAAGCATCACCTGTACCTAGGTGAATTAACTCTCGACCACGAGAGATCAGTGAGATTAACAAACCCAAATTTTGATACATAAAGATGAACCCGTGACTTTATTAAACAAGAAGTGTTTGCAATTTGGCGAGAAGAACGAATTAAACCTAAGTAATGGAGTGCTAATCACCCCATGACCGAGCCTAAAACGACTATCGATCATTATTACGGAAAACATGGCCATTTTTATAAAGAAAATAAAGAACATGACAAATAACTTAATAAACTTATTTTTAAGGTATATCCTAGATTTGTCTACCACATTAGTACTTGAGAAATTAACATACAATATTTAGAACTAGGATTAACTAAGTAAAAAGCTAGAGAAACATGAAACTTAAACACTTGAAAGAATTGAAAATAAACCACATATATTGAGAGAGCTAACCAAGAGGAACAAGTTTAATTCACGATAAAACTACGGGAGAAGAAAGCTTACGAGAGATTTCTAGAGAGATAAAACTCCAAAATCCTCCAATGGAGGAGCAAAAATTAAGCTAAAGTGAAAGAGTAAGAAATGAGAGAGAAGGAGAGAGGAGAGGGCCCAATATAGTCTTTCACAACTCTATCCTACAAATATCTCAAAAAGCTCTCACATGAGCATAAACATTCCATTAATAGAAAGTGCATAAAGTGCAAAAAAAAAATGGTTTGGAGCATTTCTAGACCGGTCTAGAATAATTCTGGATTGGTCCGGGATGGTCTTAACTTGAATTTGGCCTCTTTGATCACTCCCATTGGATTGTGTGCTTCCGAACTTTCTCCAAAACACTTAAATGAGTTGTGCGACCCTCGGGGAGGTGTTTCTTGGTCACTTGAGTGCTCGTTCACTCCCAGACTCCACCGGGAGTTTTTGTGAGTGTCAAACAAGACTTCAAAGCCAACGGCGTGACTTGTGACTTTTCGCATTTCCGGGCCTTGGCCGAATCGTCGTTTTGTGGCTCTTGAGGCCTGGTGTTGGCGTGCAATGGGGCACATGGCCCTCGGTAACTTGGGACGTTTTCCAACGCGCTCAAAACACACTTATTTGCATGTTTTACCTGTAACTATAAAAAACAACACTACGCGCATATCAAACATATAAGGTGTGAAATCGTGTGTGTGTGAGTGAGAGAGAGTAAAATGAGTTAGATAAGCCCTGGATATCTACAATATTGGGAGCTTATCAACTATCTGGACACAACATCGAATACAACCCCCTACATGCGACTCGTGTATGTAGGGGGTTGTATTCGCTGTTGTGTCCAGATGTTGTGTCTCTAGTATTTTTGTTTGTAAAAATAAAGGTTTTGTGAAATTAGATATAAGTACAGAAAAGAATAAGCAACCTTCAATGGAAAATACTGATAAAGAGAGAAAAGAATAAAGGCCTTGATATTGACACTCTCATTTTCTCTATTAGCGCTTTTTTTTTTTTTTGTCTTTACATATAAAATACAATAACACTTCTCATAAAGAATAGTCAAGTGATGAGGCCTTTTCTCTTTCATTAAATGGGGGATTTGAGGTCCCCGTTGTTACCAGTGGATCATTGTTTCGGATTCTTGTTGCGGGATTTCCTACCTCCAGGTTAACAAATGAAAACGTCCAAAATCGGTGTGTTTTGGCCTAAAAAGTTGGTTGGCTTTTTTTTTTTTCATCTTTATTTGATTTTTTTTCGTGTTTTTTAGTTTTTCATCAACTTTTTGTGTTTTATTGGTTCGTCTCGGTGAGAGAAATAAAAAAGTAAAAAATTGGGATCAAATCATAATTTTTTTTGAATAAAAAAAAATATACGTCAAAAAGACAGTTTTTACACTTTTTTCGATCTTATTCAAAAAATTGAGAGTTCTAGTCATAATCTTTTACATCTTCAAAATTCTCTTGTTGAGACGAACCAATAATAATAAAAAAATCAATGTAAAACTAACAAACGCAAAAAAAAATTCAAATAAAGACAAAACAAAAAATTAAGTTGGCTTTGCCAAATCACCCAAACTAACGATATACTCCCTCCGTCTCCATTTATTTGTCTCTTTTGGGAGTTCGTGCCACTTTTCAATTGATTATATCTCGTAATATACATTGTTTTATATGATTTTGAAAACATTGTTTTATAGAATTAATTGAGATCTATCAAACAAGATCCATATTGAATATAAAATTCATTACCGATTAAAAGTTATAGCTTGTTTTTTATCCGGTTAGAATTGGACGAGAGACCAAAATTTGGGGACGGAGGGAGTACATAAGAGAGAAACAGGGACGCCAAGATTTGAACATAGAACTTGAGATGGAGGGAACAACAAAGGATGAATACCAACCCAATTGAAGTCGGAGCAATGCTTATATAGACAGACCCAAAAAAATTTAGGCTGTGTTCAGATTCAAACTCGAGCAAGACTTTTTCAACTTGTTTAAAATTGAGGTGGGACCCTTACTGTAAAATTGAAACCACACGACTCACTGAGGGGAGAGAGAGACAAATTGAGGTGGGACCCTTATGGTAAATCTCAACCACACTAAGCAAGGGACCCACTTTCTAAGGGATCCACTGAGGGGAGAGAGAGAGAGAGAGAGAGAGAGAGAGAGAGAGAGAGAGGTCAAATATCCTATGCAATTAATTTTTCTTTTTGAAATCATCTGACCAAAGATTCTTTTCTTAAAAATGATAAGTACACACC
The DNA here is from genome assembly GCA_022606695.1 of Vaccinium macrocarpon. Classification (NCBI taxonomy): domain Eukaryota; kingdom Viridiplantae; phylum Streptophyta; class Magnoliopsida; order Ericales; family Ericaceae; genus Vaccinium; species Vaccinium macrocarpon. The sequence continues at coordinate 3,476,411 of CM040173.1, forward strand.
CTCTCAATCACTCCTTACCACACCCTCTCTCACATGTGTGGTGGGGCTCACTTGGTGGGTCCCAGTGGGCTCCACCACACATGTAAGAGAGGGTGTGGTAAAGAGTGGTTGAGAGGGCGTGTACCTATCATTGTTCTTCTTTTCTCTTGCCAAGGGACCCACAAACAAGTCAAGTACTGTATAACTTAACCCAGTCAACAAGTTGGAAAACATTTTGCTCAGATTGGTATCCGATAAAGTGAAAACATCCCATTGTTAAGTCATCCCAACTTGCTCTGTAAGTTTACCTAGATTTGCCTTCAAAACCCATTGCAACAACCTCAACAAAGGCCTAAACAAAAAAGCTCAAGCTACATTACCTCGCCACAGCTGGTGAGTCAGTATTCACTCAATATTGATCACTTAAGTCTTTTTGGTATAGAACACACTCTTGCACAGCTCAACCACCAAACAAAACCACTGAATTAGATCTCAAAATCATCCTCCTCGCCGCCGACATCAAAGTCGGAGGCCCCTTTGTAGCGTTCAATTCCACTTGGTGTGAGGTAGAGGCGGTGTATACAACCTCCAATATGAGTTTTGGTTATGATTTCGTCACGGCGGTGGATACAGGGGCTTATGAGTTTCTAGTTCTGGTTTTGTATACATCGATGTAGATGCATATATATAGCTAATATTTTAAAAGGGAAAAAAAGCATTTTAATAGTAGATAGATCGATAAAATATGTATTCTAATAGAACGATTGTGAGTGATTCAAATCGTAGGATAAGATTACTTGTAACTACACAATAATTTTATAGTGTTTGATTCCTTCCCGTGGTTTTTACCCGTATTGGGGTTTTCCACTTATATCTGGTGTTCATTAGTTTAATTGTTTTTTGTTTGTGATTGGTTCATAATTGATTGATGTTATTTTTTATTGAGATAAAATAATCTAGCAAATTATAAAACCTAGGCGATCTAGGATTTTTCACCATTGCAGCGTTCAATTCCACTTGGCGTGAGGCAGAGGTGGTGTATACAACCTCCAATATGAGTTTCTGGTTATGATTTCGTCACGGCGGTGGATACGGGGGGCTTTTGAGTTTCTAGTTCTAGTTTTGTATACATCGATATATATATACATATAGATATATATAGCTAATATTTTAAAAGAGAAAAAAAAGCATTTTAATAGTAGATAGATCGATAAAATATGTATTCTAATAGTATTTTAATAGTTTTGAAAGGGACATTAATAAACAAAGTAAAAAATATTCATTGTTTATTACTTTCTCCGTTCCATAATATTGATTTCTTACGAAACTACGTGTAATTTTTAAACTAAAAAATAATGTACTTATAAACATAATTTGTTCATCACTATGGATTTTGTTTGATATATCTCGTTGTAAACTTTTAAACGGTGCGGAAAAAATTCAAAAATTATTTTATAGATGCATTATTTTTTAGTTTGAAAATTGCGCGTAATTTCGTAGGGGACCAATATTATGGAACGGAAGTAGTACCATTTTTTACTCAGAATTTACTTAGACTATTGGGATGCCCTTAGCTCAAGAATTTTAGATCATAAATCTCTGATATGCCAAAAACCTAGCACTATTCAACTCGCAATGTTTTGATGGCCTTTTTATTTCAATAAGTCTACAGACACACAAAATTTCACACCACAAACCACACCAATATGTGGGCCCCACACTTTTCTAATTAAAAAAAAAAAAAAACACACACACACAGAATGAAACTTACAGAATGACACATATTTTACGTTTCCAAATAGAGGGAGATACATAGACGACGAAAGAACCACCCTAGCCCGCCGCTACCGACGTCCAGCCTCGACGCCATATTGTCTTCCACCACCGGTGACCAACCTTGACGCCGTATTGTCTTCCACCACCGGCAACTAGCCTGACGCCATATTGTCTTCCACCGGGCGTGACCAACCACGACGCCAGTATTGTCTTCCACCACCCAAGAACTACTCCGACGCCATATTGTCTTCCACCACCGGCGACCAGCCCGACGCCATATTGTCTTCCACCACCGGCGGCAACCAAAGCTTGCAGCAACCCAACTGAACCCAGACGCGACCCCAACGCCGTAGCCACCACGAAGGTCTCTCTCTTTCTCTCTCGTCAACGTTGCTCGATCTCTCTTGAAAATCCTAAATCGTTCCTAGCAATTAGTGGCGTCGGGGCTCATCTGAATATGGCGTCAAGTCGGAATGGAGACACATCGGGTTGGTGTCGGGGCGGAATGGGGACGCGTTTGGGCTGTGTAGTGGCCCGGTGGTGGGGACGTCGGCGGTGGAGGCTGGTTGGTCCGATCTTCTTTGTTACCTTCGTCTCTCCGGCCTTCCCTGCGTTTAGAAACGTAAGATTGGTTAGAAGTTGTGTATTTTCATTTTCATTTTTTTTTTAATTTGAAAAAGGTAGGACCCACTTGTCACATGAGATTGGTGTGGTTTGTGGTGTGAAAGTTTGTGTGCCCGTAGACTTATTGTTTTTGTTTTTATTTTTATTTTTGTTATTAACAGTACAAGCTCACATGTGCCAGAACCTGTGTATTATGGGAAAAATTGTCTTGGATTGGACTTGATTGCAACTAACTCAACAGTTTATTGATGAAAAAAATACGCTAATTAAAAGTTTATACAGTATATAAAAATAAGAATTCATTTCGCCTTGCTAAAACTCAACACCGGACACAGTTATATTTTGAACAATCGGTGCACATTAGCCTTGCATGTATTGAATTAGTATTTTAAATACAATTGTGTCTGAAATTGTGTTACGAAAAATTATCTTGTTTTGCTTTTTTGTATCACAAAAGCACCCACTGAAGCAAGAAATGATACACCATGTCAGAGCGAAGCAAAGCAGAGCACAAACACAGAATTCCACTCTATAAAGCTTCCCCATTGTAACGCTAACAATCTGTCACCTACATCTCCCACACAGCTCCTCTCTCTCTCTCTCTCTCTCTCACTAGATTCCCCGTCCTCCTCTCCCTGAAAATCTCTCATCGCCGGAATGGCAAACAACCCGCCGGAGGGGTACGCCGACGAGTTCCTCGAGCAAATCCTAGCCATGCCACCGTACTCTTCCCTTACTGGTACCGACGGCGGCTCATCTCAATCCACGGAGTCTCAGCTCAGCTTCGCCGGCGGAGGCGGCGGAGGCGGAATGGGCCTCCAGCATCCATTTATTCCGTTGGGTTTGAGCCTAGACAACGGCCGAGAGGAAATCAACGGTGGAGGTTTCACTGGGAAGAGCGTGAGTGTCGATTTTACCCTTTTGCCCTTAGGGTTTGTTCGAGTTTCACATTTCTTTTGGATTGGGAGAAAGGGTGTGATAGAAAGAAAAAATCCCCGATCAGAAGATATCATTTTTTTAAAAAAAATTTCTCTCCATTTCTTGCCAAAGTACTCAATATAAATGGTTGATTTGGCGAGAAATTCTATTCCTTTCTATTTTTTCTACCTCTTAAATGCTCTCAATCCAAAGGGGCTTCCAGTGTAGATTGGTTGAATATGAGAAGAGTTTAGAGAGTCACTGGTTGTGGTGTTTATTTTTTTTCAGGAGAGAGAGGCTATGAACATGGGGAATTTGTTTCCTGTGTTTGAACATTTGCAGCCTCATTCTGTGCGCCAATCCGTTTCTCACCAGGTTCATATACTCTCTCTCATTAATTCCTAGTTACTTTCACATACACAGAGTAACATTTTAGTATATATTACTGTAAATGGTTTTCATACAGAGCAACAAATATGTATGCATGTTGCTGATATGTTGATTTCCTTTGGTGTAAATAAGATCTTGATCTGAGTTGTTCTTGGTACGTAATAGAATGAAATTTGATCGATTTCTACATGAGAGCCACGCGGGTGAGATTACAAACGAAAAGCCCTTCATGACTTGCTATGCTAATTACTATTGTGAAACTCCATTTTTCTTGAATTTCTATTTACTGATTTGGGACTCCAAAATTAGCAAATATGTATATTGGAATGTCCTTGTCGGAGTATATTTGCTTCTCACATTGGGCAATTAGCAATAAATCTTATGTGGACTTCAGTTGTAACATTGTATGCATTTGTAAATGTTATGGCTATATGAATTTACTTTGTATGTTTGTTCACGATTTTACGTTGTATGCATTCTCACACATAAATATGAGAGACTATATTAGGTCTCCTTTTTTAAATGTTATGGCTACAAGAATATATTTTGTATATTTATTGGTGATTGAGTTGCTGTTGGTACATGAAAGCATGAAAATGGTTTTTTTTTTTTTTAATCTGTCTGGCCTGTGGGGGGACTAATAGGGATGAATGACGATTCACCATTACCTATATGGACAGTATAGTGAAGCTCCTATATATGTACTTCTAACGTCATAATTTGCAATTGTTTTGGGGCTTCGAATAAACATGAACAATAACTGGTCCTGCGGAAGCCAGTTCTACACTGAAGCTTATGATTTATGACGCATTAAGTTATCTGTTTGGGGTTTTGCAGTATAATATTCAGAACTTGGATTTGTAATTGCCACCTGCATGTGGATTGTTTTTGCAGGCTTTTCATGGTCAACCAACCCCCAGCACAACAGTCTCTGTGCCACATCCACCTTCCATCCGCCCAAGGGTGCGAGCTCGACGTGGGCAAGCCACAGATCCCCACAGTATTGCTGAGAGGGTAATTTGAGTAGCATAAGTATAAAAGCTGTTTAGGGAGCATAAGTATAATTAAAAGCTGAAGGAGTTGTCCCAAAGAAACAGAGTAATACACTGAAAAAATATGTATGATCATTCACCATTTAACACATATATGTTTACCTGTATGTTGAACATTAGAATGACGTTGGATTATCTGCTTGAATGAAGGGTTTCAAGTACTTTTTCCATGTAACTAAAAAAGTAGGATTTGTAGCTCCATGTTTCTGTTTCTGTCCATCTTTTCTTTGCATTGAGAGCTTTTTTTTTTCTTCCTCTTTGCAGTTACGCAGAGAAAGGATAGCAGAACGGATGAGGGCTTTACAGGAACTTGTTCCCAGCTGCAACAAGGTCTGTGCTATTTCATAATTGTCAAAGAAATTTTCTTTCCTTCATTTGTTATTCAAGGCCATCACAACCTGCATTTAAATTTACGCTTTTGCTGACAATGGAATAGATTGATCTTTCTTATGTGATCCTATGAACGAATATGGGATATTGCCCAGATTGTTTTCTTGCTGAAATAAATACTTCTTGACAATGTTGACGTGGGTAGACATCCTTTTCCCTTTAAGCTAGGAACTTTTATTTTTATTTCTGGGACTAGGAAATCAACAAAATTACCAGGGCAAGCCAGAGATGAAGCCGATTTTGCTATATCTGTACTAAGGAAAATAGTACTTCGTAGGTCTTGGTAGGCTTATGACTGACTGACCAGTAGGAGTAAAACTTGTTTTTGGCATGACACCATTTTGGCTGTGTTTGTAAGCCTTAAAACTTTTTTCACATTGTCCAAGTGCGAATTTGTCTGTACTGCCTGCTACTTTTGACTTGGGAGTGACCATTTTATTGAAACTTCTTGCTTTGAAGGTCCAGGGTGATACTACTTAAGAAATTTATCATGATGATGACTCTTTTAGATTATTTGCTTTGTCATTGTGAAAGTAGCTATTTTTCAATGATAGTGGTATGAATAGACTTCACTCTAAATTCGTGGTATTGTTACATTGAATATTTCTGCAGACGGACAAGGCTGCCATGCTTGACGAAATTCTTGATTATGTGAAGTTCTTAAGGCTTCAAGTCAAGGTAAAACAGTCCCTTGTAATGGCTCAAAGTGGTAATCAAGTAAATCAATATCATTACATCTGTACATAATTGACCTACATGTATTCTCAAGGATGACTTAGTTGTTTATGGGCATTTCCCCTCGTAATTTATGTAATTTTCAACCAACCAGACATAACTTAGTCTTTCCTTGAATATGGAATACAACCTAATTGTTTACTTGGCCAAATCGTGCTCTTCTGTGGTATTGAAACATTTAATGAAACTGCAGTTGTCATAACCAGCTTCAACTTTCTGGTATAAAGTCACTAACTTTTAAATACCGGCTTTTAATATTAGAGAAATCTTTGTACGCTGTTAATTTATAGGCCGTGGAAAACTAGGTTCTATTTCTGAGACGGACTCATTTACCTGAAAACTTTACATGAGTGGAGGAGTAGGGGTTGGTGGTTTTTGGGCATGCGTGGGTAGTCATCTCACGTCTGGTCTAACGCCGTTTCAGTCACTTTATCTTGTTTACCACATGTAACTAATCTTACATACTTGAGGTTTACCTATGTAACATGGTCTGATATTTTTTACCTACTTTATGGTCAGGTTCTGAGCATGAGCAGGTTAGGTGGAGCTGGTGCTGTGGCCCAACTTGTGGCCGACGTTCCACTAACATCAATTGAGGTCAGAGGACATAATGAAAACTAAATTTCAATTGTCAAATAATACCTTTGGATAAACAAATGTATCATGATTTCTCAGATAACCCTTGGTAACAAAATCCTCTTTCCAATGCATAGGGAGATAACAGTGGTGGGTGCAACCAGAATGCCTGGGACAAGTGGTCAGATCATGACGTAGAGCAAGAAGTGGCTAAGCTTATGGAAGAAGATATGGGGGCCGCCATGCAATACCTGCGATCTAAAGCACTTTGCGTCATGCCCGTTTCCCTTGCTTCACTAATCTACCCTACAATCCCACCCGATGCCCCAGAACTTGTCAAGGCCGAACGGCCTGAACCAAATGGCCCATCATAGACCTTTAACCAATCGCACGTGCCTACAAGGACTCCACACGGCCAAAATCCCACTGGTTTTATTCATATAAATCTCCTTGGCCTTTTGAGTTAATGGAATCAAAGTCAGATCCCACCATTTTGGCTTATTATCCCCTGAAGAATAGAAAATGAAGAGAGTTCAGTGCTTTTTTGCCGCGGTCAAGCAAAGGGGGAGATTTTCAATGTTATCTTGGCACATTGAGTACTCAAGACTTTTGCTTGGTAGAAGTGGGACATAGGAAAAGCCATTGAATTTTTAGTACTTAATGATATAGAGGAAACAGTTGGAATGACTTTGGCCAAGTCATGTTCAGGAATGATGTTTCGGGTTTTTGCTTTTGGTTAGTGGGTTGATAACTTAAAGATCTTGAGCTTTTGTTGTATCTGCACAATGGTCCTATGTTGTACTATTACTCCATAAATTATGCGATTGCTTTAGTTGGACTCCTGGATACTGTTGATTTCTGTCTCTCTCTTTGATAGATATTGTTGTTGTAATAACTTTTATTCACAAATATTATTCTATCACATAAATTATTAGAACGTATTCATATAGAAAACAGGAGTATGAGAGAAATAGAGAAAATAGTAAAAATAAGACGGATGTTGCCTGTGAGAATGAGAGTCGTGTAGTCGCTGTTTTAAAGCTAATATCCTTCCCTCGTGAAGGTTCCACCGGAGTTTGCTAGCCCCAAGAGTAAACCCAAGCGCTCATAAGCATTCCTCATCCGATGTTCACGACTATCGAGAGGTTTGAACGAGTCACGAACCAAATTGCCCAATTCTATAGAAAATAGTATAGAAATCTTTTAAAACTCTATTTCATTATTTGTGTACTCTCCATATACTTTTTCTACTCTTTCACTATTTTACATACATCCCCCATATATAGAGGTTAATGTATGATACTCCTTAATAATAATAATAATAATAATAATAATAATAATAATAATAAATCCACTATTAACTTTTGTAAATGATATTTATACACAATAAGTTTTGTAACGGAAAATAGTTTAACATACAATAAACTCTATAACGGTAAAAGAGGTAAATATTGGTAATTAAATTGAGGAGCAATTATTTTATTTTTATTAAAATGTTTCAACAGTTGTATGTGTTTTTGATATGGAAAACGCGATGAGTACACCATATAGGCACACTAAATGCATGCCAAGCTAACTCTTCTAGGTAAGAATTAAACTTTTCCATGTAAGAGTTAAACTCTTTCATGTAAGAGTCAGTTTGGTGCACATTTGGTATGCGTGCATGGTGTACTCATATCATTGTTATTTTGATATTCGAGGGAAGGAGAAGAGGTGTCATTGAGCGGCTCACCACGCCTTGCAATTGCAAGGTTACAAATTCCCGCACTTCAGCTGTTGGCCTTGCCATTGCCGCTGGTGATACTCATGCACCTCAACTAATTTCAAGACTTGACTTTGCAATTTTGAGACTCCGAAATTAGCCAGCTTCGTTATCATTTTACTTGGGTTATTTTGTATAGAAATGCTTGAAAATATTTTGCTTGGGTTATTTTTTTTTATTTTATATTAATGCTTGAAAACGTGTCTTTTTGTCATCAACTTTTCACTGATTAGTGTAGAACCTCCTCCATTTTAAAAAACATTGACTGGTCTACAATATGAGAATTTAAAAATGCATTTTTTTTAAATCATAAATTTTTAATAAATTTTAAAAAACTCATTGATATCTAAGTAACTTGAAGCAAAGAAAATTGAAATTCTCATAAGAATTACTCCATAATTTTTGCGTTTTCGTTTTACAGACCAAACAATATGTTTAGGAGGGAGGTATTAGCAATTTTTTTTGTGTGCAACTTATGACTAATCATATTACAATTGCTCCAAGCTAAATCAATTTTTATGAACGTACTCCAACTTTTAGTAGTTAGTTTTAACAGCAGCAACGAGCAATTTTTACTCTTACAATACTACTTCTTTTCGACCTTCAGAACTTTGAGGTTTAGATTTAATACTTTGCTCATTTCATTGCATTTCACAAAAAAAAACTTAAAGATTTAATGAAAACTAAATTTCCATTGTCAAAAAAATACATTTGGATAACTTAATGTATCATTATTTCTTAGATAACCCTTGGGTAACAACTCGTCTTTCCAATGCATAGGGAGATAACAGTGGTGGATGCAACCAGAATGCCTAGGATAGGTGGTCAGATGACTTTATGCAAATTAGGTCGATAGATGGATGCCACTCGGATGTTGAGCGACATGATAGAGCAACATATATTTTCAGTTGTTGTAACGTATACTATGTTAGTGGATGCATTTTGCAAGGAGGGAAAGACAAACGAAGCAGAGGGCATACTTGCGGTCATGGTTCGAAGAGGTGAGGAACCAATGTAATCACTTGTAATGCACTTATGGACGGATATTGTTTACGACACGTGGACAAAACAAAAGAAGTATTCAAATCGATGGTGGATAGGGGCCTTCACCTTGACATATGTAGCTATAATACTTTGGTCAATGGGTACTGGAAAGAGGAGGAATATAGACGATGCCATTAATTTATCTCTTCCGAAGAAAGCTTGTAAAGGTTAAAACCTGTTGCTGCCTGATGTTGTATCTTACTCAGTTTTGTTAGATGGCTTTTTTAAGAACAAGGAAATTGTCAAGGCAGTAGAGGTGTTTCATTCAATGCAAGATCACAGTATAACTCCTAATATTGTGGTTTATAATATCCTCAGGAAATTGAAGATGCTCGAAAACTTTTTAGTTCCACATCAGCTAAATGTTTGAAACCAGATGTTAAGATTTACGCCGCAATAATCAGTGGACTTTGTAAGGTGGCCCTGCGGGATGAAGTGGGGAGTTATTCTTGCAAATGGAGGAAGATTATGGGTGCCCACCAAATGATAGTGACTTGCAATATTGTTGTTCGGGTTCGGGCATATTCCTGAAGAGGGGCCGGAGAGAGACGCAAGGCTATGATACTTCTACAAGATATGATCAATAGGAATTTCTCACCAGATGCATCTACCATGTTCACGTTAATCGGGAATTGTGATTATCTCGAAATGATCCAGAATCTTGTGTGAAGGGATAGAAAAACCATGTCCAATATTGCAAGGGAATTACTTTATTTTATCAAAGTACGAATGGTTATGTATGGCATGCTAGGAATGCCGAAGTTCTATGTTCTATTGCAATGTTTTTGTTTTGTTTGTGACAAGCTTTAACGTTTATCTTCTTCTCCTACTCCTACTACTTTCTTTCTTATTTTCCTACATTCTCAGTGTTTCTTTGTTATATTAATATCAATCGTCTGTTGGATATGCTTTATCATTTTAGCATGTGAGATATGGTTATCTACTTCTATTCCATTATCAGTCGGTGTGAAGTGAATTGTTGACTTGGGAGGGCCGTGGTTGTGGATAGTTATAGGACCTTTTGAATCAAATATCAAGAGAGATAGACGAGTGATGGGGAAAGAACATATGTGATTTTGAGAATTTGTAGTAAACCAATTCTTTAGAGAAAAGGAAGTCGCATTCGGGGGCTTGTAGTGAGCTTACTTACTATAGGTCTCGAGGCTGGCCTTGACATTTCAGGAGCTAGCTTAAGACGGAATTTGAAAATGGAGACCCTTAAAAATGCTAGCGAAATAAAAAGTTGATAAACACCATTTCAAAACTGCAAGCATGTATTTAACATGGAACACCCCCCAAAAAAATAATAATAATAAAAAATAATAATAATAATAAATTAAAGTATCTAATTTATTACTGGATTTGCTTGGAAGCATTGAATGACTTCTTTTGTAGCATTGCTGTTGCATTTTTATGTATCTTCATTTTCTGTCATTTTTTTTAGGTCATTGATTCCTTTCAATTAAAGGAAATTAAAAAATAAAAAAGTTAAAAATAGTTTACTAAACACAAAAATTAATTCCAACCATACAGACTTTTTTGGATTATTTTTATTTTTATTCAGAAAAAGTTCACATTTTTTATTTTGTGATTTTCATTGTTGATACGCACTAATAATATGTAAAAAAATAATGGACAAATTGACGTACGGGAAAAAAAATTTAAACAAAGATCGATAATCCAAATCTCAGTCTTACCGAAATGTGACAAATGTTAATATCGGGTTGAATTTTCCTTTATTTTATTTTTTAGATCAAAGTTTTTCAAAAGATTTTAGCACCCAAGTGCTAAAATTATGATATCTCAAATCAAAAAATGAAATGGTTTCGTGTATCGTTTTTTGATTTTTTTCACACCAAATTAAAGTATTCGAGGAGTACTTTAATTTGGTGAAAAAAATTGAAAAACGATATACGGAATCACTTTATTTTTTAATTTAAAATATCATGATTTTAGCACCTGGGTGCTAAAATCTTTTGAAAAACTGGGTCCAAGTGTCCATACTAGTTTGTACGCCCCTTGATTCCTAAGACATTTAATGACTGAGTAACCATTTAAAGCCCTTAGGAGTTTTTATTTTTTGCTAGCGGTGAGAGTCGAACCTGCGATTTTCTAAGGTAAAATTCCTTACTTCTTGTTATGCTATCATATGGGGTTGGTTTGGTCTTTAAAGAACATAGAATTTTAAGGTTGGGTGGACGAATAGTAAAAAAATCACAATATTTAAAATTTGAACATATTTTACAAAAAAATAGTCATTTATTTATGCCAAGGCAGACAAACCTAGATAAGCTTTAAAACTTTTTTAAAAATATATTACGGAGTATCGTAATTCTCATATACTAGGATTTCAAGAGTGGATGTGCTGTCAAGTGTCAACTGATAATCCGTTAAGTTTGGCAAAGGCTTTATAGTGGGAGTGAGAAGGGAATGATGAATTTTTTTGGGGGGGGGATAAATTGTTAACCATAAAAAAAAAATAGAATACGAGCAATTTTTTTAGAATGATCGCTGAAGGTATTCAGTGTTTTTTATCAATTACGTCGGGGTAGGATTGTAAATAAATTGAACTGTTCATGAAGTATTCAAGACTCGACTCGGTAAAGACTCGTTCAAGTTAGATTCGAGTGTTAAACGAACTGAACTAGAACATCATTCTTAGACTCGTTTAATAAATGAGCTAAACTATTCAGTTCAATTAGGCTTGCAAATTTAGAATATATATATATATATATATATATATATATATATATATATATCATTAAAAATTCAAATTTAACCTTAAATATGTATGAACTCTATATACATAATAAGAATTTTATAACTTGTAGATACATAAATTTATAAAAAGTATTATAAACTTGATAATATGTTTTTATAATTATATCAGTAACTATACAGTCAGGGATAGTTACAGTTCAAGATTGTCCGGACGAAACATTTTCCGATCATATTTTAATGATCGAATCGTCTAATGTGTTTAAAACATATTTTTAAAGGTCGTTACGAGAAATAATCATAAAAAAAAACCGGGAAGGGTTTCATCCGAGTAATTTTCAGTAAAACTGAATTTAATAATAAACTACTCGGAGGAAGCTCTTCCCGATCTTCTTTTTTTTTGATGATTTCTCCTAGAAGCCTTTAAAAATACGTTTTAAACACATTGGACGGCTCCGATCATCAAAATTTGATCGGGAAATTAAAGGTGTGGATGGTGTAGACTTTAAGAGTATTGGACTAGAACACTGGTATATAATTATATATACAGAATTATTTACGTACAAAATAAAAATTTATTTGAAGTTTTAGACTTGTAAAAGAGCACAAATATCTAAAATTTTTGACTCGTTAAGACTCGTAAAACAATTTTAGTTCGACTCAAACCTAGACAAACTCGGCTAATTAAATTTTCATTGAATTTGATCTTAGCTCGAGTTTGTTTAAAAACTTAGAACAAACTTAAATTCTAAACAAAAATGATAGAGGTATAACAAGAGTGTAGATCCCACGCACACTATCCACTCAATTATGTGTGGAATCCACACCCTGCGTAAGTTTGTTACAGTCATGTTTGAGACTTTTGTTATATACCTATTATTATTATTATTATTGATATATTCTAAAATTTGGTTCGACTTGGCTCGTATACACAGCGTAGCAGCAGTGTAGAGTTCAGAAAGAATGAGCTACCCAGTCTCGCTGTAGGAAAGGCGTTACCTGTTTGGGACTTCCATGACCTAATTTAAATCATCTCTCTCTCTCTCTCTTGTTGGGCAAATCCTCACGGGAAAATGGCGCACGGTGGCTACGGCAAGCGCAGGGTCGCCAGCCGGAAACCTAAACCGGTGGGCGCCAGTAGTAGTCGACGCTCCAAAGGACTGAGCGTCGACAAGAAAGCAAAGCCTAAGCCCAAGTCCGTCTCTATCAAAAATCAGATTCGATCCATCGAACGTATGCTCCGTAAGGTTAGCCTCTCTCTCTCTCTCTCTCTCTCTCTCTCTCTCTCTCTCTCTCTCTCTCTCTCTCTCTCTCTCCAAACAGTCACTAGACCTCAGTATCCTTCAATTGAATTTGCTTTGCAATTATCCCTCGCTCGTGTATGTACGTTAATATACATACAAATATCCTTCAATCTCTCTATGTGGGGAAGTAAGACTAAAATTATGCGATATATGATGTTTCTTTATCGAAGTTGCTGTACATACTGCTATAAAGTGAAGAGCACTATACTTTTGGTGTTGCAAATTTTGAAGCCCTATCAAACAGTAAATTGTGGTGCGGTGGCAAAGCTTGAAAATTTAGAATTAGTTGATAACATCCAAAGTCTCAAATTTGACATGAAAACATAGTGAGTGTCTTTTCAGAATACAGGAATTGTTTCTCACTGCAAACGAGGGGGTGTTCCACTAACTAGTTTTTTTCAGGTCTTCCTCTCACAATACATCACATAAAAATGTGTGAAAACAAAAGTCAAGGTAGTTTTAAACAAAGCTCCCTTAGTTTAACACTCTTCTTTCTTGTTAATCTGTGACCAAATTTGGTCCTTGTAGATAAAAAATTGTGAGGTGTTACTAGTGCCGCTTAAGTATGGAATTATACTAGAGAATCTCCAATCCTTACCCTTTTTCTACCCAAACCTAGAATTTGGGTGAAACCACTTAAAGCTCATCTCCAATGTCTTACCCATTTGCCCACCCATTGTCGTTCTACCCTTTTTCTTACCCAAATGAGGGGAGAATCAAAGCCATACCCATTTTTTTCAACACCTCTCTTCACTCGTTAGTATTTACAAATGTGCCATTTTGATTCAAATTTTGGAGGGAAAGTCTATAAAGCAGTAGATTTGGGTTAAAAAAAGGGTGTAGCATTGGAGAATACATACCCAAATTAACCTTTTGACCCAAAATTCCTCCCAAATTTGGGTTGAAAAATGGGTTAGGGGTGGAGATGCTCTAAGGGTGGTAATAGCAAGTTGAGGGGCAATATGTCTATCCGCCACTGCTGTCAAACTTTGATTCTTCTACAACTCCACAACTCCATTTGTTCATGAAACAAAAACGAAAGAGGCTGTTTGTTTCTTGCTGTTCTAAGGAACATAAAAGGAGATTTTATCATTTTTAAAACCAAAATTTTGATTATGCCTTTAATCTTAGAACGAGTTTTCATTTTGGATTAAGTGGCCCTCCCACCAAACGCTTTCATTTACTCCTAAATGCCTTATGATCGTAACCTCTCTCTCCTTACTTCTGCTGTAATTAACTCCAGAACTTTTCTACTTTCACAATCGATCCTTATTAGGTAATACTTTATACAAGTTGTATAGATTCCAGCTACGATTGATTACTTTATGGAAATGGCTATGTTATTATCGAAATGATTGTGTTATAGAAGACTATGCACTAATAGCACAAAATGTCTGATCGGATGGACCGTAACCATATTTTGTAGGAGGGAAGTCCTATGGACTTTGAACAGATTTGCTTCTATGGACTTTGAACGGATTTGCTTCTGGCATTTTTTATTGACATGCCAGAACCAATTGAAGTCTAATAGGAAATCAATCTATTTCTGTCTATTACTTTCTAGATTCTGACTTGATGTTTTCTGTTATGTTCTCGTATATACTTATAAAGGATCTTCCACCTGAAGTTAGAGAGGCTCAAGAGAAGAAGTTGGACGGGTTCAAGAAACAACAGGACATTCACAATCGTCTTGCTGTTGAACGTAAAATATTTCTCCGTGACAGAAAGATCAAGTTTTTTGGTAAAGATTTACGTTTTGTGTTTACCAAAGTTGTTAGATTTTCTTGCCAAATTTACGTTCACTGAGTTGCACAGTATCTTAGTTTTTGACATGACTGTTGGAACTATTATTTGCTGTGTTTAGAGAGAAGAAAGATTGAGCGAAGAATCAGACGCCTGGAGAAAATGCAACGCACTTCATCTGGTCAGTCCCAAGAGGCAGAGATTGCTGAGCAGCTATCTAAGCTGAAAGAAGATCTTGAATATGTTAGGGTATACTAAAAATTAGAAACTCTGCTACCTTTACCTTTTTCTGAATGATAATTTATGTGGCATACTTGTAAAAATTGCCTATGCATGACCATAAACAAAAGAAAGAGGTTTTGTTGTTGAATTGATCTGGCGTCGCCGAGAACAATTTTGTATCAAATCACCTTAGTCCAATCTAAGAAATATCAATAATTGGTTTGCAATTAGCTTGGCTCGTGTCAATCCTAAATGGGCTAGACGATTGGGCCATGGAATTTTCCGTCTTCTCTCTCTCTAGTTTGGCTTGAAGCCTGGTTTCTTATCTTACAATTAGCAACCTTGGATGCTATGAGTCTTTAGGTTCCAATCCTCAACTTTGAAGTCGAACATCGAATAGGATTTGTTCCTTTATGCCATAATGTTACTTTTAGCTATCCTGTACTTAGAATTAAGATATACGCGGTTCAGCTTATGGATAACGTGGATGTTTAATATGAAATTGCAGTTCTTTCCTAAGACTGAGAAGTATGTAGCATTATTCATAGGAGGTGATGAGACAGACATGGTTGATAGAAGAAATAGATTGCGCAAGCAGATCAAAGCCAACATAATTGCTGCTGCAGCAAGTGGGAAGGATCTTGAAGGTATATTCTTTCTATGACTTCTTCGAATTGATATCTATTATGGAACTCAGCTATTTCGATTGAGGTGGATCTTGGGATTTAATTACCACTGGCTGTGCGCTGAAGTGTAACTGTTGCATTTCTTTATTGCACCTTCCAGCGCAGATTATTATATTTTTGTAATGCATGATTCAGGCATCAAAGAAACTCTCTCGTTGATCTGTTTCTTTAGGATACCTCTTTCAGACCTCTTTCTTTTGTCAACTTTATGCAATAAAAGTTGGTTTTGAAGTCTGGATATAAGCCCAAGGAATGACTATCTATGGTGCTTCTTTCGTTCCTTTCATTTTTCTCTTGTTTCTTTTAGTTAGCTTTTCTTTCTTTGCTGGGGGTGGTGGTTCGTGTGTTTGAGTGCTGGTTTTGGGGGTTTGGTGAAAGTGGAAGAACATCTAAACGTGTCACCAGCACCAGATGTTGAGGTGGCTTTGCCACTTCTGTAAAGCGAGTTGAACTGTTAATCCTTGTGCTGACGCATAACTTTTGTTTAATGTACAAGAAAATTTTGGAATATGCACATATTCCCATGTTTTATTCCTGAATCGTTGAGTTCCGTACTTTCCGCGCACAATTCATCCCACTTAAGCTTCTATTTGTCAGAAGATTGGTAGTTTCTTTTCTCTTCATGACAAAAGGTATAACGCCATAGGCATAGCCTATGCAAAGTGAAAATTTGGAAACTAATCACTGTGTTCATTTCACATTTTGAAAAAAAATTCCAAAAAGATTCTTTCCCCATCTCTCATCTCTCCAATCATTAATCACGTTTATCTCTCTACTCATACCCCTTTCTCCAATCATTGATTCTCATTTCTCTCTCTATCTCTCTCCAATTATTACACTTCTCTCTAATTATTATTATTTTTTCAAAAACCCATCCAAACACTATCTAAAAAATATTTCTCAAAATATTCTTCTCAAAACTCTCAACCAAATAAAGTGAATGTTCTTTTGTATCATGTAGTTATTTATGTTGTCCTTGCCTAGCCCTATCCCCTTTTGTATTTTTAGCTCTTATAATTATATTTTATTATAATTGCCGGGCAGGCCCGTCTACGTTGTGTTGTATTCTTTTCTTACATTTATATTGGAGCTTTCGACCCCAATCTTAACAAAGAAAAAGAAAAAAAATTCTCTGCACGCATCACAAATTGAGGCTTTTCTACTTGTTACCTGAGTTTGTTCTTGCTACTCAGGGAAAACTCTATATGAGTGGTCATTTTCTCTTTCCCCAATTCTATGTTGTATATGTCCTTACCTTTTAGTTTATCTGAGCTTTTGTTAGTTTACCAAGTTATCTTGGGGCTAGTATTTGTTGATGCTTTTCTTTTGGACATCCATTAACAGAGACAGGAAGCGAGGATGATGGGCTTTTGGATCTGAGTGAGGATGATTTCTTCTTAGCTGGAAGCTCCAGCGATGAAGCTGAGGCAGATGATGAGTGGACAGATAGAAGCGCCAGGTATACTCTGTATGCTACATCCATGGCTCCACTCCAAAATTGCTGGCCCATCTTTCTATTTTTGGGTGTGCCAACAGCCAAGTAGCAAGTCCTCTTTGAAAAATCGAAAGTGTAGAAGTTTTAGTTTCACAAAAGTCTTACTTACCAATGGATGTGAATGTACAGTGACAATATTGGAAATTGATCCATTTTAACTTCTAAGATTATTGCATCTCTCTTATAGAGTTGGTTACCAAAAAAAGCTAAGTTTTGATAACAAAAAAATGTATTAAGAAATTGTACTATGTGCAATGAGGAAGGGTATTACATTCTAAGAGGCACCTACCCAAATGGAGGCGGCCTGTCTTGTCAGACCACCGTGCCAGACACAGACAACCAACGGACACGCTTAAAAGGTTGTCGGACACTTCTTGAGTGTCTTAGTTAACAAAATAAGCATATAATATCTTAGTGACACATCTCGTTGACACTTGGATACTTCTTGAATCCTCTGAAAACCCCTATGAGATGATTCTTCTCAGATTAACAATGATCTGCATTTAAGGAAATGCAGTAATGCACGCTATGTAGCATTCAATACTTCCATTAAGTGGTGTTCTTGTCCACCGAACTTAGAACCTTTCTTACCTCAATGCTAGAAAAATTTAATGCCCATATAGATAATCCTCAATTACAAAGGGTTTCGTTGCGGTTTCTCTTATTGTGTTAAATGCCTGTATTACCTTTCTGATATTGCATTTTCATCTGTAGACTTTGGTGATCTTAGATGTATATCATTTACTTTGCAGGGAGCAAGCTTCTAGTGCTTCTGGCAAAGCAGCATCTGGCATGTCCAGCGACGAAAGGAATCAGGTTTTTCTTTCTTCCCGTTAATATTGTTGCTATAGTAAGATCTGTGAAGTTATAGTCCACACTAACATACTTTTCTTCTTTTGTGAATTTTTGTAGAGGCAGATCTCTGCTCGAGCTCTGATGCCGCCTCCTCGGCCATCAACCAAGTCGTTTTCAAACTCAGATCGCGGTAAATCAAGGTTTGGAGGTTCATCAAGTAAGAAACAACCCTCATGGAGGGCTGAGATGTCCACATCTGGTAACACATCCAATAGCACGAGTGAATCTTCCTTCAGAAACAGGGGATCCTCAGATTCACGAACAGGGCATAGCAGTAATTTGAGTTCCAACTCTGATGCTCACAAACCCAGAAGAAAAAGGAGGCCTAAGAAGAAAAGGCAACAGGTGAAGTTCTTTGACAGTATTTATGACATTCTTGTTATGAGATGTTGGCTTCATATCGTTAACATATTGGTCATGTTGCACGCAATGGGTTATGTTGATTCTAGCTTGCACATTTGTACTATGCTTTGGTCTCATTGCTCTTTGACATGATTAAAAATGAGTTGTTCCTCTTCCAAGACAGGTATATGATTTTCTGATGTCCGATAGCAAATGTCATCTTCATTTTAGACATTGGAAATGAAATCATGTAATTCTATGTGAGACTAGCAGAATATGCTGGCTTTGTGTGTAAATAAGAATAGGGGAAGGGGGAGAAGGAAGAGGGTTGGAAGGATCCCTTTTAGACCGACCCTAAGAAGAAAGAAAGTGGAAAGATATTGACTCCCACTTTAGGGGAAAGTTAGAGCATCACAAAAATTTATTGATTCAAGAATCCCGCTAAGATGTATAGGGGAATAAAGAATGTCAAATGTCACAACTGTAACTTGTTCAAAATTCCAAACTGCACCTATAGTGGTAAACCTTTCAGTTAAGTGTGACTGTAATACTCTAAGACTGAATACTAACTTTTCTCTCCTCCTTCGACTGCCTTTGGGATATGCAAGACAACTCCAAGTCTCCGACCTAGCTTTGGCAAACACTTTTGCCAAAAATGAAAGAATAGCGAGGAAATGAAAAATCTTTGGGACCAGCTGCACCTCTCTTGTTTAGTATTCCATTTGGCAGCCCTGTATTCTTTTATTGATGGATGATAAGTTAATTGTGCTAGGAACTTAAGGAGACTAATGAAAGAGATTGAAATTTGTCAAGAACAAAGGCAAAGCCAAAAGGACATGGATCTTGATGGCCGGAAAATATACGTGCTAGTTAACCTGATTCATCGATTTACTCCTTTTTGGTTCTGCATTTGTTGGGTTGATATGGAAAACTCATAATTTTGCCTGAAGATTGCTGAAATTGGAAATGCTGTTGTGTTTTTCACTTGTTTTTATGGTATATGGAAGTAAATATTCTGCATCCTTTTGGGGGGTTATATAGAGATTTGTCTTCTAATTTCCGGATCTACCCGACAGAAAATTTTACCTTCAAAAAGATTTGCGTTTTCCTTAGTCATGTAACTCACTCTTCACTTTTCTTCTTTGTAGACAGGCATGATCTGATAAACCCTTCTGATACAAATCCATTAGTCAAGTAACTCACTCTTCACTTTTCTTCTTTACACACAGGCATGATCTGATAAACCCTTCTGATACAAATCCATTACCAATTGAAGCAGTTCATCGGATGTTGAAGAATGAAGCACTTTACAGCTTGGTTAAACCAACGCCTTGTTTATTTTATTTCTCCTTAAACAGGTACTCAGGACACTTTTTGTGCTCTATAATTTCCATTTGATGTCCATGCCCCCTCCTGTGAAGCTAGGGTTTATCGATAAAATCCTATTTGTATTTTATTAGGCAAGTTATATTTTGTGACGTGGGCATAATGTTTCAGTTGCAGAACTCACTTCTTCATGTAGCTTGTCCGTAAATTATTTGGAAAAAATTCAGTTTCTTAGAAGGCAGTTATTACAATCAATTATGCTAGTCCCAATTGCCGGAAGGCATAGTTTTCAAAAGATTTTAGCAACTCAAATGCTAAAATCAAGTTGATTTTAGCAAATGAGTTCAGCAGGTGCTAAAATCATGGTTTTGAAATCAAAAAATGAAGTGGATCCGTGTATCTTTTTTCGATTTTTTCACACCAAATTAAAGTACTCCTTGTGTACTTTAATTCGGTGTGAAAAATTCAAAAAATAATACACCGGAAACACTTAATTTTTTATTTGGAATACCATGATTTTAGCACCTTCTAAACCCATTTGCTAAAATCATGGCTGATTTTAGCAACTGGGTTGCTAAAATCTTTCGGAAAACTATGCCTAAATTATATTATAAACTTGATTGGATTAATGTATTTAATAGTCTACATATAGATATTTTCCTGCTGATAAGCATGTGTCGTAGTATATTCATTGAGCTCTAGTACATGTGGAGAACTCAAATAATTTGATTAGTTTGAACATATTTGGGGAAATTACATTAAACCCCCTCCAACTATTGCTCATACACGAGTTGCCCCCTTCAACTATTGACTCAAACACTTAACCCCCTCCCACTATATGCATGTGTACGAGTTGCCCCCTTGCCGTCAAAAAACAAGAACCCATTGACAGAATCTTAATAAAACTGTTACCCTCCATTCCTTCCCTCCATATTCACCATAACCCATGCCATCGTTAAGCCCTAAAACCCATCCTTCACAATAGATCAGGAAGATATTGGAGGAGACAAAGTGGAAATCCATGCCGAATGCCCTGAGTAATTCAATTGGAACATTGAAAATTGAGCTATTTTACATCCTAGAATTGATTTCGGTTGAAGAAATCTCTGGAGCATGTCGCTAAATTGTTTCATGTCGGTGCAGATCTCGCAAAAATAGGTGGAGGACGAACCGGGTTTGGTTGTGTGGTTGGTTTGACATCGTTTGGTTGGGGTGGAGTGTGATATGTTTTTTTGCAGAAATCGGAAATTAGTGAGGCTTCTCTGAAATAGAATTGAAACTAGTGAGATCTCTCTAAAATGGAAAAACTAGTGAGATCTCTCTGAAATGGGAAAACTGAATAGACAAATGGAACACTCTGATACCAATGATAGAACCCAGGCACTCTAAGTGCTTGATGAAAGGAAAATAAGAAATGGAAGAGATAAAGTGGAAGAAATGGTTCTTTTACTCAACCATCAATATGCTTGTTGAAGTAGTTGCAGGAACACCATTCCAATTCACTGGGTTGTAACAGAGTGGTGTGCTGCGTTGTTGATTGAAGATAGAGAGAGAGAGAGAGAGAGAGAGAGAGAGAGAGAGAGAGAGAGAGAGAGAGAGAGAGAGAGAGAGAGAGAGAGAGAGAGAGAGAGAGAGAGAGAGAGAGAGAGAGAGAGAGAGAGAGAGAGAGAGAGAGAGAGAGAGAGAGAGAGAGAGAGAGAGAGAGAGAGAGAGAGAGAGAGAGAGAGAGAGAGAGAGAGAGAGAGAGAGAGAGAGAGAGAGAGAGAGAGAGAGAGAGAGCAGAGTTACTGATGGATATGGATGGATATGGAAATACATATATGTATATATGTGTGTATATAAGCTTACTTAAAAGAGATGTTGGGGCTAAAGGTTGGGTTAAGACTCCGTCGATGGGTCCTTGTGTTTTTTGACGGCATGGGGCAACTCGTTCACTTCGTATAGTTGTAGGGGGTCAAGTGTCTAAGTCAATAGTTGGAGGGGGCAACTTGTGAGAAAGCAATAGTTGGAGTTGGTTTAATGTAATTTCCCCAACATATTTTTGAATCTCGTTAATTTTTCAAATCAAGTTTGAACAATTCATGCTGGACTGATTTAGTCACACGAAAGTGACGTAACTTATAAGAATATGAAACCCGAAAAACCTAATCAACTTAAATTGGGAAACTGACTAATTTAGGTAATGAACCTATACTGAATCAAAATATACCTAATACTGCTAATAAGTCCTGAAAAACAAATCTCCACTGCTTCACCTTCCTTGCATTAAATCTGTGGGCATTTCCTTGCGAGACCATTATGAATGTGTACTATCATCCTCAGTATCATCCCTATGGAGGACCACAGCATGGTAGCTCGAAGGGTCCCACCATTCTACTGCATCCAATGTGCAACCTCATTACCAGTCTATCGTTGTCCTACCTAGAAGAGATTATTCAGTGTACGCAAGAAGTTCTATGATTTGTGGGATATTAGCTTTGGTCCCAACATAGGTTTGGTTGAGTCTAGTGTGGTGTGACAGGGCAATACTTCCCGGCGGAGGTGATGGGTTCAATACCTGCACTTTCATTTTAAGTACCCAAAAAAAAAAAAAAAGTTCTATGATAGGCTTCGATATTTTCCCTACCCCTACCCATTCTAGCTTTGATTCTCTGCAATTGGTTCTAGTTCTAACATTTTGATAATAGCAGATTTCTGTTTATTGAGGCTTAAGAATCTCTAGCACAGTGGATTGAAGTTAGTTTACATGGGATTATATTTCATTATGTAAAGTTTGAATTGTTTTAGCTGACACGCCACAATCAAAATTTCAACATCCGAAGCCATTTAATTCCCTTGACAATACTAACATTGATAGACTGACGAATATGTGCTCAAAGGACCGCAAGTATGACCACTCCTGCCCGGTTTTGTTTTACCTTATACGTCGCAGGATATGATTGATTGTGTTTCCGATATTTCAGGTAAAGTTAGCTAAATATGGAACCAATCATGAACATAAGAAACATTGCCCTACCTGAACACGTTTTGGTGTCTATTATGTTGTTTGTTATGTTGTTTGATGAGTTCTGAGTGTAAGAATAGGATTGTTCGTGTCTGCTCTGGCCCTTCTTAACGACTTCTGGAAACAGAGAGGAGCTTTTGCATGCCTAGTTTTAGCTGTCATTCCCCAATTGCACACCATACAATATCTATACCCACATACAGAGTTATGCATGCATCAGTGCCTCTATATACATGGTTTGCCAGTTGTAGATCATGTAGCAATCTCTCTCTCTCTTTTTATACGATAGTCTGGGGTGTCAGCTAGCTTCTGCGTAGCTCGACTACTTTCATGCGCTTTGGTCATAGGCAGACTATCCACGCTCGGACTACGGAATTTACAAGAAATTACTTTCGTGTGGTCAGGTCACATTTGTGCACCAAGGAACATCGCCTTTTTTCAAACTCCTTTTGTCACCACTGAATTTTTTGTTATTTTTGGTAATAGTTTTTTATTAGTTGGATTATGTTTGTCAAGACTGAATGATTTTTTAAAAAGATTTACACGGGAATAGGGGAAAACATTTTAAGAATGATAAAAGATGGTACAATAAATGCTGAAAAAGGAATGCCGAGTTTTCTCCCGAACGCACCCTAACTTTGTGCTGTTATAAGATAAACTAGTGCATGCTTGTGCCTGTGTCTGTGCCTGTGCCTGAAGGCACAACTTGAGCAATCAATGCACGTGCATGTGCTCATTCTTTATTCTTTATGGTCCTTCAAATTTCAAAGAGGGGGAGGAGATGAGGTAGTGAGAGAGATTGTGGTTTGAATTTCGAAAAGGGGAGAGAGTAAATGTGGTTTGAAATTTTGGGTGTGGTGGGCCGGCGGAGGAAAATGGTAGAGAGAGAGAGAGAGAGTTGACACATAGAGGGATAAAATGTGCTATGGTTGCTGAGACAAAAAATATGACAGAGACAAAAACCACTCTGTACGTAGTATAGAAAATAAATGGGCCATAGGCTGCATATAAGAAGTAGCAGAGAGGGCGAACTGTACATAATTGAGGTCGAGTGGTTGAGTTGTGGGCTGAGCTACCAAAGCCTTGCATGGAGTTCTTGCAAATTTGCAAAATTAGTGAGTCATGACCTATATATTATTCTCCAAGTTTTGCCTTTTTAACTAGGGAAAAACAGAAGTTAAGCTTCCTGCATCTAGATAGAGAGATCCAAAGAATATCACTAGGGATCGCCAATCTCGGGGGTGTGGATTTTCAATGGCGCAAATGCTAGACTCGAAAAAACTCTCTCAAATTAGTGCACAAAACGTCGACCTTATAGCATCTGCAGTGTTGCCGACACATATCATAATACACATTAACTGTTGAGCAATGACCAAATATGACTGGAGAATGAATGTGATCCCCACAGTCCTTTGAGGGTCTATTCCTTGCAAGCTGCTACAACTTTTATGGCAGTGATCAATATGATAGCAACAACAGCATGCACCAGTGCTAACCAAAGAAAAGTAAAATAGGGAAAAGATAGGGATGAGAAAAATAAAGAAATGTTGGGGATGCTGAAGAAACAAAGGTGTCAAGTGGGTGGGTTGGGTTGGGTTAGGGTGGGTTGACATGGATGCGGGTAGCATATGGATCAAGTCAAACCCAACCTAATCCAACCCAACCTGGTTTTACACTGTGGTCTATTGGATCGACGAATCAATTCAACGGACCAATTCCACCATTCACTAGAATTGACTTGACTCAAGAATTGATGGCAGACGGTTAGAGTCCAATCTCACACTAGAGACTTCTTGAGGAGCTAGGGTTTTCGGTGAGGACCACTGTGCCAACTCTTGGGGGTAAGCGTTGGTGGAAAGGTGAGGAGCCTGCAGCTAGTTTAATCATGTAAATTTAAATTTAGGACTTGTTTTCGCAAGCGATTTCCTTGTATTTTATATTATGCACAATTCTCTTTTCTCCCAATTAATTGGAGACCGACTGTAAAAATATAGAAACTTTAAACAAAGTTTTTATTTGGTACTTTGGGAATGCCTAATTACTACATGAGACAATTGAAGTTTACTGTGTAACTATACACTAGGTGCGATGCCTCGTGCCCAGCACAAGCATTGTGCTTGTTGTTTCGAGCATGTGTGTCTAAATAATCTTGGGAGTGCCAAAATTACATTCCTCCTCTCTTCTTTTTTTTCCCTTCCCGTTTGTTAGTTTACGTCGATTTTTTTGTGATTATCGGTTTGTCTTGAAGAAATGAATCGAAAAAAGAAGACGACTTTTACCCAATTTTTTGGGGAAGGACCAACATTTGTTTTAGTATGAGGCTACTTTTGTTGTATTGACTAAAATGCCCTTGACAAGAAAGACTAAAAAAAAAACACTAAGGGCAGTTTTGTAATCGCGAAAAAACACTAAAATGCCCAAAAGTGTGATAAGGGCAGTTTTTTAATCGCGAAAAAATGTCAACATCTTGTGCAAAAAGACTGAAATACCCATCAAAGCCCAACAACAAGTCCAGCAATCATGGGTGCAATTGGAAAAATCAGCCAAAAAATGGTTTACATGAATTTCGGCTAACCAGTCACTTTCCTTTAGGGGTGTGGATATAGATTCATTTTTGTGTGTGTCCAAATATAGTGGCCGTGCTCTGCATTCCATTGTACAGCAAAGTTGTTGGATACTACTATATGCACGAGTGGTTAAAAAGATGTACACTTTTATGCAAGCACAAGCACACAATGTTCAATGGAGTTTCTCCTAAAATTCAGCTTACCATGACACAATGATAGATTGTGTAGAAGGTTAGTAAGTTACTACAAGAAGCCAAAGTTGCATCATCTATTCGAACTTGAGACCTTTCCCTTATATTAAGGTCCCATCCTTAACAACTTGGACAACCCTAACGGGTTAATGAAATAATCTTCTTGGCTTGGAGACATGGGTTTCTTGGCTTTTTCCACCGGGTTCGCGTCACTTCTTGAAATGGAAACTTGAGCCGCGGGGAGTTATCTTGCGGTTGTTATCTTACGGGTTTTGAATTAGTGAGGTGTCTTGGTACCCGCGGCATCTATTTATCAAAAAAAAAACAACTGGGGCTAGAGGTCCATTAAAGAGCACTTGGAAAAGTTGTTCCCCTGGATTAAAACAAATTTCTGACCATTTGTTTGTATAGTTGCTAGTACAGCTTATCCTATAATACAGTCCCCCCTTGATTTGTGGTATGATTTTTTCCAACTCATTTTGATCAAAGACAATCTCTGCATATGAACAGTATCATCCACAAACTATCATGATCAAGCTTAAGATAACATACCAGCTCGTGCATGTAGTTTTTATCCATATTCATGTGGATCATATTTGATTTTTGAATGGGCTTGGCCACCACCACTTAGCCAGTGCTTAATCCTCAATTTTAGGAAGATTGTATCCTTTAACTATTCACCTAATCTCTTTTTAAACACCATGGTGATCTTATTTGTCAACCATTACACACCTAGCATCAGTATATAAATTGATACAGAGGGGATTGAGATTCTCTAAAATGCCCTTTTAATTTTTTTTTTAATAACTGGATGTCCAATTTAAACTTGCGTGTAATTTCTCTTAATTTCGAGAGCTTTTGAAGGTAACGGCCAAAGTATAACTCCCAAGCACGAGGTTTGGGGACGGTTGGCTCTGTAAGATTCAAAACTTGTGAAACTCGTAGTCAAACACTTATTACTTTCTCACATCCATTTTGCCAACCCCTTGAGGTTTGATGCCCTTTCACATTATAGCGTGCCACGGGCTCCAGTTTCCTTAATCTAGACCCTTTACGTATGGTATCTGTCGATAATATCATCTGTACAAAGCACCGTGTTGATTATGTCCATAGCCACCCGTCATTTTTGTCGAAACAAATGTGTATCAATCAAGTAACTAGAAAAAATACAATTAAAATTTGTTGTGAATGACTTGAATCACAGAAGTGGGGCCAATTGCGCTTACTTTGAGCAAACTGCTCCCCATCCATTGATACGTATAGCACTCATACATATGTCTAACACTCGTATACACCTATATCCTTGGTTGTATTACGACCCTGGGTTGCATTGTCCCTAGGGCTGCACACCGGTCGAGTTGTATCAGGTTCGGGTTGGGTTTGATCCGACCGAACTTTATGTCGAAAAAAATCATATTAAAAACCATGTTAAGATGTGACCGGCCAATTCGTCATACATGACTCACATCATGTCCCTTAACAGGTAGTATTATTTTAACAAAAGATTAGTGGCTAAACCGCGTAGATTAGAAGAAAGATAATTAATTAACGACCCTATGGTCAGAGCATTAAATTTCATTGCTTAGACATTCCAATCAATTAATGGTGTTCTCTGGTCAGGCCCCCCACCATGGGGATCCATTGTCCCACCTTCAACCAACATCTGGAATAATTATTATTGTGGTGAAGATTCCCCATATATCGGGATTGTGGGTCCACATAATCAAACAAGATCAATTGGAAAATTAATTAAGAAATAGCTCATAATAATATTCTACTAATAAATTAGCTAACATGTCTTGTCCACTCTTAGATCATGGATTATATATGAAGTGTTTGATGTACATGTTCCAGTTCCACACACTCAAAAACCCAAATAAGGGTATGCAATTCACGTTTACTTAGGGCCGGTAAACGAACCAAACTGTTAGATTTTGAGCTTGTATCCGCTCATTAAAAGTTTGTTTAAAATCATTTGTTACAGAAACAAACCGAACTTGAATATTAATTTTTTTAAGCTCATTAAGCCTTTGAACCCCGCTCGAACAAACTAGTGCTCAGCTGGTTCAATTTATGATGTATAAAAAAATTCAAGCTATTCATGCTCAATTCGTGACTGACTCGATTAAAGCTCGTTTGATATCGATTTGTCCCTTATACAAGCCAAGCTTGAACAATATCAACTGTTTTTGCTCATTCGGTTCGTTTATCAGCCTTTAGTTTAGTAGATGTAGTTGGACATATTTACCCCATTTTAATTGGTAATTTATCTAACACTATGATTAGAATTCTTATATTATGCCTGAATCGCTCTTTTTAACTGTTTGCAAACACCATTTCTCCATCCTATAAAAGAAATGTGCAAAATGATTATTGTGTCTAACTATGTGCAGTCATTTTGCATAGTCATGTTTCTAGGAGAATATATGATTTTGGACCATTTAAACGCTGAACTTTTCTTACAGTTGTTTGAATTTAATTTTATCAGTAGAGGAAAATATAGAAAAGAGGAATTCAAAAAATATTTAGTCAAACTTGACATGTAGGACTAATGGCTACAAACCCCCCCACAATTGTGTGACCATTTTATGCTCAAATATTGCATGAATCTTAGGATTGTGATTGTTTACATGTGTTAAGCATGAAGTGTGGTTATAAATTCTTTAGGATACGTGGAGATGGTTTTTGAAGACCAATGATTCTGATAAAAGATCAAACTATTGATTTACGTATTTTATGAGATATTGGAGTAAACCAATGAGTCCTTTGAACAATAGCTATATATCAAGCTAGCCTCAGGACAATAAGAGCATGTGTACCACGGCTCTCTATCCACTTCATTTGGCTATTTTAGCTCCCCAAATCACAAAATGTGACATGTACCAGATTAGGTAAAGCCAAAGGTATTTTACCTTTGGTGGCTGAGGCTAAGTAAGTTTGGCTAGACACTATTCACAAGCCTTTGGTTTTTTTATATTTTTTCTCTTCTCTCTCTCCTTCCCTTACACACACCTTCCTTCTATGGGGCCTACTACACATTATTTTTAAATATTTAATAGAGATAGAGAGGAAAATAAAGAGTATTAATTGGTGGAGTGGGGGGAAAAATATGAGAAGGGAAAATAGAAAAAATACACTATTCATTAGCATTTTTTGCTAGTGATTGGTGCACTTGCTCTTAGAGCGTGTTTGACAGGACAATAAGAGAGTGTTTGATTTACATATGAGACGGTACATCCGGACCGTCTAATAATGCAATCAACGGTCCAGATTGAAAGTGCCATCCAGATTTTTAAAAAAATAGAAAAGAAAAGAAAAAGTGTGATTGAATCCGAGCACCCAGACATTTTTGGACGGCTCGGATGTGTCTAAGGGGCACAACGCCACCCATACCCTATTTGTACCCAAAATTTTCTTGTTTGGTAGAGGCATTAGACCTTGATTTGCAGAGCACCCAGACATTGAATCCCTGTCTTCTACACCTACTCCGGTCTTTTGGAAGTGAAAAGGCTCAAGGGTGATTTGCCAAGCGGTTTTACTGTTGGCATTGTAAAATCACCCCTGGTGGATTTGCCAAGCGGGTTTTTACCACATTACCCATCAAGTAATTGTATGCTCGTAATAATTACTGTTTTAATGTTGTTTCTTCTACCGACGCAACAGGTCTTGTACAATTGCCAGTTGATGGGGTATGTAATCACCCGTTCTCATTTCCCCTGCCTTTGCAACATGCCCCTTCGTTCAATATTAAAAGGGTGTTAATCCTTTGTTTTTCATTTTCATCAGAAAGTTGTTAATGTGATAAGTGTTTGTTGATCCAGAAATTGTAACTAATTACTTCATACAAACTTCTTGTTTTCTATTCTTTTTTCTTTCCTCAAAATTTGACTTTGTTCATGGCAAAATTGAAACAATTATTTCTCCTACTATCTATATTTTGGCACTTACTAATACTCTTCAGGGATTAATGAGCGAAGAAAAAGGGGATGTTTTGTCAATAGGAAAAATAAATTGTTTGTGTAGCATAAATTCTTGGACTAATTACTAAATTGGATTATTTAATTTTTGGAACGACTCGTGGTCCAAATTATATAGTTTTCACATCGAACTGCATTAGGACATTCTTTAATAGTTCTGTTTAGCCTCTGTAATGAGATCCCCCATAAGAGAATATATACAACTCATCCATCTTAGTTATTGACAACTTTGTGTCGATGGCTTCGCAGACCAAACTTTTAAAGTTAGGTCTTTGTAATGAGATCTCCCATAAAAGAATATATACAACTCATCAATTTGTTATTGACAACTTTGTGTGGATGGCTTCGCAACACCAATTGATCGAAATACTAACCGAACAACTGATGAGCTCACAACACATATATTTAAAATCCTAGGAATCTACCCTAGGCAACTATAACTTCATTATCTAAAATATCTGTAATTCAGTGCAAGACTCGAGTTAAAAAAAAAAGAGGCTAAGATTAGGAAATTGAATGATAAATCATCGTTGGATGAGCAATTGTGTATACACTTAAAGTCGTATGAACAGAATCAAAAAATATATCTGTATACATTTAAAATTAGGAAATTAAATGAGAAATCATCTTTTAGTTAGTACGTTGAAAATCTTGATCATTGGTCGTTGTCTAAATTGTATCTTAAATCTTTCGGAAAGCACTGCAATACATATGTTCCCCACTCCTTGAATCGCCTCGATTTCATATGTCCAGATTATACAAATCCAAATTTCAGTGTACATTGTAACATTTTCCGAAGAATTGTTTTAAAAAAAATTCAATTTTTTTTGGTCTTGTCTTTTTTCTGTTTCAGTTTAGAAGAAGAAAATTTTGGACCAATGGACCACATTGGTCAATTGTCAGCCAG
The DNA here is from genome assembly GCA_022606695.1 of Vaccinium macrocarpon. Taxonomy (NCBI): domain Eukaryota; kingdom Viridiplantae; phylum Streptophyta; class Magnoliopsida; order Ericales; family Ericaceae; genus Vaccinium; species Vaccinium macrocarpon. The sequence goes on from CM040173.1 coordinate 3,506,994, forward strand.
AATTTCGTGACTATAACACAGTGACATACTATAAGGACCACCTCAAATACTTTCAGTCCAAAATTCATGGAGTATTATAATGATATGAATCCCCCAAAGTTATCTCCAGCGGCAGTCACTTTCTTTTATAGATAAAGATGTGTTTGGACTTGCAAAAAATGAAAAATGGATTCTTGTATTCTTATGTGATCATATGACTCCAACAAATCTATAAGATATATATATATATATATATATATATATATATATATATATATATATATATATATATATATATATATATATAAAAGGGCGTATTTATCTTTGGGGAGTCCTTTGGACAATTTTCTTGGATATGTGGTTGGGAAAAGTTTTAGATCATGTCCTTATTATCATCCACATATACATATGGGACGATTATCTTTTGTCGACAGTCAGAGGTGTTCAGGATAATTTACACGCACATCGACTAATCTCCTTTCCCATTTAGTTAAAGACAGACCATCCACGTAGGAATTGAGAAATTCACAAGAAATTATTTTCTTGTCGTACGTCTGACACCAAACAATTGAATCCTGATCAATTATATAAAGAGAAAACTCACTAACCAACCGTACTAGCCTTGGGGCTGCATATAGGACTATATATATCTGCATGTATGTATATACAGGCAGATTTGACAGCAAGAAACAAGCCAGAATGGGGTTGGGGGGATGGTGACTGGGCAAGGGCACAGCTAGGGTTAGAAATGTTTCCTTCTCTTGAGATGTGACCTGTCTCAATGTCACCACCATGGCCTAAAAGGTTGGAAGGAGCGATGTTGATGACAAGCCCAAATGTTGGCATTATGGTATATATATAGTGGCTCTGGCAATCAGGCGTTTTTGCGAATCTTTTTGTTGCGGTTCGAAATCGCGTACTATTAACCTTTTTGTATTTTGTTAATGGGATTTCACTCCGACTTTAATTGAATCCTACTAATAAAAGTAGAAATATTATTTCTTGGAAATAATCGATCGTTTGTAAGCTAGTTTGGACATCTGATTATAAAAAATAAAAAATAAAAAAATTGATCGGTCTAGAGGTGGATATTATGTTTGAAGAAAAATGAATTCCTACTTCTCTAGAAAAATATTCCCTCTGTCATCTATTTGTTTTGTCCCCACGCCTCTCTGCTTGCTTTTTCAAATCAAAAATTAAGTCTTTGTGTATCATTTTTGAATTTTTTGTAGATCAATTAAAGTCTGCGATAGATACTTTAATTACGAAAAAAATTAAAAATGAAAAATGAAAAAAATACATTATTTTTTCATTTGAGAAATGACACGATTTTTCATAGAGAACAAACAAATAGGAACGGAGGGAGTAGTTTTTTTTTTAACAGCAAAAAGAATTTTGTTAATCTTTGAAAAAAAATGAATTACAAAGATTAAAAGAATCTTAAGTACAATACATCATGAAGGAGCAAGATCATACCCACAAAGAAGGCACATAGCCATCACTCTGACAATTATATGCCCCGCTAGGAACCAAAAGGAAAAAATAACAATCCGAGGATGACAAGAAGACAACCAAGACCGAGAACAAATACCCACCCACCCACAGAGAAAAGCACACACCCACTTACAACACCCAACACCCACCCACAAAGATAGAACACCAAAACCAAAAAGCCTAAAAACAAAGGATCAATCATCATGCCGATGAGCCTGAATATTAGCCATTTCATCATCATCAGCTTCCATTATTATAATTTTTCTTAAAACTTCCTCCTCATCTCCAATATAACCAACACCCGCGATTTTGTTAATAGCCCAAACCGCCTTAGTCGACATTACATTAGTGTGGTGCTCTGATAACTGATAAGAAAGAAGGAAAGATATTGCCCCATGTTTGGGTTTTCATTTTTTTTTTTCAGTTTTGGAGTTTTTTTAAAGTTCTCCTCCTTTTGTGGAGTGTTTCTCTCCTTTTATGAAATTTTGTATCCCTTTTTCTTTTTTTCGGGAACTATATGGATTTCATTAGTACTTTATTTATTTATTTATTGGGTTCTCTAATGACTGCTGATACTAATATAATTCAATAATTGAAGTATATATACCATTATAATGTTTGGATTAACTCAATGATCTTATCTAGGAAAATCAAATCTGAAAGTTTTCTAAATTCAATATATTAATGGATTACCATTGAGAAGCCAAGAGATCAGATTTCTACTTCATTTGGGAATTTGATTCATCATTTGTAGTTGTGTACATCATTGGATTTAACGTCCATATTCCAATCTATTCCAAACGCGGCAATTTTTATGATGATTATTAGAGCATTTTTTAGGGTGAACCATTTCGGGAGCCAAAGGCATATTTTTGGACTTCGAGACCAAAATCTACCATGCACGGAACCATTTTGGGAGCCAAAATTTGGCTTGGCTATTTCTTGTGTTAAATTTGGTCATAAAAATGACCTGATCGACCTGGGCCATTTTTTACAAAGGTTGCGATCTAATGACTTTTGGGAGTAATTCATTGGTTGTGACATGTGGGTGTCCAACAGCTGCAAGTGGCTACGGCCAAATAATGACTTTACCACCACTTGAACACTTAATTTTGCCAAATTTTGATCAAATAGAACAGTAACGAGCCAAAAAAATGCCAAAATCATTAGAGATGCTCTTACATTTTCATTTCTACTCAAGATTCATATTATGGTAGTCAAACTAGAATCATTAGAGATGCTCTTACATTTTCATTTTTACTCAAGATTCCTGTCATGGTAGTCAAACTAGTACAATATGAAATTAAACTTGGTTTGGTCCTTTTTTTTTCCCTCAGCTTGTTGAAAAGTTCTAGAGGTATTTAATATATATATATATATATATATATATATATATATATATATATAGAGAGAGAGAGAGAGAGAGAGAGAGAGAGAGAGGTATTTAATTGTAGAATAATCCTTGGAATGCCAGAATGATTGGTTTATGTGTACATAGCATAAGAGCAGCTTCTTAGAAGGATCCTTAACATAAACTATGTGCAAATTTCGATTGGATCATAAAGTTTAGTAAATTGCACAAAAGGCCGGTCAATACTTAGAGTTTTTATGTTCCCTCCAACGCCTAACCGACCCATTAATTGAGGGGTGTGGAGAGAGAAAAGAGATCATGTGGGGGGAAGGGTCCATGTGAGAAAATAAATACATTTGATATCTTTTATTTTCTCCACAAAATTTAATTAAAAACCTTCCAAATCTTCATCCACTTTTTTACCCTTTAATTTACCTTTAATGAATTATAATTAAGTTGTAAAAGGATGAATCTTATATTTAAATCTCACCTATTTAAAATGAAAAAAATAATTAGCAAAAAAGAAAAGAGAAAAAAAAAACATGCGCCTTAAAATGCCATCGTTATTATTAATTACTCTTCTTAAAATACATTGTCTCCTGAACTACTCATACCGCACGACTGCACGATACTCTACTTATAAGTTATAACAATGGAGTTTCATCCACAAATAATTCTTTATCACGAGGTTGATTCTCATGACTCTTGAACTTGAACCCATGTTATAAAACTAACCAAACTAAAAAAAAGTTGCAATGAGAACAATAGAATGTAAAATACATGGAAATGCAATACAGAAAGCATATGGTAGGGCACTTGTATATTAATAGTGGCGCAATAGAGTGATCATAGGAAGCTTAACCACCAAGGCGGGCAGGTTGATTGTTATTCTTTTTGGACCACAAGCCCACTTAGTTTCCTTTAATCATGTCATCCTCAATTTGTTTCTAATTAAGACAGTATATGGTTTTATTAAAAAAAATTAATTGAAGGTACTTTAGTTCAATATATATTCACATTTAAGTTGTATGGTATGAACCCTAATTCAGTTTAAATTCATAACACTTTGATATAAATTCATAATTACTTCTGTATATGAATTGCTAACATCACAAATAAAATTTTTACTTACAAATGTTACGAATTTAAGATAAACTATTATGAAGGTTTCAAATTATAAAAACCTTTTATTGAATTGGAAATTAAATAGAATCATGTAGTCTTGCGTGATTACCGAAGCATGCAAATAATAAATGTTATAATCCAAATTTATTGGGAGTTTGCTTAGAACATTGCACACATTTATGCTTATAGAGTGGAGTGACCGTACACGACGAAGTATACTAGCTACTCTCTCCGTTCTAATTTCTTGGTCCTTCTTTCTATTTTGGGATGTCCCAAAATATTTGTCTCAATTCTAAAAACATCCATCAAAATTGGGTCACTTTTCAATTTTACCCTCAAAAAGTACTTTTCTCATCTTAATTGACTAGTCTATTATCTTTTTTTTTTATAACGGTTTTTCGATTTTCAAAATTTTGTATAATAAAACTAATTGATATCTATCAAACAAGATCCATATTGAATATGTTTTGACTTTCATATAATAAATTAGTCTCACAAATTTGGGCACTGTAATATTGACTGGATTTAGGGGCAAAATAGAAAAGTCAATACAAAGTTTTCACACCCCTTAAAAACTCATTTCTCCAAAAGGGGCCAAGAAATTGGGACAGAGGGAGTAGATAAAACGGGAGTTCACCATTCCATTTTCAAGGAGAGACTGTGTCATTTTTCAATTCAAGAAGCTAGACCGGATTTCCATCCCAACTTTGATATTAAGAGTCAGTTTGATTAGCCAGATAATGGTAGAAAATGCGAGAAAGAAAAAAAAATTATTGTTCACTAATAATTGACAAGATTCTCATCAAAAGTGATGAAAAATAAATTTTCTCTTATAATCCTCTTAAGCCATTGAACTTGGCTTCTTTTTTCTAACAAAATGTAGATAAAATTTATTTTCTTTTGAGAATGAACAACAATATATTAACATAACTTCCTTAATATTCTCTTCCCTCTACATTTTCTCTTCTTATTTTGGATAGGAAGAGAAAGTTTCTTGAAACTCTCCTCCTTTTCGAAAAAGAATATTTTTTTTTGGTACTATTTTCTTGCAAGAGTTTCATCCAAATACAACCGATATGAGAAGAAAAGATACATTTTTTTATTTCTTTTACTTCACTTATCATTTTCACTTTCCGTTAAATTTTTTTTCCACTAATTGAAACAAACCCCTAAGGTTTTAAATGAGTCGGTGGTTAATAATTGAATAAAATTAAAACCCCACTCAAATATCTCAAAATCTAACAAAGTTGGAAAATTGCTGCATTTGAATATTGTTGTATCACAGATTTCTGGCGGGATCAGAGGAAAGCAAAAGAAAAGAAAAGAAGAGAGAGAGAGAGAGAGGAAAAAAATAGTCTTCACAATCTTTTTCCTTACCCTTTCTTTTTCGAATATAAAAATTCAAAAAGGAAATTCAATCACTTAATTATGAAAGTCACACTGCCCTAGATCCAAGAAAGATCAACCTTTTAGCTACAAAAGTAATTCCACGTGTCGAAATTTCGACCCCTTGGAATCTGATTATATGACACTACTGGTATATATGCACATGAACCCTCCATACACTGCTCCTTCCCTCTCTATTTACATTATTGCATTCTCTCTCTCTCTCTCTTAAAAAAAACTAGAAGTAAGAAGAAAAAGCTATCAACCACAACCGTGGAGGGTTTATTTCCATGGAAGTTGGCCGGAAAATGTCCAACTATAGCTTGAACAACCTCAAAGAGACCGAGCTGTGCCTCGGTTTGTCCCTCGGAGGTGGCGAATCTGATACCGTGAAAGTCACCGGGAAGAGAGGGTTTTCGGAGACGGTTGATCTGAAACTCAACCTTCAGCACCCAAATGAATCAGTTGGTGCGGATCTGCTCATGAAGGACAAGATGGTCAACAACACGAGTACTGTCAGTACTACTAATGAGAAAAACCTCCTCCAAGAAGCTAAGGATCCGGCCAAGCCGCCCGCCAAGTAAGTCTTCTGAGCCAGAACTTTTGCATAGAGGAGACGAGCTATATCTTTGGAGCATGAGTGGAGCTATATATATGTCTTTTGATTATACTCGTATGATTTTTTCAAATTGTAACAGAAGCGACAATCTCTACTAACCCCCTCGCTCCGTCTCAGGTCTTTTGGATGTGAAACTTTCACCATAATTATAGTAAAGTGTTTGTTTCATGTTTTCCAATGCATTCGCGAAAGTTAACTTAGTCTCGAGATTTGTGAATTTCGATATTCTTATCACATCGTATAACTGAAATTGCATCGAGATCAAAGAATAGTATACTTTTTGAAGATTTAATTGACAAAATCTTTCACTAAAATGATGAGACATGGGATCGATGCATGGATCTCCGAATTGGCACATCCCACTGTCCTAAAAACACCTCTGAATTATTACATCTTTTGAATCATCGCACTTTTTCATGGTTTTCATAAAATAATTAACTGAAAGTGAATTGGGAGATAAGAACATGAATTATTATTGCTATGAAAATTAAGGATTTACAAATTCTTCGGGTGGTTTAAGGATGTTTTATGTAAGGTAGGGCTTACTATTATTGCTATGGACGTGCACACTAAGTGTATGATTTGATCATGTGGGATGTAGGGCACAGGTGGTGGGTTGGCCACCAGTTAGGTCATACAGGAAGAACATAATGTCTCAGAAGACCACCACCACCGCGGAAGCGGCTGAGAAGACTAGCGGCAGTGGCGGGGCGGCGTTCGTGAAGGTTTGCATGGACGGGGCGCCGTACCTCCGTAAGGTGGACTTGAAGATGTACCATAGTTACCAACAACTCTCTGATGCCTTGGCTAAGATGTTCAGTTCCTTCACCATGGGTATGTATGACTACTGCACAAATAATCCAACTTTACCATATTTTTTAGCTATTTGTTAAAAAATATCTATTTTAAAATTACAAAATAAAGTAATTTCATTCTTAATTTTAAATATTTCTCGAGCCATATATACTATGATCTTAATTAACGAAAATGTTAAGGAACATGAAAAGTTTTTTAGAAGTGATCCAGAAAAGATAAATCAATAGTCCAGATGCGATGATCTAGCTTGAATGATTATATGAACCTCTGGTATACTAAAATATTTTGAATCATTTTAAAAAAATGTCAGTGTCAAATTATTCTGAATGTTTGAGGTTAATTAATTGTCTATAAATAATTTTTCATGCATGGTATGTATGACGATCTGCGGCATGAGATCTCTCGTCTCAAAATTCTGGCTCTATATATATCGACCACCGTTTAAGCTACTCGTAAATGAATTTGTTATATTTTTATCAAAATAAAAAAAAATTATTTTTGAAATTGAAGATCTATATCCTTCGCTAACCGGGTTCAAGAGCTAATTTTATGATTTTATTTTGGTTTTCAAAAGAGATCAATTAATATATTTAAGGGAAGCAGAAAATTAGCTATTATTTTATCCATTATCGTTAAAGCATATAGGTATAGTATTATTAAAAAAAAATAACTGCTGTGCCAAAGAGAAAACTTGATCTCTTTATGGTGATGCTAGCCTCTAGCTAGCTTGTGCTTACCTTCTTTTTCTTTTCTTTTTTCTTCGGCGAAGAAAAGATTTCATTAAAATACTTGATAAATGGTACATCGAGAGGCCGAGAATTGAAAGGGATAAGAAAAGCATCAAAACTGTGCTTACCTTATTTTCAGTTGATATTTTTAAAAATTAAATCAACTTCTAAAATGGTTTAATTAATAATGTACAGGTAACTATGGGACCCAGGGAATGATAGATTTCATGAATGAGAGGAAGTTGATGGATCTACTGAACAGCTCTGAGTATGTTCCCAGCTATGAAGATAAGGATGGAGACTGGATGCTTGTGGGTGATGTCCCATGGGAGTAAGTTTTTTTCATCTTCTAATTTTAAAATCCTTAAAATGTATACAATTGTAGCAATTTAAGACTTATTATCAAAATTACAAGGAAAAATAATAAATAAAAAAAAGATTAGCAAGAACAAAGAAAAAAGTTACGAAAAGTGAAAAATTACTAATTCAGTTTTTGAACTTCACGCGTACAGGATGTTTGTCGATTCATGCAAGCGCCTGCGCATAATGAAAGGATCCGAGGCAATTGGACTTGGTAAGTGCCGTCTTACATGAAATTGTGTACTATCATTGTAATTTGTATAGATTACTTTTTCATGAGTTTTTTTTACAATCAGTTATTGTATAGAACGATTTTTTTTTTTCTATGCATGTGGGTGTGCACATGATACACTAGGACAGCACTGCACTCATTCTGTAAGAGTCAGAGTACTATTTACCAAGGAAACATTTGCATCCTGAATGTGTTATTTCTAATTCAAAAATTTTGATTCCTTGCATCTCTCGATTTTTATTATTTGAGCTAAAACGTTGAGGAATCCAGAGCCGGTCCTAAGCTAAAGTTCTCGGTGTAATCTTTTACGTTCTCAAAAATTTACCAAGTTTAACGCTCCTTCCTACTTTGGTACCCCTCGTAACAATCTAACAAAAATGACCTCATCTTTAACATCTTGAGACCCCGAAAAGTCATGACTGGCCCTAGATGAACCCTGTTGACATGTAACCATTTGGATTATTGGCACATAAAACTATTAAATTCATTACTTGCCAGAATCATTACATTTTAACTGATTTTTATTTATTTATTTCAAAAATTGCAGCACCAAGAGCCATGGAGAAGTGCAAGAGCAGGAGCTGAATTGAAAAAAAAGGATGGATCAAACAGAGTGTTGTTTGTTTGTGTTTTGTATTTTTTGTTCAATAGTATATATATGATATATAATATATCTATTTTCAAGATCTGGACATTTGTTGACAAGAAGCAATAAACCAATCTGTTGTAATCTGGCTTTGTTTATTGCTTAATTATCTTGTGTTTGATGTTGTTTGTTGTTGTCCCTGCTGTCACAGTTGTTGTTTCTATAATCCTTGAATTTAAATGTTTTTCTTAATTTTCCATTCTTGTACTCGATCGTTTATTTCTTTTATTCCTTAAAATATAATTGTATATCATTATTGTTTTCGAAATCCAATTTAAAATCTCTATGAATCTTTGGAAGGGAACAAGGCCATGTGCATGTTGATGGGGGCATTCATTGATGGCCATTAGTTTATTATGTCACTTGCATTATTTGTTTATGAATGAAATACATGTATATACACATATGGAATCAAACCTGAACAGATTGAACTAGTTGTCAAGGTCCGAGACTTAAGGATTTGATCCAATGTAAGGTTTTATCTTCTTAGGTTCGAAACCTCTCGGCTGTTAAATATCAACTCTTATCGGACAAATCCAAAGGGAGATTTGCTCTGATAATTTTAATTGGGTTATCAGCAAGTGGCGGTGGGATCAATCTCATGATTATATGAATTGCGCGTAAGGTTGGCCCAGACTCAATTTTCATAAAAGTATACACATACATTTGATATCTATCTGAGTAGTGAATGTAGGTTCCTGACGGAATGGGGTTTGAGTTCCATAATATGGTGGCATGGTGGTTAGGAGCACATGCATGCATGTTGACTTTAGTGATTATTTTTGTTTCCAAATTCATTTGACTATGCTGTATACCAACCCAAGTAGCATTACTTAATTAAATCTAGCATTTTATAAGATTAATCACAACTCACCTAAGAGCTTGAAAGATTTTGGAGATGGAAATTTTTATCAACTACCATAAATAGTCACCAAAAAGTGACACAAATGATTATCAGGCAAGCAAGCAAGGTACGAACATGAACATTGTGTGCGCTGAATTCATGTAAAATTGTTAACCGCTAACACATATAAAAACAATGGTTATTGTTGATAGGTGAACATTTATTATTTATTTCAACTTTAAATTTAAGAATGTTTTGCTCAATCCATGGACATTTAACTGTTCTCTTACTAACTTATGCTTTAGGTCTTGGTTGTGAAATTCCATTCAAAGGGCTTGTAAAATAAAAATAGACATTTCCTCCTCTCTCTCTCTCTCTCTCTCTCTCTCTCTCAACGAGGTGTTCTTGGATCTGACAAATGTAAGAGGCTCATGTTGGAGACAATTGTCATAGTAATCGACAAAGTTGGGCATGCTAAATAAGTACACCAACATTGTTGAGACGTAGGGTGAAACCGTGAAGGTAACATTACTATAAGATCTATTTATTTTAGCAAATGGTGGTTCAATTTAATGATCTGGTCAAGGAAGATTTGTATTGCTAAGCTTAAAAAAAATACTAAAAAGATAAAGATGTTGGAAAAAACCTTGATTTTTATCATTTTTTAATCAATTATTAAAGTGGGTCCCACATGTCCACGTGGCCGGACCCACATACCGTTGTGTACGTCTTGGTTAGGAGATTAAGAACGAACACTCGGTTAGCCAAAATCAAGTCAAAGTGAATGAGAAATTGACCTTAAAAGTGCCTACATGAACTTGGTAGAAGGGAAAAATACTTGTCCCACATTGGTTGTGGAGAACAAGTTAATTGGGTATATTTATCCTTAGTTTGACTTAAAAGGTTGGGGCCCTTAGCGCCCCTTAGGGTCATGGAAGTTTTATAGGGGGAGAAGGCATGGACTAAGTGGGTTTAAAACCCCAGCGGGCAGGGATGGATCATTAGATAAGATTGGGCTTGGCCCATGAGGTTCTTATCTTTTTCCTGAAAATTTATTATAAACTGAGCCGGGTCAAACCCAATCCACAACGTTTTAATTCAGTCTCTTCCTTATTCTCCGGAAACGATTTTCCCTTTCCCGTCGATTACTGTTCGTGAACCGTGAAACAGTACCATTCGTAACTGTTTGGTTTCGAGCAGTCACGCCTTTCCGATTTCGTGTCTCTCCGTTCGGGTGTCTATTTTTCTATAAATAGAACCCTCCTCTCTTCATTTTATTTACGTTTTCTCACTGCATACATTCTGCATCATTCCGCATAAAACTTCTGAGAGTTGTTGCGTAGTTTTCTGGTTCGCTTATTGCACAGATTGGAGTGCTACATCCGTGCAGTGAAAATCGGGTAGTCCTGGAAAACAGACGTCTGCGTAGTCCATCAACACCGTAGTGGAGGACGAATCTGTTTTAAGGACAGAGTATTCTAATACTTGCTCCGGTTCGATTCAAGTTGTCTCTTACCAAATTTCGGTGTACTGAATTTGGTCCAGTAAGTTTCTGTTCATCTTATTTGTTTATGTTTTTGTTGATTTTCAAGATTTTTTGCAACCAAGTTTTTAACAATCTTAAAACAGATTCAATTTTTTTTTCTAAACTCGGGTTTTAATCTGGAAATATATATCGTGCTTTATTGCCGTTGGGTTTATGTGATTTTTGTCTTCATAATAGTTTACATCACAGTTTGTCTAGTAATCACATAATTCCTACTTGTTCGTATTGATGCTTGAGATATAGTTTGCATATTATAATTTCATCGATGGGTTTCTAGTTTAACATTTTCATAGTTAGTTTTCCGGACTCGGTACATTTGGGTTCGGTCAGTGTCATTTAAAACCCATTCGAGTAATCAGTGGTTTTTATCTGTAGGTATCATTGTGTAGTTTTGAGGCATAAAAGCATTTGTAAACTTGGAAAAACTATTGAGTCCAGTTTCTAATTAATTGGGATTTTACTTAGTAAAACAATCAGTAAGGGGATAATAAAAAAAAAAGTTATATTCTTTTGCAAGTCTTTTCTGGTTGTTCAATATTAGTTATCCAATTTTGATTTTCGGGAGCTTTGAACAGTAGCATTATATTCTCTAATTCCTAGAGTCGTGTTTTGGGTTATACAGACAGTAGACTTGTTTTGTGTTTTTCAAACTCATACAATATTGTGCACATCATATTAGTGTCCAGTAGAAGATCAATTTTTATTCAATAATTGCTCGACTTTTGTTTCGGTTAAAATTAAAGTTGTTATTTATTGTGTCGATCTTCTGTTTTGTGTAACAGAAATGGAAGCCGATAACCCAAATGGAAATGTTCCTCCTACAAACCCTCCTGTTGTGGTTCCAACTGTTGTACCTCTGGGTCCGGCTGCGCTGCCGGTGAACCATTCCGAGAAACCGGAAAAGTTCAATGGTACGGAGTTTAAGATATGGCAAATGAAGATAATGTTTTATCTCACTACACTCGTTTGTCGAGGTTTTTGTTTGAGAATGCCCCCACTTTGGCAAAAGATGAGACAGATGTTCAAGTTCGTATTGCATATGATGACTGGAAGAGTTCTGACTATCTCTGTCGTAATTACATTCTCAACGGGCTGGACAACGTGTTATATAATGTGTACTGTACGGCTCAAACTGCGAAAGAACTTTGGCTTACTTTGGAAAAAAAATATGTATCTGAAGATGCCGGGTTGAAGAAGTTTGTGGTGGAGAGGTTCTTGGACTACAAAATGGTTGACACAAAGTCTGTGATGGCTCAAACTTAAGAACTCCAGGTGCTGCTTCATGAAATTCATGCCGAGGGAATGATATTGAGTGAGTCTTTTCAAGTGGCTGCAATCATTTGGAAATTGCCGCCTCTTTGGAAAGATTTCAAAAAGAAAATGAAGCACAAGCGTAAAGAGATGAATATGGAAGATCTGATTACGCATCCGCGAATAGAAGAAAACACTATGAATATGGACAAAAAGGTTGCTAATCAGTATGCTGTAAAAGCTAACATGGTTGAACAAGAGAACAAACCAGGCAAATGGAAGAATGGTAATAAGAGGAAGAATTAGGGCAATGGTTTTAACCTCAGTCCGCGAGGATGGGTGGCTAAAAAGGCTAAGACGGATGGCAAGCACAAATTTACTAGCAAGTGCTTTATCTGTGACAAACAAGGTCATCGGGCTGTTGAATGTCGCAGCAAAAAACAAGCACAAGCCAATGTAGCTGAAATGGAGGTTCTGTCTGATGGTGTTGGAGAGATGAATCTCTCTGCTATGGTATCTGAAGTCAATCCAATGGGTTCCAATCCCAAGGAGTGGTTTGTGGACACTGGCGCAACTCGCCATGTGTGTGCAGACAAGAAGATGTTCACCACCTATAACGGTGGATTCTAGAGAGCATCTTTTCATGGGAAACTCCTCGACCTCTAAAGTTGAAGGAGTTGGAACGGTGGTTCTCAAAATGACTTTAGACAAAGAAGTGACTCTTAAGGAAGTGATGCATGTGCCAAAAATTCGCAAGAATTTGATTTCTGGTTCGTTGTTGGTCAAACATGACTTTTGCTTGGTTTTTCAAGCTGATAAGGTTGTGCTGAGGAAGAAATGAATGTATGTGGGTAGGGGTTACATGGTGAATGACATGTTCAAAATGAATGTACTGACTAAGGTTCTGGCCTCTCCGGGTGTGACACAGGTTCCGACCTCTCCGGTTGTCAATGAAATGAACACAATTTCTGATTATATGCTTGAGTCTTCTAATTTATGGCATGGTAGATTAGGACATGTTAATTTTGGTTCATTAAAACGTTTGATAAACACAAATTGCATACCAAAATTTAGTATTAAATCTGGTCTTAAATGTGAAGTTTGCGTTGAGGCTAAAATGACAAGGAATTCATTTCAAAATGTAGAAAGAAGTACGGAACCACTTGAATTGATTCATACAGGCCTATGTGACTTAAAGTCTGTTGAAACTTTTGGTGAAAATAAATACTTCATTACTTTTATTGGCGATTGCTCTAAATACTGTTATGTATATTTGCTTAAAACCGAAAGTGAAGCCATAGAATCTTTTATCCGCTACAAAGCTGAAGTGGAAAATTAACTTGGCAAAAAGATCAAAATGATTAGAAGTGATCGAGGTGGTGAATACGAAGCACCATTTGGTGAATTTTGTGCCGAACATGGAATTATTCACCAAACGACTGCTCCTTATACACCACAACAAAACGGAGTTGCTGAACGAAAGAACAGAACTCTAAAAGAGATGATGAATGCCATGTTGATAAGTTCATTATTACCACAGTATTTGTGGGGAGGCGCAATTCTCTCTGCTAACTATATCTTGAACAAAATCCCACACAAGAAAACAAGGATTTCTCCTTATGAGTTGTGGAAAGGTATCAAGCCTTCCTACAAATACTTGAAAATGTGGGGGTGTTTGGCAAAGGTGGCAGTTCCTGGTCCTAGAAAGATCAAGATAGGACCTAGAACTGTTGATTGTGTTTTCATTGGTTATGCTTATAATAGCAGTGTATATCGTTTCCTTGTCTATGAGTCAGAAATTCCTGATATCCATCCGTATACGTTTATGGAATCGAGGAATGCTAAATTCTTTGAACATGTGTTCCCTTTCTGGGACAATAGAGTTCATATGCCAGTTGTGGAAACTGAGCCTATACAGGATTCTGATGATATGAATATTGATTCAGTTCCTGAAGAAAACGATGATGATATTGGTGGTCCTTGTCGTAGTAAAAGGGCTAGAACTTCAAAGTCCTTTGGACCCGATTTTCTAACATATGTGTTAGAAGCTGAACCTCAAAGTTACAAAGAGGCAATGTCATCATCGGACGTTTCGTTATGGCAAGAAGCCATAAATAGTGAGATAGAATCCATACTGTAAAATCATACTTGGGAACTTATGGATCTCTCTCGAGGTTGTAAACCTCTTGGATACAAATGGATATTCAAACGAAAGATGAAAGCAGATGGATCTATTGACAAGTACAAAGCAAGACTTGTAGTTAAAGATTATAGACAAACGGAAGGTCTTGACTATTTTAACACTTATTCTCCTGTTACAAAGATAACTTCTATAAGAATGTTAATTGCCTTTGCGGCGTTAAATAATCTTGAGATTCATCAAATGGATGTAAAAACTGTCTTCCTAAATGGTGATCTAGATGAGGAGATATACATGGAACAACCTGAAGGGTTTAAGGTTCCTGGACAAGAGGGAAAAGTGTGCAAGCTTGTCAAATCTTTATATGGTTTAAAACAGGCTCCAAAACAGTGGCATGAGAAATTTGACAATGTCATGATATCAAATGGATTCTGAATCAATGAATGTGACAAATGTGTGTATGTCAAATACAACGGAAATAATTATGTCATTGTGTGTCTTTATGTAGATGATATGCTCATTCTTGGTAGCAATAATGAGATGATCAAATCTACAAAGAACATGTTGAACTCCAAGTTTGACATGAAGGATATGGGTTTGGCTGACGTCATATTAGGAGTCAAGATAATCAAAAGTCCCGAAGGATATATTTTGTCTCAAAAACATTATATAGAGAAGATGTTAGAAAATTTTAACAAAGATGACGTCAACACAGCCAAAACACCAGTAGACTTAACTTTACATCTATACAAGTATACTGGTCAAGGTGTTAACCAATTGGGATATGCGCGAATTATAGGTAGTCTAATGTACTTGATGAATTGTACAAGGCCGGACAAAGCCTATTTTGTTAGCAAACTAAGTAGGTATACGAGTAATCCTGGGAAGGATCATTGGACGGCTATAATCAAGGTGCTTAGATATCTAAGGCATACCATTGATTATGGACTACACTATGCTCGTTATCCAGCAGTGCTAGAAGGATATAGTGATGCTAATTGGATATCTGACTCTAATGATTCAAGATCCACAAGTGGATATGTATTTACATTAGCTGGTAGAGCCGTGTCTTGGAAATCCACTAAGCAAACGTGCATTGCACGGTCCACGATGGAATCTGAGTTTATAGCTTTAGATAAAGCTGGTGAGGAAGCTGAGTGGCTTCGCCATTTCTTAAAAGATATTCCAACTTGGTCTAAACCAGTGTCGCCAATCTGCATACATTGTGATAGTCAATCTGCAATTGGTGGAGCACATAATCATATTTACAATAGGAAGTCTCGGCATATACGTCGACGACATAACACCGTTCAACAACTACTCTCCCATGGAATTATCGTACTTGATTGTGTAAAATCACAAGATAATATCGCGGATCCGCTAACCAAAGGGTTAATTAGAGAGTTAGTTGTTAGATCATCGAGAGGAATGGGGATAAAGCCCATTTCGTAAAAGCCTCTATAACGGCAACCCAGCCTAGCTGACTGGAGATCCCAAGATCTAGGTTCAACGGGACAACCGAGTTATATGAGACTTAGGAGAATCACTGTGGAGACTCTGTCTTTACCCATTCCTATGATGTAACAGTGATGCCTGTAGCGTACAAGGTTAGGCAATGCCTTTAATGATTCTTAAACGTTGGTAATCCAAGTAGGGTATAGCAGGATACTCTTATTAAGAATCACCTATGTGAATGTCGAAGGGGGCGCTTCTATGAGAATGTCGAGGGCCGAATTCTCTACAAACATTCATGAAGACTAGGAGTGTCTCAGGGCCGTAATGAGCACAACCGTAAGAACCAAACTGTGTTTGGAAACATTCTTTGTGTTTGCTATTGTCTTGGCTTACACCAACAGCTGAACAGTTCAAGACATCGCGTTCACTGGTTAGCTAGTAAGTCCGATAGTTATTCACAAGGTGAGGTTCAAAGCCAAAAGCTACCTGACCCCATGCAAAAGATTTCCTATTGTAACTCTCAGTAATTTGCATTTGCATAGCACTGTTTATCCTGCCAATTTCATTCATGTGGGGGATTGTTGGAAAAAACTTGATTTTTATCATTTTTTAATCAATTATTAAAGTGGGTCCCACACGTCCACGTGGCTGGACCCACATACCGTTGTGTACGTCTTGGTTAGGAGATTAAGACCGAACACTCGGTTGACCAAAATCAAGTCAAAGTGAATGAGAAATTGACCTTAAAAAGTGCCTACATGAACTTGGTAGAAGGGAAAAATACTTGTCCCACATTGGTTGTGGAGAACAAGTTGATTGGGTATATTTAACCTTAGTTTGACTTAAAGGGTTGGGCCCTTAGGGTCATGAAAGTTTTATAGGGGGAGAAGGCATGGACTAAGTGGGCTTTAAAACCCCACACGCGCGCCCGTCCGACCGGACCAGGCTGGGTTAGGTTGGGTTGGGTCATTAGATAAGATTGGGCTTGGCCTATGAGGTTCTTATCTTTTTGCTGAAAATTTATTACAAACTGGGCCGGGTCAAACCCGATCCACAACGTTTTAATTCAGTCTCTTCCTTATTCTCCCGAAACGATTTTCCCTTTCCCGTCGGTTACTGTTCGTGAACCGTGAAACAGTACCATTCGTAACTGTTCGATTCCGAGCAGTCACACCTTTCCGATTTCGTGTCTCTCTGTTCGGGTGTCTATTTTTCTATAAATAGAACCCTCCTCTCTTCATTTCATTTACGTTTTCTCACTGCATACATTTTGCATCATTCCGCATAAAACTTCTGAGAGTTGCTGCGTAGTTTTCTGGTTCGCTTATTGCACAGATTGGAGTGCTACATCCGTGCAGTGAAAATCGGGTTGTCCTGGGAAACAGACGTCTGCATAGTCCATCAGCACCGTAGTGGAGGACGAATCTGTTTTAAGGACAGAGTATTCTAATACTTGCCCTAGTTCGATTCGAGTCGTCTCTTACCAAATTCCAGTGTACTGAATTTGGTCCAGTAAGTTTCTGTTCATCTTATTTGTTTCTGTTTTTGTTGATTTTTCAGATTTTTCGCAACCGAGTTTTTAACATAAAGATAATGCACAAAAAATAAAATAAAAATTGGGACATTATTTATGGGACTTTTTGACTTGGCTCATGTACAAGAAAGTTAATAGAGTCTATTCTTGACTTCAGTAAGATTTGAGACCTGATTTGAGACCTTTCAGTAGTGGATGCCCGATAGCCAATTATAGTATCTTTAGTTGGTAAGAGCACAAGCCAATCACTTTATTTGACAATCTCATTCATATTCCAAACTTTTTTTGAACAAAAAAAATATATATGAATAAGAAATTTTTTAACAAGAAACGACTAAACAAGAAAAAAGTAAAACAAAAACTTGGATCCAACTTAGTTAACCAGGATCGGTGTTCCTTATTAGCAAGGGCGGAGCTATGTGTATGTTGGGGTGGGCTATAGCCCAGGTTAAGTAAGAAATAAAACAAAAACCTACGTGTAAAATTTTTAGCCAATAAAAAATTTATACAGGTTAGCCCATATAAAAGGGAAATTCTTATGAATTAGCCTAAGGCCAACTAGATTCCTGGTTCCGTAAGGACCGTAACTGCTTATTAGTAACTTAAGAGTTAGAGTCAAGAGCGTGGTTATAGGAACACGAATTTAGGACTCACAGTCTCACATCCTAACACATTTTGGCCAGATCTGAGCATCTCCAACCTTGACTTTAAATTGGAAAACGTCAAATTTTTCTGAGGCTGATGTGTGTGGGAATTTGACACCTTTAAATTTGAAACTCATATTATTGTTTGTCGAACCATGGTGTCAAATTTGAACCAAATGGTAATTTCATAATCCAAAAGGGCATTTTTGTATTTAACACTTGATATCAATTTGAAGTAAATTGATTGTTTTCAAAATCCATGTCAGATTTAGCTTTTCTTTTAGGTAAGGTTCGAGAGGGCGTTTCTTTTAGGTAAGGTTCGAGAGGGCTATGAATCTTGACTCACTGGATAAAAAGTTCCAAGGCCCAAATTTGTTGCAGCTACAGAGTTTCTAAGACTCTTTACAAATAGTTCGTTTAAATGGAGTGTGATTTTGTTACCTTAAGGTGAACGTTATCCTGACTTCGATTATTACTAAATGAGGTGAAAGTTATCCCACTTGGGTCATAAAAACTTTTGAAAATATATTACGCATTCACATTGTCTGAAGGGCGAGGTAGGCTTGACATGTCATGACATGTCGCCGGGCAAGACAAGGCATGTCATGGCATGAGGCGTGAGAATTGAGAACCCATTAGCCAAGCACACTTGCCATGTGAGGATGCCCATGCATCTTTAAGTTGACTTGCTTGCAACATTGCCTATTCAATAGACACGTGACTACTTCGTTTTTTGGTGTTTTGTCTTTAGTTTGCCTACGCTTTTCCGTATTTTGTCAATTTGAAACTCTTGCTACGAGAAGATATCAGGTGAGTAGGCAACATTTTCTCAGTTTTTCTTTGAAGAGACTAATTCGCGTGACTTGGCTTTGCACGAAGGAGATGGGTTGCAACCTTTGGAACTCTTCAAATATCTGATACCATATGTCACAAACAAGTGGATTCATTCTATAAAGCCAAACAAAGAGAAATGAATATATTCTGGAAAAATAAAGAAAGAATATACCTATGCCAAATTAACTTCAAATTCTATTTGGTTGGTTTCCTTTGATTGGAATCCATTCTGGAAATTGTGAGATAACGCATACCGGAACCAGAATCGGAACCCTTCAAACCATTATCTAGATGCGGCACTATTCTCTGTCCTTTCATTCTTTGAATTAAGAACACTACACTGTTTATTTTGCTAAGAATTCTACTCAAATACTCGGTTTTTTTTATCAGCACAGAAAAAATTTTATTATGTCAATGCAAAGGTAAAGCAAAATAAAAGACAGGATAGAAGGCATCGAGCAAGAGACACCCCCTTGCCAATCACATATCATCTAAAAACCAAACAACTAGTTAGCAAGCTGCCAGCCAAAAGGGGAAAAAAAATAAGTAGAGGATGACCTCCTTGAGCCGTGTCCCATTTCAGCCGTCTCCCTTTTGCTACTTGGTAGTGCTCCTAGAACCAGGTTCAGCTTCTATGTTCTACCTGCTATTTCTAAAGCCAGCACTCACAGAAGGCTCTGCAAATTCTGAGAAATTTAGGTGAAAACAATTTAGAAAAACTTAAGGTTTACAAATCATTTCCCTATCTTGACAAATCTCCTCATGAGTACAAGTTCAAAACATAGTCACCCTCATTAGTAAACTACTTAGATTGTCTTATTCTGCGACTTGAAAGAAAATTTGAATATTTTTGTATGTACATTTTCAAGAAAATTTGAATATTTTTGTATGTACATTTTCATGACCCAATAAAAAGTTCACTGAGCCAACCCTTCACTATATAGTACCTAGGCTACCTTAAAGGCTTTTTACCTCCACAAATCCAACCTAAATGTTTCATAATTATAAAGCCTACATTACTATGTGAAAAATGGAATGTCAACCAGTTGTAAGATTAGCCGTCATTTAAATTTTTCAATAATTTTTAAACTACATCAGCTGGATTCCTTGCATAACAATTTCACTTTGCAACTTGGTCTATAAAACATCACAAGTTACCTTAAGTGACCCAAGTCACATGGAATCTTATCCGACTCACTCGAGATCCAACAACTGTTGCCAAACTCGGCAGGAAAAGAAGAGTCAACTCAAGAAACTCGCAGAATCTTTAGGTTGTGTTTGGATCTTCATTTCTGACAGACCTATGGGGAAAGAAAAAAGAAGGAACTCAACTTCATCCTCTTTTGTCCTATGCAATCCTGCAACAATTTGGGATATCACTGGACCAGCCGTATAGAAGACAACCGAAGACAGGTAGCAGCAATGGCTAGTTTTGTTACGGGATAGTTCGTGATGTTCACATCAGTCTCTAATAGGCCGCTCCTTGAAGGATTGGTTTTTATTGCATAATTAGGCTATTTCTAGCATATTCCTTGGTTCAGCCCTTATGAACCGGTCTAACAAACCCCGAGGTCTTGCAGTTAAGTATTGGAATACGGAGAACTTGCCTTGTCATTCATGTCCCAATACAGCCTTAAAGAATAAGGGATTGTGTTTATGTCGCCTTCAAAAGTACTTGAAAAAGGAGGTCCTTACAACCCACCTAACAACTGTAACAAGCATGTAGAATCCCCAAAAGTAATAAAAGACTAGAGATGGAAAGAGCTAGCTTGAAATTCATCCATTCGGGCTTATATTACGACTTACCCATCTATCGTACTGCATCAAACCTATTTCAGCTCAATCATCACCATAATTTGAATGGCTATCTCTGTCTCCAATATGCGCTTAACCTTCAAGAAACACCGGCATAGTGCCATTTTCTCCCAAAATCCCCTCACAACACCTAATTTGAACAGAAAATGGGCATCTCTAGGGATATCAAGAAGCCAAAATGCAAAAAGAGTGCCTACAATAACTAGGGTGACACCTAGAAATGGTTCCAGCGTCAGTATGTCAGAACTTGAGAGGGGGAAAAATAAGGAAAGCAACAATGAAGTATTGATACGTGAAATCCCTGAGAGAAGGTTGGCAGATGCTTGGAAAGAGATCCACGGTCAAGATGATTGGGTTGGCATGCTTGATCCAATGGATCCCCTCTTGCGATCCGAGCTAATAAGGTACGGTGAAATGGCTCAAGCATGCTACGATGCCTTCGATTCAAACCCGTACTCCAAGTACTGTGGAAGTTGCAAAACTGAACCAAGCAAGTTCTTCCAGTTCCTTGGTTGGACACAGTACGGCTACGAAGTGACCCGTTATCTCCATGCCTCGTACAACGTCAATCTTCCCTTCTTGTTCAAGAAGTCCCTCCGGCCAGATGGGTGGACACCATCCGCAAATTGGATGGGGTACGTCGCAGTCTCAAACGATGACATCTCAGCCTACCTGGGGCGTAGGGACATAACCATAGCCTGGCGAGGCACTGTAACGAAACTCGAGTGGATGGCAGATGTAACAAACTTTCTAAGGACAATCGCGATTCACAAAATCCCTTCCCCTGATCCAGGCGTCAAAGCTGAAGCGGGTTTTATCCATGTCTATACTGACAAAGACATCAACTGCAACTTTTGCAAGTATTCAGCAAGAGAGCAGATTTTAGCAGAGATCAAGCGATTAATAAATAAGTACGAAGATGAGGAGCTGAGCATAACAATCACAGGGCATAGCCTAGGAAGTGCACTAGCAATCATTAACGCTTACGATATAGTAGAGACGGGGGTAGATGTGATGGACAGCGGGCGTGCTGTGCCCGTTTGTGTGTACTCGTTTTCGGGGCCTAGAGTTGGGAATGCTAGGTTTAAAGAGAGGCTTGAAGGGCTAGGGGTGAAGGTCCTAAGGGTGTTTAACGTTCATGACAGGGTGCCTAATGTACCCGGGATATTCTTCAATGAGCATGCGCCCGTTGTGCTGCAAAAGATAGGCGAAGTGTCGCCGTGGTGCTACTATCATGTTGGAGTGGAACTTGCTTTGGATCACAGGAACTCCCCATTCTTGAAAGAAACAGGTGACCTGGCGTGCTTCCATAACTTGGAGGTTCTCCTGCATTTGGTTGATGGGTTAGTAAATTTTCCTCTTTATATGATTGGTAACTATTAAGGCTATCAACAACAATGGTAAGCATACTTGGACAACGGATTTTAAAACTTGGGCTAAAGACACACTGTTGGTAGATGATGTAAATGTCATTCCACACATGCTCGAGCAACTTAGAAGCTCACTAAACTCATCAACAAGATACTGCAGGTCACCATAAAAATAACTTACAAACATGCGAAAAGCATTGTCCTAAACGAGTCCTGAAAAGGGTTTGGAGTATTTGGACGGTTGAAAAAATTTCACACAAAAGTAAGATATGCCATGTGGCATGCCTGAGACGTATGGCAGCGTGACCAAAGTGTCAGACACGTGTTGGACATTCTATGGGGGAAAAAAAATCAAGTGTCCGAGCTCCATAAATTGTGAGCAAAGTCTGAACAGTTTGATAGATATCCTTGTATTGTACAAGTGGTACCCATTTTTGGTGTTTTCACAACATTCACAAACTGCAGTTCTCCATAATAACTCTACAATGTCTTGTCACATGATTGCTTTCTATCAAGAGGCAATCCAACAAACACTTTCCAACAATGCATGGAAAATGGTTACATCACTATTGCAAACACTTCAAACCCAGTCTAGAAATTGTTATCAGTTTCCTACAATTCATTCTTGTACATGGAAGCAAGCTGAGTTGTGGTAAAGAAATTCACTCAAATTCATTTCTTAAATTGAAACAGTTACCATGGGAAGGATCAGAGATTCGCGCTTACAAGCAGAAGGGACGTTGCACTGGTGAACAAGGCATGTGACTTCTTAGAAGAGAACCTTCTAATCCCACCAAACTGGTGGAAAAGTGAGAACAGTGGCCTTGTTAAAAACCAAACGGGATTCTGGAGGCAACCTGAGCGGCATGATCTTGAGGAACATTTACAAGCAGAGGATATTGACCATCAACTCTGGCAATTGGGTCTAACTTCAGGATATTAGGCACTCTTTGGTTGACTGGAATGAAGCTGGAATAAAATGGTGATTCTTTTACAATACTCATGTCAAATTTTGATTCGCTATAAAACGAAAAAATGTGCATTTCTAATGGAATCATCATTAACCAATTTGAATGAGTGGTCGTTCCATTTTAAAGTAGCATTCCAGCGAGCCAAACACTACCTTAATGTTATGACCAATTTATAAGTTATAACATTACGTTGAAAAGAGCTAGTGCAAGGTAGTAAAGGGAATTTTTCAGTGGACCAGTTTTTCCGTTTACCTCTTTGGCCAAGGCCTAGGGCCTATGAGCAAAAATAATACTCAAGGCTTTCTCAATCATTGGGAAAATATCAGTTTCACGGGTGGTTTGAAATGTAAAAGCTCCATCTCTCTCTCTCTCTCTCTCTCTCTCTCTCTCTCTCTCTCCACAACCAATTGGTGTTCTGGGTGCAGCTGATGCCATAATTATATGTTAATATTGGGGAAAAGAAGAGAATTATTAAAACAAATACAGATTTGCAAAGGAACTTAGCGTATCCTCAACCTATAAGATTCAGAAAAAGAAAAAACCGGTGTGATTCAGAATCATCTTTCACAGATTAGAGTTCAACAAGTAGTTTCAATGATTTTTCTTTGTTTAAATTTCCTTGTGCGCGAGTATAAACAACTTACGTTTAAAGAAATCCATTCAAATAGATGAACCAACGCCGGTCATGGTATAAGAAAACGCTCTCTCAGTGAAATCACGAAGTACAACATCAACTTCAACTAGATGTCCAATTAAACAGAAGAATCTTTTTTTTTTTTTCTTTTTTTATCAATAACTAAACAGAAGAATCTTATAACAGTCACTTCATAAGGACACTAAATTTAAGTCATATAATAATGCAAACCAGCTGATCAAGCAGAAATTTGTAACAACCAACATCATGCCGAAACAAATACTACTCCTCTGCTTCAAAAAGAAGAAGAAACTGTTGGCCGATGGATTGTTCGGCGGCTGGTAACGGTGGTTTGATGAGCACTTCTACAAGGGAATGATTGGTGGTTTGTATCATAATGCTCTCGCACTACGCCCTTGTTTTAAAATTGTGTATTTTCTTCACAACATATAAAATATAAAATATGCTTTTTGAAGCAGAGGAAGAGAACTTGTGATTGGTGATTCCCTTGTTGCAAATGGTGGATGATGAGTGACATGGGAATCACTTCGCTTGAAAAAGTAATATATATATATATATATATATATATATATATATATATGTGTGTGTGTGTGTGTGTGTGTGAAGATGATCTATTGAGGACACCCTCAAAGATCTCTTTCGTGAGGACCACCCTTTTTTTTATTTTTCAAACCAAATTTCAATGATTTGAACCGCTCAATGTGTTTAAAACATATTTTACATGGCCAGCGCGAGGAATCACAAAAAAAATACCCGAAAAGACTTCATCCAAGCAGTTTTTCATAATAATCGTACATATATAATTTATCGAAAAATGCTTGAATGAAGTCCTTCCGAGTATTTTTTTTGGATGAATTCTCACGGTAACCCTTAAAATCATATTTTAAACATATTGAGCGGTTCAGATTGTTGAGATTCAACCCTGATCCATGAGGTCCGCAAATTTTGAGTTTGAGGGAGTCCTTAGTAGAACGGGATATGTATATATTGGATTTTCTAGTCCACACCTTCCGGAAATAAGAAAAATATGGTTTTTTTGTGTTGCAAATTATTTTTGGAAAATCCGATCCATCCAATGTGTTCAGAAGTTGTTTTTAAGTGTCTTTGAGAGAAATCTGCAAAAAAAAATACCGGGAAAGGCTTGATCCAAGCAATTTTTTCAAAAATTGTAAATATGAAAATTTTGCTAAAACTGTTTGGATCAAGCCCTTCCCATTATTTTTTTTGAAGATTTTTCACGAACACCCTTGAAAACACCTTCTGAACACATTGGACGGATCGGATCATAAAAAATTGTTTGGATCATGAGATCCAGAAACGGTAAGACCGGACTAGAAGCTTTGCCATATATATATATATATATATATATATATATATATATATATACACTCTCTCACTGCGCCAATAATTCGGCTATCAAAGGAATGCCTTTTTTAGCTCTTGGAAAATTGCAACCCTAGTGTTGTTTATTTATTTGCAAGTACAGATTCAAGGAATGCCTTTTTTAACAGGGTTTCAGTTCTCAGTTTTATTTCTTCAGAGCTTCAGAGAAATAAAGCTTTGATGAGTGAAAGTGAAGTTGTGAGAAATAATTCAGTAATATTAGAAGTTGTAAGATTCAAGGAAAAATAAATAAATAAATAAAACCTAAGATTCAGAATCATCTTTTGCAGATTAGAGTTCGAAGAATTTTACAAGTAGTTTCAATGATTTCTTTCTTTAGGTTTCCTTGCGTGGTGGTTCAAAATATAAATAATAAAGTTGCTCCTATCTCTAACAGTTTAAGCTTTTATATGAGTTGGTGGTTACCAATCTAATTTGGTATCAAAGAAGGCAATTGATCCTGTGTTCGAACCCCGCTGCCAACCTAATGATTAGAATTTACACGTTTTTAGTCAGATTTGGAGAAGAGCCCGGCTACACATGAGGGAACGTGTTGATCAGAATATAAATGATATTGATGGACGAATGGGTGAACCCTTTTGCTTGCATGTGGTGTGGCACAACGAACGTGTGAAGAGCTTATCTTCAATGTTTGATGAACGAATTGGTGAACCCTTTTGCTTGCATGTTTGTCACGCATTTTTTTGATGGACTGCGTCACAACTTGGTGAGCAATAACACTAGTGCAATTTTTTTTTTATCACAAGTGCTGTGATACAACGTGCTGAACCAACACTTTCACCACACTTATAGATTTATGTGTAAATAAAATTGTGATTGTAAAAAAATTGTATTTTTGGACCACACGATGTCACTGCCGCAAGACATCTCCATTAACAAGGAGATCATGTTATGCCACCAACACAACCCCAGATAATAAGGTCAATGCTGAAACAGATCACAAAAAACCAGGCATCAAACCTCGCAAAAACATCTGAACACAGCAAAAGGGTGCACATTGCTGCCCACCCAACATCAGTAGTGACAAAAAGCTCACCATCGTCAAAAACGACGACCTAATCGGAGACACCCAACACCACCTAAACCCGCAACCACTGGAACATGCCCCCTCCTGCTGCGCCACCTGCAACCGCACCATCACCTTCGAAAAACACCACTCAAAACAAATCCAGTACTGGTCTCCAACACAGATTTGAAATGGAGGTCGGGGGTGTCACCCAGGCTAAAGAGAGAAGAGAGGAGAATGGGATGGAGAGAGAGAAGAGGCACACCTCCATCACGCAGCTCTTAACCATAGACGCAGGACATAAACCTGACCACTAAGGTCCAAAAAACCAGCAACTAATGAAAATAATCAAAGGGTGGGAGAGAATGGGACACACTGGTGAGGGGGTAAAGAAGGGGCAGGTGGAGGAGAACAGACAGCCTCCCCCTCCCCCCAAACTCTAGCTGCTGTTGTTTAGTGTAGAGATGAGGTAGAGAGCAGATAAGAAAGAGAGGAAGTCTAAAGTTGGTGTATATGCTCGAACTGATTCTTAATTATAACTCAAAAGTTACTATGAATACGAATACAATGACTCACAAGTTTACTATGAATATAATGTCTACAGGCAAATTAAGTGGAACTTTATCATCTACTTAGAAATCCATGCCAAATGTTACTGTAACCAATAATTTCTTCTTACATATAGTCTTTGCGAAATGTAAGGAGGATGGCTCTCTCTTGTTGTCGAATCCATCTTCTTTGGACTGGCATTCCATCTTGATGTATCTTGTTACGGTGTTAGCCTCCTACCTTTTTGAAGTGATGAAATCAACTTGTTTGCTTCATTATATGCACATTTTTTGTGGAGCACAAACGAAGTACAATCTGCACATTCAAGGCACCGATCTTTGACATGCTCACCACAACTGTTGCAGCCCAGGTCAGGAACCTTAGGAGGTTCAACGACGGTGAGAAGGTGCTGGTGGCATCCCAGATTGACCTTGGCCCCAATCTTCCATTTTGAATGCTCCACAAACTGAGCGCATAATGTATGAAGATAACTTCCGCAGTGAGCACAGTGATAAAACCAGTAATCATCGTTAATCTCTGTCTGACACATTACACAATTATTATAACCCCGTTCACCAGAGTATGTTAGAATGTAGGGGTGTATATCTTTTCTGTGCTCTAGAGTTGGTGGCAAGGAGGCACATCGAGGGTGTAGCATAAAATCACAATTTTCTTTGCATACAAATCCAAACCCATAACATTTGTGCTTGCATGCTGCACAACGAACAGTACCTGTTTCCCGTAAAGCAAGGGTGTGCTCATGAGCTTCATGTTTGATAAAGTGTAGTGGCAGGGAACCAACCGAACAAATGCACTTCGTATGAAGAGACCGTCTACAATCACCACAGTTGTAAAACCAACAATTTAGGTTAATTTCTTTCTCACAAATTTCACAGTAGTAATCATCGTCGGAGCCAAAATACAATAGAGAGAAGGGGTGTCGGTCATATTTGTTGCGTACTGTAGGCGGCAACAAGGCACATCTAATGTGCAGGCTGAATTTACAAATGGCACATACTAATCCAACCCCAAAAATTTTTTCATGGCATGCATTGCAGAGAACATTAGTTGTTTCCTTTAGGGTAAGGACGTGTTGTGGATGAGCTCTATGCTTGATATTGCCCAATAAAGAAGCACAGTTGAGGTCAAGAAAGAAATCACAAGCTACACAACCATACAAAACTCCATTGCAAGACATGTTGCAACCTTGGCAAATGGGTTGACCAGAACATTTGTACTGCCACCACCTATTCAACAAAAGAGGGTGGTTCGGGTGAATTGGGTGCTGTAGCTCTATAGGAATCTTAGCACAACACTCATGGAGAACAAAGTCACACTCGTTGCAATGGTAAAACGGAGTCAAGA
The DNA here is from genome assembly GCA_022606695.1 of Vaccinium macrocarpon. Classification (NCBI taxonomy): domain Eukaryota; kingdom Viridiplantae; phylum Streptophyta; class Magnoliopsida; order Ericales; family Ericaceae; genus Vaccinium; species Vaccinium macrocarpon. The sequence continues at coordinate 3,535,113 of CM040173.1, forward strand.
CTGGTTGTGCACATGCATCACATGGAATCAGTTTGCGACTGGCACTTGACTCATCATTGATCTGCTTGTCAACAAAAAATAATGGATGGTGATGCCTAACATGGAATATCGTTGTCGATTTCTTATTCTTTCCTAGTAGCCCAATCTTCTTCACGAAATGTTGTATCAGACTAAGAGACTCCTCAGGAGGTGGCAAGATAAGATCGGGCTCTGCATTTTCAACTCTACTCTTTGGTTTTTTGGTTACCAATTGCAGCCGAGGAGGAAGCATTTCTCTTGTCTCCTCTTTTGTCGTCTCCTCCTCTGATAGTTTAAAACTAAAAAAAGCATAACATGAATCTAAATAGACTACAAAAGGAAAAGTTAAGAGCAGAAAATCAATTAAACGAAAACATCATCGAAGGAAAAGGTCAAACCTGCAAAGCTCTGGCTTTGATCTTAAGCAGTTCACATGGGCAAAATACTTGCAATCAGCACAACAATAGGCCCAGTAAACTCTCTCCACTTCATCATTACAGAGATAACAATAGGACCTAAATCTGAAGCGTTCAAACGGGAAAGAATAGGTAAGGGAGAGAGGGTGGTCATGATGACTAAATCTAATGGTCCTGGGCAACAAAGCACATTTTTGGTTGACCCAGAATTTGCAAGTGCTACATTTGTAAGAAGAGCCTTCATGTCTGGTACTGCAAGCATCACACAAGAACAAACTTGGCCTCTGCAAGGGAGTCAATGGGTGGTCGTGAAATTCGTGTTTAATCTTGTGCACCATCAAAGAACACATTATGTCAACATCAAACTTGCAAAGGGAGCAATTATATGTGAAGCTCTCACAAAGTTGTCGGCAAACAGCGCATTCAGTAGGTAATTTGGGAAAGGGTGATCGAGAATAATTAGGCGGACTGGGTAGCAGATTCAGTGGGTGTTCGTGCATAGGGTGCTCCATCTCTCTGGGAAGTTCTGCACACACTTTGTGCAACAAGAAATGTTCACATTTTTCGCAAAAGTAGTAAGGACCTGAGATCTGTTGCTGACACCCATAGCAACAAACTTTCATGCCATCATCTTTGTACTCTTCCTCAAAGATCAATGGATGTTCATGGTTAAAATGTAGAAGGTCCATTGCCCTCTCTCTCTTCAGAATTGCAGCTGATGCCATAATTATATCGTAAGTACTGGAAAAAAAAAGTAGGCAACTATAAATGAAAACATATACAGATTCACAAAGGAAAATAAGGGGCTCAACCTATAAGATTCATTATCATCTTTCTTATATATTTGTGCAATGTCAATGCTCTGGATGCTGAATGAAAGAAGCATGGTAATGTGCACATAAATCAAAATGATTCTTGGATCTGCCCTCTCTGATGCCTTTTGGCTTTGATTTGAGGGCATGATTCTTCAGCAAACGCGGCGGTACAGGGGGACTACTGTTTCAGTGGTATTCTGTGAGCAGCCACTTTGTACATTCATTGCCAAAGGTTAGGTCTGTCTCCAATCCATCTGTTTCAGTGGTATTTTGGGAGCAACCACTTTGTGCATTTATTGCCAAAGGTTAGGTCTGTCTCCTATCCATCCCCCACCCATACCCCCAATTATTGGAGACTTAATGGGTTTTGTTATTGTTGTTGTATCATCTTTCTTATATTAGCGTGCAAAGTATTGAACAAGTAGTTTCAATGATTTTCATTCTTTAGGTTTCTGCGCAAGTATAATTGACTTTCTTTCGATTAACACAGATTTTTGTGGAAACTTTATATCCATCTCAAAACCAATTGGCAATGAGTGGAGAGGTCCCAGCATATAGTAAGTGATCACCCATTCCACTCTTAGGCAATGTGGGACAATATTTCTTAACATCCCCCCTCACTTGCAGCCGCATTTGAGGTCTATCACGTGTGACCACTTTTTGGGTCCTATCATCGTGCAGCATTTTTGCTAGTCTGTCATGTGGGTGTGAGATTGCAAATTTTTTATTTTTATTTTTATTTTTATTTTTAAATGTGGAGTGGAATAGGCCCCGCTCTGATACCATGTGGAAATTTGCAGATCTGTAGAGAAATGTAAGAAGAAACAAAACCCTAACACAATTTGAGAAGAACACACAAAAGAAAACACTCTCAATGATCCATTCTCATTTTTGTTACAGAAGAAGAGCTCAGAAGAGCCATTTATACACTTTACTACTCTAACTGCCTAACGGAGGAAATAACGGAAAGTCAAGAAAGAGACCAACACAATACAAGACTTAACAGAAACATGACAACCACTTCACAGCACTAATTCTATTAAGTATAGAGACTAGTGACTTTGTCTCACACCCCCTTGCAAACTAATGGGAGTATCAACTACCATAAGTTTGGAACGAAGGAAATGAAAACGATCAACAGACAGGGCCTTAGTAAAAATATCAGCGATTTGCTGTTGAGTACCAATATGATGCACTGCAATCTGCTTGCTCAAGACTTTCTCTCTAATGTAGTGATAATCAACCTCAACATGCTTAGTCCAAGCATGAAAAACAAGATTGTAAGCTAAAGCGATTGCGGACTAATTATCACACCAGACATTATGAGGTAGAGACAAAGGAACATGTAAGTCTTGAAGCAACTGTTGAACCCAGGATACATCGGCGGCAGTCTGAGCTAAAGCTCTATATTCAGCCTCAGTAGAAGACCTAGCAACTGTATGTTGTTTCTTTGCACTCCAACTGATTAGATTGGGACCAAGAAACAAGCAAACACCAGTGGTGGATCTCCTAGATAGATGATCTCCTGCCCAGTCAGAGTCAGAAAATGCAGTGAGAATCAAAGGCCCAGGTGTAAACATAAGACCATGAGTAATAGTTCCCTTTATGTATCTCAGAATTCTCTAAACAGCCACAAAGTGACTTTGCTTAGGTGCATGCATGTGTTGACATGCTTGATTAACTGCAAAGGATATCTCTGGACGTGTGATAGTCAAGTATTGTAAAGAACCAACTATGGTTCTGAACCAGTGATGATCATCAAACTCTGGATCTGGGTCTAGAACAGCAGGTTTTATGGAAGATGGAGAATGACTAGGCTTACATTCTTGCATGCCAGCTTTACTCAATAAATCAGATGCATACTTTGCTTGGGAAAGAATAACAGTGCTGCCATGTGTCAAAACCTCTATGCCCAAAAAATAGCTGAGAGAGCCTAAATCTTTCATAACAAATTGAGTCCCAAGAAGCTTAATCAAATCTGAAATGTAGTCAGAGTTACTACCAGTAACTAAAATATCGTCCACATAGACCAACACCAATGTAATTCCTTGATCATTCTTGAGAGTGAATAGAGAAGCATCTGAAGAGCTATTAGAAAACCCTTGTTGAAGTAAAAACTTGGAAAACATGGAAAACCAGGCCCTAGGTGCTTGTTTTAATCCATACAAAGCTTTAGATAACTTGCACACATGATTTGGATATTGAGGACTTTGGTAGCCTAGAGGTTGTTTCATAAAAACTTCCTCTTCAAGAACACCATGCAAAAATGCATTGGACACATCTAGTTGTCGAATAGACCACTGAAAATGAATAGCAAGACTAAGGACAACTCTAATAGTAGGCTGCTTTATGACAGGGCTAAAAGTCTCAGTGAAATCCAAACCTTCAGTCTGTTGGTTTCCCTTGGCCACAAGCCTAGCTTTATATCGTGCTATACTCCCATTGGAGTGACGTTTGATCTTGTAGATCCACTGGCAACCAATAATATTCACATTAGATGGAGGAGGGACCAAAGTCCATGTACCTTGAGTGACCAAGGCCTGGTATTCGGCAGCCATTGCTTGCTGCCACACAGAGTGCTTAATAGCTTCAGCAAAATGACTTGGTTCAGTTGTTGGTAATGAAGGAGAAACAGGAACGGTAGTAGTTAGAGCAAAAGGAAGTTTGGGTTTTCTAATACCATTTTTGGACCTTGTCACCATGGAATGATTATTAACAGGAGAAACAGAAAGAGAGGAAGAAGAAATGACATCAGGTGTAGGTACTGCATGAAGAGCACCAGTACTAGGAAAAACAATGTCAGAATGAGAAGATTGGGTCACAGGAAAAACAGGACTAGGACTAATAGGAGAAACAGTAACAGGAACTGTAGGAGAAACAATAGAACAAGGAACTGTGGAAGAAAAAGATATGGAAGAAGGAACAGGAATCTGAATATCATCAAATGAAGTTAAAGAAATAGGAAATGTAGGTATAACAGGAGAAGAAGAAGTAAGAAAAGAAGAAGACACAAGTGTAGGGTATGGAAATTCAGTTTCCAAAAACTTTACATGTCTAGAGGTATACACCTTTGTAGTGACAGGATCATAACATTTGTATCCCTTGGTAGCTGGGCAGTAACCAAGAAAAACACATGGGGTAGACTTTGGAGACAACTTGTTAGACCTGTAAGGTTGAAGCCAAGGATAACAACAACAGCCGAAGGGTTTTAAAAATGTATAGTCAGGTTGCTGTTTAAACAGAAGACAAAAAAGAACTTTGAAGTTTAGTGTAGTATGGGGTAATCGATTAGCAAGATAGACAGCTGTTGTTAATGGTTCTAGCCAAAATACAGTAGGTAATTGGGCTTGAAGAAGGAGAGTGATGGTGGTTTCTATAAGATGTCTATGTTTACGTTCCACCACCCCATTTTGTTGTGGTGTATGAGGACATGTGGTTTGATGAACAACCCCATTGGAAAGAAACAAATGTAACAAGAAATGGTTCACAAATTCACCACCATTATCACTTCTTACATGCTGAATAGTGGTATGAAATTGAGTTGAGACATAAGCTTTAAAATTAGCTATGGCATACTTCACTTCTGATTTGTAATGGAGTGGAAACAACCAAGCATATCTGGAAAAGTCATCAATAACCAAGAGATAGAATCTGAAACCTTTATTAGATGGGATAGGTGATGGTCCCCATACATCCATGTGAACCAATTGAAAAGGGGCAGATGATCTAGTATGAGACAAGGGAAAAGGAAGCTTATGGCTTTTGGCCATGTTACAGCATTTACACACTATAGCATGTGGGTTACTTACATGTAATCCCTGCTGTTTTATTAAAGCAGAAAACAAAGGCAAACTTGGATGGCCAAGTTTATTATGCCACAACAAAGCAGAATCACAAGAAGAAGTACCAAATAGAGCTGTAGGAGATGCAGCACCAGAAGAAACTCTAGATGAGGTCAGGATAGGATAGAGACCCTTGTGACATGGTCCCTGATACAGAATTTGAAGAGCGTGCTTGTCCTGTATGACAAGTCCATCAGAATCAAAAATAAGCATACAATGATTATCCTTGGCAAACTGAAAGACAGATAGAAGATTGTGAGAAATTTGAGGAGAGTGAAGTACTTGAGACAACTGAAAAATAGAAGTAGGAGTAGGTAGAAGACCTGTACCAGTGTGAGTAACAGGAATATGAGATCCATTACCAACAACAACCCCTTCATTTTGAGTAGCAGGCTGAGCAATCTGCAAATTCTGCAAGTTATTGGTCACATAGTGGGTTGCCCCACTGTCAAAGTACCATTGAGGAGCATTGATTGGGTTTGTTGTAGCAGTAATGGATGGACCAGCAAAATTTGTGGTACTACCAACAACTTGAGAAGTAGCAGACAGTGGATTTGGTGCATATCCAGAGACAAAACCATAAGAAAGTGTTAACCCAGGAGGCATTACTGTTGGAATGTCATAAGTGCCAGTGAAATGAACTTGTGCTGGCAACTGTGATACACCAACAGAAGACTGTCCATGCACCCACAATTACAGGCGTGCACTGAGTAATAACACCCATTCCTTCTGTTTTAGATGATCCGGATTTTAAGTAAAACTCTTTTGGGGAAGAATCTTCTCTTCTCTCCTCTTCTCTTCTCTTCTCTTCCACAAAAGAATTCTGTTTAAAATCTAGACTATTGAAAACATTTTTTAATGATCTATTGAGAAATGAACAATTCAATTCACAAGAAAGAGAATCTGAACCTGGACGTTTTCGGGAAACATTTCCCATATACTAACATTTTTGTATTAGAAAACGCTCTTACCATGCCTAATAAGAAAACGCTCTCTTAGTGAAATCACAAAGTACGCCACCAATTTGAACATGATAGTATATATAATTAGACATCTACATATTCATGCAATCAATAATTGAAAACAACCATTAAAACAAAAAAGAATCTAGTTGGAAAAAGGCTAAAAATCAGACCACTTACATGGCACGGTCGCAAATTCTACTCCTCTGTTTCGAAAAGAAGAAGAAAAATGTTAGCCGACGGTGGTAATTTTCAACAACCGTGGTTTGATCGGCGGCCGGAAACTGTGGTTTGATGAGCCCGTCTGCAATGGAATTATCTTACTTAGTACAGTATGTCCTTGAAAAAGTCTTGACCACAAACGAAATATCTTGGCATTTCAAAATAAAATAAAATATCTTGTACTAACGTCCAATTTTTCAAAAGATTTTAACACCAAGTGACTAAACAACAGAATACATCTAGGAAATTTAATCTCGAATGGCGCGAAAAGCAGCGTCAAGAGTGAGATTCACCCAATATTGGGTGAATCTATGAATCTCAATATTGACTTTGATTGCTTTTCGCGCCCGAATGTTTTTTTAATCTCACCCTCACGCGTTTTGGTCATTTTCGCCAAATATGTAGACAGTAGACTTATTAGAAGATAAAAAGCATAATATTTCAAATAAAAAATAAAGTGATTTTGTTTATCGTTTTTTGATTTTTTTGCACCAAATTAAAGTAAACGAGGAGTATTTTAATTTGGTATGAAAAAAATTGAAAAACGACATACGGAACCACTTCTGTCTTTTATTTGAAATATTATTTTTAACACTTGAGTACTAAAATCTTTTACGAAATTGGACCTAACTATAATGTTGGAAATGATTGGATGATGTCATTGACGACATAATCATGGAATCACTTGGACTTTGGAAGGAAGCTGCGCCAACCTCTAGGTGATGAGAGGTGGCTTATAACCCATCTGGTGGCTTATAACTCATCTGGTCCTATATTTTGCCCGTCAAGGGGAGATCAAGGGTTTAAGTCTTATGAAATGTCGTTAAATGTCATTTGGTTGTTTTAACTCACTAACTTTCGCATTAATTCCCGTTGATGTATCCCGTATGGCAAATAAAATTTTAAAAAAATCTTCATGATGATCTAATCCCAGAGCTAAGATTTTAGTTCGAGGAGAGCTGGCTTAATAAATAAATTTATTTTTACAGGAGTGATTTCCACACTCCTAAATTGATATCTACACCTCTTTTTTATCTTTTAGAGAAATTTTTATGTATTAAAAAGACAAAGAGAGAGAGAGAGAGAGAGAGAGAGAGAGAGAGAGAGAGAGAGTAAACGTCAGAGTGTAAAAGTCAATTACCTATTTTTAAACTCGGGGCTGGGGCGGAGCTAGGCATCGGCGCCCATGAATTCTGCCGTCAACCAAATGCCTCTTGTAGCTTTTGAAAAACTGCATTTAAGTCCATCATATTTATTATAACCCTTTTCTAAATTTCAACACATTACTTGTGCTTAGTAGTTCTTTAATTACTTTTATAACACGTTATCAACACGACTTTACCATGTAAGATGAAGGCATCAATTCTTCTAAACTATATTAGAGGAGGGAGAGCACAAAATTCGCATAGACTTTTTTCTGAGGACGTCTCACACTTTTGAATCCAAAAATAGAAAAACTTATTCAAGGCTCTCACATTTACAGCCAGCAATCAGCGAATGCCACATCACATGGGTGTCAAAATTGTTCTCATCAGTCATCTACTCATAATCCGCCTACCTCTCAACTGCAGCTGCCCATTCGGATCTCAGCACCATCTCACAACCAAATAAAACAAGGAGTTCACAGCTAGCCGCAACCACAACCATTACTAGTTTCAATTTCATAATGTGGACATTCAGTTTCAATGGAATAAAGGATTGATGAAGATAAATGGGGTCCTTTGCAAATCACAATGCAGACTTCCCTTTCACGTTGATTTCAGTTAAAAAAATTTAGAAGAACCGAAAATCAGTCGAAATCCGAGGCATCCGACCCCAACAAGAACTTCAAATGGGTTGTTGGAGGTATTGTGTTAAACCATTTCTGATAGTTCTTTAGGAGTCGATTTGGTGGGGAAACAAAATTTTCAAATGCAAACAGATCACAAGAGCACAGTCCCATCAGATATTCTGTTAAACCATTTCTGTTGTACTCCAAGGACACAATGTATATTGCCTTGTAAGCCCCCTAGTTATTTTGCATAGAGCAGGCAAGAAAAACCACACACACATCGTCAAGGAGAGTACGTGATACCTTCTCAAAAAAAAGTACATAAGGAGATGACTCTTGCTAGAGGCGATGGAATTGGATGAACATTTTAACAGCCAATTTCAATTTGGTTGCAAGTAGAAAAACTATCAACAGGGAGTAATGTGATTCGAGCTCCATGAATCAACAGAGGGACAAGGATGGGAAACAGCAGGGGAACAATTGAAGTGGTTTGACTGTTGCTCTGTGGTAAATAAAGCATGCACCCCCTCGTGCTCCTGGAATTTGGTACGAGAAAACTGATCACCACCACTTCCTGCATGTAGCCCTGAGAGGATTTCTAGAAAACAGGTTTCAGAAACACATTGTCAAGAATCTATCACAGTATTCGTTAATTTAATCGACCAAAACATATATGACAGTGCACGAAGAGTTTTCAGACATCACGTCACCTCCTTCTCAAAGTATGGTTCATTTAAAGCATGTGTCATGTGTGGGACATCGCCTTTTGGCATCTATTCGCTTACCAGCAGTCAGATCAGAGGGCTCGTTGATGTAAATGATGAATATTTCTTAAGAGGGCTTTTAGGGGGGCAGCAGGCAGCAGTAGATATAATTGTAATCTTATCTGCATAGTTCAGGCAATAAATCACCACTATACTAATTACTAAGCACTCTACAAGTGTAAAGAGGCAATCAAAGAGAGTGGACCCTTCTATGCTATGCTGCTATCGAATTAGCTCTGAAGAACTCTTTTATCACCAACTTATGATTTAGCCCGACTTCGTTTTGATTCAACTCTTCTCTACCACAGATCTTGGAATAGTCTTTTCCATTTTTTGACCTGTCATTCTTTACCAAAAAGTCTGTAAATCATGCTGCAAAATTGAGAAGTTATGTTAGGATGAGTACAAAAACCAAACAGTGGATTGCTCTCTTTTCCTTGCAGCAGCTGAGTACGTATTGGGTCTTTTTGCCCGTTTTTGGGATTTCCCAAATTGCCTTCTCAGACTTTTGGAGTTTTTTTCCCATCTCCATGTTTCTGCTTTTTTTGGCCTTGGTGTGTCTTTCTGTGTAAGGGCATTCTGGGTAATTCCATCATAGGCACATGCATGCAGTTGGTGGAGATATATACATAGCATCATAGATGTAAACTCTGCCGCTTAAATTTCGATGGGATAGTTGGAGGAGGTTCGTCTTGTGGCAGGTGAAGAGATTCATTGCTTGATTTTCCTTCTCTTGTCTTGATCTTTCCCTTCAAACCTCTCGCCTTGTCTTGCTCGCCATGCCTCTCACCGTGTGTGGAACTGTTTTGGCTTGCAAAGGCTGGAGCAGCTGTTTTCTTGAGATTTCGACTTCTTCTCATGAGTAATCTTTGCTTATTTTTAGGGTTTTGTAACTTTTCGTCGCTTTTGAGGTTAGTCTCTTGATTCAATTTTTTTGCTTTTGATTTGCGGATAGAAATGGGTTTTGCTTTGTTCTTGTACTTTGGCGGTGGATATATTGGATTCTTAGGCCTTAACTGTGCTTTTTGGTTACAGAAATCTTGGTTCTTGCTCACGATGGAAATGGTTTTAGTTTGTGTTACTTGGCTGTGGCCATCTTTCTGTTCGCATGTGTTTTGGGACTTCTGATTGTTTTAGGTTGTTGGTTCAATTTTTTGCGTCTTGGGCTTTATCGGTGTGTTTTGTTACAGAGATTTTGAGCTCTTGCTTGCGTATGGAAAATGTTTTAGCTGCCGTTACTTGGCTGTGGCCATTTCTACCTTTGCAAGTGTCTTGCGAGTAATGATTGTTTTAGGTGGTTGGTTCAAATTTTTGCATCAGATACGTTGAATTAGTAGTTTACCTAGAAGTCTTGGATCATACTTTTTGATGCATATATGTGCAATTAATTTGCAGAATTTTGTATTAATTTAGTGTTACAAAGATGATGCCAACTGAGGCTTTGCGTGAAGACAATGTTTACATGGCCAAATTGGCTGAACAGGCCGAAAGATACGAAGAAATGGTTGAATTCATGGAGAAAGTGGCAAAGACAGTGGATGCTGAGGAGCTGACAGTTGAGGAAAGGAACCTCCTTGCTGTAGCCTACAAGAATGTGTTTGGAGCTTGGAGGGCTTCTTGGAGAATTATACCCTCTATTGAGCAGAAAGAAGAGAGCTGTGGAAATGAGGATCATGTCTCCATTATAAAGGAGCATAGGGGAAAGATTGAGGAGGAGCTTAGCAAGATCCGTGATGGTATTCTGGATCTTCTCAATTCGCCTCTTATTACATTGGCCTCAAATGCAGAGTGTAAGTTTTCTACCTTAAAATGAAGGGTGATTACCACAGGCACTTAGCTGAATTTAAGGTGGGGACCGAGAGGAAAGAGGCTGCTGAAAACACTCTGTTAGCTTACAAGTCTGCTCAGGTGTGAGATGATTGTGCCATCTTTTCTTTGTTAATGTCCTTATTTCTGATTTGCTACACATGACCTGATTTATAATTGTTTTCCTGGATGAAGGATATTTGCTTTGGCTGAGTTGCCTCCTACTCACCCAATAAGGCTGGGACTTTGCACTTAACTTTCTCTATTTTCTACTATGAAATCCTCAACTCCTCTAATCGTGATTGCAATCTTGCAAAGCAGGTATGCTTCTTTAAATGTTTTGTGTGCCAGTTCGATTCTTCTGCAGTCTTGAGATTAGTGGAATATGCTTTGGGATTACCAAGGTTGGATATATTGATGTTCGGTGACGGGATCAGAAAATGGAATTTCACCTCAAGATTGAGACCTAAGGTGCAGACTTTTGAATAGGAGTGTATGGCATCCTGCGGACAGGTTTTCAACTTCTACTTTAGAGTTTTGTATTTAGAATTCATAGTTAATCCGATTAGTCATGGATATGCTTTGGGTACTGTATTTAGACCCATCAAGACCCTTTCCATAATCTGAGGGGTATGTGTAAGTAGATTTTGAAGGCTGAATATTTGATTGTGCGACATATTTTGTTCCTTGGCAGGCTTTTGATAGGCTATTTCCGAGCTGGATACTTTGGGTGGGGAATCATACATGATACAAGGATCATGCATTGTCTGTGACCATGAGGAGCGATTCCCTTTGGGTGATGTAGTTCAGTGGGATCTCAATATTGATTATGGGTTTTCCAAGCTCTCCATCTCTATCACATTGATTTTGTCTGTTTTTTCCTCACATTTTTTAAAATTCAGGAAAATGCTTTGTTGGTGCTTTTGCCAAATCTGAGTTTGTGTCAATATGTGAATGATTGGTCTTCTGTTTGTGAAAACGCTTATTGATAATTCCGGGATTTGTCTCACAACAATCTCAGTAGACCCGTGCCCAAATTTCCTGCAAGAACATTCAACTCTCTCTCTCTCTCTCTCTCTCTCTCTCTCTCTCTCTCTCTCTCTCTCTCTCCGCTTCTGATATTGGTTTGTATCCTTGTTCACACAGGATTTTGGGTAACTTGCTGATTTGTAAAAGCCACTCGACTGAAGGTTGATTGGGATCAGCCTTTCCTATTCCTCTTACATTTTCTCTAAGTTCATCCTCTGGTCTATCTTTCTCTTACTATGGTTCTCTCTTTATTTGAAGCAATTTATAAGTCTTCTGAACTTTTCTTACCAAAAATTTTTCAGGGAAACACAGCTCCAAAAAACTAGCCACGGCACTTGGGGTTAGCCTGAGCTTGGCCTTTCTCATCTTCATAGCAATTGTGTTCATCTGTGGGAGGAGAAATAGCTCCAAAAAGCATAGAATTCTTAACATCACTGGTCAGTAACTGACGATTACCGTTCCAAAGATACATCTTAATGTTGTCTTCTTTTCATTCAATTTTGTGTATTATTTCGTTTTAGAATAAAAAATAAAAAAACTACTAAGTGCTCGAAAGCACTCATTGTTTGAATAAAGTTTTCAATTATTTACAAAACGAAGTAGGTTTAAGAAAAAAAATAAAAATAAAACATTTTTTTAATGTTCCGAGCAGAGTATCTCAGCGAAACTTTTGTTTCTCGGAAAAAGGAGGAATGAGACAGTGGAACAAGACCACCACCCTATTGCAACAAACCAGAGCACGCTTAAAGGACATCCCTCCTCCCATTTTTCCTTAACAGAAGGAGGGATGAGAAAGCCCAAAGCTAGTTAGAGAGCTCCAAGTTGCCACAGACGTTTTGTATTTTGAACTTCCAACCATGTGGGAGAAACGAAAAAACATTTCAACTGATCATGCCATAAAGAAAAGCCCTGATATCTACTAGCCACAATATCGAAAACCCAAATAAAACAAAAATAACAGTATACAAAATTAAGAAGCTTGGAGCAGCATTACTCCCGATGCCTAACCTACTTTTACACCTGTTGCTTAAAAGAAATGCATTTTCACTTCCTCGTTTACCACGATTGAGTGCCGCCTTGCTCTGGAAGCTGCAAGATCAACAAATCCAGACAACTAACCTGTTAATTCTACTGATATTACACAGTTGTGGCATCAAAGCCAGCCAAAATGAGAATTAATCGCACAAGTACCAATTTTGAAATGCAAAGTATTAGGCTGTTGTTAAGTTTCAACTTTGAAGCCATCAACCCATAAAAAGTGGACATAATAAAAGATCTGACTAATAGAACAACTTGTTAAAAATCTTTGAGCTGAATGTGGTAGAACATGCAACTAAAGTAGAGTTAAGAAAAAGAAAAAAAAACTAACCTGAAGTGACAATAATGCAAAAGGTGTCAATTGTTGAGCATCTGACTGAAATTGTATTCTGTTCCGTAAACTATCTCGCAATTGCTGACGAGAGATGGTGATTTCAAGCCATTGGCAGTCTCTGCAATTTCGGGCATCCCATTATAATAGGTTTATCTACAGCTGGAAGTTTGCATCCAATTTTCTCCAATTTTGGCAGGTTGTACAAATGCAGTGTTTGTAGATCTTGTAATATACAGTCCGGTGGTGTTCCATGTTCGAATACAGTCTTCAATTGATTGCAAGATTTGATCTTCAGAGTCTTGAGACTTTGTGGGGCCTGTGGTGTAGGGAAAACATTTTCAAGCATGGGGCAGCTCTCAACAACCAAAGCTTCAAGGTTTCTTACACTCCCAGGTTGAAGGCTACCACTGCAGATGCTCTTCAAATCAAAAACATTAGAAACCCATAAACTCTGTAAATTATTCACTGATCGGATACTATCATCTAGTTTCTGCAGCTTTGGACACTCCCAAACTTTTAGAGCTTGTAGAGATGGCAATCTGCATCCAATGCTCTTCAACTCTGGTAGTTCCCACAGATATAATGTCTCCAAATTTTGCAATACAGGCTCAGGCTCTTGTGATTCTGTAAAAATACTCGCCAATGCATCACAAAACTTAATTTGAAGAACTTTGAGATTTTTTGGCAACTGGGATGCCAAGAAAACGTTTGAAAGCTTTGGGCAACAATCGAGATATAGACTTTGAAGGTTTTCAAATCCCCGACAAGTCAGTTTCCCACTGTTCATACTATGCAAATTAATAGCATTTGATACCCCTAAGAACTCCAATTTTATCCCCAGCTTAGTGATATCATCTTCCTCTCTTGCATTCAAAAAACTCTCCGTTTCTGCGCATCTCTCAATCCAACAGCCTTTCATTTCCTTTAGGCAGGAAGCATTAATACCAGATAACTTAAATGTGTTATTAATGAAAAACACACAGTTCGCCTTGCAGAGAACATCCTCAATACCTGTGGGGAAAAAGTTGAGTCCATGAATCTCCAGTGATCGTTGCTCTTTAAAACGACCAAACTCTGTAGCCTGGAAGCGGATCTCTCTGAACATAAGATCATTTCTATAACAATGAGTGTGCCCATTATTAGTTTGTGCCATAGTGGGATGAATACAGAAATGAAAGTGCCTCAAGCTTTCGTCAAGTAAAGTGGGATTTTCCTTCACAGATTGAAGAAATTGAATGCCACTAAAAGATATGGGAGGCTTTTCACTGTCCTCAGGTGTTTCAAAAGGAAACCTGAAGATGGCCCAGTGTTTTGGATCCACTACTTCTTGCTGTGAATTTGTATTTCTGCCATCACCTCCTTGAATATTCTTCGTGTTGGGCAAATCAATGTACTCAAGATTGGTCAACTTTGAGATTCCGTAGGGAAGATCTCTAAGATTCTTCCCCACCAGGAACCCTTCCAAGCTCGAACAACCACCAAGGAGGAGCCTTCTGAGGTTAATAAAATTGTCAAGGGGAGGTATTTGAGTGACTCTGGTTTCAGAAAGATCCAGAACCTCAAGCGTCGTGAGCTCTCCCAAATTCTTCACTGTTTGTAAATTCTTACAACCTCTTAGAAAAAGTTTCTTAAGCCTTTTGAGGTTTGACATGGATGGTAACTCTGCAATACGGGTTTCGGATAGATGAAGAGTCCGAATTTGGCTCATTTGTTCAAAAAAACCAGCTCCTATTTTTTCCAAAGCCACAACACCACATAAATTTAGCTCCTGAAGATTTGACAGATGTTCCATGGGTGGAAGTGTGGTCAATTTTGTACAATCTTTCAGTGAGAGGACAGAGAGGACACTAGGGACTGAAAGGGGTGGCAAAAATTGAATCATTGTTCCAGAGAGGTCAAGATGCTCAAGGGAAGCCATTTGTTTAAAGGATTTATCTCCTATTGCAATCAAAGAAGTGCAGCCAGATAACAAGAGTTTGCGGATGCTTTTAGCATTGGAAAGGGATGGTAAAGTTGTGATGCTAGTTTCCGAAAGATTGAGGATTTTAAGAGATCTCGAATGGCTAAAGTAATTTTCGTCAATTTCAACTAGACTTTTTGTACCTGAAAGATCAAGTACCTCTAGGCCTTCAAATGCTTCAACGCATGTCAGCTTCTTCAGCTGAGAGCAACGTTTTAAAAGGAGCTGACGAGAGTTAAACTTGGAAGGCAGATTTTTGAAAGGGGTATCCGATAGATCAAGGAGGTTCAGGTCACCTGGAATTCCTAATGATTGCTCGTGAAATTCCTTAAAACCTTTGGCCCCTGAAAGATCAAGAGTTTGGAGCCTTGAGAGTGCATCAGTTTTGGGAATTCTATCCAAGGATTCACAGCCACTTAGTAAGATATGAGTCAGCTCTCTAAGATTCAGAAGTTTCGGTAAGGTTATTATAGAGGTACGGGAAAGATTAATGGTTTGGAGTTTTGGAGAGTATTTGAAGGCTTTGTCTTTAAAATTTGTCAAAGATGTAGCACCGGAAACATCCAGCACCAAGAGATTTTTAAAATTCTTCAGACTGATTAGTTCTTTGAAAGAAGAACACTCTCTAAGGATGAGCCATCGCAATTCCTTGAGTTTTTCCATAGACGAAGGTAAAGACTCAACCTTCAGCTCAGATATATGCAAGCTACGAAGTTGAAGCATTTGGTCGAAAAATTCATCTGGAATGGTCTTCAACGAGCTAGCATCAGATATCTCAAGAACTGTCAATCTTTCAAATTCAAATTTGCGACCGATATTTTCCAAAAACACACAACCTCTTAGTACAAGCACAAAAAGTTTGTGCATGTCAGACAAGAGATGTGTCAGTGAGTTGCAGGTCGGGTTGAAAAAGACAAGAACCTCAATCTCCTGCTTTGAATCAACAGAAGCGTTATCTAGGAATTCCACACAGCGGTTTCCACTAAGGAAAACCGTCGAGAGTTTCCGCCCCTTTTTACCATCACAAAGTGACTTTATCATTCCATTTGTCAGAGTAATTCTCCCAAAGCCTTCCCACTCGCCATCTGCAAACAAATCAGCTAACCCAAGACATGCTGTCCCCCCAAATCCATAGCGGTCGTATTCATCTAAATTCAGGATTGCTCTATCCATGATCACGAAACCACCCTCCAGGTTTTTCAGCACCTGACAATCCACAAGCTCCATCAGAACAGAATGCCCCTTCTCATATGCCACCTCAATACAATTGACATGGCCAAAATACCCTTCCAGCATCCAGTAAGCTATCAACTCATTGTAATGAATGCTTCCACGGTCACGAAAGAAGTGACTCCCACGCCTACAACAGTCAATCAAGACATTCCGAGGCAACACGCCATACCCGCTGTGGAGTAGCTGCAGTATATCGTAGCTTTTATCATCAGATGCATGGTCCAAAGCACTCTTAAGCATCCGTGGCGCCGAATCACATTGACTGAAATACCGTATGGCTTTTGCCATCAAGATAATTGAACCGGGCAAATGTTTTGTTTTTTTAATGAAAGCTTCAAGTAAATCTTTAATCTGATCATTATAGACTCTATTCCCAACCCTTTTTCGCAATAAGGCCCGCGATTCTTCTGCAGACAAAGGCTCCAACTTAATCACCTTTTCATTTTCCATGGGAGCACGACTGTCGAAGCTCTTTACACTAGTGATTATAACCTTGTATGAACTTGGGTTGTGAAGATTCAGCCAGTCTTTCAACTTTGACAGCGCGTGTTTTACATCTGTCTCGTTTCTCCCGTTATCCAAAATTAGAAGAAACCTCTTTCCCTTGAGGAAATCAGTTAATTTTTGTTGAGAGGTTTTGTCGTTATCTGCCACATCAATGCCATCTTCAGCTTCCCACTCATCAACAATGGAAAGGAAAGGCAACTGACGAGCAATAGTACTATCGCAAATAGCAACATCATCAAATTTTCCATCAAGGAAAACCCAAAGAGCGAAGTCAAATAAACCCTCTTTAACAGCACAATTACTTATCTGTCTAGCTGTCCATGTTTTCCCAACTCCAGGATCCCCAACAAGAGTAACTGTCTTTATACTGTTATCACTTAACAGTTTGAAGATCTCATCTTTCCGCTGAGCCACTGTACTTGGGGCCATAGCAGATGCAGGAATGCCACTGCATAATTGTGGACAGGCATTAATATTAGATGAAACAGAATAAGGCAGTCCTACCATTAGATGTTGCTACTGTGTAGCTGCATTGAAATCACTACCCTGAATTTTCTGGTCTACACGCAAAGTCACCGATTGTGATTCACTAAGGACAAAAATAGACAAATGACATGGATACAACACGACAAGGAGATGCTGATATGGTGTTCCCCAGAAAATCAGGGCATGACATTAACTACTTGATATTTTTTGTGATAAAACTATCATATACTAACAAATCAAGATGACACAGTACAAAAGAATGAAGATTGTTATCTAATATCTGTTCTAGAAATTTGTTTTCAACTAGTTAAACCAGAAACTTGATCTGACAAGGAATTATGTACAAAAATACGTTGTCTACATTTTATCATCGAATTACAAGTCGTATTTTTTCTACCCAAACATGCAATGTAATTCATGACTCATGAGCGATGTCCATATGCCAGGGAAGTTTGTGTGCTTCTCCAGTTCCTAAGCTTAAGGTGAGGAAAAGCAACTAAAACGAATAAGACTTAACTGACCTTTGGGAACAGGATCTTTCATACCATGTTAAGTAACCAAACATTCAAAAAACTTGGAGTTTATAACACTTGATCTACCAAACAAATGTAAAGCTGACGAGCATTTCACATGTATGCAAGATCAAAAGCACGATCGAGAATCTAGAAAGCCTAACCATCAAACTTAGGTGGAGGAGGAGGAAAAGACATTCAATTAATTATAACTGATCATAATCACAGATTTCTAGGTAAGATGGCCTCAGCTTTGATAGTTAATGGATACTTTACCATCACTGCATACCGAAACTTAAAAGGGGCTACAAGAACCATATCGCTGTTAACAGGTCACATCCTGTACTTCTGACTTGGGAGGCAATTGAGTAAACATCATCAGCAATTTAAGCAATAAATTACCAAATGCATCTCTCATTATGATCCTACAAAATATCTACGTATCCTTGATTCTTTTTAGTCATTATTCATTTGCATGTGTATACATGTTGCTGTGTATAGAGTTGTTTGACAAGTAATGAGAAAACCTTTGATCTCTCTTTCTCTCTCTACATGCTAACATGGTATCAGAGCATCGGTCCTTCATTGATTGTGATTTGTAGAGCTTTAGAGATCATTTTTTCTCACTTATTAGTGTTTGTAGGTTGGTTTTTTTACACCCGTCGTTGTGAGTTCTTGCTTGGATCGAGGTCAAATCGACTTGGGGACTTGATCGGACCACCAAGGGTGGTGTATCTCACTCGAACGAGCTCGTCGGTGGTCACATGGTGGGGTTTGGTCGCCGGAATCAAGCTCACGGTTGATTTGACCACCGACGAAAGTAGGCGGAAGGCAATTGGCGTGTTTCATGGCTATCGGACTCACGTAGGTTGATCGAAATCGAGTTTGGAGCATAGGGTTTTGTAGCCCTTCAAGAGACGATCCCCGTGGTAGTTGGCCGGTCGCCGGAGGAGCCCACACGCGCCGGTTGAAGGCAGCGCGTGAAAGCGAGTGAGATCTACTCTCGGTCATGCGTTACACGTACACGAGAGGTTGAAGAAGGTCAAGTCAACGCGGGTCAGCGTTGGTCAGAGGGTCTTCCACGAGTCAAAAGGGTCATCGGGGGTTCATCCGCGTGTCAGAGGGGTCATCGAGGGTTCATCCGCGTGTTAAAGGCCTTTTCCGCAAGTCAAAAGGGCCAAGAAGCTCATCTAGGGGGTTCAGAGGCTTGGAAATGGCCAAGGAGCTCATCTGGAGGGTTCAGAGGCTTGGAAAAGGGCCAAGGAGCTCATCTGGAGGGTTCTTTGGGGTCCAGAAGAGTTCAAGGACCAATTTTGACCACTTTTGGGAGCTCAGAGACTTGATCCTAACTGATCTCGATGTTTCGGATCCATTTGCGGGGTCGGTTTAAGGTGA
Source organism: Vaccinium macrocarpon (assembly GCA_022606695.1). Taxonomy (NCBI): domain Eukaryota; kingdom Viridiplantae; phylum Streptophyta; class Magnoliopsida; order Ericales; family Ericaceae; genus Vaccinium; species Vaccinium macrocarpon. The sequence continues at coordinate 3,554,223 of CM040173.1, forward strand.
TTTGAAACCGAAATTGTTGGTACACATGGAGGCTTTCAAAACTACTCAAGTTGGTGCCCTTTTTTCTGAGGGGGAGTTACAAACTCTCAGGCGCCTATTGGCTAGGCTTGACACTCCATCTACCACTACTCCTACCACTGCTTCTACCACTTTTTTTGCTCACCAAGAGATACATGCTAATGCTTCTACTTCCACTGCCTCTCTTCCGTGGATCATAGATTCTGGAGCTACGGACCATATGTATTTACCAAGGGTCTGAGTAGTAAAAGTTTTCACCCCATTGTGTTCAAGTTGGGCTTGCAAGATATCTTTGCACCAACTTGAGGGGGAGTGTTAAGTTAGAAGGGTTTATTTGTTATATATTTAGTTCATAAGGGTAGTTTAGTCATTATTCATTTGCTTGTGTATACGTGTTGTTGTGTATAGAGTTGTTTGACAAGTAATGAGAAAACCTTTGATCTCTCTTTCTCTCTCTACATGCTAACAGAAGGGGAATAGCTTATGTACAAAAACTTTTGGATTCAAGATCCAAGACAGTAATTGACTCAAAGTATCATATTATGAAACAATGAAGTGGAATGAGTTAGTAATCCTAACACTGCAAGTCTACTGGTATTCGATGATTGAGAACCCTGGGACAGAGAAAAAACACATATTACACAAATACACACCATCAAAATCCACGACTGCCAATGATTGTATAAAGTATAAACAAATTCATCTGCCAATTAATTTATTATAGAAGCACAAATTGCTAAATACACTGCGTGTATAAACACAACACTTGGAATTTGATTGGACTCCAAATTCTCAACTTGCAAGCAGATCAGTAGATCACTAGGTTAGTTTCCAGAATCATACTTAAAACACTTGTTTGAGACTCGGATCTACATTGGGATAGTGTGTGAAATGGCTCTCACAAATCTATGACTTCTTCTAACAAAATAGGGTAAAGTCCAATTTACCCCTTGTGGTTTGGAGTTGCTGCAGATGACATTATCACTTGACCACATAACCCCATATGTTTCTGATTCTTTTCTTCCTTCTTTGCCAACGCATGTAACCTTACATTAAAGTTCTTCTTTCACGTTCCTTTTTTGTATTCTCCTTTTGGGGAAGGGGAATAGCTTATGTACAAAAATTACTGGATTAAGATCCAAGACACTAATTGAATTGAAGTTTCAAATTATGAAACAATGAAGTGGAATGAGTTAGTAATCCTAACACTACCAGTCTACCAGTATTCGATGATTGAGAACCCTTTGGGATGGAGAAAAAACATATATTACACACCATCAAAATCCATGACTACTTATACCACCCATGGGTTGTCCCAGTGGTAAGGGCGAATGCCTGCTTGCAACATAGCAAGGGCTCGATTCCCCCTGGAGGCAAACCATGATTTAAGTGGGGGGCCATGGCGGTGGGTTGTTGTGCTAGTCTCCCCCGAGAATTAGTCGAGGTGCACGTAAGCTGGCCCGGACACTCGGTCATCAAAAAAAATCCCTAACTGCTTATGTGTGTATAACCAAATTTATCTGCCAATTAATTTATTATAGAACCACAAATTTACCTGCCAATTAATTCGATTGGACTCCAAATTCTCAACTTGCAAGCAGATCACTAGGTTTTTCCAGAATAATACTTAAATAACTTGTTGGGACTTGGATCTACACTGGGATAGTGTGTGAAATGGCTCTCAGAAATCTATGACTTGTTCTAACAAAATAGGGTAAGGTCCACTTTACCCCTTGTCGTTTGGCAGGGTTATGAGTGATAATGGCAAGGTATTCACACAATGCAGATAGCGTGTATTCACACACACACACACACACACACATGCGATTCCTCCTCATTCAAGTAGCTTGGAATGGATCAGTTGATGCCTGATTCGGATTTACCACTACAACATAAGTAGCTGAAAATCAGAGGGAGCTTCCGACACAAATATTTCGAATTTAATTACAAGGACATCAATCTTTCAATAAGGATTCAAATATGAGTGCTGAGTAAAACTGCATCCCAAATAGGCAAAGACTGTAACACATACATAAGCTAAATGTCATATTTAACTTAAGCTACATTGCTACAGCATAGCTGCATTGAAATCCCTACCCTGAATTTTCTGGTCTACATGCAAAGTCAGTGATTAACATTAACTAAGGACAAAAACAGACAAATGAAATGGATACAACACGACAAGGAGATGCTGATATGGTGCTCCTTAGAAAATCAGGGCATGACATTAACTACTTCATATTTTATGTGATAAAACTCTCATATATCAAGATATCCTACAACAAAAGAATGAAGAATGCGATCTAATATCTGTTCTAGAAATTTGTTTTCAACAAGTTTAACTAGAAACTCGAACAGAGAAGGAATAATGTACAAGAATACGTGTTCTACATTTTATCGTCGAATTACAAGTCGTATTTTATATACGTTGACTAAAATTGCTAAATACACTGTGTGTATAAACACAACACTTGGAATTCGATTGGACTCCAACGCTCAACTTGCAAGCAGATCACTAGGTTATTTTCCAGAATAATAATTAGAAAAAACTTGCTGGGATTCAGATCTACATTGGGATAGTGTGTGAAATGGCTCTCACAAATCCATGCCTTCTTCTAACAAAATAGAGTAAAGTCCACTTTACCCTTTGTGATTTGGGATTGCTGCAGATGACCCCTGTGACATTAACACTTGACCACTTAACCCCTTATGCTTCGCAAAGCATAAGGGGTCAACAGGACAAGTGATAATGTCAATGGATGACCCCCGCACCAACCCCAAACCACAGGAGTATATGTGAGCGTGTGTAAGGGGAGTGAATTAATTTTTCAGAAAATTACAAGAGTCGTGAGATAGGTATGTACCTTTTGGGGGATCTGTGGTATACATACAAGTAAGATTGAGACAAAGTACTACCCCTATAATTAACAGATGCAGGTAGCATGTATTCTAGAGAGAGAGAGAGAGAGAGAACATAGGAAGCGAGAGAGCTGTGATTCCTCCATGTTCAAGTTGTTTGGAATGGAACGGTTGATGCTTGAATCAGATTTACAACTATAACATAAGTAGCTGAAAATCAGAGGAAGCATCCAAGACAATTATTTCGAAATTAATTACAACGACAGCAATCTTTCAGTATGGATTCAAATAAGAGTGCTGAGTAAAATTGCATCCCAAATAGACAAAGACTGTAACACATACATAACAATTTAGAAAAATAGAACATAAAAATATACCTATATTTATGGATTCACTAATTTAAGTTAACTATTTTTCCCTAATAATTAATCCTACAATCTACGAATCAATAGCTTATGGGAGTTAGAAAATTGAAAATTCTCGCTCTTGAATCTGATGTGTGGTGCTATGATTCTGACTTCAAAATTTATTTTTGTTTTTTATCATCTCCGGACTACAATTTTACAGGCACATAAAACACTATCCAATCGTAGCATCAGCGACATATCAGGAAAAAAATGAAAGAAATAAAAACTAAAAAATTGATAACATTTGATGCTTTCTAAGTGTCATGGATCTACTGAATTCGCCGCTTAATAAATCTCTCGAAGATTTCTTCAAAAACAACCATACCTAGAGAGAGACAGAGACAGGGAGCCGAACGAACCTATAGGAACGTCGACGGCCGGCAGCTACCCGCCGTGGTCGCCTGGAAACCGAAGCAGAGTTGAGTGACTGAACTTGGTTGAATGTTTTACTTTAAGATAAGATGGTACGATTTTAAGGTAGGTTCGATTGAGTTTTCTTTGCGTCTAAACGGTATTTTTGGCATTTTACCGATTAATTGGACCGCGAAAAAAACAAAAAAAACTATTCCTACGCACGTCCTGCGCACAAATAATGCACGGACGGTGTATCTCGACAGTCGGTGTGTATTTTGGACGGTTTAGGTTTAAAATCCGAACCATTGATTCCTGAAACGGACGATCTAGATGTGTTTGTGCACATATGTATGTGTGTAAATACTTAGGGGTGTTCCACTAACTCAGTTTTTTGAAAAAATTAGGGCCTGTTTGGGCGCCAGATTATTGCATTTTCCAATTCTCCTTTTTCGTTTTTGGTTGTTTGGGCACCTCATACACAGAAATCATTCTCCAAAACTCATTTTCCAATTTTGAAGTTAGAAGCAAAAACTCAGAAACAGATATCCCCTTCCTTTTTGCATTCTCGTTTTCCCATTCTCCTTTAAGATTTTCCCCTCATCTTCTCTCTTCCATATTTACCCCTTGTTGATGTTATCCTCTTCAACTCAACCAAACCAGAGAGAAGAGAGTCACCTGTGATTGTGAGCAAGGATTCAAAATACTGGCGATAGAATAACTCTGCCGTTGAAGAAATGGACTGAATTTGATGCTATGGTGAGTAATTAGGTGGTCTCCGGCATGAAATTTTGATTTTCCCTTTGAATATTGTCTCGATCTAGATCTGATAATGGATTTGGGAGTGAGCTCTTGCCTCTTCCCTCATTTCTTCTCTCTTTCTTTTGAAGAAGATGAAGAAGTAAAGGACATGCGTCGGTGTGCAAGAGTAATTGGGTGAGTGGGTGGACAATAGTCAATACGTGTACTCCACTGATTTTCCATAAATATTTCCCAATTAGAATTAAAAAAAAATTCAAGTCTCCATTTTACCAGTGTGATCTGATGCCTATTTTCCGATTGTGAGCGAGAATTTCAAATTTTTTTTTCGAGAAGCTACTGTATGTTGGCATGCTTTTAATAGATAAGGGCAAATTGGTAAAAAAAATAACTCATTTTCATTATTCTTCTCCCAAACACTATTACTTTTGCAAAATGCATTCTGTACATTTCTCCCAAACACTCATCCTAGATTCAAAACTCATTCTGGTCCTAATTCAAAAAACCAAAAAGCCCAAAAGTCAAAAATGAAAAGCTGAAAAGTAAGCTCCCAAACACCCTCTTAGTTTTCACGGTTTTTTATATGATGTATTGCAATAGAATGTCATATCTCAATGTTTTGAAAAAAACAGTTTTTTTGTTCGTGAAACACCCCTAGATACGCATAGTTGGACCGATGAAAAAAATCATTTTCTTCATAGACATCACCAAATATCACCTAACTTAACCTAAGACTATATTCATTATTATCAATGTTACAATCACATACAGTAGTAATTGGAGATAAAATCACATTGACACTTCGGGGGTGTTTGGGAACCTCATTTTCAGCTTTTCGTTTTTGGCTTTTCAACTTTTTGGATTATGGTCAGAACGTATTTTGAATTTGTAGGAGTGTTTGGGAGAAATGTGCAGAATGTATTTTATAACAGGAGTAGTGTTTGGGAGATATGTACAGAATCCATTTTGTGGGGCTTTTTGTTAATGAAAATGAGAAAAATGGAAAATGAGAAATCAAAAAGCTCCTCCCCACCTCTTTTTCACTTCTCCTCTCTAAAGTAAAAAATGGAAAACTCATTTTGCTAGAAATCATTTTGGCTCAAGGCTCCCAAACATCCAAAACCCAAAAATGTGAAAATGAGAAGTTGAAAAGGGGCTCCCAAACACCCCCGAACATTTGCTAAAATCACCCATTTGATTTTAGCAAATGTCCATTTTAGCAAATAGAAAATCAAGCCTGAGGCCTAGTACCCTTTTTTGTCTAAATAGTATTTTCTCTATTTATTGCAATTGTCTAATGTATAAAGATAAATCATTGTCGCCAAATACTAGTACATCGTATAATGGAATCTCACCCTTGAAACTAATGCACAAACAAAAATGATATATACACACAAATTTTGTGCCACAATCCTCACTCACATAGAGTGTTGGGCTCACAAAATTTGTGTATGTATCATTAAGCGAGAGGTCACGATTGTCCTTGTCAGTTGTCATCATAGCTGGAGGGTGGGCCCATCCATTACAGCTTTGGGCTCTTTTGGTTAATAATCCGATTATGGATTATTGGATTATTTGTTTTGTCTTTATTCAATTTTTTTTTTGCATTTGTTAGTTTTGCGTCAAGATTTTATGGTTTCTGAATTCCTCTCGACAAGACGAATCTAACAAGTACAAAATTATGGTCAAACCAATTTTTTTTTAATAAAGCCAAAATACTTGGATTATTCGAAATACTTGAATTATTGGCCAATAATCCAAGTATTTTGGCTTTATTCAAAAAAAATTGAGTTTTAACTATAATTTTGTACTTGTTAGATTCGTCTCGTCAAGAGGAGTCCAGAAACCACAAAATCTTGATGTAAAACTAACAAATGCAAAAAAAAATTAAATAAGGACAAAATGAATAATCTAATAATCCATAATCTGGATTATTAGCCAAAAGAGCCCTTTGCTTACTTTAATTATTGGACAATAACAAGTGTCTTTGATTATCAAAAATTAAAAAAACAAGTGTGTTTTTATTACCGTCCAGTAAATCTGAGTTTCTCAAACAATTTCATAGTTTCTCAAACAATTTCATCTTTTATAAAATCAAGATTTGATAAAATCATCCTTGATTTTATCAAATTAGGACAAGGTTTGATAAAATCTTACTTTCATAAAATCTTTTGGGAAACTCAACTTTAAGTTGACAATAAGACAAGAAGATTAAGATTTTACTTTTATATACCTTTTACATGTTGTTATACATTTTTCACATATTTTAATACGCTTTTAAACTCTATCGATAAGTTGATTTTAGAATTTTCTTAATAATAATAAAATGATTTTTTAACGTGGATCATAACTTATTGAATTAGATTTCCAAAATCTTACATGGAAAGTGCCACAGGTACAGAAGTTTATGTACAGAAAATGCACAAATCATGCTCGAGGACCCACTTTTGGGTCTCACAAGAGTGATATGAACCGTTCATTATTTTTTTAAAAAAATTCCGAGGGGTGCCACAAAATTTCAGCACAATCGAACGGTTATAAGTGCTCGAACCAAAGCCTCACTGTTTCAATAAAAAAAAACTTATTGAAACGGCGGGACTTTGGTTCCACCACTCTAACCGTCCAATTGAGCTGAAATTTTTTTGGACCCTCGAAAAATGTTTTAAGAATAATGAACAGTTCAGATTACTTGTGTGGGGCCCAAAAGTGGGTCCCTGAGCATGATCTGTGCATTTTCTGTACATAAACCTCTGTACCCTTAGGTTTATTGATCTTACATTTTCGTTGAGAGAAATATGAATGTGATTACTTGTTTTAATCTATTTAATTTTTTGAGAATAATTTTGGCACGCCGCACACCACTTTCTTATAATGGCACAGCAAAATTTGTCTTTTGGTACTTATGTTGTGTGTATTTTTTGCACTAAAAAACAAATTTTGGAATGCCAAAATTATAATTCTTTTATTATTATTTTTGCATCATTTTATCAACGGGGAAGGGGCCTTGTAATAGCTCATGATTATTAGAGTAATGTTGGAACTTGTGGCTCGTATGGGGAGATATCAAAAAGTTCTAGTAAAGGCCAAATGAGAAGCAGAGCAAAGCGGAGCGAAGCATCTAGCCCATCGCGGATTCAACTATTTGGGCTAGTCTGTAGACCCAAAGTTTTAGGGGGCTGAGAGGACAAAGCCCCCTACGGTACGGTACGGAATTATTAGGGTTGGAATGGAGTAGGGCTTATAAATGCTATTTATTGTAAAAACTTTGGATGACTTTTATCAAATAATAGACTCACTCTTCCTCCCGTGGAGATATTCGGTTTTTGGGGAATCACGTAAAATCATATGTCAATTTCTTTGTTGTTTTTCGTATTCTATTACTGTGTGTGAGATTGTTTGCACTAACAAGAAATATAACTTGGGAAGTGATTTTCAATCTCCCTTTTTTATGACCGAAAAACCTAAGGATACAAAACGATTTGAATGAAATGGATGAGTTTTGGATGAACCACTTACGTATGTCGGATTGATGTGATTTCTCGCATGACCCATTGAAAAATTATTCCGAGATGAATCAATGGTTCAGATTACTCGTGCGGGACCCAAAAAAAAGAGGAATTGTGGATGGTAAAAAGAGGAGTATGAAAATCATCTCCCTACAAATTTTTACCATTTCTCTCTCTAACTCATAACATGTCTCTCTAAAAAAACCCTAGTCGCCTCTCTTTCTTTCCCTCCCTTTCCCTAAAATTTTTGACACCCTGATGTGGCGGCAGAAGAGGAGGGTTTTGCCATTGACCGGTGTTTCCTTCCTCCGTAGTGATGAATTTACGAGGGAGAGAGAACTTTTTAATTTGTATAACTTGGGTAGAGTCACACTCAGATGATCCGAATGACGCAGTTGATGAATTTGGAACTTTAGCAAAGTTTGTAAAACATCAGATTAATACCAATTTTGTTACGGATTTGATTGAACAACACTGAATTTAGTACCAAATTTTAAATCAAGAAATGAAAGTTTTGATCAACTATTCATCATTATCCAGTTGAGTAATTAAAAAAAAAACCCTAAATGTGGAACGAAATAAATGACCAAAGTGAGACTCGGTATGGCTTTTCTTAAAAAAGCTTTTATAATCATGGCTTAACATGAAAGTTGAAACATGTTGAATTTTGACCAAAACCTTCCTTGGAAAGCAAGAGAAAAGTCTTAACTTCCAGTGATTGAAGTAAAATATGAACGCGATATGCTAAATTGAAAAAACTAGATTATTGGTTTTTTTGATTTGGTCCTTATTCAAAAAAAATTTGTATTCGTTAGTTTTCGGTCAATTTTTTTGGATTATTTTTCGTCTTTATTCACAAAACTTAAAATTTGGCTAATAATTTTATACTTTTTAGATTCCTCTCGTCGAGATAAGCCAAGAAACCTCAAAAAATAGACCAAAAACCAACAAATACAAAAAAAATTTGAATAACAACAAAACCAATAATCCAAAAAACTAGTTTTTTCAATTTAGCCAAACCAAGCCATAGATTGATACGACTAAATAGAAGATACTAGACCGCGTATCAACAAAAGTATGATAAAACACTGAATTCTCGTGTTATATTCGGTAAGAATAAAAGATGGAATTTATTTATTCGTAGGAAACCTTCCAATGATTCGCGTAAAGTATGAATGCGATATAGAAATTACATACAATTTGATTTCTATTAGATAAAAAGATATTAGACCTCGAGCCGATAAAAAGTACTATAATAAACACTGAATTCTCAGCGATAGCATTTCAAATACAAGAAATCCAATGTTTTTATTTTTATCTAACCACATTCAGAAGTTTAGATCGTTACTGTGGATTTGAATGGTAGAGGAAAAATCTCTCAAAACAAAAATTCAAAAGAAAAGAATTATCTTCAATTTGTTGGACCAATAACCACTAGTGGTCAGATAACATAACTTTATCTTTTTTGGTAATTATGGTAACATAAGTTGCTAACTACCACTTTTTATTTTGGTCTCAAACATAGGGGTCTTTTAGCTAAATAATTGAGCCAAATTATTTTTTCATTATTCAAAAATTATCTTGTGTTTGTTTTGTGTAACGACCCGGATTTTCCAATAAAAAGGCCCATAAATACACTGTATTTCTATACACTTTGAGGCCCTATTTTTCTCAATACAAAATTTACGTCACCCAAATAATACAAAAATCTCCGAATAAAAACTCCTCTAAATAATATTCCCTCAATCAAATAATTAATCCTCAAATCCTCCGATTCAATCTCCACTAACCCGGCTCCACACCTGAAAATTAAAAATCACCGGGAAGTATACGATACAACAGAATAACAATGTTTGCACTTAAGTTGAATCAATAAACAACAATTATCAAGCCAAATTATCAATCACAAGGAACCTCATACCCGGTCCTCCTCAGTACATGATCAGTGCCCTGCCCTCACCTAGCCTATCTGGCTTTCCTGGATCAGCCAAGATATTGGCAAGGTCACTCGATCATCATACCAAACAGTTCCATGACACTTTAGCAAAAAATATCATTTTCCATAACAAGTATTCCACTTTCAACAAAATTCCAAGTAATCGAATAAATGATATGAGATTTTCAAAAGGAATACAAAATAAAAATTAGAAAAAGATACCAGAAATAGAAAGCATATCGTATACTCCCCGGGTTACTTCAGATTGATCTTGACTGTCTGATATGGATTCCATCATTATGAACAACATCCTAAAGTATCTTCTTGATCGGCCTTACATCTAAAGTGCAGATTTTGATGGATAAGGCCACTGCTATCAATACTAGCCACATATATGCTCCTAAACTTTACCAAGCCTACATCCACATAAAGACCCTAACCCCTGTGTCGACTGAAATTTGATCCACACATTCAAACAAATATTAAAGCCGAATACATAATAGACTTACCGACACTCTTTTATATTTTTTTTATAAGAATAAATTCACACCCAATTAACCAAAAGTATAGCGAACAAAAATACTGGGTATTACAATCTATTCCCCTTAAAACAATTTCGTCCCTGAAATTCACTAATTGAATCTAGCCAAAATAATCTACAGTATTCTTTAAAAGAAAATTCAAAAATACTTTATGAAAATATGGGTTATTACATTTTGCCTCTCTTTTTTTTTTTTTTTTGCAAATTATTACTTGTCTTGACACAAAACTAACAAATGCGAGAAAAATTTATCATTCCCAAAAAAAAATTGATGTGAAACTAACAAATAAAGACAAAAAAATAATCTAGCGTAATTATTTAGCCAAAACAACCCATACTCGCAACAGCGTTCCAAGTCCCGTGTTCTGATATTTTATCTCATTTATCTGTGCATAACTAATAAAATTATGCAACTTTCAACACTCATCTCTCTTTTTAAAATTTTCCATTTCACTTTAATATTAAGGGTAAATTTCACTTACCTCCCCTCTCCTGAGGTTTCTAAAGAATATAGACACCTCTCTCTACTTTCTGAAATTCTATTGCCCTTCATTGTTTTTCAAACTAATTCTCATATTCCCCCTCCGTCATTTTAAGGCTAATCGTGTTAATTTTTTTTGCATGAAATGATTGTAGTACCCTTAGTGTGTGTGTGTGTGTGTGTGTGTGTGTGTGTGTGTGTATTAACCTAAAAAATCTTTTTTTTTTAAATAGAGTTTAAAAAGTTTTTCACAAAAATTAAATCGTTTTTCATTTTTTTAAACAAAAGTATCCAAGACAATTTTTTTTTTAGTTTTACAAAAATGTTGAAAATAGTTTTTTGAAGGAATAGAAAACTAATTTTGAAAAAAAAAATCAATAGTTTTTTGAAATATGAAAGTTTTGAATACATTTTTTTGGATTAAAAACTAGTTTTTGGAAAATCTTTATTTTACAGAATAAAGTTCTGAAAATAATTTTTGAGGAAAAAAAAGTTTGAAAACATTTTATTTAATATAACATTTGTCCGAAAATAGTTTTTGCAAACAAATGAAATGATGGATATACCGAGGGTACTACACTCATTCACTCAAACTTTTAACATCGTTACCCTTAAAGTGACACAAGGAGGAATCTAAGAATTAGTTCGAAAAGTGATGGAGAGAAGTTAAATTTTTTTAGAAAGTATAGGGAAAGTCTCTATATTTATCACAAACCTCGGGGAGGAAAGTGTAATTTTCCCTAATATTAAACATAAAAAACATACTCCATGTAGTAAGTTTTTGCTCACATTTGACCAAGAAAGAAGGAAGAATCAACTTTAAGACCAGACCCCCCAATTTGACCACATGCCAAAATAGAAGTGTGTTCGCACATGCTGAAATCATGCTTCAACTGTCAAATGAAATCCTTGTGGAAAAAGTCCAGTCTGAGAGACCGTTATAAAAACCGATTGCCACCAAATTTCAAAATTCCCGGGAAAAAACAGAGTCCCCCACTACAGAATGGAGGAGTTCTTCGAGTCCTATCAGTCGCCGGAGAATATTTTCGCGGCGGAAAATATTTTCTGGATGGGAGAAGAAGAAGTGGGTTTTCCGGCGAATCAGAGCGCGTTCGTCCGGTACGAGGCCGGAGGAGGATTCGGGGGGAAGGGTTTGGGAGCAGGATCTGGTTACGGAAATGTGAACAAGAGGATGATTGAGTATATGAGGAGGAGGTGGAATCCGGTGGCGGAAGGGAAAGAGTATGAGAGAGAGAAGTGTCGCCGGCACATGATTAATGAGAGGATGAGGAGAGAGAAACAGAAGAATTGTTATTACTCCTTGCGATCCCATTTGCCCCCTGCTACTAAGGTTAGAACACTCTGTTCTGGGTTTTGTCAGAACACTCTGTTCTGGGTTTTTTCTACAATCACATTGTTTATATACAATTTATACATATATGTATATACATATGTACGCTGCATCTTTGTGGGTTTTCATATTCCTACACGAAAAGTTAGGATCACCGGAGATTGTACGTCGATTTGTGGAGAAATCCGAAAAGGGAAAAAAAGAATTACAAGAAAATAAAGTGGAAAAAACTATTTTTGGTGAGTTTGCAGGATGAGGGAGAGGAAAGTCGAATTGGAGTTTGAAACTTTCCCTTCGTTCTTATTGATTTTTAAAAAGTTCTCTTCTTTTCCACTTCTGCCCACAAGTGGTAATAATCGAGCATCAGGTCAGATTACGTTCACCTCGATTGAATCCCAAGCCCATTTTATATGTACATAGAATACTGAAAAAAGTTCATTTTGTTATGGTTTATTTTACAATGCAGAGTGACAAGAAGTCAATTGTTCAAGTGGCAGCTGAGGAGGTGAAAGAACTGCAGAGATGCAGAGATGAATTGGAGTGGAGAAACAGAGAGATAGAGGGCATTTTGGCAGAAAGGGAAAAGGGGAAGAACGAGGGAGCTAAGATCAAATTAAGGGTAGCTAACCCTACATCTGGGGTTGATTCTATGGTGGAGGTCCTAAAATGTTTGAAGCAAATGGGGTCCAAAACTGAAGCCATTCATTCCACCTTCTCAGATCAGGAACTATCTGCAGTTTTGGAGATTGATCAATCTGAGGTACTCTTTTATGCACGGAAGTACTTTATTTGCTGGTTCAAAACGTGTACGTCTTTGCATATTGGACACTTAGTTTGGGACAGGAGAGTGTGGTTTTACTAAAATTTTGAAAAGTGAGTAGGGATGTCGCCCGGGTTCATCCGCCCCTGGAATCTTCCTCCAGCTTGGTTACAAAAAGGAAAAAGAGTTAATAGGCCAGCTAGCATTATATCAATTTTGAAATAGTCATGCTAAAAGCATAAATTTTATATTGTCCATGCAATTTTAGCAATAGACTATGCATATATCAAGCCTATTATAATATCCGTGACGCGAGTTTCTTTAGGTTTTTTAAATTCTAGATAATGAATTTTAATAGAAACATATAAAAACTTCTATTGGCCAAGCAATTAGGAGTGGACTATGCAAATCAAGACTATTATAATCCCCGTGACACGAGTTTCTTAAGGTTTTTTGCGATAGCAGTGTGAACAAATTTTAAATTCGAATTTTAAAATCAAATTCAAATTTAAATTGTAGATAATGAATTCTAATAGAAACATGTAAAAACTTCTATTGGCCATGCAATTAGGAGTGGACTATGCATATCAAGACTATTATAATCCCCGTGACGCGAGCTTCTTAGGGTTCTTAGCGATAACTGTGTGTCAACAGATTTTAAATGCGAATTTAAATCCTAGATACTTAATTTAATAAAAACATTTATAAAAAAAAAAAACTTGTTCACAATATTATCCGAAGGTTTATTTGAAGTCACCAACAGAAGCAATTGTCAACAACACTATGGGAGTGTTGGTAGATTCTCAAGGGGTCGTTTGGTTAGATTGTTTATTTCTTATTAAAAAAAATCAGTCAGAAATAGACTACTTTTTTTTTTTTTTTTGACATTATTGGTAGGTAAACAATTTTTGCTTATTCTTACATATTGTCCCTTTTTTTGTATGATTTTATAAGCAATTAGATTTTTTATATTGCTTCGAGAATTACAAATTGTTGCAAATATTTCTTATAAGAATACTTCTCAAATTGTTAAATAAAGAGTGATGCTTAAAGACTTTTTGATGAAAGTATCACTTAAGAAAAAAAAAAATTCCCTTAACACCCTTTCTCTTTTTTAAAAAAAAAATGCATTGGAAGACGTGCACTAATTATTGATGCTAGAAAAGTGGGGAATTCTTGGGAGTCAAACGCTGTGTTCGATTGAGAATTTTGAGAATAATATTTTGAGATAGTATTTGGATGAGTTTTTAGAAAAAGTAATAATCAAATAGAAGTGTAATAATTGAATAGAGATAAATAGAGAAATTAGAATAATGATTGGAGTGAGAGGTATGAGTAGAGAGAAAAATGTGATTAATGATTAAAGAGATGAGAAAAGAATTTTTTTGAAATTTTTTTTTTAAAATGTGAAGTGAACAAAGTGCACCATCTAATCATTATATTCCCACAAAAAGTTAGAATCCTACAGAATCGACAAATAAAGTAGTAAGAAGGAAGTAAACTTTAATTACAAAATATCATTCACGTCGATGACCTTGTTTGGTTTGAGTTTTAGGTTTGATTTTGGGGTAATAATTGGAGGAAAAAAATAAGAGTAATAATTGAAAATAGGAGTAATGATCGAAGAGATATATAAAGAAAAATGAGAATAATAATTAAAAATAAGGGTGATAATTGAAGAAAAATAAAAATAAAAATTTAAAAAACCGGTCAGAACACCCAAGACCAATAAGGTCGTTGTTCTTAAGAATATTGCTCACTTTGTGTGTGTTCACAAGAAATATTTTGAGCAAATTTTGAGATGTTGAAATTGACACAACCCCTCACATACCTATGGATCCCATATAATAAATAAGTGTAGAAACCCTATCTGAATGATTGTGTTCCTAACATTTATGTTTGAGATTCTAGTTTTTTTACCCATAATATTTTTCACGCATTTGTTGACATTTCTTCTGCTGTAAATCATTGACAGAAGGAAGCTGAAGAAGTGGAAAAAGCTGTGCAAAGAACATTGTTTGAAGTTGAGAGGAAACTTCTTTTCCATTTCCCATGTTGAAGAAACTGCAAAAGTGGTCAAGAGAATTCGAATTCCGGTCCTTGCCCCGGTACACATAATCAGCACGTGGGTCAAAGTTCGAAAAAGAAAAATGAAAGGTTTTTATTCTCATCACTGCAAATCAGAACCGTTCATTTTTCTTTTTCCTGAATGCGGGAAAACTTTCCCTAGATTCTTAAATTCTTGTTGGCTACTTCTATTATTTTTATCTTTTTGGGTAATCTTGTAAATTATAAGGACTGTGGAGAAGCAACTTGGAAGGGTTTTTTTTTTTTTTTTCTGTAACTGAGCAACTGGGAATTTTGGCTTGGGTTTTTCTTCTGTTGTTGATCAAGAAAAAACGAAAATCTTCAATGAATTTTTTGTTGGCAAGTCATTTTCATTTCATTCCTTTCAAGTCATTTTCTTGAGATCGCAATTAAATTTAATTGTTATCCTGAATAATTTTGTAGAATATTTATTTTCATGATGACATAAAAATGATTAAGCCCAACAAGGAGACAGGGAGAGGGAGTTTTAGAATTTTATTTTTTTACTTTTTAGGTTAAATTCTATGAACAACCCCTAAACTGTTCACTTTTCTCACAGACAACCCCTTAACTTTAAAATCGCTTGAACTGACCCCCTCACCTATTCGAAATGTAAATGTGGCACACTTTGTTAACGGAATCAATGAATTAAAAACCATACCCTAAACTTTTAGGGTCTATTTACTTTTCTCACAACCTATCATATGATCATACTCCTAACACTTGACAACAAACTCTCCCTGCAAGCTCTTCTCAAACTACCTACCCAAAGACCTCCATGAATGGCCACTATATTCAATTCCAAACCCTAAAGAGCATATCTAGCTTGGCTCATCAAGGACAGAGCAAAGATTCAAATTTTTAGGTGGCGCCCACAAAGATCAATGTACTAGACCTCCATCCCAAGAAGAATGTTCGATCCATAAACCGAGAACTTAAAAAGAGTAATTTTTTTATTTGAACAAATCCAAAAAAAATTTTAAAAAAATCTAAAGAACTCGTTGCCGTTGATATCTAAGTATCTTGTGGAGAAAAAAGTCCAAAATTTTAAACCGAAATACAATTTTTAAGGTCATAAATAAAGAAAATAAATACGAATCTATAAACAAAAAAAATTTTAAAAAAATGGGAGTGTCTATTCGACTTTAAAAAAATTTAAAAAAAAAAGAAAAGGGAGTGTCTATTCAACTCTAACCTAGGAGATATGTGATCGAGCGGGTAGGATTTGAAATCACCATCTAATGCATGAAGATGCAAGAGTCTACCATTCAGCCGCTAATCACTATCATTCGCATGAATAGTATATGCTCATATTGCCTTAAAAACAGTCCAGCCAAAAATGAATAATAAGATACAAAATAATGAAAACTTATATGCATTCAAAACAATGTTCTCCAACTTGTAAAATAAAAAGGGCCTAAGAAGTTTAGTGAATACTAAGTAGGGCCAAATCCCGACACTGTAAACTAGCAGGTATCCGAACCACCCACACAAATTGAGCACCAGCTAACAAAAGATGTTGGAGTCGAACACAAGTACTCAGCTAATAAGCCAAAATTGCGTTGGTCAAGTGGAATGGTGCATCTATTCTACTCTGAAATAACTCCGCGTATACAGCTGTACAATTCTTTTCCCAGCACAAAAGATGGGAAATGCAGGTTTCGTTGCCACATTCCCAGGCTGCCAGGCAGGCATAGCTTCATATTCAGCTTGCAATTCGGAACACAATTCATACCAATGATAGTCTTACAAATTCATACCAAAGATAATCTTACTAATCAGGGAGACAATAGATGGTGTAACTAGTTTCCCTGGTGCCTAACGAAAGAGAATTATTAAATTCTAGTCTCTAAGTTGGAATTTCAAAAATCCAAGCTAAGATAGAATCAGAAATGTAACTTGAAAGAGATGTCATAAAAAAAATGTCAGAAAATGCTACAAACCAGGGACAGAGGCACAGAGCCAAGAATTTCACTACGCATAGGCAAATTTTTTTCCCAAAACACTTTGTAGGGGCGAGCGAGCCTATGAAATTCATACGAAAATTTTCTTTTTTCTACTCCAACCATCCTACTAGAGGTTTTTTTCTTTTTGCTTGCAGGGGCGACCGCCCCTATTGGCCCCCCTCTAGCTCCATCTCTGCTACAAACATTCAACTACCAGAAAAAAATTTGCCATTTACTTTACTAGTTCTAGATTTAAGCCTGGCACCATTGATTCCAACAAGGTAGCCTCCATCCAGGTAAATGCGCATTTATACGGCCTACGTGTATCCATATTCGATGCATATATATACATCCTATAGTAAGAAGCACATTGTCTCTCTATGGACTATGGTCCCATATGAGGTAAAACAGAATGAAGTGCATGATGGTATTTTTTATGAAATGCCATTATCACGATTGGCATAACATTCCCAAACTAAATAAACCTATTTTCAATGCAAGTGGGGGGAAAATCTCCATACCAAAGCAAAAGGAACTCTGCATGGGAGGGACAAGATATACCAACAAACATTTTCAAAGAACCATGAAATATAACGAAATTACATCCCTGACAAATAACAGCAAATTTAAACTTCAAAATTGCAAATTAAAATACCCGGAAAGAGTCACCAATAGATTTTTGAAAGACATAGAGCTCACTACAGAAGTATGTCACCACAAAATACTAGACATCCCGGAGAGATGTCTCACTTAAGAGGAATAAACCTAGAGGAGTGGGTAGCACCAATACCAGGTCTTCCATGCTTGACTGGCTTGTACGAGATTGAGAACTCAGCTAGGTAATGACCAATCATTTCTGGCTTGATCTCAACTTGATTGAAGGTCTTGCCGTTGTACACCCCAATGACACTTCCAATCATCTCAGGTACAATGATCATGTTACGCAAGTGGGTCTTCACAAGTTCTGGCTTCTCACCAGCTGGAGCCTCCCGTTTCTAATCCAAAACAAAGCTCTCAATTATGAATATCGACAGAAACAAAATACATTGAACACAATGATTATGTCAAGAAAATATTGAACACTCTAATACTTCCAAGCCAATTCATGAGCCCAAAGAACATCTTCCCAAGTTCCCATAAAAGAATATAACAACACAAAGCAAACGTGGACAGTTCTCAATCATAGGTTCACTAACAATTATAAACCCATAGGAACGCAATCATATTGGAGTGATCCTGTGATGCTGAACCTTAAAGAGCTAACACAAGCAAACAAAAATTATAAATCAATGAGACCATCATGAACGTTAGACTGAATGACCATCATGAACATTAGACTGAATATTCCGATTGACTACTGAGCCATCAGATGGTAACCTCCACCACCAAATCAACATACTGCACATTCAAGTTCAAGGCCAACAGTGACTCCGGACATATTATGATGTCAGGCAGCAAAGCATAGCAAATATTTACCATAAGTTCCTCCAAGTAACTAATCACATAGGGTATGTTACGGAATGCCAGCAACTAGCAGCAAGATATTAAACACATGTGGAAAGCATCTTCCAAGCTACATCTGCAAGAGTCCCATGAGGTCATAATGTCCAAGGGAAAACAACCTTTCATAGTCATTTCAAAGATGAACTTGCAGTTCGTGCACGAAAACGGGGTGTATTTGTGCAAGTGACTATCTATATCTCAAAGAATGAGTGGAAAACTGGAATTCTAGAACAATGGGTCAACTTCATAGTAGCAGTATAACCTAAACAACAAAAATCAAACCAACAACAAGAATAGTCCATTGCAAATCAGTCAATTGGGCAGACCAACCTTCTTTTCCATTGCAATTGGTTAAGTCCGCAATAAAGTCACCCATTAAACAGCAGGAATAGAGAAATATGTAACCACACATCCATTAGAACGACCAATGATTATACACACATCTAAAGTCAACCACAAAACAAAATATAAATCCAAATCAAATCACATTCGAGAACACGAAATAAAACAATCATAGAAATGATTACCGCTTTGCGCAATTTCTTGATCAAAGCCATTGGCTTCCTCTTCAACCCTCTTTGGAACCTAATCACAATTACTTCCAGATTAAAACAGGACTTACAATATGGTGTGAAAGTGAATTTGATGCTGGCTCACATTTTTAGTTTCCTAATAAACTGTCACCCATAATACAATTTGGACAGCCGTCGGATGTGAACGGTGCGTCTAGTCTGTACAAATGCGAACATGAAAGTACCTTCTGCGAGCACGAGCAGTGAAGAGCTTAACGAGCTCATCGGTCGACATATCGAGGAGGGCATCCAAATCGACGCCCCTGAAACTGAACTTCTTGAACGTCCTCTTCTTTGGCTGCCCGGTTGCCACCTCCGTTTCGATTTCCGCCTGAAACAAAAGAAGAAACGCCAATTATGATAGCAATGCTTGTAAATCAAGTTTAGTTCAGAGAAATGAGTGTAAGTGATGGATTCCATGGGAGAGAGACTAACCATGGCTGCAGAGAGAGAGAGAGAGAGGTGCGAAGCGTCGCGGCTAGGGTTTTGCGAAAGAAGAGAGTGACGGTAATGGTGACAGTATATATACTCTGTGTGACAGTTGATACTACACGTCCTCTACCTTTAGGTAATTTATGGAAACCCCCTTCGGGTTTACCTATTTACAATTTGAGAAAAACAGTTGCCCGGATCATTTTAAGAGCATCTACACAGAATTGGGGATCCTGTAGTACGGAGCCGCAGGATAAAATTTTGTAGTGCGGTACCGAGCCTTTGATCATGAAACCAATGGTTCTCATCTCATCAACTACTTCATTTGTCTCATTTCGTTGGCCCCGCAGTACAAGGTTTTGTAGTGTGGTACTGCTTAAGGGAACATAATTTTCCTTTTGGTAAATAGGGAACATAAAATTATTACATGATACTTTTGTTAATTTTTTAACGTTATCTCTTGAAGTGATTTTTTTTTTTTTAAAAATCCCAACTTGTTTAAGGTATGGAAAAAGGAAGGACAAAATTTTACTACTGCGGGTTTTTTTTTTTTTTTTTTTTTTTGAGATATTTTTCAAAAGTGACAATATTTTTGAGGCATTCCAAAATATATATATATATATATATATATATATATATATAAAATAAAAAAAATTAGACCATCTTCGCGGGATGGAGGGATTACGATTTTTTGTGTTTGCTCTCAACCCTTTTGAGTCGGGAGAAAAAACAAAATCAGTTTTACCAAAGGGAAGTTAGGGGTGTTTTGGCTAAATAATTTAGTCAAATTAATTTGTTTTGTAGATTCATCTCATCCAACAAACCAATAATTCTTGGGGACATGCTTAGTTGTTATCTTTAGGATCACAAAATTAGATGAGATGTGCACAACCTGACCTCGACAACCGATTATTAAAAAAAATGTGAAAGAATAAGGCAAGGAGGTAATTAAATAATCATCTTTTTTTTCCACCCAATGTAACTTTTCATCCCATTCATTTTGAACGGTTATGTTTTCATCCTTTCATAGTGTAAATTACCTATTTTACCCTTTTAATAACATATTCATATGTACGTGGATGTTGTCTTCCGAAATAAGTGGGATTGGATATATCTTCAAACATTGAAAACAACCAATCTCATTGATTTGGTTTCCTTTTTAAACAGATGAAATTTGAAACTAAAAAAAATTAGGAGTACAAAACTCTTAAATCGACTAACCCATTGTAATATTTTTATGAATCTGATTTGATAGTACAAAAATTTGTAACACATTTTCATGGTAAACTTGAATACCATTCGAAATGATTTCATGTTAAATGGCTTGAATACAATCTTAATTGATTTTATGGTAAACTTGAATACCATATTTAACTGATCATGGTAAAATTGCTAAGTAGGAGAATTAGTCCTGGTAAATAATCAGTGTCACTTACACCTTGTATTATATTTTCCATATTTGCCATGATTACTGTATGGTTACCCAACAATCATGGTAACAAAAAATACAAAAACTTTTAAATTTTAAACTCCTGTAATATTTTCATGAATCTAATTTGATGGTACAAACATCCAAAACACAATTCCATGGTAAACTTGAATACCATCTAGATTGAATTCATGGTAAATAGCTTGAATACAATCTTAACTGATTTTATGGAAAATTTGATGGGATTATTACCTCTAGGTCTAGAAAAGAGATGTCTAATTACCAATAAGGTAAGTCATTTTTTTTAATTACCACTAAGGTAAGTCGCTCTTTTTTTAAGTTTAGGTTTAGGGTGCACTTTCCTATTATAGAGTTTTAGTGGTTTAGGCACTTTCATAAAGTACCCTAGGATTTAAAGTACCCTAGGATTTTAGGCACTTTCATAGGGTACCCTAGTCGTAGGGTACTTTTGTCATAAGGGTACCCTAGAGTTTAGGTTTAAGGTGCACTTTCCTATTATAGGGTTTTAGTGGTTTAGGAACTTTCATAGAGTACCCTAGGATTTTAGGCACTTTCATGGGGTACCCTAGTCGTAGGATACCTTGGGATTTTAGGCACTTTCATAGGGTACCCTAGTCGTAGGGTACCCTAGAATTTTAGACACTTTCATAAGGTACCCTAGGATTTTAGGCACTTTCATAAGGTACCCGAGTCGTAGGGTACCCTAGTCTTAGGGTACCCTAGAGTTTAGGCTTGGGGTGCACTTTCCTATTATAAGGTTTAGTGGTTTAGACATTTTCATAGGGTACCCGAGAATTTTATGCACTTTCATAGGGTAACCTATGATTTAGGCATTTTTATACGGGTTGGGGAGTTGATGAGAATTTTTCAGAGTTGGGCTTAACCTGATGGTAATTAAGGGATCCAAAGGTGACCTGATGGTAAGTGTCCCAAATTTGATTACCATCTTAATTAATCATGGTAAAATTGTTAAGTAGGAGAAGTAGTCATGGTCAATAATAAGTGTCACTTCCACTTCATATTATATTTTCATATTTGCCATGGTTACCCTAAAATCACGGTAAAAAAAATATTTCTGACCACATTTGCTGTCTACCGGTACAACCCTACCACCGCCGCTGTCTTCCATCATAATCATTAACCCCAAAATCACCCAGCAAAACCTCTCGACAAACCCCTGAAAATAAAAACCAGTGAAATCCTTAAACCCCTATAAATCAACTATCCGACTCTGATTAACCTAAACCGAGACCATTACAATCATGAAAACCTCAAATCAACTACCCTGCAATCCTAAATTGACTATTCTACAATCCTACAAATCTCAAAACAAGACCCTACTGTTTACATATAAAATTAACCAATCCAATGATTAATTGACACGTAATCAAAAGTGCCAAACGTTGGCAATTACTCGTCAACGAAGACACACTGGATTAATAAGATAAAATTGACTAAATACGATGTCATATTACTTCTCAACTTAGAAAGGCAGTTATTGGCAGTTACGAGCCATTACTAAATAAAGATTGGCCTCGAAACCATGATATCAACTGCTAAACGAACAAGCTCCACGTGTAAACTTGAGAAACAAGGCAATTGACAGTTAGAACACGTGGAATACTTATGGGAAGCAGTTATTTCCCTAAACACGTTATCATTTGAGTTTGTTAAGCCAACGTGCAGATTTAAAACTTCTAGGAGAAGAGAGAATTCAAGATCATACGTGGAGGAAGAGTAACTGCCAATTATTAGAGTGGAGATTAGAGTTCGAAGTAAGCTAGATTCAAATTCATGGAGCGGGAAGTTCAAACTACAAGCAACGTCTATAAATAGAAGAAATTGAAGAGTGAAAAGCCCTCGGACAAATCTTCAACAAACAGCTATCAAAAAACTGATGCTTGGTTAATTCATTGGCAAAGTAGTTTAGGATTTCGAACGC
The DNA here is from genome assembly GCA_022606695.1 of Vaccinium macrocarpon. NCBI lineage: Eukaryota > Viridiplantae > Streptophyta > Magnoliopsida > Ericales > Ericaceae > Vaccinium > Vaccinium macrocarpon. The sequence goes on from CM040173.1 coordinate 3,577,125, forward strand.
AGTTCGAAGTAGATTAGGAAGTAGATTAGGAATTAGATTAAGATTTATCTCGATTGTTCTGGTAACAATCACCCCTATCTCAGTTGTTCTTGCAACAATCACTTGTTCGAAGTTCTGTTACTCTGTACTTGAAGTTGGAGACAATTTCGAAGTAAGTTTGTCTTTAATTCATTTATCGAAGTGTCTTGTTTCTTTATTGTTCTTTGATTTTCCTAAGTTTATTGGTTTGCATTTCTTCAATTATTAAGAAAAATCCTCTTAATTGAGGTAATTGAACCAACAAAACACAATCGCCTGATTAGGTTTGGTTTTCCAAAGTTAATCTGAGGGAGGAGATTGAAACTCTCTGTGGCACGCTCGCACACAATTATTTTCCATTACAAATAAGTAAAAAAGAACCAAACACCTACTAACCTGAAAACCCAACGTCACTTGCTCCCTAACTCTCCTTGCTATTTGAGAGAGAATGAAGGAGGTGGGGATGGGGATGGGATGATTTTCAAACTAAATGGTAATTTTATGCCGAAGATAAACGAGAGTGAGAGACTGAAGCGTTAATTGTGGGATTTTATTACCCAAAATTGCATCCTAGGACCCCATAATTTTGAAAATAGTCCACTACCTACCACCCCATATATGCAATTTTTAATTTAGTCATCAACTCCTTAATTTAGTCATTTGAAATTAGAAAGGGCATTTTAGAGTTTTTTTGAATCTCGGGATGGAAACATAACTCTTAAATAGGCTCAGGATAATTTTCTAATTTCAAATGACTTAAAAAATAATTATTTAAGTGCCCCTAAGGCAAGCGCAAGGGTCCTATAATGAAACAAAAGACTAGTAGCACTAGAGTATGAGTCCCAATTTTTTAAAATCCAAATAAGGCACGTGCATGCCTCCAATTTCTCTATCCATGTTTAGCTATATAACCACAAAAATTGTTGCACGATACATGCAGAAAATAAAAGGATCTAAAAACAATAGAAAGTAAAAGCAATCTGGCACTAGATTTATTTAATAGATATGAGCCTAGGCGGCTCCACCCTTTAGAGTGGGTTGTCAAGTGAATACTCTAAAATATTTTTGTTTTGAATTTTATTAGTAGTAATTTTGTTTTAGGCTGTATTTGAACACTCCGCCTAATATTTTGAAAACCCGTCAATTCAATTCTTTATTGAACACATAATATATTAGCTCAAACAAAAATTAAAAAAGAGAGAAAAAGAATGATCTATGGATAAAAGTATCGTGTTCTTTTTTCTCTCTGCATGACAGTTGATTCGACATTTCAAAAGAGAAGAGAATATGTTGAAAAAGTTGTGTGCCTATTCCTCACAACTTTTCCTTTTGTATATTAGTAGATTTATGCTCCAGTTTAATCTTGTTTGGCTCAAAATATTATACTTTGTCAATAACAATTGTAAAATCTTTAGGTATTTTTATGTCTTCTAATTGCACTATTTGTACCATTATATATGGATTTTCTGTATACACTATTGGTTGATAGAGATGGTAGAAGCCGTTCAAAATAAGTAGAGATAGTAGAATTATGGTAATTCTTCAATACTCTATTAACAATTCCTAGAGTTGCCACTGGATATGAGTGGTATATGACGTGACAATGACGAAACTTAAAATGTCATAACAATAGGCCCAATCATGGAAACAACATATTGAATCTATTTTCGTGCGATAAAGTTATTTTCAAAAGAAACTTGAAGATAAATTTAAGGCTTAAATTCAAAGGCTTTTACAGGGGAATGAGGGGGAAAAAAATATTCGTCAAATTTTTAGGACTGCTTGTTACGATCATCACATATGCAAAATAAAGAAAGCAATGGGTTATGCATTTGAGTCACTGGATTTGGAGCCCAATAAAATAACAAGGAAGCCCAATATTTTTGGGCTTGGCAAGAAGTATATATTCAAACCCGGATCCTACATAAGAATCAGGACGTAACCGTGGCTGCTGGATTCTGGGCTTTTATGGGAGATAGGAAGTAGGGATGTTCATCTTACCCGCAACCCGACCATCCGACCCGACCTGACCCGGAAAAACGCACATCCGACCCACCCGACCAGTTCAAATGGTCGGATTCGGATCAAAGTCTCTAAAAATCTCAGTTCTTCGGTCGGGTCACGGATTGGGTAGAATTAGTTCGGTTTGACCCGATCCGACCGAATTAAATTTTGTATATAATTTAACCCTACACTGTTACCCAACGCTGCACACTTCACTTTCACCTTTCATCTAGATCTGAAAATTAAACCTCCACTCTCTCGAGTCTCTCTCTAGTCCCAGTGTCCCACCCTCCCATCTCTCTCTCCTTCTCTTACATCCTCCGCCACATGCCTCAACCACACGTCCTTCTAGTAGGGCTGTAAAAACAGTGGCTTAGAGTCACCGGATGGTGCGCTCACCGGCATCACCGCTCACGGCTGGTCAGTGGGATGCATGGCTCTTCGCGGCGTGTTTGTACATGGGCTATTCATGTGTTTAGAAACTAGGTGGAGGGGAATCTATTCATCCACAGATTGTTGGACTGCCACAAACAAGTATGGGAATTTTTATTTTTTTTGAATCATAGTCTCTCTCTCTCTCTCTCTCTCTCTCTCTCTCTTTGTGCCCGCATATTGGCTAAAGATACAAGTCTGATGGTGGAAAGCTGCTGATGATGGAGAGAATGGTGAAAATCTCGAGATTTGTTTATGTGATGTGGAACCCGACCAACCCGATCCATCCGACTCGCACAACCCGGTCACCGTTTGGTCGGAACCCGATCATACTTTCGGTCGGAGTTGGATCCCTTTTGACCAACCCGATCAAATGTCGGTCGGGTGAAACCCGACCCGAACCCGACAGAATTTGACCCGTGAACAGCCCTAATAGGAAGACTGCTCCAGCCTTGAGGCCGAGCCATGGGGTATTTTCAGAGGATTAGAGCTTGCTCAAAGCCAAAATATGGAAGCTTTGGTGGTAGATTCTGACTCTACAACAGCCATAACTCTCATTAATGTAGGAGATTCAGCGAATTCCCCTCAAGCGGTCCTAATTCAAGAATGCAAAGCTCTGATGACAAGCACCGATTGCACCTTAAAGCACATTCTCCGTGAAGGGAACCAAGTTGCAGACAAGCTTGCCAATCTTGGAATCGATCAAGAGGATAAATGGGTTTTTCACATTTCGCCACCCAAGGACATCACCCCCCCTCCTCAAAGCAGATATGAAGGGATGTGGCTTTTGAGAGACTGTAGTATGTTTTCTTCTTTTCATATGTATCAAAAAAGGGTGTAACCATAGTTTGGGCCATCCGGTGCAACTTCAAGTCCATTCATGTGCCTGATCACATGTCAAAAACAAAATTTGGCATCAATGGAAAAACCTTCTCCACCCTTGTTCCGAACTCAATGGAAAATTTTGGCAATGACATTTTTTTATACTACTAAATTTGACATCCAAATTGGCAATTGCCAAGCGTGGCAAAATATCCAATCGATTTAATTTGCTTCGAAAAATGGAAGGGGTTTTATTCTATAGTTTAGATTGGAGAATGTGCTAAAATGGTACCAAACCGGTGAAGCAACAATGTTTTTTTTTTTTTTTTTAAATACTGTAAAAGTAAAAATAAATAAAAAAATGGCCATGCTAGATTGGCAAATGAGTGGACTTGCTCTTAGTAGCAATATGGATAGTAGCCAAAATTTGAGCAGGTCCCTCAATGGCATCATGTAGGTTATCAGCGATGACAGTACTAAGCAAATTTAATAGTCACACAAGTAAATAATAGAATGACAGACAAAGTAAGAAATAAAACATTGACATTATTATTAAACAAATCATTAAAATTTTTGAATAAATCCCGAAATTTGACTTCCTATTATTCAATGAAACCTAAAATTGCTAATAATAAAGCAAAATTTCTGAATCGATTGGTTAAAAGAACACCAAATAATTTATAAAGTTACTATTGAAAAGTAGTATTTGAAATACGGGAAAGAAATATCATTCAGGTAATATTTCCAAAAATGATTGCAAATGGATTTGCTAGTTCACCAATCATTCATGGTTAACCACTAAACCTACATTACCTGCAATACCACTGGAATGACCACCGGAAAACGTCTAAAAGGATTGTTAAGGCCATGTTCGGTAGAGCTTCTTTGTCAAGGTAGATAAAATCCACTTTAAGACAAACTAGCGAGGGAAATCCTCAAAAACCATTGCAAATCAGGCTTTACTTCATCACCATTTTGTAATTTCTTCATCTTCACTGCAGTTCCTCACCTCAACAAGTGTGGCACTATTCATTGGTTTGTTGATGTTTTAAGGGAAATTTATTGAAATGATCCATCTAGTTTAACCTTAGTCTCGATTTCGTCCCCCACCTTTCAATTTCACTCTAACTACCCATGTAGTTTCAATTTTGGTCAAATTGAGTCCAAAAGTTAACTTCTGTTAGCAAACTTAATGGAAATTCCAATTTGGGGTTTTTTCCCTCCCTCTTGCTCAATAAAAAACCTTAACTCCTCCTACCCCTTTTTTACCCTCTGCAAATCTTTAAAAAAAATATCATAAAATTGAGAGGAAATTAAACCACCACTACTCTAACCAGCGCCCCAAAATGTCGTCCAAATCCGACGCCGAGAAATCCAATGGGCATATGGCTGACTATGATAGGTGCCCAATTGAGGAAGTTGCCCTGGTTGTCCTTTTAGCTTGAACTCGGGTCCGTTTAGTATGAAGGAGCACATCGTCATCATCGTGATTGCCAATTGCAAGGTTTCTTTCAGTGGGAATGATGCATATTGGGGTTTTTTCGGTTATGATTTTGATGTAAGATTAAGGTTTTTTTGATTTGATGATTTTGTGATTTTGCCCATTTTCCTTTGGGTTTAATTTGATGTGCGATTAAGTTTTTTTGCCCCTCAATTATATATTTTTTGCGGATTTTTTTTAAATAAAAATTTGTAGAGGGTAAAAAAGGGGTAGGAGGAGTTAAGGTTTGTTATTGGGCAAAAGGGAGGGCAAAATGTCTATTCTACCCAAAAAAAAAAACCAAATTGGGATTTCTGTTAAGTTTGCTAACGGAAGTTAACTTTTGGACTCAATTCGACTAAAATTGAAACTATTAGGGGCGTTAGAGTGAAATTGAAAGGCGGGGAACGAAATCAAGACTGTGGTTAAACTAGAGGTACCATTTCAATAAATTTCTCATATTTTAATACTATATTACTGTGGATCTGCTCTTTTTTTTTTATTATTATTATTATTATTATTATTATTATTATTTGTGGAATTGGTTACACTTTACTATTTGTAATTGTGCTTGTGGAAACGGGAATTTGGACTGATGCTTGCCATTTTAATCCATTTCTTCCTTAACTCTACAGTAGTATTAATCTCATTTTCATTAAATTAATATATTACATGGGTGATATAATTAATTTTTGCCGATCAAAATATAGCCGTTTGTAAAGCATTAAAAAAAATTCCTTTGTTTGAAAGTAGTACAAAATATAAGAATAAAAAAATTAGAAAGACATATTGAAATAGAAATAAAAAAATTGCTTAATATAGTGAAGTTAGAATGGCGATCCCGATTTTGTGAGTTTTTGAAAAAATAACTAGCTAAAGTACAAAAAGGCCTTGTTTGGTTGGGTTCTTGGGAACCGGCCTTGAGAACCTTATTTGAAAATGATTTTCAAAAATGGTACATTTATTGGTCCCTCCCAACATCTGTATGTACCACTTCGTATGATTCAAAGAATGAGTTTCAAATTATGGGCCTCTCCACTTTTTATCACATTTTTCAAAGTGAACGTACTACTCTTTTTTATTCTTCACAGTCAAATTCTCTCTCTCTCTCTCTCTCTCTCTCTCTCTCTCTCTACTTCTTTTGATGTCAGCTGGTGGGTCCCACCGTTGTAGCCCTTCTCTCTCTCTTGCTGTTAGCTGGGGCAGAAGAAGAGTGAAAACCACTAGGGAAACCAAACAAGACTTTGGTCTTGAAACTAGGTTTTAAAAATCCAACCAAACAAGGTGAAGGTGTTGTTGAGGTTAAATTTGGCCCAAAATTTGCTGAGCATGATAAGGATGTGCTCTTAATACGTGCATGTAGGTCCCGATGTTTGGTTTGTCCAAGTCTAACTCCAAGTTTAGTTGTTCCCTTATGATTAAGCCATAAAAAATAATAATACATACAAGTAAAAAGAAAAATTACATTCTTCTTTTTGCTTCAGTAAAATAAAATCAAAATGTAACCGCAGTTATAGTGTTTTCTCGAGATCAAACATGTTTTTATATGCTTAATTAACACTTTCATCCCTAAGATTATCATTCATAGGTATAGGATCTTCATTATGCCCCCCCCCCCGATTCTTCATTCCTATATCCACAACTTCACTTTTAGGTTCCTCGTGAGCTGTTGTCACATTACATTGGAATCTCCAAGAAGTTGGTCGTTGACGATCGTCTTCAAAGTTTTGAGTTCGCAAGATGCGTGGTCGTATCTTCTTAGACAAGGGAATGGTTTCACATTTACTCTATGTTAGTTTTGTAATGAGCTTTTCTTCATTTAATCTGTTACTCACTTTTTTTTTTTTTACAATACCATGGTGGGTTACCCAAGCCTAAGAGATTTTGGGGCTTACCCCATGAGCCGCTTTAAATATCATCAGCCGGTGTCATACATGTAGAGTAGATTACTACAACTAACATTGATTCTCAAACCCAAAAATTATCATCGGATAAGAAGCTCGATCCTCATTAATCTCAAACACATTCCCAAAGAAAAAACCCAAAAACATTAGTCACTTTGAGTCTCAATTTCTTCCACATGATTAATCCCCATCAAACCAATCACATACTAATAAGAAAGCTAAACAAAAAATCTACAAAATCCTTCAAATCTCATCAAAATCCATCGAATATAACTTGAGTTATCCCCCAAACAAATAAGATCAAAAGCACATACCAAAACCCACACCCCTTTCACTCAAACCCTTCCCGGATCCGCAACATTCCCCCGAAAAGCATCCTCAGCCGTTGATAACTTCTAATCCAGCAGTCCATATTCAAACCTATCTTTACACAAAGATCGATCCGCGTGACCCCCACTCCACCAATCAGAAGCCAAAGTCCTTCTGCCTTTTCACCCCTATAAATTTAGCGGATAATTTCCTTCACCCAAATACACCAGCAAAATTACCGTTCTCTGCTCTCTCTCTCTCTCTCAAAATTCAATCTCTCTCTCTAGTACGTTCTGTATCCATGGCGGCTGGAAGGAAAACGGCGATCGCCGGCAGTGCAGCGGCGGCTCCACCGAAGTCGAAGCCAACCAAGGCGTTGAAGGCTAAGAAACCGACAGATTCGAAAAAAGATAGGGCGCATCCTCCATACGCTGAGGTAACAGTTCATCACAACCGTACCCATTTCTGTTAGTTTTTCCAGATGTTTCCCATTTTTTCGGAATTTGAATCGTTTTTTTTTGTTTTCGAAACCCGAGATGATCAACGAAGGAAACGTGTGTATTTCTGTTCGAGAATCTTCAGCCCTTGCATGATTTTTACCCTCTGAAACTCTGAATTTGAGTAGAAACGCCTCTTGATGTTATCTGATTGTGGGTTTTTGTTTTGTGAAACCCTAGATGATAAGCGAAGCGATTGTCGCGCTGAAGGAGAGGACTGGGTCGAGCCAGATCGCGATTGCGAAGTTCATCGAAGAGAAGCAGAAGGCCAGTAACCTTCCTTCTAACTTTAAGAAGCTTTTACTCAATCAGTTGAAGAAGCAAGTCGCCGCCGGAAAGCTCGTCAAGGTGAAGAACTCGTTCAAGCTAGCGCCGACCGCCGCCGTGGCCAAGAAGGCTCCTGCCGCCACTGCCGCTCCGGCGAAGAAGAAAGTGTCTGCTCCGGTGGTGAAGACTGTTACTCCGGTGAAGGCGAAGAAGGTAGCGGCGCCGAAGCCCAAGGCCGCGGCTAAGCCGAAGAAGGTTGCAAAGACGATAGCAGTGGCTTCGCCGGGGAAGAAGAAGGCGGTGACGAAGGTGAAGAAGGCAGCGCCTGTGAAGGTGGCCAAGAAACCCAAGAGCATTAAGTCGCCGGTAAAAAAGGCGGCGGCGTCCAAGGCCAAGGGGAAGAAGTGAGGAGGAGGTTGTGGGTTGGGTTTGTTAGTGGGGGGTATAAATGTGTAAATGTTTGGAAATCTAGGGGGGTAATTTGTATGGATTAGTGGTGGGTTTTTTCTTCTGTTAGGGTATTTTTATTCTGGTTTTTGTTTGATTTTGGTAGTAGTGGGATTAGGGTTGTGGGTAACAGTTTGTTACAGAAAAGGGCTTGAATGGAATTTTAATTTCCTGTGAAGATTATCTCGTGCTGGTGGTGTTTTTATTTGTCTGTGTTGAATTTCCGTTCACTTTTCTTGAGTGGGTGTGAATGTGTAAATGTTTCGAAATGTAGTGGTGTGTTTTCATATTAGGGATTATTGTTGGACTTTCATATGTCGATTGTTTTTTTCCCTTTTGTTATGGTGTTCACCGTGGTAGTAGTGGATAATGGGTGTGAACTGTTTTTCTTTAATTTTAATACCCTAAAATAAATTACTCTAACTTATTAAATAAGATTTATATTTCATATTTTTTGAAATTTATTTTGAAAAATATAACTATTAGAAAATGAAAATTACAAATTATCGTCATATATGTGTGTGTGTGTTAATGTTTTTTAAAAGCAACATAATGGCTGTGTTCGTTTCCCAGTTTTAGTTTAGTTTTAGTTTTGATGACATCATCATTACTCTCATTTCTCTCTCTATCTCTCTCTACTCATTATACCTTTTTACATCATCAAAACTAAATTACCAAACGAACACAGCCAATGTAGTTGAGTAGTACATGTCTACACAAAAGTGTCTTTTTAAGTTGATTCCTTCAAATGAAATTTTAGTTATGCCAAATGGGATAGAATGTAGGAACCTAGAAATTCAAAGGAAAAAGTTAAGAGGACGTTCTGAAAAAGCAAGAGAATGCTAACGATTATTTGATTTAATTTAACGTTAAGGTATGGTTTAGTATTTATTAATATTTGATTTGAAAAAAGAAGAAAGTCATTTGAACTCCTTTTTAAATTTGAAATCAAGTTAAAAAAATGGAAATCACCCTGGACAGCAAATGGGCTATACCAGGCCCAAAAACAATTAAGAAGTGAGTCCACAGCTTGGGCAGAATAAACTCGGCCCAAATTTTTGGTAAACAGTTTTAGATGTGTGGACAATGTCCGTGGGCCTTACCAATTTCTCAAACCGTAGTTAGGGTTTTCGTCCTACTTGTTCGGTGTATGTCAGATTTGTTTCCAATGTTGATGCCACTTACGTGCATGTATTCTATTTTTCAATTGACTATATCTCTCAATCTGGTATAATATTTTTTTACAATTTTGAATATTGTTTAAAAGAATTCATCAAGAATTATCCAACGAAATTTATATTGCACGTATATATATATTATTATTATACATTTGAAAATATAAATAATTTTTTGAGGCATCGTGAATAGTAAAAGTGGATAAAAAATTTGGGACAGAGGAGGGAGTAGATGCACTCCCGGAGTAGTAGTTTATGTAAAAGGTTCAAACTTGTATTAAACTGGCTGTGTTCGTTTGGTAGTTTAGTTTAGTTTTTATGATGTCAAAAAGTGTCATGAGTGGAGAGAGATGGAGAGAGAAATGAGAGTAATGATAATGTCATCAAAACTAAAACTAAACTAAAACTGGGAAACGAACACAACCACTATGTTTCAATTCAAGTGGGTAACTGAGTAACTCTTGATGTAAGAGGGAAAAAATAATAATCTCCAAGATAAACAAAGATTTTTTTTATATATAAAAAAAGCTCTGGTAAGCTTTTCGAAAATGTTGGAGGTGTGCAATGGGTGAGACTAATGCCCCGTTTGGATGTTAGAGATGATTTGGGTGAATTTGTAATAATGGTGGATTTGTTAGTAAAATATTTGGATTGTATTTTAAGAAAGGGGATTTGAAAGGTGGATTTGATAGGATAAGATAAGAGAGCAAATGACTTATTTGCCCCCAGTTTTGTATTTTAATAAATTAAATGGATTAATTTTTATTATAATAACAATAAATGCATAATAATTACCAAAAATACACAATAAATCCATAAAAGTAGCCAAATCGAATTACAACAAAAAAAAATCCAGTCTAAAAATTAATAATTAACAAAATTTTAAATTAATAAAAGACAATTAATTGTTGATTTGCCATTTTGATAAATTAATAAAAGACAATACATTTTGTTAGTGTAAATAGATTTGGCATTTAAATAAAGAAATTTTCTTAAAATAAAAGACTAAAAAGTGAAGAAATTGAGAAAAAATAATGTGCTCTCAACACATCCAAACATATTTCTAAAAACTTCCCCATTCACTTCCCAAATGAATGGAGTACAATACTCCATCTTCCCCAAAACTTTTCGGTGGCTCCCAAGAGAAGAAAATAGGGTAAGAGAGAGACTTCGCCGGTGGCTCAGAGCCTCCGATCCTGATCCTCCTCGGACGTAGACGAGTTCAAAGCCTCCGATCTCATCCACGGTAATTGGGTTTCCAAACATCTTACATCAAGTACTCCCTCCCTCCCTCTCTCTGTCCTGTGATTTTGGTGGGAAGTAGGTAACCAAAATGCCTGGATTTGAAGGGGTGTTTCGGTACCAAAAACTCACAAATCCCCCTTGGTTTGCTAACGACAGAGGGAGGCTGTCGTTACACAATCCGGGTGCTCCAGATTTCTAATCTCAATAGTAAAAATTTTCTTCCAAATCTGGGAGCAATTTTGGCGTCCCAAATGGGGGATTAGGGTGGGTCCGGGATTACATATCTGGGTGAAAGCCAAATCCGGGTGGCTACTCCCTTATCCAAACAGGGAGTAAGGATCATAAGCTCAGATTGTCTTGAAAGTTAGGAATGGATAATAGATGGGTTGGTTTGCCAAAAACCAGATTTAAAAAAATAAAAAATTATGCCAACACATTGAGAAGAAACTAGAAATTAATTTATTGCGACATTAATACAATACAGGGACTGAAGGAGAATTGGGCATTGAATTGAGAATATGATCCATATCGAAGACATGGTTTACTAGTGTGTGTGTGTGATACGTATGAGTTATGTAAATGGGAGCATCGGTCACAAACTATGTAGCATGGATACGACGGGGGACACGGTAAAAATAAATAAATGTATAAATAAAAAATATATGTATGCAGTAATAATATATATATACTTTTCTTTTGATATGTAAGATATCCACACTGTTATTACTAGTATATATACTTGTAAACACATATATGTAAGATATACACCCTCAACGGAAATACACACACACACACACAGCAAGAGAGAGTGTGTGCCGTGTCCCCTGAGTGTCCCCTTCCAAAAAATAATTTAATTTAAGGGACATGCCACATGGCGTGTCCAATACGTTGTGTGATACATGAACACAGCGACCTCTCGGTGCTTCATAGGTCACAAAAGTATGGATTTCAAGATTTATTAGGGCTTGAATCATTTGCAGAGCCGAATCAACTTCAGCTTGGACAGGAGAAAATAGAGACCAAAACGATGAGGAAGAAGAATATTTGGAACAAAAATTTGCCACCTAAATTTGCTTTATTTCTTTGGGAGGCGGTGCACTGAATTTTGCCGGTAAGGGTGACGTTAATTAGGTCTTTGAGTGAAGATGCAAGGTGTCCAGCGTGTGGTGTAGAGGATGAGACTATTGAACATTTTTAAAGGGAACGATAAGGAATTTTTGCAATCCAACATAAAGACACAAAATTAGTAAGATGTCATTAATTTAAAAAAATTCTAATTTCGAACATAAAATTTAAAAAATCACCACCCCACCTCCAGTTGACCACAATTCTACCTCTGGCCGACCACTTCCGGTGATCAAAAAACTTAGTGAGATGTCACTAATTTTTAAAAATTGTAATTTCGATCATAAAATTCAAATAAATTTCCACCCCAACTCTAGTCGACCACCATCCCACTACTGGCTGACCACTGCCGGCGACCAAATAAATTAGTAAGATGTCACTAATTTCTAAAAATTCTAATTTCGAACAAAAAAATTCAAAAAAATAACCACCCCACCTCCGGCCGACCACAACCCCTCCTCTAGCTGACCACTTCCGGTGACCAAAAAAAATAGTGAGATGTCATTTTTAAAAATTCTAATTTTGAACAAAAAATTCAAAAAAATACCACCCCACCACCGAAAACTAACAAATGCAAAAAAACTACAAAAAATTGACCGAAAACTAACAAATGCAAAAAAAAAAAATTGAACAAGGACAAAACTAAAAAAACCAAAAAACCAATTTTTTCGATTTACCCAAAATAGTATACAGTGACAATGGTACTCAAAATTTGGAAAAGCTTACATACGCTAGCAGAGGCTGCCAATAACGGTAGAACTTTGTCATGATTTCTAACCGGATATCTAAAGGATTGAATTAACACTAACCCGCCCAGAGCTTGAAATTTTAATGAAGGAGATGATGAAAATAAACTCCAATGATACCATAAACCTCAAATTATTTTGATCATTTCAGAAGTTAATTTCCAATTTTAGTAGCAGTTTTCAGGACTTGAAGTCTGATTGTTGTTCTCCGTTTTGTTTATGGAGAAGAACAAATAGATTGACAAAGTGGAGTTGATTCTAAAATTTTGGAAAAATATTGTGTATTTTTGTTTGATTTCAAATGTTTCTTATCTTTATGTTTGATTGCAAATATTCCTTGTCCTTCCTTTTAAATACGCAAAACTACAAAAAATTGACCAAAAACTAACAAATGCAAAAAAAAAAAAATTGAATAAGGACAAAACTAAAAAAACCAAAAAACCAATTTTTTCGATTTACCCAAAATAGTATACAGTGACAATGGTACTCAAAATTTGGAAAAGCTTACATACGCTAGCAGAGGTTGCCAATAACGGTAGAACTTTGTCATGATTTCTAACCGGATATCTAAAGGATTGAATTAACACTAACCCGCCTAGAGCTTGAAATTTTAATGAAGGAGATGATGAAAATAAACTCCAATGATACCATAAACCTCAAATTATTTTGATCATTTCAGAAGTTAATTTCCAATTTTAGTAGCAGTTTTCAGGACTTGAAGTCTGATTGTTGTTCTCCGTTTTGTTTATGGAGAAGAATAAATAGATTGACAAAGTGGAGTTGATTCTAAAATTTTGGAAAAATATTGTGTATTTTTGTTTGATTTCAAATGTTTCTTATCTTTATGTTTGATTGCAAATATTCCTTGTCCTTCCTTTTAAATACGCAAAACTACAAAAAATTGACCAAAAACTAACAAATGCAAAAAAAAAAATTGAACAAGGACAAAACTAAAAAAACCAAAAAACCAATTTTTTCGATTTACCCAAAATAGTATACAGTGACAATGGTACTCAAAATTTGGAAAAGCTTACATACGCTAGCAGAGGCTGCCAATAACGGTAGAACTTTGTCATGATTTCTAACCGGATATCTAAAGGATTGAATTAACACTAACCCGCCCAGAGCTTGAAATTTTAATGAAGGAGATGATGAAAATCAACTCCAATGATACCATAAACCTCAAATTATTTTGATCATTTCAGAAGTTAATTTCCAATTTTAGTAGCAGTTTTCAGGACTTGAAGTCTGATTGTTGTTCTCCGTTTTGTTTATGGAGAAGAATAAATAGATTGACAAAGTGGAGTTGATTCTAAAATTTTGGAAAAATATTGTGTATTTTTGTTTGATTTCAAATGTTTCTTATCTTTATGTTTGATTGCAAATATTCCTTGTCCTTCCTTTTAAATACGCAAAACTACAAAAAATTGACCGAAAACTAACAAATGCAAAAAAAAAAAAATTGAACAAGGACAAAACTAAAAAAACCAAAAAACCAATTTTTTCGATTTACCCAAAATAGTATACAGTGACAATGGTACTCAAAATTTGGAAAAGCTTACATACGCTAGCAGAGGCTGCCAATAACGGTAGAACTTTGTCATGATTTCTAACCGGATATCTAAAGGATTGAATTAACACTAACCCGCCCAGAGCTTGAAATTTTAATGAAGGAGATGATGAAAATGAACTCCAATGATACCATAAACCTCAAATTATTGTGATCATTTCAGAAGTTAATTTCCAATTTTAGTAGCAGTTTTCAGGACTTGAAGTCTGATTGTTGTCCTTCGTTTTGTTTATGGAGAAGAACAAATAGATTGACAAAGTGGAGTTGATTCTAAAATTTTGGAAAAATATTGTGTATTTTTGTTTGATTTCAAATGTTTCTTATCTTTATGTTTGATTGCAAATATTCCTTGTCCTTCCTTTTAAATACGCAAAATATTATGTCTTTAGGTTTGATTGTAAATGTTCATTGTCTTTATGTTTGATTGCAAATGTTCCTTGTCTTTCCCTTTAAATAGACAAAATATTGTGTATTTATAACTACTTATTTCTTTATTTTTTCAATGTGATGGGGCTAGGAGAATTTGGCAAGGGTCTAGACTGGGTTTGGATTTTTCATAGGGGTGTCCTGTTAAGTTTGAAGAATGGTTTTTCAGGGGGATGGAGGAAGTTCCGGATGTGTTTGTTTTGTTAGAGTCCATTTCTATCATGTTGAAAGTTTTGGAGTGGGCGAAGAGTACAGGCTACGAAAAGGTGGAGATTTGCAAGGATTGTCTTCTTGTCGCAAAGGCTCAAGGAATTTAGATAATGTGGATGTTATGGTTAAGGCTGTTTTAGTTGATATTTTGAATGTTGTAAATTATTTCTCCTATGTGTTGTATTGCTAAAGTTTCGAGACAAGTTATTGGGGTTGCACATACCCTAGCCAAACGTTGTATTGTTTAATCTTCTATATATATTATGTTTATTGTTGCTCAAAAAAAAAAAAAAAAACTAACTTGCCAAGAAACTGAAACACCCAACGAGGGTTGTCCCACTGGCCAAGGGGTTGCTCCCACCCTGAAGATGTGATACCATTTTCCTGAGGTAAGCCAACCAGTTGGGAAGTGAAAGCCTATGTGGATAGTCTCTGGAGAGCGTCCAGTAAAGTAGTCCCCATCCTAGCAGCTATAACCACTTTCCATGAGTGTTGTTTCCTTGCGGCTAGTCCTAGATGGATTAGTCTGATCCCGTTTGAGTGTGTAAATACCTCCAATGTTAAATGTTGTATACATATATATAGGGCAAGCTTTTGATCTAGACTCCGGGACTCCACGTTCTCGATGTTTTTTTTATGATCTGAACTGTCCAGTGTATTTAAAACGTGTTTTTACGGACCCCGCGGAAATCTTCTTATCCACACTCCCGGAACTAAGAAAAAATGGGTTTTTTTTGTGTTGCAATTTTTTTTTTTTGGAAAATCCGATCTGTACAATTTTTGCGAAAGCTGCTTGGATCAAGCCCTTCCCTGTATTTTTTTTGAAGATTTTTCGCGAGAACTTTTGAAAACACCTTCTGAACACATTAGATGGATCAGATCGTCAAAAAAAAATTTAGATAAAAAGTTCGGAAATCAAAAGTCCGGATAAGAAGTGGAACATATATATATATATAGGGCAAGTTTTTAGTCCGGACTCTGGGACACCACGCTCCCGATTTTTTTTTATGATCCGAACCGTCCAATGTGTTTAAAACGAGTTTTCAAAGGCCCTGAGAGAAATCATCAAAAAAATAAATAAAATACCGGGAAGGTCATGATCCAAACAATTTTTCACAAAACTGTATATGTACAATTTTTGTGAAAAACTGCTCAGATCAAAGTCCTCCTGGTAATTTCTTTTGATGATATATCGCTGAGACCCTTAAAAACTCGTTTTAAATACATTAAACAGTTTAAATTTTGTGAAAATAATTTTTAAAACCTTCAAAATACCCAAAAGCCTCTAGTCAGGAATTCATGACTAGAAGCTTGCCGTACACACACATATATCAAAGAAGAAATCACTAACTATGCCCTCACTGGGACCCTAAAGTTCCAAGTACCAACAAGAATTATTTTCCCAAGAAAGATGTTCTCCAAACAACATCGCTCCCATCAAGATAAAGCAAGTAACGATAAGATAACAGTCAAATATAAACTCAAATTTCCTCCAAGTACACAGTTCACAGTAACGATAAGATAACAGTCAAATATAAACTGAAATTTCCTCAAAGTACATAGTATGAACTTTGAACATATTCTCTCCGTCTATTTTTAAGTGTACTAGAGTTTCTTTGTCGGGCTTCGAAATAGAAAAACAAAATTTGATGCAACTGACATACAACTCAATCCCACAGCTCTTGAAGAAGTATTCCTAAATGTTCCAAAAACAGCAACACTAAAGAATTCTGAAGTTGAGAACAACATGGCTACTCTTAACATTAGAATCAAGAAGGTCATTGATAATAAGAGCCTCTAACTTCTCGAATTCAGAATAGATTCAAGCTGTTATGAAAACTCGTGTATCTTCTTAGTTTAACATAAAATATCTTATTCCTCAGAATTCGGACAACCTCCAATTCCTGACTTAAGTACATGTATTGTGAAAGAATGACTTGTCTTGTAAAACACAAGAAGTCAGTTTTAAGATTAAGCCAGAAATTAGAACAAGGCCAAGTGTTCAACTTGTTCCACTTCCAAATTCGAGAAGTTAGAGGTACTTACGATCAGTGAAGTTCTTGATTCCAATGTTAAAGTTGCCACATTGTTCACTTCAGAATACTATAGTTCCTATCTTCCTACCATTTAGAAAGACTACTTCAAGAGCTGTGAGAATGAGTTGTATGTCAGCTACACCGAATTCTCTTTCACTATCTCGAAGCTAGGCAAAGAAAACCAAGAAAAATAACACGTCGACAAATGGAAATGTCGATACGCAATATATTTTCTCACTGACCCTTGACAAGAAAAAGATAAAAGTACAACTTGCCCAGATTGCTCTCATCTCCTCGCAACTCTCCGCCATGCTCCAAGAAACAAGGCTTTTCTTATAACACCAGTCTGAAGTCCAAATACCAGAGCCACAGTACCACCTATAACTACCCATTTCCAATCAATGCCACCATGTTTCGGGGTTCCCTGTGTATCTACGAGTTCATCCCTCTCTTCTTCACCAGACGCTATATCCAAAGGAACGGTATCTTCTTCAGATGAAATCTTTGTGGTAATTCTTGCCATTAATGCACTTCGGGACAGTGGGGCCTCTGATTTGCTCACTTGTTGATACAATCGGAAGCCTGAGTGCAACTTCTTCACTGTTCCCCACATCCCATGACGGACTCCCAACTTTGCGACGTCTTTGGGGATTCCCATATCTTCGTAGTGTACTAGAGTCACCTCGCATGCAGATAGTTGTCCATCTCCATTACGAGATTGCACTACATTGAGTATGCAAAGCAAACCGAGCGAGATGTAGCTTAATATATGGATTGTAAATCACAACTAATATTGGAAGTGTGGAAAGAAACGAATGATACATGAAAAACAGTTAAAAGAGAGAAAGAACTACGTCTGTTTTGCATTTACTTACCAGGTTTGATAATCCAGCTTGAAAAATATAGATCCACGCGTCTAGGCTTGTCATGTCTCTGCAAAGCTGGATAGGGAACACCCTACAGTACCGGCAGATGCGTGTTAAGAGATAGAGCTCATAAACCAGCAATTGATATGCACAAGGCATGCGCAAGGTCACAGACAACTTATAAGAAGTAAAAAACTAAAAAGCAAATGAAAATTGGAGTTCTCTGAACTTGGATGAAAAATGATTTAGCAAAGAAAATCACTGTACCAAGGTAGAGACTGCAACAGTTAAAATAAAATAAAATAAAATGTAGAGCTTACGTTTATGGGTAAATTGATGACATATGTAAACTATTGTAGTTCAACATGAGTTTGAGTCATTTGGGTCCTTATTCTCGTTCAACATCCCAATTGATCCAAAATCTTAATCCCAGCAACAAAAGTTCAAATTGTTTCGAACTCAAACTCACTGAACAAGATTGAGGTTGAAGTATATTCTGTAGCACTACACCAAATATTGCTTTTACAGGCCGCAACAAAACCGACATTAAAGGGCACTATTACCGGCGGTAATTACAAACTGCTGGAAAAAATGACTTTTACCGGCGTTTTTTTACCGACCTCTGGTGAAGGGTACCATTACCGGTGGTAATTATTACCCGCCGGGAAAAATGACTATTACAGGCAGTAAACCCAAAAACCACCGGTAAAACAGTAATGTTTAATATAAATATTTTTATTTTCCAAATATAAACAAAAAGTTTGGGTTGTTGCGTGGTTAGGTGTCGGGGCTCCACGCAAAGGGTCGCGGGTTCAAATTTTTGTATTCCCGACAACCAGATCAACGGCGGTATGATTTTTGCATTATTACCACTGGAAATACTTTCACCGGCAGTTTTTTAATGCCGCTAATGCTAAAATTTGGTGAAAAAGCTTTGGACACCAGATGTCTCAAAGATACCCTTGCTTACATAGGAAGTGGATCGCTTGGAGATGGCATTTCCCGCAAAAAAGAGAATATGCAAATATAATAACAATGAAAAAGCACATTAAAAAACAAATATTGATAGCTTCCCAACTGAAACTGATTTGCCTGATTCCTGTTTATACTCGACAAGGAAACATCCGTTCAACAGATTTCCCTGAAGTTCTAGTTTTCTTTTTCATCTAGATAAACAAATTCCATCTGTAGTGCACCTGCAGCCTAACAACCCTTTCCCTCTAAACACGACAAGGAAACTAGCCCCTAGATTAGACCCAGATGCTACAACATAAAAGTGAATAGATAGAAAGTAGAAACTATAACCTTAGTCACGCAATAATATGTCTTTCCATCTTCCCAGATTCTGCGACCAATGATATATTCGCGATCACTGCAGAAAAAAGGGAACTGCATAGAGAAACAAATGGATGTGTCAAGAATAGAACTGTTGGGACAAAAAGATGTATCAAAAAACAGTTAGAGAAAGTGGAATCGAATACAAAAGCCATCCATATAATGCATAGCTCATATGTTCATTTATACCTTTTTTATCCAGTGGACAATCGTTGTCCCTGTATGAGGATGTTCCTCCATTATTCTGAAGTATGTGAGCATAGGATCCCATTTAGGACGAAACTCATCATCCCAGAAGAAGTCTCTGACCAGCTCTGGAGTTGCATCCTCGAAGACAGTTCTGCTACAGTACACTCCAGGCCCAGTCTGATGAATAATATGCATTGTCAGGTATTGATGTGTACAGTTTTCAAGCAACAAGGAATGCAACTAGGAATAATCGAAAGGAAGACCAGAATTCCTACAAGATCTCGCAAGTGGGAAGGATCACAGAAATTTGCTATTATTCTAAAGTATGAGAAATACAATATACACTAGCATAAATGAAGTCATCGGGCAACCCCAGATGACCCAGAACATGAGTGATGTGACATTTGATGGTTTCTAAATCGAAAACAGGGGAAAAAAGGGAAAAAAGTTCTGAGTATCCTATTGCATGTAAGTAACTATGTATCCGACAAGATGTGTGACCTAGAAAGGTAAGACCTGGGAACGAATTTATTCACATTCCCTGCTCAGTACAGGACCATTCCTGATTGTAGTATGATTCTGTCCAAAAGGAAAGGATCTGGAAATCATTTCAACTAGGTATGTAGTCAATCCTGATGTGTGCAATCATGATTATTATCTTAGATGCATAGCCAAGTTATATCATGACTCACATGAGTATTTGGAGTAGTTGATCGCAACACTAATCATTTCAACTAGCTATATACTTTGACCTGTTTCCTAATGAGAAACAAAATGGACACATGCACAGATGGTGATTATATTCAATATCGCAACCCAAGTTGGATTATGTTAAACATGAGCATTTTCTTATTTGGAATGGAACATTGCAAAACTCAAACTCATGATGAGCAGTCCATCAGGAGACAGGGCTATTGCCAAATAAAAGGATGAGATTCATTTAAATTTTTTGTTTTTGCCCGTATTGTTAGTTGTAGTTAGTGAGGTTTGAAACCATGTCAAATGCATGGGAGTACATGGTGCCTACAACTGGGCTTCCAATCCAGTTGCTGAAAGGGATAAGACTTGAGTAATGCAGGTCTCAATTTGATTCAATCCTGTTCTTGTAGCTAAGAGAGAATCCAAGTGTCGGCCCTTCATAAACTTAAATCTTAGAATACTGGGATATGTGTCCCATAATTGGGTGTGGGTACGGGGATACGTCATGAACACTGGTTTGTAGTATATATTGCATAACTTTTTTTGATTATGAATCTTAAATTATATTAAAGATGTATTTAAACAAGAAGGGGGTAAGAAAAATAGGTTTTTGCTATTTCATGTCCATGTGAAAGACTACATATATCACTTTTCAATCAAATTTGATATTCTTTTTCTATAAATATCATGACAATAGAGGATTTAAGTGTCCAAAATGGATACATGTGTCGGACACATCGACACAGGTACTTCAGCCAAAATGAAGGATCCATTTAACACAGGCATCAGAGTTAGTAAAATCTATGTAGTTCCTACTATGACTTTTCCAGCTTGGCTCTACCTACAGGGCCCCCCAAATTGGATCAAACCATTTGTCAAGTCAGGCTATTGCTCTTGTTCTTTATTTTATTTCAAAAACACATTTGATAGGAAAGAGTAACTTTTCGAGCATGTATAAAATTGCATCTTTCAAAGTCTGGGTAAATTTGTACCTCAGGATCATGGCGCCATGCATGGTATGTCAAGTTTGAGGTCGAGCGTTCTATTATACTTTGCCAACCTGTCACCCCATCCTTGCTTTCAATAAGATGCAGTAGGTGTTCCAGATCATTCTCTGTGACAACATCTTCTATCTCACTAGTGCTGGGCCTGCCAGATAAAACAGGAGACTCAATTCAACATAAATCCCCGTGAACAAATGTTTACGACACAAACGATGCTAACTTTTCCACCTCATTTTGGGAGTTCGAGTGAAGAAGGAACAAACAAGATCGAAGGGTAGGTAATCAGTTGAGACCCATTGTCCTTACTCTCAAGAATGGAAAGATTATATCTTGAAAATTTGACTTTAGTTCCCTTGACAATTTCATTGTGTTTCCCCTAATTGACTTCCGCACATGCATAGGAAGTTGCTCTACTTTCTCCTCTTTCTCTCCTTAAAAACTAGACACAAGTAGGGCCTATTACTTGTACTACTTTTTCCCTCCCTCCTTAAAAACGATGTCCATTATTTTCACTCTTAACTTCCAGGACATGTGTCTTCGATTTAGCTGATATATAATAGGTGAAAGAACATTCCTTACTTGTTTTTTTTTTTTGTTTTTCTAACTTCATTTCAAACGAAAATAACAAGAGACACGTATTTCGTCTTGTATTTTGGCATAGTGAGCCCCACCTTATTTCAGAAAAATTCCAGAAGATACCAAACCAAGCAGTTTAGTCTTAGAATTCCAGTTACGTGAGATATCTCAACTTCCCTTCTTTTAATTCTTTGCTTAACATCCCTGCAGACTACAGGTTATGTCGTAACTCGTAAGTCTATGCTGCAATACACAAAAGGTTTGGTTAGCCTTTTGAATAGGACAAGTCATAGTATTTCGTGGACAATAGGCTTAATGATTGCAAAACACTCCAAATACATCCACTATCAGTTCTACCATATTCCACACCTGTAGTTAGAACATGCAATGGCACTTTTGACACTTAATAGTCAAGAAATAATCTAGCATCCCCATACTCGCTACTATTCACCTCATACTTGGCATGCTAATGTTATCTTTTTTTCTTATATCAGCAAGGTGTGGTTGTTTACTGAATTTGACTCCATAAAGGCTCCCTTTCCAATTAGTACGTAAGTTAAATTTGGTTGAAGTTTTTTTTTTTTAGTGAAAGTCAAATATCTCGGACCCTACTAATCTATCAACCTTAATCACTAAATACCTCTCATCTAAAAAATCTTACATCAGCACCACTCCATCTACTAACCGTTCTCACTTCTCACTTAGACCCTTTCTGTTAGGAATCCGTAATAGAATCAAGCTTTTTTTAGGGAAAACTATGTCCAAATTAGCCCACTTGTCTGGTATGTTTCATGTCTTTTGGGGAAGAATTGTTGGGCATGAACAATTTGACTCGAATAGCAACCGGTAGGCACCTAACCCATAATTCAGTTTCCTTGAGCTACTTGTGCTGAATGAAACCAATCAGAAAATCTTCGCGTCTCGATTCTATCTCATAACCAAACTAAGCTTGAACATATTTTTAAAAGCTCGCTAAGTTCTTAAGCCAAAATTGAACAATATAGTGAATCTAATCTACCATTTGACTCGTTAGTTTAGCAGCCCTATCATCAGGAACTAAAACAGTAAAACTCCACTCCAAATAGTACAAGCAGACCAAAATTCATAACCAAACTCACTTGATCTCGCCGCCACTTATCTCCACGGCAGGCCGAGACCCCATCAAGTCCTTCCTCCTCTCCCTGAACCATCTCAACCACACGGTCCGACCGACCGAAAAAGCCGAGAGAGCCGAGAAGGCGAGACAGAGCCTGCGAGCGCCGAACCCGGGCGGGACCGCGGTCCAGGCGAACCGGAGCTTGGAGCGGAGGCCTAGGTAGAGGAGTCCGGTCCACCTAGGGCGCCAGGACCAGCCGATTATCAGCCCAATCATGATCGCCAGCCAAATTGGGACTGCGCATAGCAGTATGTCGACGAATATCTCAACGATTGCTGGCCAGTTGAGGAATCCCGTGAGGTTGAAGTAATTCAGATTCTCCTCCATCTCCGATCGTTACAGGTATATGCATGCGTACTTACATAGCGTGTGTTTAGAGAGAGAGAGAGAGAGAGAGGATGAAGATCAAGCCATGGAACTTGAGACTTGGGAGTTGGGAGAGATATGGCCGTTCTTTGATATTATTTTTATCTGGGCTCAAATTGTCAGGTTTTTTTTTTCGGTAAATTGGAAATATCAAATTTTCATGTTTGCTTACTGCTTAGTTTGCCAAAAGATTTTAGCAACTCATTTGCTAAAATCAACCATAATTTTAGCAAATGAGTTGAGTTGCTAAAATCATAAAATTTTCAAATCATAAAATTAAGTAGCTCCGTTTATCGTTTTTTGATTTTTTTCGCACCAAGTTAAAGTACTCAAGGAATACTTTATTTGGTGCGAAAAAAATCGAAAAACGATAATCGGAATCACTTAATTTTGTGTTTTGAAATTTTTATGATTTTAGCAACTCAACTCATTTGCTAAAACCATGGTTGATTTTAGCAAATGAGTTGCTAAAATCTTTTGGCAAACTAAAACACTAATGATATTAATAATTATGGGCCAAATAAAATAAAATAATGATATTAATAGTAAGTGGAAAAGTTAACTACCCAAAAAATCCACTCAGAAAAATCCACCCGTAAACCAAAACTCTTATGTGAATCTGAACCACTGATTTTGAATTCTAAATGAATTTCTGAGTATTTTTTTTCTAAATATGCACACTGCCGATAATAAATTCTTCACACCACAGCCGTACAAGTCCACTTTTCCACCACCCTCATTGTGTGATAATCGTTGTAATCCGAATCGTCCATCTTAGGACTCATAGAATAGTATACTTGTGCAAAAATATTAGGCATCGAAAGGTATATATCAAAGTTCGAATTTTGGTTCATAAATTGGATGGGCTGATTTTGTCAAGTATTTTCAAGTTGAACTGTCAATGTTCGATCAAGTTAATTTGTTTTGCATTGATATGCTACTCTTCTGACCTTGCAAGATGAACAGTTTTAATTTATAGTACGAATAAAACTAACCGTGACGTGACGGGATCCTCCTCCACGTATATGCATTTCAATGTACTATATTTTCATAAGAGTAACAATAATTTATAGGATCCCAAATTAAAATTTTCTAATTTATAATGATAAAACTGACCGACATATGACCGGTATTTTCTTCTTGTTGTCACTCCATTATGAAATCTCTTTGTTTAATTAATTAGAGATTGTCAATATTTTATTTCCATCTTTGAAAAGGGGGTCAATGTATTTATAGGGATAATAATACTAAATAATAGTTTAAATTAGAGGTGGCAATTTTGAACCCAACTAAATTCACCCACCTAAAACCCAATTCAACCTGTCCATATTATAACATGGGTTATAAATGGTTGAACCCATATTTGCCCATATTTAGATAGGTTTGCATGGAGTTAAAATAGGTTGAAGTTGAACCCATACAATGGGAAATATGTAATTTACATCTAACAGACTATTCCTTCCAACAACTGGAATATCACGAAAATAATCTTCGGAAATATTTTGCAATTTTGGAGCAAATTCCGGCCAATTTTGATAAGGGGAAACCTTTCCATATCTAAATTGAACATTACGGATCAAACTGTGAACTCAGATTTCACTGTATAAATAAAAAGATATAGACGTTTGAAAATGACACGGATATTCATAGAAAGTGATTAAAACGGGATAGGTGGAGTATAATATACATGACAAAACCAGAATTATTACCTTGTGGTGGTGAATATGTATATTAAAATGGGATAGCCCGGACGTGCACTACGTTGCACAATAGCGACCCCGCTTCCAAGTTAATGAAATTGAAAAATGTTTAGATAGACAATTGGTCACAAAAAATTCATCTTCAACGATTAATTTTTTGACCGAACTACTACTACTATATCTCAGTAAGAGAAGCTACCTAAAGACTATGAATGTTTCTTTAGAGAGGAAATTTGGGTTTCTAAAGAGAGAGTGAGTAATTTTAATGGGAAGCAATGACGGGAACTTGTGAGATTGATGATTTTTGAGCATTTTCAAAAAATAAAATAAAATTTGGGCAGCGGTTGGATTTAGGGAGAGAGAGAGAGAGAGAGAGAGAGAGAGAGAATATCGAGTGGGGACAAGTGTGTGCTGGAGAGAGTGGAGAGAGTGTATTGGACAATTGTTCAAACAAAAAAAAAGGTTGGGTTGTGTTGGATTGAGTTGGGTTTGACTAGACCCATTTTTGACCGACCCAAATTGAACCCACTTACTCTTGACCCATATTCAACCCGTCCATATTCAAATTTTAACCCATGTCAACCTACTCAAACCCAACCCAACCCATCCATTTGACACATTTAGTTTAAATTATACTAACGCTATATGACCGGATCCTCTGATCCTCTCTTCATATTTTGTTTATCCATACACCGTGGAGGTTTTTAAAGAGAGACATCCAATTTTTTTCCCATCAATAAAATGGGACAATGTAACAATATTTTACAACAATATAAGTAATTGCGATATGACCGGATCTCTCTCCATCTCTTGTGGAGGTTTTAAGGAGAGTTTTTTCATCTATAAACTCGGGTTCAATGTATTTTTATAGGAGCAATAAAAATTTGGGCCACTTAAATAATCATCCTCTAGACACCTTGAAATTATGTTTTAATCCTGTGCTTTTTATGGAGTTACGTTTTCATCCCGACATTTAAATAAACCCAAAATTGCCCTTTATTAGATAGATTAAGAAATTGAGGACTAAAATCAATGTTGCATATAGGAGGGGAGAAAAGTGGACCAATTTCAATATTTTGAGGTCCTCTCCTACAATTAAGGTATTTAGGGGATAACTGTCGATCCTAATATTACGGCATTGTAAAAGCAAAACCTTCCGTCCTTATTCCCAGCCCCCAAACCAAAGAGAATGACAAAACCAATTATAAAAAGATAAGAACCAATTGAAAAAATTCATCAGCTTTACCTGTTTGCCCATTGGAATGGTGACGTGAATGTCGCAGTGATAGCTTCCCATGATACAATGAACACGCCACGATCCCATCACCGTCACCAACGCCGTATCCAAATAACAATCAACCTCCAACACAACCCCGTTCATCTGAAGCGGAATCAACGCAATCGGATCGCACCTATCATGCATGCTACTCGTCCTCTCTCTCCTCATGGTCCCACCATCGTCATCCCACCATCCTCTCTCTCCTCGTTGTCCTTCCATCACCCTCTCTCTCCTTGCCGTCAGAGACGTTTTAGAATTCCTTATTGGGGCTAAATCCCACCTACATCGAATCCGGGTTTATTTGGGAAAAACATGAAACTAGTATCCATTTACCATGTTACTGTTCTGAAAATGTTTTTTTTACCATGATTATTGGTACAAATTGAGAGGTATTTTTTCTACCATGATTGGAGTTGTTAGACCAAGTTAACAAGTTGTACGAATCTACCATAAACATTGAGATATGTTTTTGGATATGTATTTAACAATGATTTGAATTTACAAGTCAGTTAGTGGTATTGGATCTAATTTCTACCATATTTTTTTTGTTCTCTATTCATTTTTTATCATAATGACCAAAATATATGTGTTTACCATTTTTGTCATATTTACCATGTTTACATGTTCACATTTTTTTGCGGAATTAATTATGGTAAATTGCGTAAATTAATCCTTTTTTTGAAGCAAATGATAAACTCTATGAACCCCATTATTGTCAATATGGAGTATTGCTATATATGAACCCCATTATTGTCAATATGGAGTATTGCTATATATGAACCCCGTTATTTAAAGGACCATGATCATCCCCATTCCCCACAATTTTGAATTCCGTTTGAAAAAGTCAATTTGGTCAAATTTACCATATCGATGGTTTATTATGATCATAAAAAATTGATCATGGTAAAAATAAATACTTGATTTTTCATCCCTCATTTGAATTTCAACCATGAAGTTTTCCCAATGATGGTAAATATGATCATAACAACCCATCGACATGGTAAAATTGAACAAATAATAAATTGTGACCATAAAAAATTGATCATGGTAAAAATTAAATAACGTGATTTTTTCATGGTAAATATATTCAAAGAGCATGTTAAACCATAAAAAAAAAAGATTACAGGGACTGAATCAAAATGGAATGTACTCGTGAAGTTTTCCATTCGTGATAAAAATGACTGCCGAAACATGGGGTAACCAATTATCCACCACATGCACTACCCGCCCTTTTTCAAACATTCCTAATAATCTGGTAAACTTCAATCAGGATTTTGAACTTCATTTGATTTGTTGAAACAATATCATCCCTCTTTTGAATTTCAAAAATTACTTCCATTTTATATTTTTTATCCTCTAATATTTTCCACCTGCTAATATAAATAGGAAGGGTAATAATGGTAAATCACATTACAAGAGGACGAAAACATAATTCCATAAATAGTGGGGGATTAAAATCTAAATAGTGTTCAAAAAACGGATGATTATTTAATTACCTCTAAAAATTTATAGAGAGAAAACCAACAGCGATATGACCGGATCCTTTCCCCCTGTTTTGTATCTCCAAATCTATTGCCAACACCTAATTGACGAGATCCAACGATCACCAATGGTCCAGATGGGAAGATAAGTTGGACGGCATCGTTTTTTGATCATTTAATTAAATCCATCATCGTCCCCTTTTAACAGTTAAGAACCCATTTCTAATTAAACGGGTCTCATAATGAAAAAAAGGGCTAATTACAAGTAAATTCATAATACTATGATAGAGGCTCCATTTCTTCATGTTAACCACAAACCAAAGTCTATAATAGCAAGAGGACAAAGAAGTTTCTTAAAGTTAGCGTTCCATTTTTAATTGTGCTACTTTTTAAATCCAATTTATTAAAGAAACATTACCATTACATATTTCATATTAACTTTTACCTCTACTTTACACTTTTTACATCAACTTTTATATATACTTTCTAAAATTATCCTCAACTTTTACCATTAACTTTTTCAAAAGGACAAAATGATAATTGTATAAATTTTTACCAATTAACTTTTCAAAACAAACTTACTAAAGGACAACAAAAAATAAAAATATCTACACTAAAAAAGGGACAGAGGAAGTATTTTTTTGGACCACATCACACAGGCGGGTGGATTATCTCTTGAGAAGGAGAATGCAAAAACAATTGACTATGCTAGCATAATTACTATATTTGATCTAAAAATACAAGGACATGGATCCAATTCTGCTAAGATATATATATATTTTAATGTATTGTGAGAGAATGACCTGACTTAAAAATAAGTTGGCCAAATGATATTTTCAAATCCTTGTTATAAAAATATTTTTTGGGATTTTATTTCCTTGAGTACTATAGGTCGACTTTTGAATTTAAAAATTGATTTATGATCTACTAGTATTTTCTTTCATAGAGATATGTAAAGGGCCCATCTTGAAGTTCGCTTTGGACCCCAAAAAATTGTCAGGACTCTCGACTTTGAACCATCGTTTGGGGCTCGTTGGTAGAACCTAGTGGCTAAAGAGCATCTTTGGGCTCTCTAAAATGGGTACCCCATTAGCCCATTTACTTCTCCATCAACTATGGATCGACCTCATTTGAGTTCTAACTTATGGTGAATTTTTCAAATGATAAAATCAACATTGTTAAAATTACCAATGGATTTTATCAAATGGGGAAGATTTTTCTAAAATCAAAGATTTTCCTTGTTTGATAAAATCAACTGGTGATTTTAACAAATGTTGATTTTATTACTCCATCCGTCCCAATTTTATAGTCCCTCGTTCTATTCTAACCGGATAAAAAAATGATTATATCTTTCAATGGTAAATACATTTTATGTGCAATATGGATCTAATTTGATAGATCTTGATTTAATCTAATAAACAAAGTGTTCAAAATCACCTAAAACATTGTAGATTACAAGATATAACATTTTGAAAAGTGGCACGAACTCCCAAAAAGGATTATAAAATTGGAACGGAGAGAGTATTTGAAAAACTCACCCTTAGACAACTGATCATGTTTGACATTCAATTGAATCGTTTTTTATTGAATAATTTTAAAAATTATTCTACAAATTGAAAGTTTTTATTAGTAATTATTTATACGAGACACATAGGGTTTGTACATTGTAAATTTTTTTATTGTTTATGTAGAGTTGATCCTTCTTCACTCACGTACTCTAATTCTTTAGTAGAACCATTCGCTCTTGATTCTTGCACTCTCAATTATCATCACTCTCTCGTTAATTTAAGTAGTTTGGGATGCTTTCGAAAAATGCTTTTATGCTCAAGACTCCTTTCGTGCACTCACATACCTATTCACATAGCTCCTCAATGACATCCTATCTAAATGCGTGTTGATGAGAGACTCAATTCATCAAGCGATGATGTCTTAGGGGCATTGAATAAAATTTATTTTGTTTGTCCTATCCGTAGTGCATTATTATCCGAATAATTGATCTCGTACTTTCCACCAAAATCACATCTACCAAAAAATGCCTAATAAAATAGTAATAGCAAAAAAAAAAAGAAGAAGAGCCTATCGAATAGTCGGCAAATACAATATTTAACTTAACTCGTCCATTTAAAAAAGTATTCAAATGCATATCGATATTCAATCAAGTTAAAATTTTCCTTTGTAAGATATACGAGATTTGCATTATTGATACTCAATCAAAGTTAAAATTTTCAAAAATGTTAAAGATACAAGAATTAGTGTTCAACATAGCTCTAACAGGGGGCTCCATATACTATGTGAGTGTGTTGGAGCCATGTTGGAAACAATTGTTGTACACCTATCACTGGCTTTTCCTTTGCAAGGTATTCGAGATTTGCATTATTGATATTCAATCAAGTTAAAATTTTCCTTATTCAAGATTATTGATTTAGGGGGGAGTTCGGCTAACAAAAAAACAGTTTTTTTCAAAAACCAAAATATGTCATTCTCTCACAATACATCACATAAAAAATAGTAAAAAATCAATTTATTCTAAAAACAACTTTAACGGAACACCCTCTTAAAAATGTGAGTTAACTCTCCAAAATTGGCTCCTTGGTATTCCAAAGTGTAAGCATACAAGTAAGATCCAATTTCATCACCTTGTAAAATTTTGTTCGAAATCAGTTCGGTTTGTTTTGGTTTTGGACCATTTCGGTTTGTTTTGGTTTTGGCGTTTGGTTTGTTTTGGTTTTGGCGTCGTGACCGTGAGACAGAATTGGTGTGCACTTAGAAAATCTCTCTCTCTCTCTCTCTCTCTCTCTCTCTCTCTCTCTCTAACTGCCAAAAAATAACTACCATACCTGGAACACCACGTGTCCGTCCCTTCCCTCTCAGACCACCACCGCTCTTATCGGCCCGTACAAACCGGCCCAATGTTCAAATACTATCTCTCTCTTCATACTTGCATTCCCACAACAAAGCTTTCACCAGGTTTTCAGAGATAGAGAGAGAGAGAGATTGCATCATGGAGGCGATTGAAATTGCAAACACCACCACCACCACCACCAACAACACCGCCGTGGACGGTGGTGTTGCGGAGAACAAGAAGATCAGCGAGGGGAAGATTGTAGATGCAACGAAGAAGAATAGGATTCAAGTTTCAAACACGAAGAAGCCCCTCTTCTTCTACCTCAATCTCGCAAAGGTTTCCTCCCTTCCCTCTCCGTTTTATTCTACGTTGAATCATGGCCTTTCTGTTCTTGTGTAACTTGCAGCATTGTTTTGCATTCATTAAAAATTCTAGTACATTGTTTTGATTATTGAATTTGGGAATTGTCTTGATCTGTTTTTTTGAGGATTTAAGGGCTTTTATAAATTGTTTGTTTTAGGGAAATGACATTTTTCTGTATTTGGGGCAAATTCACTCCTTAGTCCTAACTGTTTCCCATATGAAATTGCCACACCTAGTGGTGGCAAATGGGTAGGTTAGGTCGGGTTTAGACAGGTTCATATAGGTTTTGAGTTAAATATGAGTGGGTTGAATGTGAGCCTATAATATGCGGGTTGAATATAAGTTGGGTTGAAATGGATCAAGTCAAACCCATCCTATTTTCTTCTCTCTCTATACATTTCTGAGGGATTTTGCAGATGAGAAGCGAAAACCAAGGGCATCTCTGTTCTTTCAATTGATAAGAAAACGGTTCGATTTTTTTTTTTTTCCGTTGAAATGTCTTTGCTGTTTAAATTATCATTCCTGAAGAAACCAAGGTTAAAGGAGGAGAGTGGGAAAAAGAGAGAGAACAACGAAGCGTAATTTGTTGCTTCTGCTGGTAATTAATTCAAACGTTAAATTGGATTTGATTACTCCTTACTTGTTTAATTAGCTAACATTAATCCAAAGAATTTGCTCGTGTTGGATTTTGGGAACTCAATTCAAATTACAATCATAATCGGGAAGTGTGTTTTGTGTTGGGATATTTTTTTTGTTTTTTGAGTGCAACCCATATTGAACCCATTTTCAACCCAACTTAACCATGTAAATATATAAGTTAATATGGGTTCAACCCATATTACATTTTGGGCAGGTTGGGTTGGGTTATAAGTGGACAAGTTGAGTTGGGTTCATGCGTTGGGTTGGCAATTGCCACCTCTAGCCACACCTATATGTTTTCTGCTTGACCGTTCGGGTATCTAATAATTAACTCTAATTCCGTCCCAAGCGTAGGACTATAGACCGGTGCAGCATAATAAATCCGGAAGTACCAGAGTCGAACCACAGAGACGGTCTACGGTGTTAACCCAAACAATGCTAGATTCTATGTTTGCAATTGGCTCTCAGGTAGCCACCCCTTGTTCAGATGATTGATTTAAATAACTAAATTGAACTGATTAAATTATTAAACTCTTAATTAAAACAGAAGAGCACAGCCGTGGGTACTACAGTGCCCGCAACTAGCCTAATCCACATCCACTCGGGCCACAATTATTGAATTAATAGGTTTTAAAATACGAAAAGAATTCCCAACAAATGCGCACCACGTGTCACCAACCACTGCGCGCATTTGGAATTGGCAATGCCAGGGTTCGTTTGTTAGAAAAGATTCCGTATTGAAAAACTGCGCATTAATTTGAATGATTCGGCACCGAGGTAAAATATGAATTAGTCTAGCCACGGGACACCTTGGTCCTGCGGCCGCACCCTATACGACTACTCACACATATTGAAATAAAATGGCAGAAGATGAATTGAAATAAAAACTAATCATGCTTTTAATTATTAAAGTATAAAAACAAAGAAAATTAATACCGGAATTGCAGTTTAAGATTAATCACGGATATTCAATTAGCTTCTTGAATCCACGGAACTTGAACTCTGGAAATTAAACTTGAATCAATAGCAACGAACAATGAAATCAGATCTGTAGCCGAAAAACTTGAAGAACAAAAGTCTATGTAAAAGTTGTGGAACCCTAGAATGGGTTATAACATTAGTATTTATACTTCCTAAGTAAACATAATGAAAAAACGAATTAAAACGCTAAGAAATTAGTTCTACGACCCTTAATACGACGTAGTATCACATCTGTTGAACCGGAAGCTCTCGGTATCGATACCCCTGAGAAGGGTATCGATACCGAACCGTTATCTCCTTATTCGCGTAAGACGTAGGTATCGATACCTTTTTCAGGGGTATCGATACTAAACATTCTGGACAACTTCGCGCTCCTCATAACCAAATGGTATCGATACGGCTATCAGGGGTATCGATACCGATCCCTTAAGCCGTAACTCTTCAGCTTTCCAACCTCAAACCTTGACTCCCACGCCCAGCTCCACTTCAAGCCATGCAAGAGTGCTCCAAAAACATCCTTCAACCTGAAAAATCATGCCAACACCAAAAGCACTACCAAGCACGCATTAAATAGATAAATGATTATAAAACCACACATCTAACGTGCCAATTCCTCCTACTTAGGCGCTTATATATAGAATAACACGCGCCTATCATTTTCCCACATAAGAAGCTAGGTTTGTATTGTTCAATTCTGAATAATCGCTCGAGGATTGATTGAACAATCGCTCGAGGATTGATTGAACAATCGCTCGAGGATTGATTGAATAATCGCTCGAGGATTGATTGAATTGATCCGGGTTGTGTTGATCTATAATTTGTACTCTCTCGATCTGAATTTGCTTGTCCAATTTTAAGACTTCAACATTTTTTAAGGGGACAAAATGATTATTACGAAAAAGTTTTTTGAGTTTCCAAGAATATCCCAAACTTTTTTTTACCTTATTACATATGACAGTGCATATCTTTCAATGCATAGTATTTGAAGAGGGTGAGGGCATTAGGGGAGCTTTTTTTTAAATAAACTTAAATTGGACAAACATTTTGGGTCATGTAAAGGCCAAAAAGTAAACAAACAAACGGGAACGGAGGGAGTAACGTTTTATGATTGTTTAGGAAACTGTGATTGACATGATCATAGGGACTTAATTACTTGACATTTGGTACCAAAATTTGAAGATATACTGAAGAGTTCCTCATTGTATCAATCTTTGGCAAATTAAGCGATCTTCTTCCACTAGTACCATTGATCTTGGACAACAAAGCTGAATATTCCAAGAACATTATGCCACTACTTCGCTGATTCCCACGTGTTATGCTGGATTTTATTCCAAATATGTGATATTAGAGCTCGCTCACCCTAAGTATAGGATTCCCATTATTGGGCCAAAATATCGTGTTCCTAGGTCTTGACTATTGGTGGATTAGCATGAAATTGTCCCATACTAGAGTTATTTCGGTTCTCAAATTGATGCTTAAAATTCTAGTCGGGCCAACCTTCCCTGCCAACGAAATGTTGAGTGAGATAGATATGGTAGGGGCTCCGGTTTACAGAGTGCTCACGTGACTTAAGGTTGCATTTTGTATGGTCGGCTATGAATTACCAAAAAAAGAAAAGAAAAGCTTTAATATTGCTCTATATTCTTGGATTGTGTCAATGACAAACTCTTGTATCCATGGCAGAGGTGCATTAAGCAGCACAACCACGTCGTGCTTTCTGCTTTGGGAATGGGTATGTGTTCCTTCTTGAGATCTTTCATATTTTAACAAGAAGTTATATGTATGCTTTGTATTTTTTGTGTCAATGGTGAATGAGACACATTGAGCTTGCCTCTTTTGCTGCAAAATTTTCCAAAGAAGAGAATATTCCTCTTTTTAGCCATGAAGGATCATTTTAGAGGATTTTCTCATGTTTGCATGGCTATTTCTTTTGTCTAAGTATGTTTTTGATTCATTTAAAGAACAATAGAGCATGTTTGTGATCCAGTTAAAAAGTAGGATTGCAGGAGAGAGAAAATTATTTTTGATATCAACATAGCCCTATTGTATGTTTCAGAACATGAAATCCAGAATGCTATAAAGTTGGACCTGGTGACTTGTAGTGCTACAGCCTACAGGTTGTAGGGCACATTCAGACTGTCCAAAACACTTTCAGACGGTTCAGATTTAAAAAACTCTTCCTTGGAAAGTTTATCTTTTGGATAGTTTGGATTTAAAAAAAAACTCTTCCTTGGAAGAGTTTATGACTAATTCCGGAAATGTATGGTCTTGATGTGCCCTACAACCCTGTAGTGCACCCCTGCACTACAGGATCCCTGAAATTCAATAAGGTTAGGTTATTAGCCTTGTCTAGCAAAACAGATTCAGACAAATATTTGTTGTATTTAACATTGGACAAGTTTAGAACAAATGAGCTTAAGAGGAATTCTGCCTCCCTGATTGTGGCTCAGGAGTTGCTCTTCATATTAGGCTGTTTGTAAGGCATTAACACCATTATGCATGCTAATATCTGCTGAATATCTATTCCAGCTATTCCAACCGTCGTCACGATTGCTGAGATTCTTAAGGCCAATGGACTGGCGATGGAGAAAGGTAATAAACTCTGTTTCTTAGGGTCAATCATTCATTAATTAGGGTAACAACAATGCAATATACACTGAAACCATACCCAATTGCCTACTGAAAAAACTAGCATATGATTGGTTGTTTTCGGGAAAATTAATCAGGGGTTTGGACATCTACCATTGGCATGAAGGATGAAGCAAAAGGCCGCATGATTCAAAAGCCTAAGGTAAAAACTTTGCTTTGTGTCCATTTTTCCGGTGGGACTACAAATTGTTATTACTGATCAAGATCTCTCTCTCTCTCTCTCTCTCTCTCTCTCTCTCTCTCTCTCATTTTAGATTGAAATTGCGCTGGGCAAGAATGAGATTGCCGAAAATCTGGAGGCCAATCGGCCCAATCCTGTGATAGCACCCAAGGAAGAGGCTGATGCTGAGAAGGAATCAGAAATCACTGCAGCTTAGATAGTTTGATCATTTGGAGATATTACTGAATACTACTGTATAGGTAGGTAAAATTAGATCCGCTGTCAATACCGGTGGAGGGTTTTTGGTGGCAGCGGTCCTAATGGAAATTGCATTCGCTTTGTTTACTATCGTCTTCACTTCAGTCTGTTGTTTTTGGCCCGTGTAAGAATTACGTGTAACTGCAGCACATAGTGATATTGATACAATCAACAGATTCGTTTTTGCAAGGGAAATTTGAAATATACGAATGCACGAATTGCGTTAATATGGTGATACTCTCCTATTCTCCCCCCTCCTCTACGTCTCTTTCCGTGCCGTCCTGCCCGATGCAACTTCTTAGCAACCGCAGCCCTTAAGTCCATGAATAAGATTTTGGTGGCATGTCCGTTTAAACTGTTGCCTATTTATATGATGTGGTGGATGAAGCTTGGGCTCGAATTCGATCACGAGATAGACTTTCCTACAAAAATCTTTGCTTCTTTTAGTTTGTAATAAATTCAGCAGACCAGGCTTCCCGTTTTCCATGGAGTGCCCTTCGACTGCATCAATTCATAGTAGTTTCTTTTGGACAGGGGTGCTCTCCGGTCCTTGGTCTGGTCTGATCCATTTTTGGTCTTTCTGAGGCCAATTTTATGTAGTAGTATGATCATTCATTTTTTAGATTTTTTTAAAAATATTAGTTTTTGTTAAGGGTCCAACCCGTGTGGGGCGGTTGGGCTAAGGCCCAACGTTGGGTAGGTAACTCTTCAATTATAAACTCTCTTATGTTGGCTCTTATTTGTGATGTGACAAAGTTAGAGAGGTAGAGAGAGAGAGAGAGAGAGATACCCGAGAAAGTTGTGAAAAAATCATTATAACGTGTGATTGAGAGTGTGTGATCACCACGAATTGTAATCTCAATGTAGTGAAATTTCCCTTCCCGTAGAAGTAGATCCGTTCAATTTGACCTAACCCCGTATATCGTTTTCCTCTTCTTGTCTGTGTTTATTTTTTTTTTTTTGCGCCGTAGGATGCAGATTATGACCCAACAATTTTCTCCAAAACTCATGTTATATGATATTACTATTTATTACATGATAGGTTTGGAAAACATTTATTAGATAATATTACAATATTTTTCCAAGATAAATACTATGTTCTGAAAACCTGACGGACTATATTCAGGCTTCGTTCTTCAACAGATTTTTGTTTCATAAAATCTCACATTTTATGACACTCCAATCTCAACACATAAAATGTAAAAGTGATTTTACGAGATTGTCATAAAATTCTCCTAAAATCTATAGGAAAAACACTATATTTTATCATTTGGGAAAATAACTCATTTTATCACTCCTCCATAAAATGTTCATTTTATGAGATTTTCATAAAATGTACCTAAAATATATTGGAGAACAAGGTCTGAATCGTTTTGTTTTTCCAGAACTAACTCTCCTCTCTGTGTGAGTTCGTTAATTTTATTTTCCAATTATACATTTATCTATCAATGTCTTATAAACCCGAAATTCTACATTTTTATATAAATTTTAACGTACTTTAGAAGACGAACGTTTCAAATTATAAAATAATAGAGATAAAATGACAACGTGACAAATGGATTGGAAAGTCATAAAATTGAGGAGGTGTTTCACTAACTTAGTTTTTTTCAAAAAACTGTTTTTTCTAAAAAACCGAGATAGGTCATCATCTCACAATACATCATATTGACACAAAAATCAAACCAGTTTTAAAACAAAAACAAGTTAGTGGAACACCCTGAGTCTGTGACCAGACTCGACTTGAGTCTCGTTTTGAGTAGGCGGGAAGCTTCTCCTTCCCTGTGTATTCGACTGCAAGCTCCAAGAACATCTCTCTCTCTCTCTCTCTCTCTCTCTCTCTCGCGCGCGCGCGCTGATTTACAGTCCGTCAATTAATGGAGTCAACAAAGCACACATGTCTCAAACTCGAAATCCCCAACAAAGACGACCAGACCACCACCGAACCCATCTTCGTCAAGGGCACCTGGTTCCCCTCTCGCTTCCACCTCTCCATCTCCGACGGCCTCCACGCCTGGACCCTCAACGGTACCCAAAAACCCCTCTCTGTCTCTCTCTCCTCTCTCGATTTCATGCTCAATTTCGGTGCGATTTCGCTTAAAATTGAACCTCGTCTTTTGAAATTAATTGGTCGTAGCTACTGAGGAGGAGGTTAGAGAGAGAGCGTCTCAGTGGGACCAACCTGTCTCGGAGTACATCGAGTTGGCCGAGAGGCACCTAGGGTTTCAACAGCCTGGGTCGGTTTACGGATTTACGGATGCTGGAAATGGGCATAGAAGAGTACGTTCTCTGTTTCATTGTGTAGTGATACATGTTTTAAGTGAGTAATTTTGGTTGGAATGATTGATTGAAGTAATAGTTCTATGTTCAGCATGTATTTTTTCCCTTTTAATACCTGTACAAGGTGGAAATTGCATGTTTGTGAAAATTAGGGCCAAGGTCAATAGTATATTGGAATTTTAAGTTCCGGATCGTGTAAAATTTAAACCAAAGCGGTTGGCCTTGTAGTCGAGGCCTGGGGCTCAGGTTGGCTCCCCCTAACTCTCGTGTTCAAAACTACTAGGTGCTATTAACTCTTTTGGTGACCCACTAGTGGACGGGGATTTGTCCAAGGATTAGTCAAGGTGGGCGTAAGTTTGGGCCGGACACCTGAGTTATCAAAATAATTTGTAGGCTTTAGTGTATGGAATTTGCTAGACAAAAGGAACAACGCATGCAATTTTCTGTATCACCATTGTGATTCACAATGAAGACACAAATACACATACATCGAGAAAACAAAGACCCTCTCAAAGTGGAGAGAGAAAACACCTGATAAATACAAGGGTAGAAAGACCCAAAAACAGTATAAATGTAGTTCTGACCCTAACAAACAGTTGATTGATTGAAGACCCCAACACATTATAAATGTAGTTCTGACTCTAATAGTAGGTGGAATTTTGTCCATTGATTGAAGATTTGAAGTAGTAGTTTTCGTTTTGACTCTATTAGTTTATCTAGTTTTTACTTTAGTACTTGTAGCAGGTGAACATTCACATCTTAATGTGTGTGCTATTAGGGCAAATAGTATCTTGGGCTTTGAAGTTCATGAATCGGTTAAAGTTAATCATCTCCAGTGGTTTAATTGAAATAGTTAGACGGAAATTTAGCTGGAATTTCTATTCTAAACAAAGTAATTATGTGTGTAACTGTCTATGTTGCGATATTCTTTTCTGTAAGTAAAGATTCACGTCTTCCACTTATGGATATCTTCATTGGGGATTGTCATGACGTCCCTTTATGAGTGAAATCCATGTTGTCATCACTAATCTCAATGAAGTTTGTTCATGTTGGAAAAACTTCTTTTCTTTTTTTGCTCATAAAGGCTCATTTTTGTTTTTCTGGTTGCGCAATACTATGCAGTTATCCTGGACTTTTGAGAAGGAAGGGACAAAGTTAGAATGGCGATGGAAATGTAAGCCTTCAGCCAATGATAAGGAAACTACAGCAGCAATCTTGGACTTTCTCATGGACGCAAACGTGCGACTAAGTGTAAGATTATGCATAGATAAAGGTTATCCCAAGTTCTCGCCAATGCATTTGCTATATCTGTTATTCTTGATTTTATTCCAGATGCTTCCCATCCATCTACATAGTTGTGAAAGGGAAAGAAAAAAAAAAGTTGCAAATACTTCTTGTTGTGGTGGAGTCGATTCTTTGCCATATTAGATATGTTTGGAGTATAGAGGGGGGTATAGGTTTTTCGTTAATTTGATCTTTTCTTTCTTATTCCTCGATTTCTCCTATACATGGGTGGCATCCCCTTGATGTCTTTTCATTAAAATTTGTTACTCATTGAAAAATAAATAAATAAATTGTGGTTGGAGATGAAAACTAGGCAAATTATGTGGTGCCATGTTGTCTTGGCAATAAGTCATAAAAGCATGCTTAGCTGCAAATTATGTGGCATCATGTTGTATTGGCAATAAGTCATAAAAGAATGCTTAGCTCCAAATCAGTCTTTTGCTAATCCAAACCTTTGAAGAGGGATGGAATTTGGTCCCACTTCCCTTGAAGACCTTTACATCGAGCCTGGCTTGCACTAAAACTAATCAGTCTTGAGTGGGGCATAATGTGGGAGCCAAAGGGTTGCTACCCTTTAGGACACAGTCCCAAGGCTTGGTTTAGTTTCGATTCGTAATTCATTGTAGCTGTATGTATACTTGGAATGTTCGTGTACCCGTGAATGCGTGCATGTATAATTTCTGTGTCCGATGGAATTCAACATCTTTGTCATGGTGTAGTTTTCAAAGTTGAACTTTAAACTTAACAGTCCTGACATATACTTCTGGAATATGAATCTTATTTATTGCCGTGTTGAGGTTCAATGAAACTTTGCAAATACCTATTTGAAGTTTCTTCATGTTTACTGGTTATTCCGGTTACTTTACTTTCCAGTTTGAGTAAATATGGTGTTGCGTTCTGCCTTGATATGACAATTTTTGTCTGATATATAT
Source organism: Vaccinium macrocarpon (assembly GCA_022606695.1). Lineage (NCBI taxonomy): Eukaryota > Viridiplantae > Streptophyta > Magnoliopsida > Ericales > Ericaceae > Vaccinium > Vaccinium macrocarpon. The sequence goes on from CM040173.1 coordinate 3,616,877, forward strand.
GTAGGATGAAGTTGTATGGAAAACACAATCATTTGAGAAGCTGAGAGTAGAAGCTGAGAAGTGTTTAGCACAAAGTGAGAGATTCAGCACTGAGAAGGCAGAGTTTGAAGATGCAATCTACGCGAAGGTGTGTTGTACACACTAACCCACATTCTTTCCTATCTTTCATGTGCTTTTTGATCCCGGACCATAAGTGGGGTGTAGGCTAGTCCTTTTTCCCTTTTCCCGATGGGTATATAAAAAAGAGAAGAATAACAAAAGACATGCAGGATCAGGACATAAGTGGTACATATGCTAGTTGAAACACTCCATCGTGGTGAAGTTAGTATATCTTTTATTAGATTCCTTTTGGTCTAACTCTTAGATTCCTTCACCACCTCGAACCACAGAGCAAAATGATGTTACTCTGGAATCCAATGCGTGTATGAGACATGGAGAGAGATTTCAGCTTTTCTTATCTTGCCACACCTTGGTCGACATGAATGCTTCAGTTACCAAGGTTAAGCTCAACCATAACAGCAATGTAGGATATGGCCCCTGAGTTGATTCCGTGTCCTTGAACGGTTGAAACCCAATGCGGCATCATTAGGGGAGATCTCACTCAGGTGTCCTCCATATGGTGATGGTGTCATACGCCACTGAAATTCGCTAGTGAAATCTCTAGAATGGAGAATTTTTTGTTAGGTGGAATGTTGCTACTGGAAGTCACATTAGGCACTACTACAGGACCACTGAAGCGGGGTGGCTTAAGGCTGTATTACGGTTAAGGATGTGGGTAAGGAAAAGAAATATAGGAAATAGAGAAGTTGAAGCCGGCGTCAGCCGTTACATCCTTTGTTTTGAGTATTCCCAATTCTCACTCTTTCTAACGATGTAAAAAATGTCTTCTTTTTGCATTACCAGTTGTTTATTTCTTGCTTTCGGAAACATTAGAATGACATGGCTTATTATTTTGCTCCAGTTTCTTGGGGTGTTGAATTCAAAGAAAGCAAAACTTAGAGAGCTTCGAGACCAGCTGGCGAAACAGGGAAAATCCAGAAAATTGCCCGAAGAAGAAGAAGAGGATGAAGAATCCACAGACAAAACAGAGACTTTCGATGGCAGCAGTGACGACGAAAGAAGTGAGGAAGAGTCTACAGTGAATCTCATTGGCACTTCAAAGCATGCATCTGCGATTAAACCTCGCGGCAGAAAGAGGAAATAGACGTCTTGCGAGCTGAGCATGAGTCCCGGCTTGTTAAGCCATATCCGGCCTCCTCTTGTTTTCAGTCAGTTTTTCTGATTGGTTTTGCAGCTCAGTAGAATGCCAAATATAAGAACGCAGCACCCTGTTGTAGTTTCAAGCAATGGTTTTGAGTTATGGGGTGATTTGATTTCAAGATAATGTCGTTCTTGTAAATAAGAGAAGGGTCCTTTGGATTTCAAAGTTTGTTGAAGATTATCAATCTGCAGGACATTTTGATATCAAAGGTGAGTTCGTGCGTTTATATTCAGAAGCTTCAAGACAGCAGCTTAAATTTTTGTTTAGACTTTTGATAAAAAAAATTCCTCTCGACGAGGGGATCAAAAAAATATAGTCATAAATTTGAATGAAAAAGAAATTCAAGAATTATAATATAAAAATCAGAATTTATTTTTAATTAATTTTTCATCTTTTGCTATTTTAAAGTTTTTGTCATTTTTTGCTTAATTTTTTTTTCCCGGTTCGAATGCTTAGTACAAAAAAGAAGTTAATCAAAACTAACGAAAATTCAACAATCTCTAATCAATCTACTTAAAAAGAAACCAAATACAATAATTTTTATAAAACTTTGAGCAAATAGAAAGTGGGGTTTTTCCGTTTTCGTGTCCAACTTGTTTTTGGTTAAACATCCGAACCAAACTCCTTTCTAGTTTTCTAAGCATCTAGTCTAATCCATATTAGCCTTATACTTTGGGTCTTTTCCTGACTCAATATTGATAGAAGGTGTTTCATGTAAAAAAACCTAATTTGATCGAATATCGAAAAATTAAATTTGTAGTAAAAATTTATGGTTTTAAGTTTAATGTTATCAATTTTTCAATTTATTTGTTTTTGCAAATTTATTTCGTTTATAAAGATATGGTCAATAAAATTGAATATTTTAGACAAACAATTTAAGGGTCGGTTAAGCTAGCACAACTTCGACGACCATGGATTAGNAGGCTGATTAACCGATTTGCATTTTTTTAATATAAATTTATTAAATAAAATGCGACTTTTTGTACTTTATTCCCGAACTACGTGACAATGTGTTTGCTAATTACGCTTTCTTAAAAACTTGGTTTCCTTTCACGCTTTCACAATGGGTTAAGACGGATTAAGTTCCGTTTGAAAGTAAACACGCCTTTAAAAAATGTTCCTCTTAAACACACTTTCTACAACCAAAATGCCCCAAAAAAAAAAAAAGAAGCTAAAAGCATGTTTAGAAATTGCACCTTATGAAAGTGTGTTTGGTAAATGCACCTTCTGAAAACGTGTTTAGATAATGCACCTTCTGAAAAGCGTGTATAATTCTGACAAAAAATCCCTCTTCTCGGCTCCTTTAGGCTATGTTTGGAAGTTGAGGAAAGAAGTGGAAGAGAAGAGAAAATTAAAAAAATTTCCTCTCATTTGTTTGATTTCCAAATAGAAGGAGAAAAGAAAGGTTAGAGAAAGGAAAAAGAAGAGAAAATCAGCTACTTTTTTTCTCTTTCCCATGAGTGCAAATTTTCCTCCAATATTTCAGAAACCAAACAAAAGAAAATACAAATTTCTTTACCATTTCTTTCCTATTTCTCCTTTTTTTTTATTTTTTATTTTCTCTCTTTCTCTTCTCTTCCACAACCTCGAAACACAGCCTTAACTCCACCGTGCTCTCCCTCTCTACCTTCACGACAGTCGATACCCCTCCCCAACTTCGACGACTCCCCTCCCCGCTCTGGCGACTCAATATCCGGCGAAGATAGCAGACCGCTCCGGCAATTCAGTAGCCGGTAATCTTCTCTCTCTCTCTCTCTCTCTCTCTCTCTCTCTCTCTCAACGTTTGGGTCTTTGATGTATGCTTGGGGTTTAATCGGTTTGGGTTTAAACAATTATGGGTCTTTGATTTCTTTAGCTGTTGTATAAACAATTACCCATAAAGATGCATTTCACGATGCACACACTTATAGCACGATTCCAGTTCTAGGGCATCCGATTGGGGAAAAAAATGTCCTAGGGCATAGGATTCGAAGAACTATGGCGCTTGAATGTTCAACAGCCATAATTGTTAAGGCCATATAGAATTCAGAGGCTACAAACTTCAGACTATCGGGTCATCGCTTTCCCTGAAATCCCCATTCTGATGAGCCAAACTATCCAATCAAAAAATCATACCCTTTCCCCTTTGCTGGAAGAAGAAAGCCCACGAATTTGTCTTTTGGAGCTTCCATTTTCATTGAGAATGGTTTACATAGGCTGGAGATCATGGTAGCCGGAAATAGTTGCTGGAGATGGGGTAGCCGGATATGGGGAGGGGAGAGTTGTTTTGACAGAGTGGGGAAGGGGGAGAGAGTGTAGCAGGTGAATACAAGGAGATAGAGAGAGAAATAGTAATTATTTTTTGTGTTTTAATTCCAACCATCCATTTGAATGGTTGAGATGGAGGGTCATATGTTGTGTTCGCGGAACTGGTCCCAATAACTTGTGGTCGAGTTCTAGAAATTGTACAATTTCAATCTCAACCATGGTACAAAAATCTTGGCTACATCCTTACATTCGTTTTGTGCACAAATTCTTGGTCGGTGAGTTCTCAATTCTATTGCATCTCCATTTTCTCTTCTTCAAATTTTCTTACGTTCATTTTGAAGGGGAATTTTGTACTGGAATTCTTGGTCGTTGTGTAAAAGTATATTTTTCCTCATTTCTTATAAGTGGAATAGTTTTTTCTATTTATATACGGTATATATTAACTCGATTATCTCAGTCATAAGTAAGGGCTGGAGATCCTGTATGTTCTGAATTGGATTTTCCCTGTGTTCTTATTCCTTGAGATTATTGGGAGTTAGGGTTTTGTTCTAGTACTTACTATTTCTTTTAATTAGCTTTGTTTGGAAACTACGAATTCACCACTAGAAGTGCATTTTTTTGGGTTGTATGGATGCGAATCAGTTCTATCTTGGGGTTCAGCTTGTGTTTGCGAGAGGATTTGATATTTTGCTGCTGCAGTTTGTACGTTGAATTGTGCATGAACATTATGTTCTTACTATCTGAGTATCTGTCTTTATTTTGGCATTTTAGGACAGTTTTTAACTATTATTGTTGCCAAAATCCTGCTTCTCAGTCGTAAATAAAATAGAAGATGCTTTCGGGATTGAAGTTCATACCCCGGGATCAAGTTGATAAGGTAAAGCCTCAGTTTGATTTTTTTCCTTCGTGTTGAGTCTCGAGCTTATTCTATCAATGAGTTTATTTTCTTTATTCTCATATGGTTTACTACTTTACCCATCTATCAAAACTCAACCGCAGAAAATTTTATTTATTCGCATTGATGTTTAGTTTTGTGATAGGCACAAAATGAAGACCTGGATGATTCTAGAAGAAAGGAAAAGAATGCATCTAGTAAGAAGGAGAAAGGTAGAAGGAAAAAGAAAAGTTCTCGACATGGTAGTTCTGATGAGGATGACCTTGAAAGAATAGGGAAAGGATCTAGGAAAAAAAAGAAATGGTATTCTTCGGAAGAGTGTTCATCATATTCTACGGGAGAAGAAAGCCAGGGCAGCTCTGACGAAGATGAAAAGAAAAGTAGGAATAGAAAGAAAGATAAGAAACAATATGGGGAACAGAAGAAGTCAAGAAGTGCTAGAAAGGATTACTCATCTGAAGACTATTCTTTGTCCAATTCTGATGATGAACAGAAGGATGGCCGCAGTGTTAGAGAAGATAAGCAGCGGAAAGGAAATAAAACCCGTGGAAGGAGTAAGGGTAGTCAAAGAGGGAGTGAAATGGAGTCTGTGAGAGATGACTTGACTGGTACTACTTTTCTTTTAGTATTTCATTTAAAATAGCCATAAATTTTCAGGTTTCTAATTTAAACATGTTGTTTTGACATCTATGTGTAGATCATGACAGAGGATCTCAGTCCCTAGATAGTAGCAATACTGTGAGAAAGGAAATGGGATTAGAGTGGATGCTTAGACCGAAAGAAAGCATTGAGAGAGAGCCTGCGACGACTTCAGATCAGCTAGAGGAACCTCAGGCTGAGGAGGTATGCCCTATCCATCAACTTTGGCGTAAAGCCTTACTGTTCTACCTGAATTGTGCTTTATGATTACACTTAAGTTCAGGAATGCCTTCAGTGAATTGCCACATGGATGCTATGGAAATAGTATGGAGGAGAATATCATAGTTTTTAATGTCTTTGAGGATGGAGAATTTATCTTCTTCATGCTGTGGGTTTTAGTCACTGCAGATTTCATTGGTTACACAAATTTTGCTTTACTTGTCAGGAGAAGAGAGAACATCCCAGAGAATTAAATCCATATTTGAAGAATAATGGAACTGGTTATCCAGAAGATGAAGACGGGGAAAAAGGCTGGGGTAACCATCTTATGTCTTCTGCTGTTATTGGAGATGGGGGTGCCAGCTGGAGATTAAAAGCCTTGAAGCGTGCCCAAGAGCAGGCGGCCCGCGATGGACGGAATTTGGAGGAGGTAAAATCTTGTATATTTTTGGACTTGAAATTTGTCATATCTGAGCTTTCACCAATTTATGCAATCCATTTAAATTGTATAGGTTGTGGAAGAGCGGTGGGGATCAGTGGGCCAGCTAGCGGTTTCTGTGGCATCTCGCACAGCTGCTTCATCTCGTGCTCATCTCCATGCCATATACAATAGAAAGAGGGGCTTAACAGGGGAACACCAAACAGTTGTAGAGGATCACAATGAAAAGATACCTGGAAAGGTACTTAATGAAGTTATGCTGTTAAAAGCTTTGGCATATACATTGGCCAAGTGTATCTCTTTCTTTTTTCCTTTTTTTTTTTTCAATTTTTTATTTGAAAGAATGAATAATACGAACGAGAAATGAAGGTAAGTTGATGTTCTTCTTTTTTCCTAGTACAAAGATATTTGCTTCCTTTTAACTTGCATGTAATGACTTCTATGCAGAATACTGACCGAGAAAGCATGCGAGATGGATCTCGCCGTCGTCCGGACATGAAAGTGCCTAAACTTCATGATTCTTTATCTTGGGGGAAGCGGAAAGGTCAAACCATATCATCTAAGGATTCCAGCCTTATCTCTAGTGCATTGTCAAGCTTAAATAAGTTTGCGAATGATGGAAGCTTTATGAATGAAGTCACTCGTCAGCAGGATGATGAACCTGGTGGTTCTGTTGGCTCTCCACACAGTGAGAGAAAAGTGGAGTCAGAGTCGGTTTCATTAGAATCACAAAAACCTAGTGCATCTTTTACAGTTTCTCAGGGATTGAGTGCAAACCAATTGGCCGCAAAAGCTTTGCAACTTCGTTTGAAAGGAAAGCATGAAGAAGCTGAAAAACTTATGGTGAGACAAAACACTTACTTTCTCTCTCTCTCTCTCTCTCTCTCTCTCTTTTTTTTCCCCCACTTTTGCTTGATAACTCGGTGTCGGGTCCTAATGGACCTACTATTCTGGAGGACTAATTCCACCGTCCACTAGCTGCATAGCTAGGACAAGCCCTTATGGACTGGCGCAATGTACAAACTGGTAGCGCATGTTAACTTTTTTCCCTTCTAGTTTCTTTCTGAGTGCTGCACGTCTGTATGTTTTTCTGCTGTATGTGTTTTTCTTTTCTCTTTGGGGAATACTGGGGTAAGCATTAATGTGCTATGGATTTCTGTAAGTGCATGTGTTGGCATGCCCATATGCAAGGTTTTAAAACTCGCTTGGTGCTCCCAGGGCGGTGGGGCACCTTCTAGCTTCCAGGGCCGAGTACTCGGCGCCTAGTCGGGCAATTAATTGGGATAGTCGGGATAGTTGGTCTAGTTGGGCTAGTTGGCGGGGGTCCTTCTAGCGCCTAGGCGGCGAGTATTCGGTCTTCTAGACCTTCTTTTAGAACACTACCCATATGACCTCAAGTTCTGCGCGGAACAAAGGCAGCTTAAGTGAGATGAGGGTTTCAATTGTGTTCTCAGAAAGCAATTAAGCACGGACTCCATTTTTTGCTGTTGTACTTGTAATGGTATCTGACACTTGGTAGAGACAAGCAAATTATGAACATGATAGGTTTCGCGTGGGGACATGCCACTTGGTGTCTCTTGTTTACAGTCATTAATCATTATTATTTGGACAAACTAGGGACATGGCTCAGATACGCGTTTGGGTTACACCATTTTAGACACATTCTGACACCCTAAGGGTCAATGATTGTTTTATATTTGCATGTTATTTATTGGATTACATATAAGCTTGCAGAGACATACATTCGCTAGCTTTTCTGTTTGAAGCATGTATTTGAACTTACATCATGCTGCACCAGTCATTGTGCAATTCGTTTTTTTTCTCCCTTCAGCCTTTTCTTTTTTGTGTTTTTTGCTCAATGGTATGGCAATGTCGATCCTTCTATTGCTTTATTTCAGCAAGTTTTTTTCCCCCCAAAACTCAAATGTTGATAGTTTGTTGCGGTGCTTGGTGTACCTGTTATAATAAGCCTGAGCTTTCACCTTGATTAGTAATTGGGACTATATTTTGATTTTTTTTTCTCCAGAAAGAAGCAGAAAATATTAAAGCAAAGCAAGTTGCTGGGGAGGAATCCAGTAGACAATCAAGCGAGAGAAATACAAGAAGGTAATTATTTACAATAAAATAAGTTCAAGTAACATTGCAGATGAGACAATTTCTTGCCTTTTATTGTTGTTTATTAAAAAACTATTTACTCATATCAAATCATCCCAAAGAGAGCATCTCTGCTTATGACTTTTTTTTTTTCATAACTAGGTTTTTCACCTGTAATTAACTGCTGATACGCTTCCCCTGTTGCGTTTTTTTGAAAAAAATCTTGTCTATCATATATTTTTAACTTCCGGAATAGACCTTGTGATTCCTAATATTTCTTTTTCTTCCGATTTTTCAGATATACAACACATGACACATCTGTTCGGCAAAGGAAGAAAGAGGATGATGCTGACATGCATCTTGCCCAAAAGATTGTACAAAACAAAAAATTTAGTATATCTGCTCAAGCTGATGATGAATATGATTTTGATGATGGTCCAAGGAGAAAGGGTAGGAACAAAGGCGGCAACGAGCAGAAGTTAAATGAAAATGCAAATTTTTCAAGGCGTATCTTGACTCAGCAAGAGCGCTGCAAATTCTGCTTTGAGAACCCCAATAGGCCAAGACATCTTGTGGTTGCTATTGCCAATTTCACCTACCTCAGTTTACCACACTGGCAGTCTGTTGCGACTGGTCATTGCTGCATTTTAACATTGCAGGTTAGGTTTGGTGTGTTATCCTTATACTTTTCATGATGCCTTGCTGAATTCATCAGTGATGAACCTAGACAAGAACGGATGAAGACAAAATCTTCACTCTCTAAACTGATTCATTTGTCTAGTGTAGAAATTGTAGGAAAAATCTGCAATCTGCAAAAAATGGTACTTGAATATTAAAAACCTATAGGGGCATCTAAGGCAACTTTTTTAACTGATTGAGGGAGAAAATGGGCTTAAATTGGTTGCTATGGAAGTTACAGATACAGTAGTTCAGTTTTTTGTTCTTTACTCTGATATTGTTGTGTACTCAGATTTGCTTTCCAATATTAATGATGAATTGGGTCACTATTTTCACTGTCATGTCCAGTCGCAATATTCACGACCTCCTTTATTGTGGTTTTTGTCATTGATTTCCATTTAACTATGTGTAACAGCATGAATCAGCTACAAGGGCTGTTGACAATAATGTGTGGGATGAAATTCGCAACTTCAAGAAATGCCTTATCATGATGTTTGCAAAGCAAGAAAAGGACGTAGTGTTCCTTGAAACTGTCATGGGGTTGGCCCAGCAAAGGCGCCATTGTTTGGTTGAATGCATTCCGTTGCCCCAGGACATTGCAAAACAAGCACCTCTCTATTTCAAAAAGGTGCGGTTTTCTACTTTTGTCCTCTAGTTGATTTGTTAATACTCTGTTTATTGCTACTTGAACTACATACCTAGGATGTCTTAGTTTCTGATGGGATTGATTCCCGTATCCCTTCTCTATATTCTAAAGATTTCTGGATGTGTCATTGGGTATGTACTATATACGGAGTACCATAGTATTTTTTGTATTGACACATAAGTACTTCACTAAATTCTTAAATTCACGAGACGATAAGAAACTCTTTCTGTGTTTTAGGTAGCCACATTATTCTCTATTAGAAGTATATAACCCACAATTTTTTTTGTGTAGTCATTGGACTTTTGTTCTGCAGCCTGCAGGTAGAATGGTGAGTTGGGTGAACAATTTACCACCATAGGCAGCCTGAGTCCTCGTAATTAGATTTTTACAGTAATTATTCATAGGATATAACCAGCTAAATCACCCTTTTTGGCTTTTTTTTTGAACCCTCTTTCCATATAGGTTGAGTACTAAGTGAAAGGTCCTACAGTTGAGCGAGTCACGTAGTCTTCCATTTTCTGAAGGCTACCAAATTTTCCTGGAGACCTCTTATTGCCATCTTGCTTTTCACAGCTTCAGTATACCATGCAGTCTTGATAGCACTTAGTCAAGAATATGATAGCGTATTTTGCATACTACTCTTTCAGTATATTTAATTCTTTGTTTCTGCCATAATGTAGATGTTAACTTGTCCTACGAAGCATCGGAGGCTGCAATAAAGATGCCTCATGTTATTTATTTTTGCGCTTTAGAATCTGAGTAAATAGTCATCAGACTTGTCACTGGTTGGAAAAGTTTGGTTCATGTCATTTTATTGGTTTTACAGAGAGAACCCGAGTGATTGGGTTAGTCTTTAAACCTCAAGCAAGTTAGCAACATTGATGAAACTTTACTAATTTCTCGAGTACTCAACATTTGTAATGCTCACATTTCGTATGAAAAAATACATTCTGATGTTCTTTTATATTTTATTATTGCTACTTGACTTTCTGTCAAATGAGTTTCCTTCAGGCAATTGACGAAGCTGAAGATGAATGGAGCCAGCACAATTCGAAGAAGCTCATTGATACAAGTGTAAAGGGGTTACGTGGTTCTGTTCCCAAGGATTTTCCTTACTTCCATGTCGAATTCGGATTGAACAAGGGGTTTGTCCATGTGATTGATGATGAGCAGCAGTTCAAAGCCAACTTTGGACTCAATGTTATAAGGGGCATGCTGAAGTTGCCGGAAGAGGATAGTTATGGTCGTAGGAAGCATGATTCAGAGGAGACACGGAGGCAAGCTGTTTCGAGTTTTGCCCGAGATTGGGCGCCTTTCGATTGGACAAAACAACTCGAGTAAACACCTTAATTTCACGATACTGTTAATTCGCAGTTTGCACCGTCTGGATGAAGTTTGCAGCTATAACCTTCATCTTCTTTGTGGCTGTTTCCCTGGAACTAGAATCGGTGGCTAGAATACCCTCGCTATTAATCGTGAGAGTACAACATTTGTCGCGGTTTTATTAGCATTTGGTTTCTACTAGTACTTTACTTATCGAGTGTGCAAAATGAATCGTTATTTCCTTAATAGAAATTAATAGTGTTCTTTTGTTTGATTCGCCGTGGAAAGAGATTTTCTTTCAACAGGGAATAACTTCATCTAAAACATTCTTCCGGTATGAGACTTGGGTGGGAGAAACGCTTGCACATCCCTGGTAGGCGTTGCTGTGCCTTGAATATTATTACTAATGCCGAGTTTCCATTGACAGCAGCACGTAAGGTTAGCTATTGATATCTCGTTTATCGAGAACTTCGGGCTATAGAGCTCAAATCCACCTGTGCCCAATTGGAATTGGATCCTCTCCCGTCTTTAACGGACCAGTTTCTGTCCATTTGGCTTGGTGGTGTGTGTTTTTCGTTGATTCAAAGGTAAAAGTTGCATCATAACGTTGAAAATTTTAAATTGGATACAGATGAGTCATTTATTTTGGAAATAATTGGAAAAGAAAATACAGAAGCTGAGCGTGTTTGATTCCCGAGCTAGCTAGAAGGAATTTTTCAGTGCCAAACGGGTACCACGTGGTACATGCTCGCACAATTTGGGCCGTCCATTTCGGTTTTGGACTGTTCGGATTACGGGGAGAGAAAGAAACAGGAGAGAGAGGGTTGCGATCTCGGCTGTCCAATACACTTTTGAACGATCCGGATGCAATGTTTGGGTACTACCCACTCGGTACCCAAAAAAATTTCAGCTAGAATGGTGGACTTAGGGGCAGTTAAAACATTTTTATTTTTGTTGCTTTTGAAAAGATGTTTTGCTTAGTCCACCTTGTGTTTTGGGCATCTATAATTCGGGGTGTTTTGGTGAAATAATTCAGCCAAATTATTGTTATCTATATTCTGTTTATTTTTCATCAATTTTGTGGATTAGTGCTTCACCTTGCTATAAAAAATATTATGATCAAAATTAAAAAAATTTCACTAAAGATGAAAACAATTCAAAATAAACAGCCTTTTTGTATTGTTTTGGTTTGTTCACGATTTTTTTTAGTTTGGTTGATATGTATATTTTTTATTTTATAGATTTTTCTTGTCCAGACAAACTAATAAGTCACAAAAAATTAACGAAAAACTAAAATTGCAAATTTTTTTAAAATGAGGACAACAATAATCTGGCTAAATTATTTAGCTAAAATAACCCATCATTATATATTTTGGGAGTTGTTAATGCTATGGGAGGGACGGAGGGGTAGAATGAGGTAAATCATATGTCCCTGATTAATTTCTCATACTCTAACAAAAAATGGCAAAAATACATATTATATTGCAATAACAATTACAAATTCCATTTTTTTTCAACGCTCACCAAACCTTAACATTTAGTAGATTCCTGAAATTTTATTTGGAAACAAATCCATCATAAGCTGTCCCTACATTTACAGCTCAAGAATCCTGATTAAATTTTCTTTTTGAACTGTCCAAATAATACTAAAATAAAAGAGTCAAAATCTAATAATATAGCCGTTAAGAAGCCTCAACGGCTACTTCCCAGACAGAGTATCCAATCAGGGGAGCTCTAAAACTATCCGTTATAAAACCCTTTCCAAAATACCTGCTGTGCTCACACCATTCCTTTTCGCATCTCTACTTTCCATTCCTCTCTCTCTCTCTCTCTCTCTCTCTCTCTCTCTCTCTCTCTCTCTCTCCAAGAATTTCCAAGATACAGTCAAGATGAACGATCTGATGACAAAATCCTTCGTAAGCTACGTGGATCTAAAGAAAGAAGCCATGAAAGACCTCGAGGCCGGGCCCGACCCAGATATCCAAATGACCGCGGCGGCGATCCACGCGGACAAAAACCTCGGGTCCTTTCTTGATCAAGCAGAGAAGGTGAAGGAACAAATGGGTTCGATCCGGGTCATCTTGACCCGGCTCCAAGAATCCAATGAGGAGTCCAAGACCCTCCACAAACCCGAATACGTAAAGGCCCTCCGCCACCGGATCAACGCGGACGTGGTGGCGGTGCTGAAGGCGGCGAGGGGGATCGGGTCCCAGCTGGAGGAGATGGACAGGGCCAACGCCGTGAGCAGGCGGGTATCGGGTTGTAAAGCGGGTACGCCAGTGGACCGGACCCGGACCGCAGTGACAAACGGGTTGAGGAGGAAATTGAAGGAGTTGATGGTGGAGTTTCAAGGGTTGAGGGAGAGAATGATGGATGAGTATAAGGAGACTGTTGGGAGGAGGTATTATACAGTTACCGGAGAGAATCCGGACGAGGAAGTGATTGAGAAGATTATTTCTAGTGGGAATGGTGTTGGGGGTGAAGATTTCCTCAAAAGGGCAATTCAGGTATTCGATAAGTTATTCGAAATTTCTTTCTTTACATTTTTTTTTGTGTGTAAATTTATCTGTGTTAGTAGATGGTTATATTGAGCAAATTTTTGGAAAATAGAGCTGTTGAGAAAATCTGTCACAAATAAATAATTGGTTTTTCCAATTCCAATTCTTGATTCAAGTCGGAAATTATTGGCTTAAAACGGTTTTTATGTCAATGTATTGTGAGTGAATAACCAGTCTCGTAAAACATAGTAGCTCAAGTATAAATTGAAGTGTCATGGTTTCAACTGAGAAAGCCCAATTCTGAATCCTCACTTATAGGCCTCCAATCGTCTTGAGCCGGCCTTATGTATATGTCACAATTTCCCAAAAATCTACCCCTTAACCAGCTCAATTCATTGCTGATATAGAATTTTAGCAGATTTGAGTAACAAAATGAATTAAAATCTAGTTAAGGTTCAAAATTTGAATTGTTTTCATCCTTGATTTGATGAAACATAGGAGATTTCTCATCTTTAGCCCATTTGTTTAGCCACAATGTGAAATTGATGAAGCATTGGAGTTGGATTTGAATTTGGATTTGTATTTTTTGGGTAAACAGGAGCATGGGAGGGGAAAGGTGCTGGAAACAGTGGTGGAGATACAAGACAGGCACGACGCGGCCAAGGAGATAGAGAAGAGCCTTTTGGAGCTCCACCAGGTGTTCCTGGACATGGCCGTGATGGTGGAGGCACAGGGGGAGCAAATGGACGATATCGAGCACCACGTGATCAACGCTGCCCAGTACGTGACCGATGGCACTAAAAACCTCAAGACTGCCAAGACATACCAGAAGAGCAGCCGCCGGTGGATGTGCATCGCGATCATCATTCTCCTCATCCTCGTTCTCGTTGTGATTGTCCCCATCGCTACCAGCTTCAGAAAATCTTGAATCTTTTTTGTTGTTTTTCACTGAGAATTCGGACAAAAAAAATTGTTTGCTATTCATTGATTTTGTATTCTTTCCTTGGATTTTTCCCTCTATGAGCTTGTTGGTCCCTGTTTTGGGACTACAATGTATGTTATGAAGAGTGTTGTTCTCATTGGTAAAATCCTTTTTGGAGGATAAGATTATGGGAATATAAATGCTTTGGTTGATTTGCTCGTGAAGCTTTCCCTTCATTCACTTTTGTACAGTCGTGCCGTTTTTAGCGAGAAATTTTTGGTAGTACCAAGCACACATCTTGGCTGAGATGAGTGCTCGGACACCATGTGTACAGTATCCTATTTACACAATTACACCCAAAAGTTTATTTTCTCGTTTTAGTACCATAATGGTCACTGGATTTGGGACTGATGGGGGGTGGGGGGGTTGAGTGACCGTCGCTTTTGGGAGGATAGATTATTGGAATAAAATGCCGTGGTTGATTAGCTCCTTTGACTTCTTAGTAGCTATTGGCTGAGATGAGTGCTCGGACACCACGTGTACCATATCCTATTTACACAATTACACCCAAAAGTTTATTTTCTCGTTTTTAGTTGCCATAATGGTCACTGGATTTGGGATTGATGGGGGGTTGAGTGACCGTCGCTTTTGGGAGGATAGATTATTGGAATAAAATGCCGTGGTTGATTAGCTCCTTTGACTTCTTAGTAGCTATTGGCTGAGATGAGTGCTCGGACACCACGTGTACAATATCCTATTTACACAATTACACCCAAAAGTTTATTTTCTCGTTTTTAGTTGCCATAATGGTCACTGGATTTGGGATTGATGGGGGGTTGAGTGACCGTCGCTTTTGGGAGGATATATTATTGGAATAAAATGCCGTGGTTGATTAGCTCCTTTGACTTCTTAGTAGCTATTCAGTAATTCTCGGAGCATAATCACGTGTTGCTCTAGTTCATTTCGATGTCCAACTCCACACGTTTATATAGAATCTGTATGCTTAGTCGTGGACCTCACAAGAATGTGTGGTGTTAGAGTATTCTGAAGCACTATTTGACTGTGCACTTAGAGACATAGGCCCCGTTCCAAGAGCTTTCACTTCACATACATCTCTACTAAGAAGTCCAAAAAAAACTAAAAAGCCAAAGTGGAACAAGCCTTGGAAAAATCCCCCTAATTTTGAAATTTTTGCAACGTCTTTTTATTTTTATTTTTATAGCTTTCTTGGATTTCCTATGGACATGATGTGGTAGGGGAGAATTCCTCTTTCTTTCTTTTTTTTGTAAATTCTTTTTGGGTTTCAGCAAATGATGAATTCATAGCATAATGATAGAATTCTTGTATTCGTTTTAGCTGCGTTGGATTTCATGTGAACATACGAGGAACCTTTCATTGATTGTCTCAATGTCGGGAAATCTATTTTTTCACAAATAGTAGTAAAAATTTGGATGCGACCCTCAATTATCAAGTTATATGTAGCAGTTGCACATAGTAACTTTTTGGACAACTAAAATTGAACACCACAACGTGTCTTCTATAATGAACTTTTACGAAGTAAACTAACTTCCATTCCTAATCACCATCTTTGCCCTACTCTTTCTCGTCCAATTACCGTATTTGGATTCTACTTCAGTCCACTTTGCCTCTCCATTATCGCTTGAAGTTAGAATTGTATTTGAGCGGTTCCTATTTCTTTGCCCGATGAAGGCATCATGGAATTGAACATAATGTTATCACTTGATTAATCTCAAAGTAAGGGAGCCTTCAAATTTGGGTAAATTTCTTAATAGTTCAACATATTGTTTGTTTTTAAGCATTTACAAAGAAATAAAAGCAATTTGGATCCTTCATAACCCAAGTAATCTTACTTTACGCCCTTCCACATGTAAATTGTTTCACGAGTCCAAAATCTAACTACTAATTTGTTTTAAGCCAACGAAATTTGTTTGGCTTGGTAAAAACCTAACTCCTTTGACAAATAATCTATAATCCAGATTATTGGATTATTTATTGTCTTTATTCATTTTTTTTGTATTTGTTAGTTTTGCATCAAGATTTTGTGGTTTCTGGATTTATCTCAACGAGACGAACCTAATAAGTATAAAATTATGGTCAAAACTCAATCTTTTTTTGAATAAAGCCAAAATTAATTCAATAATCCAAGTATTTTCGGCTTTATTCAAAAAAATATTTGGTTTGATCATAAATTTATACATGTTAGATTCGTCTTTTCGAGATGAATCTATAAACTTGACTCAAAACTAAAAAATGCAAATTTTTTTTGAATAATGAAAAAATGAAAAAAAAAAAAACAAAAAACAAAAAAATGGATTAAATTTTTTTTCCCAAAGTGAGGAGTGAAAAGATGTCTAGGAATGTAGCAAAAGTCAAAACTGTGCAGAATTTCCAAAAACTTAATGTAGCAAAAGATGTCTAGGAATGAAAGCCTCTAGAATGAAAATAGTATAGCATCCGTTTCTCCATCTCTTCGAACTTATAAGATTAATTGCTTTCCGATACAATCGTGAATTTATCGAAGAGAAGCACACAAATAGGAGTAGTAGCTTTTTTTTTGTTCATACTGTACTATTTCAGTATTAATTCCTTGTTGGGATTGGATTCTTTACGTTTCGATTTGGCTGATTTTGATCATTGGCCGGTAAGTATTTAATATGTTTTTTTTTTCATTTGAAGCATTGTAGATATATATAGGTCATTGAACAATTATATTGATGATCATTTTACAATTTTATTAATAATTTTTTCAAGAAATAACATTTATGATCAAAATTATGGTCTTCCGTTTTTTCCAAGTCAAATATTGTTTATGATGGTTTTTATTTTTCTATCAGCCGAAATAGAATTGAACAGATTGGGAAATTGGGAATTAAGTGGGCCCAGCCCAAATCTTTCCATGTAAATATTATATACAATGTGTATAATATTTAGAACGTTGAGTAATTTATATGCTAGCTAATGCCTATAACATTACTCTTTTTATTATTATTAGGAGAGTTTTCCGATGGTTTATTTGATTTTATCATCATCTTTTATGAATAGATAAAAAGAAGGTGATTTTATCACACTATATTATCTACAACTATTATCACACTAGATTTTATCTATTGGGAAAACAAGATGATTTTATCACCCCTCTATAAAACACCAACTGAAATCAAAATTTTCATTTTATCTCATAAAATCCATTCAAAAACTCCTCCTTAATGATGTGGTGCTCGTTTGGATCCTACTTTGATCTACATAATAATTCATTTTATCTAGATTCATGTTATGGCATGAATATTTTTAGCTAAATCAGATATGCCAAATTGATTGGTCTGAAAATTTAGTTTTTTCCTTCAAAATTCTTGAATGAATTTAAGTGTGTTTTTATATTAATCAACATTTTTGGATATCCCGTTGATCTAAATTTTTACCCCTTGCCTTAAAAATAAAATTAAAAAATGTGATTAAAATGAGCATGTTGAGACTAGAACCAGACTCAATTAATGCTAGGCACTGTCACGAAAATGAGTGCTTTGGGCACTACAGCATTGTAGTCTACCAATTCAACCGTTCATCTATGCAACCGATGGTTTAGATTAAGAATATACTCTTACCACTAAGAGTTAACAACTATATCTAAATTGTTGATTGTGTAAGTGAATGGTTGGATCGGGATATTACAACCCTGTAATGCTCCCAAATCTCACGAAAATATACTCAGAAAATGATACTAATGGTTTAGATTCACTTAAATAATTATCTTGGGTAATTTTCATGGTTTTTTTTTTGTCACGAGCGGGATCTGAGATGATGTAGGGTTGCCTGTATTGCGGCACAAGTGCCTTTAATCTCGGCAATGAACGGCTCGAATTTCATCTTAGCAATGACTATTTCGGATCAAACAAGTACCAAAATGAAATCCGAACCATTAATTACCTGATCAACTGCTTGATACTGCACAATAACTCTATAGTGCGGCATCGCAATATAATAGAATACCCTCTTTCGAGTGCTTGCGAGTAAGCAAAACTAATGAGAGTTTTGAAGGAGTATCGAGCGGGTACTCTTCGTCGATCAAAACCAGTGGTCGTCAATGAGAGAGAGCTCAGCGTTGATTTGGGGGTGGAAGAGGGCTTTTTTGTGAAGGATTTTAAAGCCCGGTGTATTTTTGTCCATTTATATTCGCCATGCCATGACTGGGGAATATTATTCCTCTTGGGCTTATAAATCCGTAGGCTGCTTTGCTGCAAAAAAAACGAATTTGTGATTCGAAGAATTGCTGCTGTTGCTTCGATGTTCAGCCCTAGAATGGCACATAACTACCAAAAAGGTACCTCTCTTCTTCGCTCTATGAATTTCAACTCATCGTTGTCAACATATGTAGTTGATGCACTCTCGTTTCATACCCAAATTTCTGTAAACCCTAATCTACCTTATCTAATTGCAATAACGAATAAGAGGCAACTACATAAGCTACTGTTGGAGAAATCGAAAACGGGTTTTGGTAAGCTGGACGATGCTCTTAGTTTGTTTCGCCGAATGGTCCTAATTCGACCACTTCCTTGCGCTATTGATTTTAATCAGCTGCTAACTGCTGTTGCCAAGATGAAGGAATATTCGACTGTCATTTCTCTATATAAAGAAATTAGGGAGTCGGGTATACCAACTGATGTGTATACGCTGAATATTTTGACGAATTGCTTTTGCGGCTTGAATAGAGCAGAGTTTGGGTTTGCTGTCTTGGGTATCGTCTTCAAATGTGGTTATACTCCAAAAGTGAGTACCTTCAACACTCTGATAAAGGGTTATATTTTCAAAAGCAAGACTTCTGAGGCTGTAGAATTGTTCAGAAGGCTGGTGAACAAAGGAGAGATGGAACCTGATGAAATCACATATGCGACAATCATGAATGGACTTTGTAAAGTGGGAGACACTACAATGGCTATACGATTGCTGAGGAGTATGAAAAAGTGGAACTATATGCCTACTGTAGTGATGTATAACACAATCATCGACACCCTTTGTAAGGAAGGAAACATAGAAGATGCTCTGAGCCTCTTATCGGAGATGAGAAGGTGGGATATTATGCCTAATGTGGTCACCTACAGCTCTTTGGTTGATGGCTTATGCAAATCAGGTCGATGGAAGGATGCCAGAAGAATGTTGGAACACATGACGGAGCAAAACATTTTTCCGGATATTATAACATTTAGTATGTTGGTGGATGCACACTGCAAGGAGGGAATGATTGAAGAAGCAGAGGGCATACTCGAGATCATGATCCAAAGAGGTGAGAAACCCGATGTCGTCACTTATAGTGCATTGATGGACGGATATTCTTTGCTAGGTCACATGAAGAAAGCAAAAGAAGTGTTCGACTCCATGGTGGACAGGGGCCTTCAGCCTAATACGTATAGCTATAATATTTTAATCAATGGTTTTTGTCAAAGGATGAAGATAGACGATGCCATGGATCTCTTTAGAGAAATTCCTAGGAATGGGTTAAAACCTACTACTGACACTTACAACACTTTGTTAAAGGGGCTGTTACACGTGGGAAGATGTGATGAAGCGGATCTTATATTTCATGAGATGATGCATAGCGGCCAAAGTCCTGACATTTTAACTTACTCAATCTTGTTAGATGGTTTCTTTAGGAACCAGAAAATTGGCAAGGCAGCAGAGGTGTTTCGCTCAATGGAAGATCAAGGAATAGTTCCTAATATTGTTATTTATAGTATCGTCCTTGATGGCTTGTGCAAAGCGGGTAAGATCGAAGATGCTCAGAAACTTTTTCATACCTTTTTAGCTAAAGGTTTGAAACCAGATCTTAAGATGTACACTACAATGTTTTGTGGACTTTGTAATGAGGCCTTACTGGATGAAGCTGAGGAGTTACTCAAAGGCATGGATGCAGATGGTTGTCCACCCGATGGCGTCACTTATAATATATTTGTTCGAGCACTCCTCAACAAGGGTGATATACACAAGGTCATGATATTTCTACAAGAAATTAACGATAAGAATTTCTCTGTAGATGCATCTACCATGTGCGTACTAGTTCGTTTACTCGCAGTTGAAGGTGAGGATGGGGAACTCTTTAGAATGATTAAGAAGCTCGTGCCTGGGGATAAAAAGGCTGTGTCTTGAATTGGAAGGATTTACTTCTAGTTGTCAAGATGGATACTTGTGTAGGTAACCATGTTTGGGATGGGAAGGTGTCCTCGTATGGTTCTTTGCTATGATGGTGGATGGTCTGAACAAGATTGCCATGTTGATAAATCATTGTTATTATTTCAGTAGATGGAAGAAGAAGACCACATCCTAAAATCTTTGAAATCCAAAACTGTTGAAGTCTGCAAAGCAGGAAGCAAGAAGTGGCAAAGATGTTTCCAGTAAGTTTTATTCCGAAGGGCTTGTATGGATTTGTCAATATAAGATAGATGTACAATATCAAGAAGGCTGCAGCGTGAGGCAAAAGCATAACTGGAGCAACTAGAGGAGACTGTAGGTATCTTGATTTTGTGAAACAAATATAAAGCTTGTATTTGGTCTTACAAATTATGGTTCCATGCTTATCCTTTTAATTTATGTTCTCAAATACTTCTGTAGTTATCAAGTGCTTTTGCAATCTGAGTTGCAGCTACTTTTTGTTACATCTTTCAAGTTATTGCATTGTGATGTCCTTTTCCAAGAGACTGCAGCCTGTTGGTTTTTTCTCCAAGAACCATAATATATCATACTTTTTTTTTTTTTTTTTTTTTTGGGGGAATGGATATTGTACTCCTTGACTCTACGGCAAACAACTTAATGGATCATTCATGAAAGCAAGGAAAGAGCGTTATGGAGAGTAAAAAACTCGTCGAGGTATGACTAACAGCTCTCACTCGAACTATGTTGTGTTTTATGGATGGGAAAAAATTCTGCACTTGCTTGTGTCCAAAGTGATTGAGCATATTGTTTTGTAGATCACTAATCGTTCTGCCTCAATTTATTTGTCTTTTGAACAGCTTCTGCCTCAGTTTATTAGTGCAACCATGCTGGGGGTTTGCTGACATATGGAAAAGTTTTAATGGAAAAGTTTTACGATATAAGATAGTTGGAATTTAATTTCCTAGTCTCGAACAATGTTCGCTTCGAAATTCTTCATGATTTGATACTCTTAATTTCCTGCTCTCCAAGAATTTAATTTACTTTCCACATCATGCTTTGAGTTTGCCATCCGTAAACAAGCCGTTTTTTGTTGTTAATGAAATGCAGCTAGTGGTTTTTGCAGTTTCTTGATTCTGGTTGAAGTTAAAGAAGTTTGCGCATAATAATTTTTGTGAGTTCCATTTTGTGTGTTGCTATCATCATCAAGGGTTAGTAGAAGTGGCCTGAGGCAAATTTTGTGGCTTCAGGCAACTTTTACAGCGCTGCTGCTCGAAAAAGAGAGCACTCCACTGCTTGCTTTTTGTACTCATCCTAACATAACTTCGGAAGTTTCTTCGTGACATCATATTTCTGCAACAATGAATCCGAAACATGTGAGATGGGGGAAAAAACCCTGTCTTGGGTTTTAAGGAACTGTTTGAAGTCCTTGAAACATGGATACATGTTTAAGTGCCATGTGATGGTTTCTGAAGTTTTGTATCAGCTGCCCAGGAAGCAAATTTTATATAAGCATTAACCTCTTTAATCGACAGGTGTCTTACACTGGTGTCTGGTAATGTTTCTTGATTTTACACTGTAAATTTTATTTGAATAATCAAGGCAAAAGTTATTATGATTAAAAGGGATAAAAAAAAGTATCACAACGAGAGAAAAGCATCCCAACGAAGTTGACACCCTAGACCCTCAACAGTCATCATACTCTGTGTATGTTTATTCTTTATAACAGTTAGAGATCTTTTTGTCTTCTCGAATGTCTATATCCCTTGGTAAATAGCATATCTGTAAGTTATTATTTGGAGAACACGAAATTGAAAGCAAAATTGTTGAATTTATAATTGATTAGGCAAAAAGTTTCTTTGGTACATGCACGTCTTGTCAAAATCTATGTGAACACGGAGTATGAACACTTGTATGAGTATAAACACTTGCATGCTGTTATTACTGGATTTATATAATAGATGTACATGCCAATGATAGGACATATCCAGTACGATGGGTGAACTTCACTAGGAGGGCTAGTGGGTATCACAAAAACTTCGGTGGAGAAAATTGAAGAAACTGGCTGTTCGCCGAATGATACTATATGCAATGTGATTTTCTGGGTAGCAAAAGCTTACTTCACTTATGTGTCTGCCTTTTCTTTTATCTGCCATGACTTAAGGCTCTCTAGTTTCATGAACCCTGCTGCAACATTTGTAGTCGTCCATTATTGTTGCAGGATTGTCAACCGTTTTTGGAATTCTGAAAGTTTGTTCTAATTTTCTTGCTGTGCACAATAAGCGCAAGATAGAATGTAAATTATGACAGGTATTTGAGCTATTTATGCAAGATCCTGGATTAAGTCAACTCAAGCTTCATGTGGGCAATTAAGCAGGTAAATTGTGTTTTTACCCTCTTGTTATTCTGTTATGGCCCCTTCGCTATTGATTTTTTTCTGGCATCATCATCAGTTGGAAACAATCTCACAAGCTCTAAAAATTATGACACCTCATATCGGTGCTTTTTATTTATTTTTTACATAAGTTTGAAGCTAACGTTTGTCTCATTCACTGAATGGCCATTCAGTTGTGCTTCAATTCCTGGCAATTTAGCACTGGTAATTTGGCTGCAGCTTAGTGATCAATGCCGCCCAGTACGTGACTGATGGCGCTAACAACCTCAAGACCGCCGAGACATACCAGAAGAGCAGCCGCCGTTGGATGTGTATCGCGATCATCATCCTTCTGATTCTCATTCTCGTTGGGGTTGTCCCCATCGCCACCAGCTTCAGAAAATCTTGAATCTTTTGCTTTTTTCACCATGTCTTCGCAGAAAGAACGGTTACTCTTCATTCTTGTAATCTTTTTTAGCTGCCTTGGATGTGATGTGACTGTCACTTTTGGGAGGAAAGATTATTGGAAGAAAATGCCTTGGGTGATTACCCTGTTAGGGGCAACACTGGGGCGGAGCATCGTGGAAACTATTAACATTTAAACTGTTAGTAATAGATATTGAATTTTTCTTTTTGATGCTTAGAATCCGTGGAAATGTCTCGACCTCTGAGACATAACATACAAGATCCCTCGGTAGCGAAGCTTGAACGCTGCTGATTCTGTCTCTGTGGAAGAGATCTAGACTATTTTTTGGCCCTTCTGTGTGTCTCGCCTGCTCCTGCACCTTTCCAGGATTTCCAACGGCTTCTTTCATCTCCTCTTTACCAGTATCTACTTCTAATTCTACCCTTCTCGCGACCAAAATTGCCATCCTCCTCCTAGGTTCTCTACTGGGCGTAACCTGAATTTGTGCTCACTGCTAATTACTTCTATTATCTCCCATTATATTGCGCGTCAAGCATTGAATTTTCTGTGGTTAGACAAGCCTTGTTTCTTGTTTTACTGAAATGCAGCTACTGGTTCTGTGGTTAGACATGTATACTGTTGATTCTATCGGTTACACTTGGTAGGGAAGCATCAGTAGCAGCTATTGTCTGCCAAAAATAAACAGAGGCATGGACGGATTGCAGAATTCATACACGGGGACAAGCTCACATGCGAAATAATGTTGTAACACATGTATAAATCGCCATCTGAATGTTGAAGCAGGGGTGGAACTAAGTGGTGGGGCGGGTGGCACTTGCCACCGCCGCTTCTGGAAAAAGTTTCATTTTACACTAATGGATTAGGCTCCTACCATCATCCAAGCAAACTTGATTTTTCCCACAAATTTTGCAAAATAACAATTTAGGATTTGAACAGTTCAGATCATAAAAATAAAAATAAAAAAATCTCAAAGACTTTCATTTAAAGACCACTGAAAATTTGGGTTATAGCCTTTATTTTTTGTTAAAGCTAGGGCAAAACCTAATATTGCACTTAATGGTTTTCTTCATATCTTTGCTAAACATATATTCCCTTCGTCACCAAATAATAGCTTAAATTATCCGTTTTTGGATGTTTCTTAATAAGTGTCACTTTTGAGAAGTTAATGGATAAAAATTAGTATAATTATTATTTTATCCTTTTGAAAAGATAATGGGTGAGGAGTTAATAAGAAAAAGTAGAGGATAGTGTTGGATAGTGGATTTCAAAGATAATATGAAAGGTATAATGATGATTTTTTTTTAATAAATTGAAATTACAAAGTTACACAAAGAACACAAAAGAATAGAAAGAGTACAACAAAACGGTAGACTCTTGTAAAAAACATCACCCCGAACATAAATCTTGACTCCACCTCTCTGATGTCCTATTATTCTTAAATGACTTTTGGGTCCCGTGTCTTTGGTCAATTAAATGGTAAAACCGATAAAGTTTATGCTTTATAATCCAATGGTACAATAGCTGCTGATGGAGCAAAAAGTTACTAATTGTGGGGCAACTTTTAAATACGCCTCAGCCAAGGAATTTGTGCTTAGCAAAGCCAAAATAATAAAAGAATGTTTGTGCTTAAAATAATAAAAAAAAAAGCCAACACGTTTAATAAGAAAATCAATAACTACATAAAAAAATAAAAATAAAAACCCAACCAATTGTTTGTTTGAATTGTCTCAGTGAATAAGTTTAAGAGCAATTCAATGCACAATAACAATAACATCGATCATGCTCTAATTAAAAAGACTTGTTTTCTTCTGCTAATCTCAATCCAAAGGTTGGAAGATAATAAGTAGAAAGTGTATAGATATTTGAAAAAAGTGAATTAATATACGTAAAAGTATGTTAATATCATTGAAATGTGCATTGATATCTGAATTAATTGGTCATTATATATATATATATATATATATATATATATATATATATATATATATATATATATATATATATATATATATATATATATTATCCTCCGCCTATGGGGAGGAAGTTAGCAAGACCCATTTAGAGGGTTTCAAATGGCAAGTGCACGGCTATTTTTGGCATTAGACATTTTATTCTGCTAGTGTAGTGGAATTGTTGTACTATTTGAAATAAAAAATTGAGAATGGAAGGATATACAAAATGATTTGAATAGATTATACAAACAATAATTACGAAATTAATTTCTAAGGAAAAAACAGAGAGAATTCAGTAGGGCACTTGGCCCTCACTGCCTCCGCCATCGGTTTCGAATCATGTCTAATCTCTTATTATTATTATTATTATTATTATTATTATTATTATTATTATTATTATTATTATTATTATTATTATTATTATTATTATTATTATATCCTCACTCTATACTGATTTTTTTTTTTTTTTGTGGAGAAAGATTGACCTCTACACACAATGGGGAGTGATAATAGTAAATGTTTTTGTCACTTTTACAGTCAATTTCGACTGTTTAGCACATCAAACAACCAGGTGTGATCCTGGCTTCTATATATACATCCATATTTACTTGTATTTACCAATTCCAAAAATGTTGTTGAATCTCCATAATCTCATGATCAAACAACAATAAGGTGCTGCTGCTGATTTGATTAATAAATCTTCGCATGAAAGTGACACATGAAGAAGATCGAGGACAACACAAACATTGTCCATCTTAACCCTAACAAGGTTTCAAGAAATATAAACTTGCTTCAAGGAACCCAAAAACAATCGGTATTTGCCTTAAATGACTTGAAGCATCGTAGAAAATCGCACCTGATTGAGCAATAACTGAGACGAATGCACGACCTTACGGATGCCACCCACCCCCTTGTTGATAAACAACATAAATTGTTACCCCAACCATGCATCCTAGAGATGACAAACACCATAGAGTTTCAACCTTGCACCAGAAAAGCCACCATTTTTAACTTTCAATGTTTAACACTAAAAACTAAACATTTACTTGGTCCGTAGCTGTATCAACAACACAACACATAACAGGAGTATAATAGCGAATGCAACCGCATCTGGAAATCTTTATGCATAGCAAATACCTGCTGTAAATCATGGTCATAGTATTTTTCATACTCTTTTTGGGTAAATGCAAACTACCTGATACATAAATTTTAGCACAAAAACACTCGTTGCACCCAATTATTTTCTAGCTTTTGGCATTAGAAGCAGAACAACATTATTGTTCAATCATGCACAGATAGAGAGAGCAAAAAGTGAGTAAGAGCTACCTCATGTATGTCTCTCATAGCAAAATCATATGTGTCTTCTATTTCCCCACTGACTGTCCAGTTTTAAAGCTTTGGTGGGAGGGACACCAACAACATCTTGATCACGGTGGCGAGTCTAGAAATTTTGGTTAGTGGTATCATTCAAAAAAATTGTAGCGAAGTCCCACTTATTTGTTATGTTCTCGTATACTTCTAATATAATTAAGAAAATAAATCTCCACTTGCCAAATTAGAAAGAAAAGGTATTTTTATAAGGTAATGATTTTGGCGCTTTTTTAAAAAAAATTATAAATGCACCAGTTTTTCCGATTTTCAGTGAAAAACTTCCACATAAAAATTCAATACAAAACAAAAAGAGTAATGCATTTATCGGAAAAAATATGTGAAAATCAATTCCTTTTTTCTTACTACAGAGTATGTTGATACTAATGCAAAGTATGATAAAAGAAACAAGAAATAAACTTTATTGGAGTATTGACAAGGTTGTTTCATTATTTGTTGAAGAAATTGAGGTTAATCTTGTCTGTTACTACTACTAATACTTGTGCAAGGCTGTCCACTGAGGACTTTGAATGATGTGAAAGGGAAAAAGTACTACTAGGACTCTAACTCTAGGAGTCAGATTTTGGACAGAACATACTGGAGAGTTTTCAACATTTCGTTCTGGTGCCTATATATGGGTTCAATGGGAATTTACACTTGTGTCAAGTGCCTATTGAACCTTCATACAAAAAAAATTACACCTCAGTTAATTCTAACAAATTTCTATTCACTGGGTTCAGCTGATCCCATATGTTCTATGCTGGCGTCGCCCTGTTGATCACCCATAAATAAAATCGTATCATTCAGGATGTGACCTTACAGTGGGCTGCTGCCCTTTGGTAGAACTCTACATGAAAATGCCCTTCCCAATTCTTGCTTACCCTATTCTCCTATTGCACGTAAAATAGAACCTCAAATAGAGCATCCTTATTTTCCCAACTTCAAGTAATCAATCCCTTACAATCTCGGACATAATTTTTCTATTCCTTGACACAAAATTCAGGATCGGTTTAAAAAATTCACAATCTCCACCACCAACTGAGAGTAAATCAATTATCATGGCCGTAGTAGATGCATATGGTAAGAAATTCTTGTTGTTCATTTTTTGTAGAAGCATCTTAACCCTCTTTTTTTTTTAACGTGTCAGGTGAAGTGGATTATCTATTGTATTCAATTTGTTTTTCTTGCACCTGACAGATAACCCTCTTACACTTTGGACATAAAACGTCCACCATTTGCTATCTAGACTGGGAGGATGTGAGGCAGTGCGTGGGGCATTGGTGGTTGAGGCAAGGTTTCATAAAAGAAATGTGAGCTCTCTATCATACCTCGTATGTATATCTTTCAGTCCCAGTGATGCTCTATAATTAATTTTCTTAAATTGTGTTTAATTAGTTTCTCACAAAGTCAAGACATATCTCACACAAGCTTAAAGAATGTGATACTCCAAAAGGATTTGAATAACATCCAGCGTAGCTTCACTAAATCAAGCTAAAGCTGCACTTCCCTTGGGATACAAAAGTTGTCAATCTGCTATATGATGCACAAAGTGCTGAAAACATAATCTGACGGTGATCAAACCAAAAACTCAACAACGATTTTGAGAAGGAAAAAAAGAAGAAGAAGAAGCAATACGCATAAAATAAACCACAAATAAAGCATCCATATTTTCAGTTCATAAAGTAATCCGCACAATATTCAAGCCAAGTTTTTTCTACCCCTCGGCACAAGATTCTGGATCATTTTTAAAAATATCCGATCATCATCACCAACTGAGAGTAAATCAACTAATATATGTGGCCACGGTAGATGCATATGGGGAGAAATTCCTGTCGAGCATTACTTGTTGTAATTGCTTTCAATTTCGAACTAATCATTCAAAGCAACCAAATTAGGACAAAACACCAGGAGATAAAAACATTTAGTTCAAAAACTTCCTCTTCCATGTTAAATAGGCTGGGGATCAAATGGCAGACTCTGTAGACTAGAAATTCAACAAAAGAGACTGAAAGAATGATACTCCAAAAACATCTGAATAACATCCAGCGTAGCTCGGTAAAGCTGCACTTCCCTTAGGATACAAAAGTTGTCAATCGAGTATATGATGCAATAAGTGCTGAAAACTTAATCTGACATGATTAAACCAAAAACCCAACAAGGATTTTGAGAATAAAAAAGCGATACGCATAAAATACAACCACAAATAGAGCATCCATATATTCACTACATCAAGTGATCCGCTCAACATTCAGGCCAAGTTTTTTCTATCCCTCGGCACAAGATGCTGGATCATTTTTAAAAATACCCGATCCCCACCACCAACTGAGAGCAAACCAATTATTATGGCCACGGTAGATGCATCTGGGGAGAAATTCCTGTCGAGCATTTCTTGTATAAGTATCATAGCCTTGGGTTTGTCTCCCCTCTTCAGGAATGCATGAACAACAACATTGTAAGTCAAGTCATCAGGTGGGCACCCATTTTTCGCCATTTGCAAGAATAACTCCTCAGCTTCATCAAGCAAGGCCTCCTTGCAAAGTCCACTAATCATTGCATTGTAAATCTTAGTATTGGGTTTCAAACCTTGGGCTAAAACATGATTAAAAAGTTTCCGAGCACCTTCAATTTTCCCAACTTTGCACATGCCATTTATGAGGATACCGTAGACAACAATATTAGGTGCTATACCGTGATCTTGCATGGAACGAAAGACTTCTACTGCCTTTTCAATTTCATGTTTCTTACATAAGCCCTCTAACAAGACTGAGTAAGTTACAATGTCAGGATATTGACCTCTACTTGTCATCTCGTGAAAAAAACTACTTGCAGCATTGCACCTTCCTACTATAAAGAGCCCCTGTAACAAAGAGGTGAAAGTGACGGTATTAGGTTTTAACCCTTTCCGAGCCATTTCTCAGAAAAGAAGCATGGCTTCGTCTATATTCCTCCTCTTGCAGTATCCATTAACCAAAGTATTATAGATATGAATGTCGGGCTGAAGGCCCTTAGCCATCAAGGAGTAGAACACTTTTTTGCCTTGTCCATATGTCCTTGCAAACAACATCCGTCCATTAATGCACTGTAAGTAACCACATCGGGTTCCTTACCTCTTCGAAACATGATCGCGAGTACACCCCTTGCTTCTTTAGTCTTTCCCTCCTTGCAAAGTGCATCCACCAATGTACTAAAAGTTATAGCATTTGGAAATATGTTTTGCACCATCATGTCTCCCAACATTCTTGTGGCATCTAACCATCGACCTGATCTGCATAATCCATCAACCAAAGAGGTGAAGGTAACCACATTTGGCATGACATCCCACTCTCTCATCTCCAATAAGAGGCTCAAAGCATCATCTATATTTCCGTCCTTACAAAGGTTGTCGATGATTGTGCTATAAATCACAACATTAGGCTTAAAGTTCCATTTCTGCATACTCCGGACCATCTCTACAGCCATAGTAGTGTTTCCATGTTTACAAACCCCGTTTATGATGGTCCCGTATGTAACCTCATTAGTTATAATGTCTCCGTCTTTTGTCAACCTTAGGAACAGTTTGACAGCGTCAGCAGTGTTATCTTGTAAGATATACCCATTTATTAGAGTGGTGAAGGCAGTCACCTCGGGTTTGTAACCACATTTGAAGAAGATACCTAGTATAGCAAACCCATAATCAACTCGACTAATGCGGCAAAAGCAATTGATCAGAATAGTCAGCGTATACTCATCAATTGGAATTCTCAACTCGTGGGTTTCCCTAAATAATGAGATTACTGTTGAATATTCCTTCATTTTGGCAACAGCACTGAACAGCTTATTAAAATCGATCACAGAAAGACACGATCGAATTTGGACCATTCGACGGAACAGAGTAAGAGCATGGTCCAGGTTATCAAAACCCAATTTGTGTTTTTCAGACACCAATTTCCGTACTTGAGTTGGACCCATTTTTGCAACGGAATCAGGAGCAAAAGGGTTTTTCGGAAATTGGGTGTGAAACAAAGCTATATCAGCTACCAATTTGTTGAAGTTGAGGGAAAGGAGAAGAGTGGTACGGTGGTACCTTTTCTTCGGAAATAAAAAGTCATTCTGGGTTTGGAGATCAATGCAACAGTAGCCATTCCTCACTGAATCGGTTCGTTTTACCGGACTTCAACTTCCCACCGAGTTTCAGCACGAGTTATGGATGACTGAGAATTGGATCATGTGGTTGGTGCATTAATACGTAATCAAGAAACGAGCCGCGTACCATCCTGTTAAACAAGATGACTGTGTTTGAGGTCCTTGGTAGTAAAATGCAGCCAAGGCACAGAATCTGATAAACCCTTTTGTTTTCCCTAATCCGCATTCCATTATTATTATTTTTTTTTTTATTTTTGCAGCTCTCACCTTTAATTAAAATAGCTTAAATATTTCTGGGAGATAAAGTTTTCAATTAGTGTCTCCACCCCTTACTCAAATTTAAGTAAAAATTTGAATAAAAGCTTGATTTGATATGAAGCACTCTAACGGGCAAAAACAAAAGCAAATCTAGGCAAACTCAAATTTGAGTGAAAAACATCAAAAAGCCCACTCCACTCTTACGCCAAATCATTCACCAAATATGATATTACACAAATTTTTCAGCAAATTTCGTGAGAACCACATCCAACATCAAATTGTAAAGGTTATTTTCTCCCCCTCAAATTTACAATAATGTCATTAATGATTTTTTTTTCCCCTCAAATTTGATGTAGGATTTTGGTAAGGAGTGGAGATGATCTCGTGAATTGATTTTTGATAATAGGTGTTAGAGCTCGTCCATGGTGGTTAATTATAACCTCCAGAATTAGTATATGAGTCTAGGTGGCCTCTCTGTTCATTACCAATTAATTTTGAGTTGAATGTTTTAACTATAGGAAAGTAAGTTTAAAATGACCAAAATCAAAAGGTCTCAAAATGTGTCTATAAATGTGAAGAAGGTGAAGTGCTTTCGAGCATAAAACATAAGGAGATTAATCATATTGTGCCCGATAAATTGTTAGATTCATTGCGGGGTTGAAAGATAGGATCCCAAAAACTATACTTATGGAGTTAGCATCGAGGTCAAACACAAAAATTATTACCGACTCAGTTCCAAAAATTTTATAGCTCCATAAAAGAAATGGAAAATTAGAGAAAAATAACATGATTGACAATACCAAGCCAGTCTTACCAATTGCAACACAAGGAGAATATAAAGGCCTTTTTTCAAATCTTTTCTTTCATAGGTTTTTTCAAGAAACAGTAACATAATAAATCGATATCAAATGTTTTTCAAGAATTCAAGCTCAAATCAATGATAGCGATTGGGCCGTAACTCATGTACTCTCTTCGTTTGATACATAATGAAAGCTAATGTGAAATATAAATGTGATCAACTAGAAATCATGTCAAACTCTGTTTTGTATTTCTTTTTCTTGATTGGTCATCGCACTTTGTGTATTTGTTGATTTGGTCAATTTCTTAGCAAGAACCTTTGTGACAACAACCTCCTCATCAACCCCTAGCCCCAATCCAAACTCCCTTGACCTAGAAATTCTCAATTACACAATGATTTAGAGAATTCTCCTTACACAATGAATTAGAGAATTCTCCCATCTATATATGAAGTAACAGCAACTGCGGAAATATGAACAAGTGAAACCACTTAACTTATTACATTTATATTTACTTACCTCCAAGGCCTTGTTAGGCTATGCCAGTTTATGTTTTGCCAGCAAAAAAGGTTGACCTTCTGTGTTTCACTTGTCAATGTGAGAAGTGACAGGGGAGATATCCCCCATGCACCCTAAAATTGGTTCAACAAATTATTTTAAACCTGTAAGTTTCGGGCAAGGTGCCAACTTTCCTCAATTTAACACGTAAAAGCCATTTTTTGCAATAGCTAAAGGCTGGAAAGGAAGAAAGCAAGGATTACACTTTACAAAATGTTTTTTGTTAAAACCAAATTAATGGTAACAACCTCACTCCAAATCTAAAGAGAAACACTTCACTCAACTACTACCCTTATTACATTAGTTCTCAATGCCCACTCGAAGGCCGGAACACAGGATAACCATTATCGCTGTGCGACAGATTCGAATAATCTTGAATATAATAGGGGTAGCCATTAGGCCCATAACTGTCCGCATTGCTCATGCTAAGATATGACAGATCAGAACCACCCATTTGCCACTGATTCGGTTGTATCAACCCATCAATTTGCCCATTCACAAAGGTCGGTGAATTCGCTTGGGGAAATGATTCCCCAAGAGAATCAAAGTGGCCGCCAAAAGAGGCATAGGAACGTTGGAAACCATCATCACGATAACTCCGCGCCCTTTCAAAACTGCTAGAGCTCGTTGTGGGACCCGTGTCATTTGACATCCCAATATCCATAGGGAAAGAGAACTGCCGATTCAGATGGTGAGCATTACTGAAACTTTGCTGGAAGCTTGTGTTTGCCCTAGTTGCCTTGGGAATTCCGTTCTCATCGTCAAGGAGATCATTGATAATGTCAAGGTGAGGGAAGTCATCGGTCATTGCACTGCGGTTCTGACGCCCTGACGTAGAAGCTGGAAAATCAGAAGCAAAGCGATCTTGAGATCTGCTGTTCACAGGGTTGTAGAAATCAAGTTTAGGAGTGTCCCTCTGAGAGGACTCTCCCCACTGAGGGCCATTCTGCAAAACTTGGCGACTCACCATTCCAAACGGAAGGGTAGGTTTTAATAAGTTCGGCTCCGTCCATTCTGAGCTCTTTGGTACAAACAGCGGTGTTTGTGGATACGACTGCAGCGGGTTTACTACTCTGGTACTCAGAGAATGAGGTTGCTTGAAACCAGGGGAAGTTGCCGTAGAAATAGTAGTAGTAGTGGTGCTACTAGTAGGACCCATTATAGCGTTACGATACGACTGAGGAACAACATAACTACTGCGGGTTGCTGAAGTTGAAGGTTCAAGACCCAGCCGTCCAGCTGCACTCACAGAGCGTGATAGCAGTGGTGTGGTTTGAAACGTGGAAACGACAGGAATAGTTGGTTTAGGTCCTTGAACAATTGGAGCACTCAAGGGCCTTGATGTGGAAGACATTTGTTGTACAGAGGGCTTTTCTGTTGGAATTTGAGGACCAGTTTTGCACGCATCAGCTGAATTAATAGGTTTGTGGTTGTCTGAAGATGGTTTTTTAACCGAAACAGGGTCAGTGCAACCAGCAGTCTTTGATTCTGACTTCATCTCAACAGCGGATGGTGAGCTTTTGGAAGTGCTGATAGGAGAGGATGGAAAGCCTGACGATTTCTGTTTGGGAGGTCTATCTGTATCAGCTTGATCCTTGACGCTCAGTTCTCTTTGCAGATTTACAACTTCTTCTTCCTATTGCACACAACATCAAAGCAGGTCAGCTAACGTCAAAAGGCAAACTAAGATGCCCCAAAAGGACGAAAAGAGATTGATGCAGAAATAAATTGATAAAAAAAAAAAATGAGGGGAAACTGGAAGCAACTATTAGAATAAAGCCAATATACATCGTATACCCATAATCAAGGATCATAATTTTGTTTTGGTCTGTAATTTCAGTTAGATAGGAAAGGTAAAATTTCAAAAGCATTTTATGGACATACATCGAAAATGTACCCGAATCCTAATGGAAAGCGTTAAAGAACCTGGGAAATAATGAAATGTAATCTTTAGATATTTATGATAGGTGTAGGAACGACTCAATGTTTCAGTGCGTTTTACAGAATTTGACATGTTTTGGTGCCTTTCCATGAGTCTACTATTATTTCGTTTCTCCCGGAAACAAAAACGTTTCAGTCATTTCCAGAAATTGTATTCCATGGCCATGCAGCAATCACTATCATTGTTGGATGAGATGTGTGAAGCCCTTTTAGCTTACAAATCTATGAGAAGGTAATTAATTTCTTGAATAAAAAATAACAATAGCACTACCACCTTCTTCACCATATGCTTCTCAAGCTCCCTTATCCGATCTTGCAAGCAGAGTACAGAAGTACTGGACTCAGGTTCAGACCTGTGACCTCCAGATGCACCATTAATCTGTACCTCCTCTCTTTTCATAGTTTCTGATGGCTGGCTTGGTGCTTTGCTCACCCAACCACTCGTATCACTGGTTGCCCTGCTTATTTGATTCCTTCCTCTACCAAAAATATGTACGAAATCATGTGAGACATAAAATAATATTCAAAGGTTCCTTAAATAAAAGGTAGGGTAAAACTTTACCTGCTGGGTGATTTTTGAGATTTTTGGTTCGAAAATGAATTCCCTTGGTGAGGCCCACGTTGTAACACAGATGGAACTGAGTCTGTGGAACATGTCGATGAACTATCGTCCATTACAGAAGGGTTGTTTCTTTCTATCACCCCATTTAGCACAGTTGAAGGGACGCTTAAACCACTGCTACTGGCCTCTGTGGTGGGATGAATTTCCAATGTGTCAGAACCCCAATTAACAGGACTAACATCTCTCTCGTCCGAATCAGGTTGTGATATTTCAGGAAGACAATCTACTGAATCAGACGCATCCGAAACATCTTCCGGTGAATCAGATTTTTCAAGAACGGGTTCTGTTTCAAGCATGATTTCTTCTTTGTCATCAGAAGGGATTTCTTGTTGGAGCTCGTCATGGACTGAGACAACAGGCTTGTCGTCTCTTCCTTTATCTTTACCCTTGCGATTACTTCGTTTTTGTTTGCCCTGACATGTAGCATACACAATATGTAAGTTAATCGAACTCAAAAGGGATCTTAAAACATGATTATCAACCCAATCCCAGGGCTGTGCACGGGAGAAAAAGTGAGAGGGATGAGATATATGAGCAAGGACGTCAAGGACGGAAGAAGTTTCATGAGTATACACTATACAGCATGTCAAGCATTCATTAGTATCATTTGAACAAAAGGCCATATCATACAGCCAACAAATAAGGGGCCAATGACTACATCGGAGATTCAGTGATAGCAGTCATATACAAGGTTATATGCTGCCTAAAAAATTCCAACAGGAAAACCATGCCAGTCCTTTTCCGACAATATTAACATTTAGCTTCAAACAACATTAATTGGTGCCACAACCCGTTTAAACCAAAATCCCAGGGAAGCCAGCTTGAACAAATTCTGCAAGTTCATCCTCTATCCGATCCAATTCTTGTCTTGCACCATTTCTTGCCTTAATCCTGAAGTTGAAAATTCCTTGTTCTGGAGCAACGAGACTTCTGGCCGAAGGTTTTATAATTCTTTTAGCTCAAAGGGGAGGGACCTAGTCTCTTACACAATTACACAATTAGTTGTGGACTGATTACGACAGGGAGCTGCTCTTTCCTTTAGGCAAGGGAAGCAAACTAACTTAGAGGAGCTAGAAGTCCCATTAAGGGTTCCCTCTCTTCTCAAGACCAGATGCCAAGCAAAGAAAGGGTGGGTCCGCACATGACTCAACCTAGATACCTTATCTGCTCGTAGACTGCCCTGGGGAAGAGCCAGCTAAGATAGATAAACACCTTAGAGAGCTGCCAAGCAAGGAAAGGGATGGATCCGCACATGACTCATTAAAAAAAGGAAGCCAGGGAAGAACAAGAAAAACCGTGAAAATTAGACCGATTGCAAGACTAGTCCAAACCAGGCTGCTCACGATTGATGAAACTAATACACGACAGGCAGATCCTTAAAGCTCAGTTGATCCTCCAAGAGTAGAGTCTCCTTGCTCAAAATACCGAGAGACAAGGCTAGCAGTTGATCGGGATAGAGACGACAACACTCAGATTAGATGGGTATTTCCCCCAGCCATTAGTTAGAATACCGAGACTAATAGGTATCCCACCATTTGAGGATGTCAACCATAAACACTTCCGGTTAGGGGCTTGCTAAGAAAAGACAGCAACAAACAACAAACAGATGAAACTGGCAGAAAGGCCATAAAACGATGATAAGACAATCGAACCGTCGAAATCACAGACATGCGTTGGGGTTACCCTAGGTTGAATAACAGGTAGCAAAGACTTAACCCTTTGGCGAAGCTACAACTCTGCCGGCTACACAGCCAATGGAGAGGTAGGTGCATGGGCGGGAAATTGGCTTACCCCAGTTTGAGTAGAGGTTAGGACAGGCTACCCACCTCGGGGAAGCCAGCCAGCTTGCAGAGAGGCTGACAACAGAGGGGCCCGCTCATAGACCATCTAAAACGTTTTGCTGGGTACTTTCAAGCCTATGTGACCAATGCGCTTATGCTGACTTCACCCTCTCTCCCTCTCTCTCCCAATCCCTCCTAAAATGTAAGGAAAAAGAAAGAGATACAATAAACTAAAACATATATAATTTTATCCTTACATGGATAGTAGTCAAATCAGACCATCTAAAACGTTTTGCTGGGTACTTTCAAGCCTATGTGACCAATGCGCTTATGCTGACTTCACCCTCTCTCCCTCTCTCTCCCAATCCCTCCTAAAATGTAAGGAAAAAGAAAGAGATACAATAAACTAAAACATATATAATTTTATCCTTACATGGATAGTAGTCAAATCCATTTAAACCAAAAAAGCATAATCGAAATTCTGTAACAGCCTAATCCCAAGTTCATCCACTCTCCTTTGACAACGTATCCATATTCAATCTAACCTATGGTACTTGGAAACTGCTCAGCCACGGGCCAACCAGGCCAAAAGTCAAAAGTTATGACTTCTCCAAGCTTGTCGCTACCACAAGATCTTGAGAAACTACAGAGTAAATGAAGTGACACTTGCATATCGAAGTGAACTGAAATATTGCGATGATACATCTCTCCAACACGTCACTGCCTTTATGCACATGTTCAAAAGGCAATTCAGGCTAATGAACAAATAAATACAACAAAACTGCTTTACAATAGGTAAGTACATGCATGTTAGCGAAAAACCATAAAGTCATCATAGATTTAGCACTTCCTTCAAACCCATGCAAAACAGTTTCCACAAGTATGTAACTGATGTGCAGTTGTCAAACCTGCTTTTTCTTCGACTTCTTTTCCTTGTCAGCCACACCACGTTTTGCTTTGTGGTCAGTTTCAACCATCCACGCTGCTTCTTCTTCACGAATGAGCTCCTCTTGCCTTTTCAATGCAACAGCCTCCTGGTAAGCAACTTCAATTTTACTGCTGAAACACGATACAAAAATTGCACTTGACATGAGTACGCACATGAATCAAAAGTAAAAAACAACAGATCAAACCCTCAATTTAAAGATTGTGACCATGATGGTAACAAATGTACTGATAAACGGTAATTGATTTCCAGATTATAAAATTCCTACACTAAAATCAACAGCAAATCTGCAGTAATATTGAGGAAACAGTTAAGAAATGTACTCTATAAATTATAATTACTACAAAAACCCCATAACGGAAGCAAGTGCAATTTGCATATGTTAGATATCTTCCGGTTAATTGACTGCAGTCCAACTAAGATTTATCTCCATAAATGAAAATTCAGAAGAAATAATATCTACAGCCCTTTCGCTTAACATACGAAAGAGCGATGTATCTGTGGAGAAACTAAAAGGCAACCAATCAAATTCAGTAATAATGTAACTGAGCACGGTTGGTCTTGTTGATGGTTTGCTAACTGAAAGGAATTGAATTTTTAAGTCTTAAAGTTACTGGAAGCTTTCTGTTTTGAGATATTTTGGAACTGTTTCAGAACTTGAGGTTGTTAAATACTATAAAAGTAACATTGTGCTTTGGCAAGATAGATTACAAAGGTTGGTGTGAATCTTAGGGTGCCCCATTGAGCATGGGTTGGCTAAATGAATCAGTTTTCACCATTAAGCTCTATCAAGGACATTGTGTTCTGTGATATCCAACAAACCTGGCTCCTTTCAAACTAACACCTCTAAAGTCAATTTTGGTCTACCTCTCCCCTTGATGCTACCCTCTATGTAACTATATTGCTTCTCCAAGTTACCACATCTACCGATCTACAATCGAAATCACCTTAATCATTCCCTCTCATCTTATCTTGTATTGATGCTAGAGGAGATAGGTATACCCTATTCATTCAGCCCTGCATAGCATTCCAGTAGATTACTTGTCAGTGTTTAACTTTCTTTGTTGGGTAGCAAGTAAATTTGAGAAGACGACGAAAGGATTTCCGTAGGGAAGGTGTAGAAGACAAGAAAAAGAAACGTTAAATAAATTGGGAGGCAGTACAAACAAAGGGGACTTTCCTTGATGAACATTGTGGCTATGAAAACTGTTGTTCTAGGAAAGTGGCTAAGGGGATTTCCCGTTAAGTACTTGAGTGTCATTTCGGTAATTAGACGCAAGTCTGGGATTCAACCAGAGGGAATGGTGTGAAGTCTGTCGCATGCATGCCTTTGAGGGCACCCTCACTTCATGAGCTAGCTTTTGGGGTTGAGTTTTACCCAAATATGGGTAGGGTGCGTGTCTTTGGCTTGCGCGCGGCAGGTGCTGCCGAGTGAGCACACTGCACATGAAGAAGAGTGTGAAGCGAAGTCCCACATTGCTTGGGTACCAAAGTAATAGCGTGAGGGCACCCTCACTTCATGAGCTAGCTTTTGGGATTGAGTTCTACCAAAGATCGGGTAACAAATGTATCCTGTTGTGGTCATCAAGGCTAATCCCTATCTTGATAGTACTACTTATGACGGATCTGAGACGATTACATTGTCAAAGTTGAGTTAAGGCAAAAGGATATATAATTGCAGGAGAGGGTAGAGTGGAGTTAGCATTGGAGAAAGAGACTTTTGTGTTTCTTATCCTCAAAGGAGGGAGTAGAGTTTGAGATAGACTCATCTCTATTGCTTTTCCCTTTCCAATGTAAGCTAAAAAAAAAAAAGGATTCCTATATTTTGAACTTCAAGAAATTGGAGGTTTGCATTGCATGTGATTTGTAGCTTGAGGTTAAATAAACAAAAAAATTGTACCAAGAGCAATGAGAAAGTAAGTTTTTGGCTGCAAACATAATAAGTGAAGGGTTACCTAAATATATGGGACAGGACAAATATTTCAATGGTCCTTCGACCAAGTTCAGTAAGACGCCTTTCATCACGCTCAATGGAATCCTTGTTGAAATCATCGCCAGCACCTCCATCCTACAAATAAGAATTGAGGAACAATAAATGAGTAACGAACAAGAAATCATCAACCTATAACCATAACTCTGTAGGAACAACAATATACTGGCCCATAGATGAAAGAACAAGAACTCAAGATTCAAGTGATTGTTGCATCATGTTTCCAACGTACAGTCAAAGTGAAGAATAGTATATCAAAAACTGTTCATTCAAGAATAGTACACGTTCTCTAAGGATTTACCACCAGTTGCACCAGCTTAAGTCAATCAAGAACCAATAATTGGGAAAACGAGAACAGAGACAATCTTAGGTATATTCACATTGATATTGCATCATACTATATCCACCAGTGATCAGAATTAATTCTGTTACCATACCATCAAAAACATAGGCTTCACCCATATTCAACCATTGTTTATCTAACAAGCATGAAGCATTCCAGAAAGCTTTTAATCAACAGAACATTTAGTATTCTCAAGAATCCAAGAATAACCTAGAAACTAGACACATGACTACATAAGTTTTACAAGCTAAGTTCACATAGCTCACCTTCATCCGGTTCTGCGGACCTTTATCATCCTTTGGAGGCAACGGCTCCATGGTTGCCCTTTCAAGAATTGGTAATACATCATCCAACAAAACAAACATATCTTTCTCTATGCGAACAACAGGAACTGGCAATTCTTCTGCATCCAGCAATTTCCCCCTGCCTTTCTTGCACTTGGTCAGGCCTTCAAGAGCCTTAAGTCCACTGTACAAGGAATCCATTACCAGGGTAGATGTGACTTCCTTTTCTATAAAGAATTGCTTTACAACAACTCTCAAAATCACATCTGTCCTCTCCCTGGACATACGGCGCCTACCATTTTGGTCAGTCTCCCGCCAGAAAGCACAAAAGCTACATTCCTCACAAGTAAAAGCCAAGTGTTATTTAGGGAATTAACAACAGAAAGACTGATAATGGGATAGAACCACATCTCACATGCTGAATTATAAAAAGCACATCGAACATAAATAGTAGGAAAGAAAGAAAGAGAGGAGCAGGAGAAGGAGATATACACGAGCTTGTCATAAACAACCAGCATAATGAAATAAAGTCCTGTTGACTAGAAACTATAAAATAGTCAAGTTCACTCAAGCAGATTAAATTTTTTTAAAACAAAAAGAACTACAGTTCTGTTGATTAACCCAAAACAACAAAAACAGAGACGAATGTCAAAATCTGCAGTTGTAAAAGCCAAAAAGAAATACCCATCACTACACGCAAGAATATATCAAATTACAATCACAAAGACAAACAACTCTACCTTGACCATCTAGCTTTATCTTCTATCAATTTCCCAAGCTTGCTTCTTCTCTCTTCCACAAAACGGCGACAAATTTGCTCTACATTTGTCAAATAGACCCGAACAAGTTCTCTCCTATACTGACAATCAAGGCAGCGAAAGGGACGGTCTGCTCTCTCCCTACAAACCAAAAGCAGAACTTGGAATCAGTAATTACCATGAGCATTAAAAACTAAACAACGCATCACTTTAGCCAGTGTAACCTCGATGAGGGGCAATATTTTCAAAGTGTTCATTAAAAATGGGGGAGAACCTGTATAGGGAGGGGAGGGGAAATATTTTCCATGGAAAAGTGTTCATAAAAGGGGGAAGAAGGCAATTCTCACAGTTTTCAATCATACGCCAAAGGAAAAGGCATTAAAGAAGATGCAAGATTAATGATCCTTCATTTCTAACAAGACACAAAGATGAAAAAAGGGAGTCGGAAAAAAAAAAAACAAAGAGGAAAAGATAAGAGTACTGCACAAATACCAGAACGAAAAGACAAAGTACACTTTACACCTAATAAAGTGGGGTAAGCTACAACGCTAATCATTTTTTGCTACAAAGGGCTGTATGTTCAATTAAATCACATCACATCAATTTTTACGACAGGTGTAGCATTCCAGACTAGGTCCACACAAATATAAAACCAAAGCATTGATAAACATACTGGTCCATTTAATTAGAATGAAAATTATGATGGAAAGTGAAAATGAGAGAAAGTGAAGTGAAATAAAAGAAAGTGAAGGGGAATTTATTTCACTCTACGCGTTTGATTAAATCGAAAAGTTTTATAAGAATCTTGAAATGAAATATTTATAGTTATTACTTATTAACTTACCCTTATATACAATATAGATCATGCCAATGATAGGAAAGGGAAAATTATGGGCACAACGGTGAGTGCCATAAAGTTGGCAACTCAAAAGAGAATAAAATTTTCCTGTGTTTTACTGCAGAAAAGTGAAAGCTATGAACTCACGAATATGATAACTTTTTTCCATACACTAACTTCTAAACTAAAAGCCATATTAGTCTCTCCTTCTAGACTGACGTAGATTAAAATTGCTTAGTGTGGTCAATTGTTTGGATCTATCCATGTAAAGCTCTACCAGACGACCACTCCTGATAAACCTTGATAAGAGGAAACTTAGGATGGCGGAGAGAACATTTATCACATCACTTAGAAATGCTGGAGGTTTTCTAAAGTGAAGTTAAAAGTGGAGGACCGCAACATCCAACATGATATTTGATTGGGTCAAAACTGCCTGAGAGGATTAAGATGTCGATCAGAAAAGACCTTATAACTTGGACTTGAGCCTTTATAATGAGAGTATCAGAATCAATAAAACCATCCAAGACTTTAGAAAGCTCCATAAATTTTTTCCATCCCCAATCATGCTCTTTCTTCCAGAATCGGTGCAACGTATCTGCAAAATTGAATCTTTATTATCATATACAGAAACTCTATCACGACAAAAATGGCCACTGTTTGAAAACA
This sequence comes from Vaccinium macrocarpon, assembly GCA_022606695.1. NCBI lineage: Eukaryota > Viridiplantae > Streptophyta > Magnoliopsida > Ericales > Ericaceae > Vaccinium > Vaccinium macrocarpon. The sequence goes on from CM040173.1 coordinate 3,658,922, forward strand.
TTTAACCAACCAGAATACTTGGATTTCTTGGGATCTTTGTTCACCACCGCTATCGTGAACTGTGCAAAATGACTCCACCCTGCTTTAACACAACAGAGAAAATGAGATCAGAAAGAAAATAGCTATCAAGGCAAAACCATGACTTGTTATTTACTTGCATACCTGGGAGAAGCTTGTCGTGATTAGCCACGCACAGAAACAACGAGAGATGATTGCACACATCACAACCTTGAGGATAAATTAAAATGTACCTGTTGCAATAGCAAGAAGCTTATATTGGAACAGACATAAGGCAGCATCTTTACCCACATTACTTTCACTGATACCATAACCACCAGCGTGCTGAGTAATCATGCGGACATGCGGGGCACAAACCAAGCACGGAGTTGTTTGCATAATCGCATACCAACAAGAGCATTAGTTACGAGATGTTGGAGCCGACCTTAACCCTTGGTCGAATAAGTAGGAGACAAAGTTCCCCGTCCCTTTCCTTTCAGCCCCTTTGGATAATGGAAATGGGGATAAAGGGTGAGAAAAGAAAACGAAGGAAAATCCTATCAATTGTTTGGATGAATAAAAGAGGTGAGAAAAGAAAGAAATGGTGGCCTCTTTTGTTTATCACCAAATTCTACATTTGTCAAGAAACCACAACTTTATTTCCCCACTTTTCACCATCCAAAGAGGCTCTTTGTGTGACCTCATTATTCAAGAGCTTTGTTTGGCATCGATGACCGATAATAATCTTATCAAAAGGTAGCTCCTCATCCACTGCAAGGTAGCTATAGGTTTGTGGCGTTTGGTGCTAACCAGCTTTCAGAAACTACACACTTTTCAACAGAAAGTGGGAAGAGTTTTGTAGTGGAAGAATGGAGGCAAGTTGGGAAGCAAAGAAGGAAGGCCCGATATTTTCTTCGTGATAACTCCGTATCAGGGTCCACTAGATAGACTAATCTGGGGGGACCAGTCCCACTGTCTATTACAGGCGCCTAATTAAAGCGGAGGCCAGCCCAATATGGATTGGCCCAACACAAGAACTGATTGCATGCCTGTGAAAGTTGAACCTGGGACCAAAGACTTCCAATGTCCCTGGAGATCATGCGAAAACTACTACACAAGCCCTTGGGGCCTAGAATGAATGCCCGGTTGTTAGCAACTTTATGTAGTATAGCAGTTTTGAAGAGATCCCAACAACAGGACACTTCAATATGCCCACACCGAGTTCATTGGCTTAATAACTCCTTTTCATCTATATTGTATAGCTGGGATTCAGGATAATAGTTGCCTGACTTGGATCAAATGGTTTATTTGGCCCTTTCCTTGCATTGGTGACCTTTTCAGGTCTCTTTTGACTATATAGGCCTTTCATTTAGATGGTTATGCACAATCAAAATACTACGGGAGAGCAAAAAGTATTGCACATAATGATTACTGAGAAAGAGCTTTAATAAATAAAATGGCTTTTGCTGATATGAAGCATGATTGCACAAGTAGGCCGATTTTCAATTTCCACCAAGCATTTTCAAAGGCAAAGCTATCAAAAATTAACAGCCAAATTAAAAATCTAAAAGGTGATGTAAAGGTAAAACATTCAACCTAATTTTTGTCACACCATGCCTGTTCAGAAAGTAGAACTCATAAAAAGCACAATTGCATATCCAGACACGGTATATCCTTTTCAATCTGATTAGAAAATCGCATGAGCATGTCTTAAGCTAAACTAGAACTATACCAGCCAATCACATTAACATGTCTTAAGCTAAGCCATAACTATCCCAAAAACTTAAGATCTTTAACCTGAGCATAGAGGGATCAAAGTATAAACTAACCTAATAGGCACATGCATGCTTGAATACAGCACGTATGAAAATATCAATCTGCATAAAAAACCATAAATGGAGTCTATGTATGCATACGATAACATCTACGACTTAGCTGCTTTTCTGAATAAAAGATATCACCCAACAAGCATGAGTTCCACAATAAGAAGCATGATAACAATGACCATTGAATGACCAAATAAACTAATCTAAATTAATTATAAAACAAGACACCAAATAAGAGGAAAGAAAAATGACAGTTCACTTACCATTTGTAGCCACCAACCTCGAATGCATTACTACGCAGTTCTCTCTTGTTAATCTGTGAAAATTTATCTACCTTCCATGTGTACTTTCCATACAGCTCAGAAGGCTTTGGTCCTGCAAAAATATAAAACAGCGAAAATTAAAGTCAATCACAAGCCTATGTAGAGTTGACACAACAGATATGACTTGGGAAGATTTTGATTGCAAATGCTGAAAATAGCTTTCAGGTTTCTGTATGTCATGTTGTTCCTTAGTTGCAGAATAACGTAGAAACAAAACAACTAATCCCGTGGAAGGTCCTTGTGAGTGACATGTGGGTATGACATATACATTGACTTAATGATGTGATGTATACAGCAGGCAGTCCCCTTACTTAGCCAGTGTTGTTTTCCAGGAGTTAATTCCAATTAATTTAGAAATCAAAGTATCTTCTTCTTTTTTGGGTTTAGAAAGGTCCAACGCTAGGAGATACCCTTGGCCTCGATACTCATACCCAAGTTCATGTAACATAGAGGATGAGAACTCCAATGACAGGGATGACAATAGATTATATGGCAATGTGAACTGGAGACCATTTAAACCAAAAATTGGACCTGGGTAGCCCTGCATTCCCAATCTAAGGCAGCGATACCATGCTACCATCGTCTCTCAATTTCTTATAAATAAAAAAAATCTCCAGCAATCACTTCAACGAATGATACACTTGTCTCAACTTTTGCTACCAAAAATGAACTCGTTTCACAGAACTACAAGGGTAATGAACATTGCTGGATCAATTCTGGGTAGCATTCCACGAAATGCACTTTATTCATGTAAACTATGGTGCATAATATAACCATACAGTGCCAGAATAAGCTAGTCAGAAGTCACAGCAGTCTATGTGACTGTTAACATAGAGACCAAAAGATTGAAAGAGATAGACAGCATACCACAGTCATCATCGTCATCAGTGTCCCAATAAGGAGGAGAGGTTGATGGGGTTCCATTTTCCACCTGCTCGGAAGACCGCCATTCAACCAATGCTTCCCCATATTGGCACCGCTGCTGCCCATTTGAATTCCCTCCAACAGAAGACTCCTCAGTTGCAACTCCAGCCATTTCAACACCCCTCCAACTTCACCTGCCAGTACGAAAGTAAACTCATTACATATGTATGTGTAAGTACACATACACATAGCATAATACATAAAGAGAGACAGACGGACAGAGACCACATATGATCCCGATTACCCATTCTTTTCCACAATAATCTAAGGTTGTGTTTGGTAAGGTTAAAAATCCAGCCTTTTGTCTTGACAGAAAAGCCAACCAAAATATTACTTCTTTCTCAAAAAATGAAAAAAACCTCTTTCGACATATTAAACCACGACTTCATTAAAAGCATGAGTTTTACCAAAATAAAAGGTTACCCAAGTCTCTCATTTCCAATTTCCTAAGTTATTTACCTCAATCAGACCAATGCATCCGTTAATTATTCCAACCCAGCTGTTAAAATCAAACGAGCAAAAAAACAAAATCTAGAAACAAAAAACTCGATAAACCCTAACCTAACATTTCTGAAATATTCCTAAAATTAGCCTCCACAATGAATTAAACACCACAGCGACAAAAGATTGAAGAATCTCTCATCAGTCCACCACAAAAAAAAATCCATTCGCATCAAGCGAAAAGACCAAACGCATTAAATCCCAACAAAAAGAACATCAAAATTAAACCCTAAGAACCCGGACAAAATAGCGAATACTGAAAGAACTATTCGAGAACTTTTCAAGCCATAGATTATGAATACATAGATCCAATCAGAATACAAACCCAAAACTGCTCGTGGAGCTTTGTTATTGGCGATTGGAAGCCCTTCTTGATGTCTAGAGAGAGAGAGAAGGAAGAGAGATTTGAGGTCGAAGGAGAAGGAGGAGCAGAACAGAAGCGGAAATTAACGAAATGTATTTATTTATTTATATATTTGGATATATGTGAAATAATCGTATTTTGTCCGTTTTATTTTGATACGCGGACAGGACAAATTATTCAATGCTCCTTTGGCACACGATAATTCCTTCAGCATAGACCACGTAGCGGTAGGGGAGCCGTTGTGAGTCCCAAATGATCGATCTAAGCCGTTCATTCTTATGAAATGGAGTGATTTTGGATAGAGCTCATATAGCTGTCCGATTGCCTCGATTCCCGAAAGGGTGATTTCAATTTTGAGAATGATGAACAGCTTGGATCGATTGTTTGGACCCACAACAGCGTCCCTAACGCCGTTAGTATGTGGTTCGTCCATTCCCGTCGGTGCAGGTAAAAGGGTTCTTTGGCACAGGCATGTTCTCAATTTCACATTTTTGTAGAGCCCAATACTAAGGTATTTGGGTTTTGGGGGATTTTTTCGTCTATCACACTTTTCAAGATAGCTTATTCTCCTCGCCCACGTTAATTAAATAGCCCAAAAAGCTAAAACTCTAAGTCATGTTTGATTCGCAAATTAACTGTCTTTGATACGACTAACTGTACCACTTTCAGAGTTATCCCATGTTTAGTTTCCGAATAACTCTCGGGATTATTAATCCCTAAATTATTTTTATACTTATACGTGGATATTATATAATTCTAGGGGGAGCTGAGACTGGGTAGTATTAATAAATATGGAATTGTTCTCAAAAAGTATTTTTATTTTTTAAAATATATATTTTTTTTCTTTTTCAAAATCTTTATATAAAAGAATTACTGTACAAAAAAATCTGAAAAATAATATTTTATGAAAAACTTTATTTCAAAAAAATATCTCAATTTTTTTTAAATATTTATTTATCTAATTTTTTTATTTTAAATTAAAATTTTCAAAAAAAAATAAATATTGGAAATAATATTTTAAAAAAACTTTATTTTTAAACAATATTTTGGGAATAATATGTTTTTCAGAAACTTCAATTTTTTTAAAAAAAATTTCAAGAATTGTTTTCCAAAATGTTTTTTTAAAAAAGTGATTGTGATTGGTTTGAAAAAGTATTTTCAAAGTAAATGTTTTTCAAAAGTAGTATTTGTTTTTCCAAAACTGTTTTCAACAAATATTATTTAACTGTGGTTCTTTTAAAAGGTATTTTTCTTGTCTTTTTATCCCACCATGCGAATCAAACATGTGATTTAGTAGAATTATGAATGAAATTAATAGTGGGACAAATAGTCCAGGATTACCAATCTCAAAATTATTAATTCCATCTATTTTAATCCATGAATCAAACGAGGCCAAGTTAGTGAAATGGCACCTGAGTATGTGAACACTGCAAAAATATATGGTGGAAAAGGGTCAAAATATACAGAATAAACTTTTCTTAAAGAGGCTTTAATTGGGTATAAAGGGTACATGAGCAAACTTATGCCCACTATATTAATCTCTATAAGCCCTCTCGCAACTGTTTCTCACGTGTTACGCCCACTTTACACTTATACCTATACACTTTCCCGTAAAAGTGGCCCAATAATAGCTCGTAGTGAAAATAAAATCTTAAGCCTTGAAAAGAATAAACTGTTTAGTTCCAATCCAAGACCATCAATCCAACTCTCAAGTAGTATAATAGAATATTGATTATCTCCAATATGAAATAATAAGAGCATTACCAACTTTGGCTTAAAATATAGAGATGTCAAAAAAAATAAACGCATATGTGGCAATTTGATAAGTTTATTTTACATCTATAGAGTGCCCACTCCAACCTTGCCAAATTCCTAATTTAAAGATATTTATGAAGTTTTGGAAAGTAAAGCGATGAAAGAAGACAATTGATATCACATGCCAAATTTGACATGAGAGAGGAGATATCAAATGATACTTAAACAATTAATATACTGATTAGAATTGGTCCAAATGCTAATTCATCTATGCCATGTCAAATTTAGCGTCAAATTTTGGTTTTTTTCGTTTTGTCCTTATTTTAAAAAAAATCATTTGTTAGTTTTTGGTTTTTTGTGGTTTTTTGGCTTGTCTCGACGAGAGAAATCTAAAAAAGTATAAAATTGTTAGCCAAACTTAAAGTTTTGTTAATAAAGGCGAAAAATAATCCAAAAAACCGGATTTTTTAGATTCCTCTCGTCGAGACAAGCCAAGAAACCATAAAAAATCGACTGGAAACTAACAAATGCAGTTTCTTTAATAAGGACAAAACGAAAAAAAAAAAACAAAAAAAACAATTTTTTGGATTTAGCCAAAGAGTTCAAAAAGTTAATAAAAGAAAAGGAAATTGAAAAGAACAAGAAAAGAAAAGAAAATAAATAAAAGGTAATTGTAATAGTGAAAAAAATTTGGGTACTGAATGGGTACCACCTGTCCATGTCGAGTACAATCTCAGTCGTCCATGATTAAGGTTTTAGATGGTTCTGTTTTCTTTGGATCCTTTGGAAGTCAGTGGTGAATCTTTAATGGACAGTATCATACATGATTAAGGTGTTAAATAGGCCACGTTGGACTGGGCCGCTCAACCCGTTTAGTTTTGTACTACGTGTTTCGTGTCATATTGAGCTCATTTTAGAACATGCTTGGCTCGGCCTAGCCCATGGGCACGCCAAGCTCCATGCATGCACCTACATTCAATTGCGCTTTTTTCCCGTTTTATGAGGCATTGCGGAAAAAAAAAAACTTCTAGATGGGAAAAAAAATTCAAAGAGTTATAACAAATTGAAAAATATCAGAATCAATAAAATAAAAAATCTTATTGATAATTAGAATTTGGTAATACAATGACAAATAAGTAAAATTGTATCATTATAGTTTAAGTACATCCCAACTAGGTTGTTTTAAAACTAAAGCTGAATTCTTAAGTACAGAACTCTAGGCTAAAAAGTTGTTTTAAAAATATCAATAGCTGAATTAAATTAGTTTTAATTATTTGGGTTGTTCTACTTTTATTTTTATTAATGCATGTTATGGGTTTTATAGTCGTGGTGGTGTTGGTGGCGGTAGTTGTTAGTGTGGTGGTCATAGTTGTAACGAACATGGTGTAGTGGGGTTGTAATGGAGGTGGTATGGTGGAAGGATATAGAGACAACTATGGTAGTAGTGGTGACGGCAATGGCGTGGTAATCGTGGTGGTGTAGTAGTGAGGTGATAGAGTAATGGTGACGACAATGACATAGCAGTTGAAGTGGTGGCATCAACGATCGAGTATTGGTGGTGCGACAATAAAGTGGTGATGATAATGGGGGACTAGTGGTTGTGGGTGACAAAGGTAGCATGGTTCTCACAGTTGTTGCCATGGTAGTGGTGGTGGCGGTAACATTGGCATAAAGGTGGTGGTGATGGGATGGTGATGCTGGTGGAGGGTGGTAGTAGTGACCGTGGATGATGAAGGGTACTTGGTGGCAAGGACGGTGGTCTTGGAGGCTAGTGGCATTTTAAAAAGAGCGTGATATACACTCACTAACAAATATATTCATAATTAAGTAGGTGTGAGACTATTTATTTTTTCTAACATTTTAAGCCTACATTTCAAGATGCAATTAAAGTATTAAGTAACGATAAAATATGATTGTCAGACCAACTTCATGACTTATTACTTAATACATTCAATTTGACTTGTTAGGAGAAGCAAACAACCTCTCAGTATGGTTAGGAGAAGCACTAGAGTGGTTACGTGGTTGAATCGTACTACTATTAATTAAGTATTACGTAGCACGATTTCACAAGACTTTTTTTCCCTTTTTTTTTATAGAGCAATTAATTACTTAAGTATTCCTAATCTTAGTTTTACTACTTTAAATTAAGTATTCTTGATTTCTACTCGTGTCTGTGTCCAGTGGCGTAGCCAAAAAATCATATCTGCGCGGTCACAATTTTTGGTGCGTAAAAAAAATCTAATATTTTGTAAGAATCTAACATGCATCCCTTATTTTCATTTGACTTTTGGATGAGAGAGTTTTATTTTATGATAATATAGTAAATATAATTCCGTAAACACGTAATAGTTTTGAGGCAAAAATTAAGTGAATTTAAATTGGTTTGTGCTGATTAGTTATTTTGTAATCATAAGGCTTCGCCACTAGGTGTTTTAACATCTTTCTCCATCATTTTTTTTATCCGCATTCATGATCATATACTATTAGTCTTGAGTCTCACATAAATATGTGTAGGATAATGACCTTATAACACCGTGCAATGGTGCCCCAAGAGCACTCAATAATTTTTTGTGTACAAAAGTGATATACCAATTGAAACCTAAATATATTTTTCTTAAAAAATACAAAAAAAAGGCCCCCTTGAAATCTAGTGTGGGCCTGTGGCTACACGGGCCCTGAGGTGGCTCCGCCAGTGTCCGTGTCATGTACCACAGAACACCTACCAAACCTAGCCCACTTATAGGGATCGCGAGGTGCCTCTGTCGTGTCGTGCCGCTTTGAAACATTTCGTGCTTGTGTCGGATCATTCCATTCGACACTTCTATACACGATCATCTTGTATCCAATGCAAAATGAAACCTACAGTTTTTAATTTCATTTGTCAATTCAAGTCGTCTTTTTTGCATCCCAAATTGTATCTTCTAGTGCTTTTGTGTAGTGGCTAATTTAAGTGTTTAATCATCGAATGAATTTTTTTGAATGCATTTAGAAAAAATACAAAAATAGTACCCTTTCGGAGATATTGAAAATTGGTGATGAGAACATTTAATAATATAAATTAAAGGACATCGACTTAGTCAAATCTTATGATTTTGGGATAATTTACGGGGATAGTTTCCTATGGCAATGCAAACCTAATTAATTGTGATTTTTTCGTTAATCCAGTTGTATCAATGCATGTAGAATGAACTACTCGAATTACTAAATAGAATCGTAATGGGTTATATTTTTACTTCATATGAGAAATTATCACATTGTTAAGCGATTGATTTGAAAAGTAGAATACCCTCATAATCGATCACAATTTTCACACGAGTTGCTCATGTTATTTTGACTTTTTCAACCACTAATTAAAAATGTTAAAGGGAAACCAAAAATTCAAAGTGAAAACAATGAAACTAAAACTAGGACTTCTCAACTCTAATTCTAAAGCTATTTTTCTTTGAAATGGCATAGTCATTAAACATCTGTAAAGCCTTGGAATGAAAATAATCTTATTCATTTGCAAGGGGAAATCGATAATATAAATATTTTTTTTGGTGTGTGCAATATACATATATATATATATATATTTGAATCAGTTTAAAATCATACTTCCTTCATCCCCTTTTATGGTCCAATATTCTACTTTTGGCTCTCCCCTTATTTGTTCATCCTAAATTAGTGGGTAAAAGTTAATGATAAATAACATTTTGAGTAGATTCATTTTTCAAAAGTTAGCGGAGAAAAACACAACAGTGATGTCTTTTTAAAGGGCACATACGGAACATTTAAAACATTAAAAATGTAATAATAACGTCTCTTTTAGTAAACTCTCATGCATTCATATGATACAAAAAGAGACCCATCATGATTCTATTTGATGACCAAAACCATTCCATTAATTTTGAGTGAAAGATCATCTTGGTAATAAAAAAAAAAAAAAAAAAGCATGCCCTACATCAATGGAGGTGGGTGGATAGAGGATCGCCACCAAATCTTACTCTTGCCATAGGATTACTTCCGGACTTGACTTTAGATGCCTTCATTGCTGTTGTTAGAGAGAGCTCAAGAAGCTGCGTTGTAACCAAGACAACCGAAATTTCTATGCAAGAGCCAATATCGAACATAGAACTCCATATTTGGGTCTCCGAAGCCCAAAAAATGATGGATAGAGTGGGAGATATATATTCTCTTAGTTAAAGAGAGAGCATAAACCATCTCGCAGCCCTAGATGGAGGAGGAAAGAATAAAGGAGAGAGAGAACCAGACTGGTTAGGGACTGAAGGGATGAGGAGAAGGAAGAGATTAGAAGGGGAACAAAAAATAAAGGGGACAACATGGAAGGGCTTATTTTATGAATGAATTTCACAACTTGTCTTGTTAGTGCTTTGAAAAGCACACAATATATTTTTCAAAGCACATTGAAGGACATATTTTTAAAGTGCAAATACAAAAAAGTGTAGCGTGAAATTCAGTTTTTTTCAAATGACAAATTGCTACCATATAACTTTTCTATGCGCAAAAATGTGTTCACATATATAATTTTTATATTTCTTTGATAGTAAATTAATTTGCAACTAGGCTGATTGACACTTGCCTCGAAGGTGTGGGATATTTACAAGTGAAATCTATTCTAATATATAAAGAGGGAACACCCTTTTGGTGTGGATAATTTTGAGGCTGGCTCACAATTTGCATTTCCAAAATTGCCCGAGACAACAACATAATTTCGCAAGGTAAGACTATTTTTCTTTCGCCAACTGCAATGGATAAAAGCAGTTTCACTTGCCATTTTCGTGACTGCCATACCATAACTGCAAAGTCTTCTTTTCAAAGTCCCATTCGGCCATTCCTCAAGGTCTTCCTCTCATAATTTCCCACGCTTTATGTTTCTTTTTCAGGTTTTCTTGGCCTTATTCGGTTAGTAGGTTTAGTTTAGTTTTGATGATGTAAGCAGGTGTAATAAGTGGAGAGAGATAGAGAGAGAAATGAGAAAAATGATGATATAAGTAAAACCAAAACAGGCCCAAAACTCCCAACTGAACATTGCCCTTATGTTGTCTAATCCTTTGGAACTTTTAGAATTTGTATAGAGTACACTACTCTTCAACATTTCATTTCGTTTGATGTTCGCAAAACGGGACTCCAAGTTGAATCTGGAACTTTTACGGTAACGGAATTGATTCACGGTATGTTTTTCCCCATTTGACTAGAACAAATGTTCTTATGGGACCTTTTCGATTTGAGATTATTCCTTTTACTTCCTTTGTCTTCAGTCCTTCAATTCTATTTCTTTGGAACTAGGCCAGTTAAACGAGGAGGAAAAAAAGAAAAAGCAAGTGTAGTTTATTAAGAGTATTTTTTTCTTTAAACAAAAAAGGGACCGTCATGTACCTATGTGATTGGAGGAAATTGAATTCTATTTAAGCAATTTCTGGTCATACTCATTGTACTTTCAAGGTAATTAGATGTTAAAAAGAACAACAAGGGAAAGAGGATTTGAAAAAATTATCAAGTTTGACTTGCACACACATGGTGTGTGTCTTGACATCTAATATAATGCTTTATAATGCTTGGTATCCTGCCATTTTCAGATGTAATCTTTGAAACCAGACTTGTTCACACATTGTGTGCGACCGCCTTTTTAGATGAAATCTTGAAAACTGAACTTGCACATGCATCACATGTGTTTGGCCTCTGCTAATTTCTATTGTTGTTTATTTGTCAAAAAATATAATGCAACACCCACGTGATCAAAATGATAAACCAGAAGCTTTGGTGCAATTTTTTGTCGTTGTCAAAGTTCAACTTGCACACGCATCGCGTGTGCCTCGACCTCTAGTTGAAAGAATAAGAACAAAGTTCCACTTAGCACAAAGTGTACGGGTGTAAAGTTTATTTTATCCGGTTTCCAATTTGACAAAATGTACATACTTCCAAAACTTTCCTTATCGTCCCATTTGATAAAATATTCTAAAATCAACTTTTGCTAAAATCTAAAATCAGTAATTGATTTTAGCAAATGAGGAAGAATTTTTACTAAAATCAAAGATTTTTCTGAGAAATAAAATATATTTTTTAGCAAATGTTGATTTTAGTAGATTTTATTAAGTGATAAACTCATCCTTATTCACACATTTCTTGATTAAAAAGTGAATTCACAATTATACTGCCAAACTTTTAAGGGTTCAAATAATATAGGTATCGATGATACAGAGTTGGTTTATGGGATCCACTTTGAAATAATTAATATTTTAAATTTTGCCGAGAATTCCAAATACACAAAAAATGTCATTGGTCGGTTGATGTGATTTTAAACATTTGTTATAAAAAAATTAATAGTACTAAGTTGGAATCCATTTATCTTATAATAAGCATGCGATTTGAATCAAATTATTTGATGTTCAATGAACTTGATTTTTAAACTTAATTACTCTAAATTGATATTCATATTTTTTTTCCCCTTCTAATGGAGCTTTTATGTAAAATTTTGTATTGAAAAACAAAAAATTAGATGTCAATATTAATTTTGGGGTATAAAAATTACTTCCCAAAGAGAAAATAAAATAAGAAAAAAATAGAGCAAGATATTTCAACTTTTTTTTTTCTTTATTTTTCTTAAGTTCCAAACACAAAACACAACTTTAGAATAGAAGGATGAAATGATAAAAAAAATACACATTTTATACTACTTACAAACAACGAAGACAGGCCCGGCCTGTGCTTGGGGTCCCGTCTCGTAGAAAAAAAAAATATATAAAAAATTTATATATATATAAAAGTTATATATATATAAATGAAGGACCTCAAATTAAGAATAAATCTGGACCTCACGAAATACAGAGCCGTCGTGAATGAATATCTAACCTTTAAAAAAGCACGACTGTTGGAAGAATCCAGATGGGCGAGGTACGAGAGGCGGTGATCTCACGCAATCTAGGGTTAGCCGCTATTTATATCTAACGATGAGAGACAGTTTCAGTAGCGGTTTTCAAAGGAATTGCTAGGTTAAGACGCTGATAAATTCACTCCGTAGCGAACGGGATCTTCCGATCTGGTTTGGCACGAGGTTAATCAGGTCTTGATCTTTCAATCTTCATGGCGATGAAGCAGATCTTTCTTCGGTATAACCTCTCTCTACAATTATAGATAAAGCACGAAGTTATATGGTGCTTATTTTCTATATTTGATTCTTCGTTGAAGAGAGATTCTTACCTGAAGAAAGAAGTTCATGATCCGTCAACCTTTTGCATCCACGTGGCATTGCAACCCTAAGCTTTCGCCTATTGCAAACAAATTTCACTCTCTTTTTTTCAAGGAGTTTTTCTTAGTCCCAGCGTGATTGGTCATAATTTCATGAGATTGGTCACAATGAAATTGTGACTTGTCTCAAAAGAGTAGTAAACTCCTTACTTGATGTTCTTGATCTATTGTTTTGGCAAGTTATTGTCTCTCAAACTAGCTAATCAAACGCGAGATCTTACTTGTTTGGCAAATATTCCTTGTTCATCTCAATCGACGAGTAATAGACGCCGATGTCAACTATTGTTTCTTCTCAAGGGCATGTTCTTACGCGTTACTCACACGTTCGTCATTGCAACCAATTTCTATCCAACTTGCACTTGTCAAGCATATCGACAAAGTTCAACCCTTAAAAGGTGAGTATTTCATAAAGAGTCAATTAGTCATCATATGTTTCATAGATGGACTAGAGATCTCCATTTCATTATTCTTTGTGAAACCATTCCTTTTTACCTTGATGAATTGGCATATTGACTCGGTTTCAAATTGGTGGTTATTTTTGAGAATTTAATTTTTTTTTGAGTAGAGATGTAATAACTGCATTCAATAAATGTATTTACATAAAATAGATTAAGGGGTGTTCTATTAAGGTGGTTTTTTGAAAAAAATAGTTTTTAATGTTTTTTTATGTGATGTATTGGAAGAGAATGATATGTCTTGGTTTTTGAAAAAAATAGTTTTTTGTCAGTGGAACACCCGTAATTAATTTTCAATAATGCTTTAATATTTTAATTTTTGAATGAAATGATTATTGTTAATAAAAGGGTTATTTTGGAAGATGGAATAAATTTTGTTTTCACTTTTTGAGAAGGACTAACAATTTAGAATATCCAAATAGTATGAGTGACCATCAATTTAGAAAGGAGGGAGTATTTTTTATCATCACATCTTGGTTTTGATCAGCTTTGTTAACATGTCATTTATAATTTAGTTCATTATTTGATTAAAAATATGCAATCTATCATATGTTTCATAGAGATCTTCATTTCATTATTCTTTGTGAAACCATTCCTTTTTACAATAATGAATTGGTATATTCACCTCGTTTCAAATTGCTGATCATTTTTGAGAGTTTCAAATTGCTTGTGTAACGCTAATCCTCTGGATGCTGAATGAAAGAAACATGGTTATGTGTACATAAATCAAAATGATTTTTCGGTCTGTCCTCTTTGATGCTTTTTGGATTTGATTAAAGGGCATGATTTCGCACCAAACACAATGGTACAAGGGGGACCACTGTTTCAGTGGTATTCTGTTAGTTGTCACTTTATGCATTTATTGCCAAATGTTAAGTCTGTCTCCAATCCATCTATTTCAGTGGTATCTTGGGAGCATCCACTTTGTGCATTTATTGTCAAAGGTTAGGTTTGTCTCCCATCTATCCTTCGCCCATAACCCTAATTATTGGGGACTAAATGGGTTATGTTATTGTTGTTGTTGCGTTGTTGTAAATATGCAATAACTACATTCAATAAATGTATTTTCATAAAACAGATTCATTGATTTTCAATAATGCTTTAATAGTTCAATTTTTGAATAAAATGATTATTGTTAATGAAAGGGTAATTTTGGAAGATTGAATAAATTTTGTTTTCAGTTTTCGACGAGGACTAACAATTTAGAATATCCAAATAGTATGAGTGACCGGCAATTTTGAAAGGAGGGAGTATTTTTTTATCATCACATCTTGGTTTTGATCAGCTTTGTTAACATCGTCATTTATAATTCAATTCATTATTTGATTAAAAAATATGCAATCTTGTCCACAAGATCATTGATTCATAGTTTCAATTCTTACCTCCACTTCGGATGATTAAGATGTAGTTCTATTATAGTATTTTCGGTATTCTTGATATTTTCAGCGGTATTTTTGGTATTCTCTTACAAGTTATTCTCTTTTCATACTTTAACTCATTTGACCTTTAGCAAAAAAACACACTTTTTGACTGTAGTGTGAAAATAGTATTTTTAGTGAAGATTTAGTGTAAAATGCTTTTGCCTTAAATTATAGTATATTTACTGTTCATACCAACTCTAAACACGTCTTTGTTCATCATTATTTTAATCATCCCAACACTTTCCATCCAATATTTGCCTACTATCCTTCTAGAGGCAATAATTTCTTAACTACTTCCTATTTCTACTTTAAAATATAGATTCTGGAGGTACTCCATATTTTGTACGAGATGAGATGTGTTGAGTAGCTTCACATGCATTGTTTGGCCCATCTCTTTGTAGTTTAAGTTTTTGTAATTGATAGCTTCACATGGTGTTAGAGCTGAAGCTGGGAGATCCCTTAGATCGAAGTCTCATTGGTTTCATTTATTTTCTGTTTGCATTATGTTACCCCCTTTCATATTTTGTTTCGCTTTATATATCAAAATTGTATCTCGACATGCAAGGAATGATTGAACATGAGGTTGGATTGTTAATAACTTGATATACATTTTGGCCTATTTCCTAGTAGCTTATACTTTTGGCACAATTTAAATCTTGATAGGATGATATGCTCATCTTGCCGAATAGTGTAGATTGTGAAGGTTTATTTTATCCATGTATAATGCCCTTTCGAATAGTGTATATCTACCCCAATTAATTTGGGTTTAAGGCTCAATTCGAGTGGTTTCCACAATGATTCATTTTGTGTGAGAGGGACAAATAAAGCATTGACCATCTTCTCATTGTCTGGAGTCTTTGGGCACTAGAAGCGTAAAGCGCAAGGGCAACCCAAATTTCGGAGTTTGAACCTGTAACGTAGATAAAGTGATGTCTTTGCTTGTGCATTATGTGTACTTTGAGTGTTAACATTCCCTATGATGGACGATGAGAAGCAAAAATCCTTGTTGCATGGATACGAAAATTTGCAATTTTTATGCTTGAAGACATCCTTGCACCTTTAGTTAGTTTTTTGGGTTGGGTTCTATCCAAGATAGATAACAAGCCCCGCGACGAAAACTTATATGTTAAGTGAAAATTGATTGAGTGGCTATCGAGAAAGCCCTCCACTGTGTTCACTTCACATTTCCAAAAAGATTCTTTCCTCATTTCTCATCTCTCCAATCATTAATCACATTTCTCTATCTACTCATACCCTTCTCTCCTATCATTATTCTCATTTCTCTCTCTTTCTCTAATTATTACACCTCTCTTTAATTATTACTTTTTCCGAAAATCCATCCAAACACTGTCTCAAAAATATTTCTCAAAATATTATTCTCAAAACTCTCAACCAAACAAGGTGTATTCTTGGAGCTTTAGGTTTTTTGCGTGCCTATGTGGATTTGGTTTGAGAAAATTGTTAGTTTATTGAAAAGAAATTTGATGGTTTAGGAGGGGATTGTTACTATCATTCCTCTTCTTTAAGAGCATCTTTAACCTACCTTCCATATCTCTATTTTTTCTCTTAAAATCTGCTATTGAATCCTCTATCACACCTTTTAACATCGATCTCACCTTTATGAGGATGAATAGATAGTGACACGAAATGTCCCATCAAAAAGTGTCCCATCAACCCTCCAAAATTAAGGGTTGAACACCGTTTTACCTCCCAATGTAGAAGTTGTCCTCCAAATGTGGAACATGGAGGAGTCCAACCATTCATTATGGAGGGTTGGTGGGACATTTTGTGTTACTATTCATCTCCATATAGGTAAAATAGAGGTTAAAATGTGAAATAAAGGATGGTTTGGAGTTGTTCTCCCCCTCTATTTGACGATACAGAGATGGGTTGTAGGTGCCCTCCCTAAGGGGTTCTAATTGCGCTCATTTGAGAGGAATTTCTTAGTTCTTAATTAATAGCATTGCTCAGGATCAAGATGACAACCAACCAATAATAGTGAGAAAGAAGTAAACAATCACACCATTAAGAAACACATGGTGTTTATGGTTCTCCATAGTGCCTTTGTTTGAAGAGCCATAACAATTCATCATGCACAATAATATTATAATGCCGTACTCTTCCATGATTCTTGGGTCTGCCCTCTCTGATGCCTTTTGGCTTTGATTTGAGGGCATGATTTTGTAACAAACGCGACGGTATAGGGGGACCACTGTTTCAGTGGTATTCTGTGAGCAGCCACTTTGTGCATTTATTGCCGAAGGTTAGGTCTATCTCCAATCCATCTGTTTCAGTGGTATTCTGGGAGCAGCCACTTTGTGCATTTATTGCCAAAGGTTAGGTCCGTCTCCTATCCATCCCCCGCCCATACCCCCAATTATTGGGGACTAAATGGGTTATGTTATTGTTGTTGTTGTGTACTCTTCCACGTCTTCCATCTAGTGCTCCCTCCTTATTTTTGGTCTCAGCATCACATCTTCTCCTTGTACCAGAATGCACCAAAAATTCAAATTTGGGCCTCTATTTTTGTAACTACCCGCCCCAGTTGACCTGCTAAGTTTTAGCCTAAGCACGTGGCTCAATAGGCTAGCCTTAAGTTATACAGTAGCTGGTGGAACTTTGTTATACATAATACATCACATGTAGTTCTCACATCTAGTAGATGTGGGACTACTCTTCCTTTAATGGGTTCTCACAATCCCGGAGTTGGAGCAAAGTGCTATGCATAATTAAGTCCTACATCATGGCCACCAGGGGCACAGGTTGTTGGGTCAATACAACAAGGACGTCGCATTCTAAGGTGGAGAAATTGTGAGAACCCACTAAAGGAGGAGTTGTCCCCCATCGGCGAAATGTGGGAACTGCATGTGATGATTAAGTTGAGGTTTAACTTAAGGTTTAACCTTTTAAGCAACGTGGTTAAGTTAAAAGTTAGCAGGTAAGTTGTGGCAGGTCGTTATAATTTTGGACCTCTATATGGGCTTTAAGTCAGGAGAGCATCCTAATGGGACAAAGGGTCGTAGACACGATGGGTGTGTTGAATCTGGTTCACTTTCGGGTCTCGAGTTTGGATCTAGAACAGAGCCTCGTTTCCTACCTAGATTTGTAATGCAAAGAACCAATATTAGTGCTTGATTGGCCGTCGACAGTTGGAAGATGTTCTGATGATTAAGTTTGTGCTCACTCAAGTAGGGGAAGTATAGAGTGCTTAGGCCCCGTTTAGATGCAAAGAAAGGATGGGAAAAGGTGAAAAAGTTTACTTTCTCACATATTTTGGAGTGTTCAGTTACTAGGAAATGGATAGAACCCATTCCCTTACGGCTTGTTTGGTAGCGGGATATGTTTTGGAAGGGGAAAAGGATATAATATGAGGGGGGACAAAAAGGTGGATATGGTTAGAAAGGGGATATGATGGGCTGGTTAATGTACAATTGTGTAAAATTCCTATGTTCCAAATAAATAAAAAAAATCGCAAAAGGGCAAATAGTGGTGGGGCCACCTCTCCTCCTGCCTGTATGGCTGTATCATCTCTCTCCTTGCAATGTTGCACTCTCTCGACAATGCAGTAAATGTGGCTCAAGGGTGGGGCTAGTAGGTAGATTGGAAATCCATGGCAAATTATATCTGGGTAGCAAAGAGTTAATAAACACTGATATAACCCGCAAGGATTTCTATATCTGGGCAAATCTAATATGTGGCTTCTATTACCCTCTACTTAAGAGGCTATTAAAATATATCCTGCAAAGAGATGGAATTTAGCTTCGCAGGAAAGTTTTATCCTCCCGCCATTCTCATATTTTTTTTCCGCCAATATTCTTTTCTACCACCTTTATCTATCTTCATACAAATCTCTATTTTTGCTCTATTTCTGTGGTAAATATAGGTAGAATAGTCAATTTTTTTTTGGTAGTTTTATCTTGTTATTAGTCTTAACTTTTGTTTGTACCGACTAATTAATTATTGTTGGTTGACATTGGCTTTGTTGTTTTATATTTATGTTTTCAGCTTCTAATAGTATCTATTTATTCTTTTTGGAGTACATTTTTGTCTTCATTCAAGTTTTTCGCATATCTAATAGTTTCGTGTTAAATTTTTGTGGATTATTGGTTTGTCTCCAGTAGTTTTTTTTTTGGTTAGTCTTTATTTAAAATTTGAGTTTCAATCATAGTTTCGTACTTCTCTGATTTCTCTCGTCTAGACAAACAAATAGTCTACAAACTTTTGACTTGTGACCAACAAATATAGGTATATATACTTTGAATAAAGATAAAAAGTAAGCCTAATAGCTATAAAAAATAAGTCCAATCCGGAAAAGTGAGAACTTGGGTCTTGAAAACCTTTTCCGAACATGGGCTAGATTTTCTTTTCCTTCACTTCAATTCATTTTCCCTAGTCTAACTTTCCTACACAACATTTCTAACAATTGAATGGAGCCTTAGGTGAATAGTAACAACGTTCCTCAACAAGGTCCGGAGTTGTACTTCATAGTGTGACTTAGCTTATACTCTTAAGCAAGTTTGTGCTGGGCACATGTCCTTACTACTTCTTGGAGTATGTTGTGGATGATGCCTCGATTACCACGGGACACACACATGGTCGAACTAAACCTCTTGGTTGTGCGAGAACTTTGTATTGATTTAGGCTAAATCTTCTCCGATCTGATTTGGCCCGACTTAGCTATACGAATTGAGGCGCTTAGGTTCAGGTGTGACGGACACAAAGTTGTGGGGACAATGCACACAGTTAAGCCTAAGCGCTTAGTCTCTTAGGCTACTGGGCCTTGTCGAGTTGACGGTTTGGCCCACTATAGGCTAGACTAGAATGCACCTAAGAGTCCTTATTTAAGACTTCAAGATTAACAATAAATAATAGACACCAGCTTCTGTAGTTGGCTATAACAGATCGGTTGATTGTATTATTTTGCTTTGTTGTTGATGGGAAAGCCCTCGCTCTTTATAATTTTACATTTTACATTCACTATATGATACGCTTAGGAAGACTTGGTTTGAGGCGGTGTTCTAAAAAAAGGTCTAGAAGGCTGAGTACTCGCCGCCTAGGCGTTAGAAGGACCTTTCCCGACTATCCTGACTAGACTGACTATCTTGACTAATTGCCCGACTAGGTGCCACGTACTCGGCCCTGGAAGCTAGAAGGTGCCCGGCCGCCTTGGGAGCACCTAGCGAGTTTTAGAACCTTGGTTTGGGGTACTTATTTTCCAAAGATGAGTTGAATCGTTTGGAAAGGGATTGAAGTTGTCATTCTTCTTCTTTTGGGGTTCTTTATCTTGTCTGATGTGAAAGTAGTTGCACCTTTTCAATGCACGGTGCCATGTAAGAAGAAGACTATTTGATGTGCTACAAGTACTAGGTTAATGGAGAGGTAATCACAAAATTAGGAAACACAAGGTATATAGTGTGCATCTTTTTCACAAACAAAGAGATTTATTTACCTCTTCGTTCATGGATTAGAAACCTGAACTTTCAAACTATTGCTTGCTCACTCATTGTTTTTGAATGTGTTCCACGTCCAAGCCACATCTTGTTTGCTTGTGAAAATTAATCAATGGAATGCAAATTTAACAATTGTCAAAGTGCTAGGTGTTTGACATACTGACCCTTCAAAACCAAGGATTACCAGGAAACAAGTTTTTGAAGCATCTTGGATTAGTTGTTAGTGGGATCGAGATATTGAGGAGGGTGCAACATGTGGACTACAAGTTGGATGGGTTGACTGACAGAGTGCTTTGCGGCCTTTGGATGGCTGTAAAATGAAGTCAAAACTCTATTGTATTGCTATAAGGCCAATTAAGTTATATATGCAATATGGAGTGGTAGGTTATTAAGAAACAACTTGAGTAAGATGTACACAACTCTAAAGATAATATTGAGTTTGTTGTGTGGTAAGACTTTGCGAGATAAATTAAACACGATAACCTTTGCGAAATAATAATGGTAGCACTGGTAGAAGATAAATGTGAGAAAGATTAAGGTAGTTTGAACATGTTTATCGTAGATCAGTAGATGCGATTGTTAGAAGGAATTATATGTTTACGGCATAGGGTAGCACTTTGTCACACGGTCGTGGGTAAAACTCGACCCTAAAACTAGCTCATGAAGTGAGGGTATTCTCACGCTTATATAATTTATATTATATTACCTTGGTACCTTGGCGATGCGGGACTTTGCTTCACACCCTTCCTCACATGTAACGTGCTCACTTGGGAGCACCTGCCGCATGCAGGCCAGAGACGCCCCCTACCGATCTCTGATAGCATGTTACACGGTCTTGGGTAGAATTTAAGCCCAAAAGTTAACTCATGAAGTGAAGGTGCTCTCACGCTTATATATTTTATATTACTATGGTACCTAGGCGATGTGAGACTTTGTTTTGCTTTGTTGACTATCACGGAACACGTTGTCTTTGACAAAGCTCAATGTAGAAAACAAATTTATGCAACCAACCTCAATTGATTAGGATTTAAGTCTTGATTTGGAGTGGTTATCAGGTATTCCTCCAAAATCAAGTAGTGGTGCATCTCTCCGTTTAGTGTTTGGGCCACGATAGCATACTTATGAGGGCTAAGGGCCCAACAATGGATGAAGATCCCACCTAACAATTTTCATCTTGGCTAATATTCATAAATCATCTAGAGTAGAGCTTATAGATCTCATTAGGGTGAGTTTGATTTTAGCAAATGGGAGACTCACCCTTAATCTATGTCAATCCAATGTGGGCTTTAGTTCCACATTGGTTAGGAACCAATTGGTGTTTCAATTTGTAAGTAAACTCAAGGCTGCATGTACTCCCTCTGTCCTTTTTTAATTTTCGAGATTTTCATTTTAGGCTGTCCCTTAATAAGTGTGTTTTGAAAAGTTTATGGATAAAAGTTTGTACAATTATTATTTTGCCCTTTTGAAAAGTTAGTGAGTAAGGAGCTAATAGTAAAAGTGAAGGATAATTTGGGAAAGTGTAGGTATAAGTTGATGTGAAAGGTGTAAAGTGGAGGTAAAAGTTAAATGTGAAATGTGTAATGATGATGTCTCTTTAATAAGTTGGTTTTTCGAATCAATACACTTAAAAAGGAATGGAGGGAGTAACATTTAAGGAATGCCTTGAGGCCAAGTGGTTTAGGTGGTGCGAGTCGTAACATGTGGTATTAGAGCACAACCCCCAATATAAATGGCGGGGCCACCTCTAGTATTATGATGTGTTGCAAACACCTAAGTGTCACACCATGGCTGCGAGGGAAATGTTGTTGGGCCGTTGCAGCAAGGAGGTTGCATAATGAGGTTGGTTATCGTGACATCTCAATGTAGCCTTTGGTCCGAAATTGGTTAGGAACTAAATTATGGCTTAACATCTAAACAAATCTGTCATGGCTCAATGGAATATCCCATTTGAGTTGGAGCTTATGAAAGTAAGTGATTCACACTGAAAGATGTATGTGGATGGTTCTGCGGGCCGTGACATCAACTCTCCAATTCATCAACGTGAGAGAAGATGGATCATATCCTAGCACCGATTTAACTTGTCTTTGGAATCAACTTTGTCAACACAACAATTGTATTTCTTTTGTTATGAATGTTCAACAATCGTATATCCCTTGAAGATGACCATTCTTGAATAATGTAATATAACACCTCTGTATGGTTTTGTAGGAAACCAAGCTCATTTAGGTGTACCTTGGGTCAAATGGTTTCTTTTGCTATCCTGGTCAGTACCATACGATCTGATTTTGCAATAGAGCCGTTGTATCTTGTAGACCCCAACCAGTTAGGACTAGCAAGTAGCAACAAACACAAATGCGACAATTGGTAGGAGTGATGGTAGATGGTAGCATTAAGGGTAGGAGTAGACCAAATTGAGTTTAAAAGTGGTAATTGGATGAGACCTAAGTTTCTTGGATATCACGGTACACGATGCCCTCGACACTGGATAGAATTCAACGGAGACGCAGGATTCATATGGTTAATCCCAATTAGTTGGGGCTCAAGGCTCAGTTTGGTTTGGTAACAAACATCAATGCATATCTTGTCATTGGCCTACTATTCAGAAGTTTCATGCATTATCAAAATTCACACAGCCCATAGTATCTCTTGTAGCTACTGTAGCATTTTATTATCAAGTACTATTCTATTATCACGAGTGCCAACACACTTATTTTGAAAACCCATTTATTGCCTTCTGATGTTCTTTCCCTTGAGATTGGAGTATGGTATTGATAAGCAGTTGAATTTCTCACTAGAAGTCAAAATGGTGGGATAGTTCGTAAATTTCTTCTTTTGACCAACAAAGACGAAGGTCTAAGTCACAGGAAAGTTAGAACTCCGCACCTGATTTAGACTCAACTGAAGTAAAGTATCGTAGGTTAGCTTAGCCTGATTGGTAATGACTGGAGTCTGCTCGAGTTATTGGTACACAACGTGACAAGTGCCTTAATCATCGAAGTATTACACACAGAAGAATATTTCTATTTTCTGGTTTAGGATAGACATTACTGGTTGTTTCTTAATCAGACAGTTTTAGTTGCCTATAGTTGGTAAAATAGATACAAATCTTGTGACGGCCTTCAATTTAATGATGATTTTTATGTTCTTGCACCATATTGTATTCTTTGAGGTGATGTAGACTCATATGCTTGATGCAGCTATACACCGTTTGGTGAAACATCATGGACACGCAAGTTGAAGGTCTGCTGCCTTTTAAAGTTGGACAATTGGCTGAGTCAAGATCCTTCCAGCCAGGGTTCCGTAGTGCGTGGTTTCGATGCAAGGTATGACTGAAAGCTGCATGTAGTTTAGTAATTTGTTTTGTGATTAGTTATGCTGTACCTCTCATCAACTAAGATACACAGCAAAAGAATAGATCATTAAACAAACTGAAAACATGTTATCATCCGCAAATGACAAGCATAAAGTAAGCCAGACCTTGCAAGAATAGATCATGAGACATCAAGGAACCTAACCCTTCTATTTCTGCCTCTTCAGTTACTATTTTTTTTTATAATTATAGTTGCAACTTGCAATCTTATTGGCATTTGTACTATTTCTGATTTTTTTGGCTATTTTTTCTTGTGGCTGGCTAAGATAATTGTGGTAAAAAATACAACTGCTATTTTAAGAAAATCTCTCCATCATCATTAAATCTGATGTGCGAAGTGTTGCAGCAAGTTCAAGATCTGACCAAGCAGAAGGAGAGATATATTATGTCCATCCTAGTCGTCTCTTCCTCCTCCTTACTTTTCTTTGTCTAAAATTGTCAGGGCTCGACATCACTCTTTGATATGATTGTCCTTTCTTCCTTAGTCTCCTTGGTAGCACACCTTGTCTCCGCTAACTTTTTTATTCCTCATGATAGCTATTGCAAAAGATTGGAAATGCTTATGCTATCATGGGCTATATAGACTATATTGGTCCCAGAATTACAGCAGAATTGCTGAATTGGTGTTATTGCATGTAGCATGACTGTATGCTTAAAATCTTGTATTGCCTTTTCTCAACTTGTCCTCAAGTGTCAGAGAGATATATTTGCCTGGTAATTTAGAAAAACTTCATCCTTTCTGCCATAAAAGTTGGTCGGTGTGTTGAACAGATTGACTTGCACTTATACCATTTGTGTACATTCTATCAGATAAAAGAGATCAGCTGCAAAAAAGGGAATATGGAGTTTGCCTTGGAATTCTATGACTTCCCTGACGATAGTAAGTAAACTTTGAGATGCTCAAGTTCTTGCTTCTGCTGTATTTTCTTGTAGTTTTTCCCAAGATACAACTAGTCATTCAAAATCATGATGTCATATTTTGCAACCTCCCATCTATTGTATTTTCCTTTTACAACTGTCACATGACACTGTAATGAGATAATAAGCAGTAATATGACTGAATACTTATATCACTGTGTTCATGTTACCACCATATAGTTGTAGAGGAGTAACCATGGTGGAATAAAGTTCTCTTTTGTAAATGTTCCAATGTTAAATTCAATACCTTCTTTTGGTGAAGTTGGCTATAGTGCACAAAAGGAACTAAGGGTTTGTAAATCAATGTGATGGTATGCAAAGATGTACTGGGATCTGAGGTTTCTTGGTTATTTGGGTGAGTGAAGGAAGTTGGTACGCGTCATTCGTGTCAGGTGTAGTATCGAGGTGTGGGATGTATTGGTTATTTGGGTGAGTGAAGAAAGTAGGTACACTTTTCATTTGTGTCAGGTGTCTTTTATCTGAGAGACCTTTAGTTTAAACCTCCAAACCCTAAGTTCTTCAGTTTTTTCAAGTTGATTGCTCATGCTTGTGTCAATTTCATCTATAGTATGTGGTGGTGCAGCTGCTGGTACGCCATCTCCATGTTGTCACAACCAATTGCAATGGAGCTTTGCCCGTTCCCATTTGTTATATTGGCAACCCCTATATCTTGATCTTGCTAGGAGCTCTCATCCTTAGGCTAGGTTTGGCTAAATAAGTTGGGTTAACTTTTTTTTTTTTTTTTTTTTGTCTTTATTTGATTTTTTTTGCGTTGGTTAGTTTTGCATCGATTTTTTGAGTATTATCGGGTTTAGAATCCAAAAAGTAAAAAATTATAACCGAAGCTTAATTTTTTTTGAATAAAGACAAAAATAAGCTAAAAAGTTAGCTTTTTACACTTTTTTCGATCTTATTCAAAAAATTGAAAGTTCTAGTCATAATCTTTTACCTTTTTGGATTCATCTCTCTGAGACGAACCAATAATACTCAAAAAATAGATGCAAAACTAGCAAACGCAAAAAAAATCAAATAAAGACAAAACAAAAAGTTAAATTGGCTTTTTTAGCCAAACCTAGCCTTATTCTACCCTTGCAGGAGCGACCTCTCTTGAATCTCCTGTCGTGCAGTCACTTACCATTGATCTGCTATATGGTCCTTCAAGTGCGACAAAATATGTCCTAGGATCTCACCTCCAAGGATCAAACCACCCGGATATCACCTCAAGATTCTATATCTTGGGATTGTAGCTTGAGGATCTCGCCTCAGGATCATTGGTCTTAGGATCTCCATCGAATGATGAGACCACCTGGATCTTACCTCATCTCCTGTCTTGAAGTAAGATCCACAACGGATGATCCTAAGTCAACAACTTAGCTTTGTAATGACCTAGGGTGGAGGCAGAAATTAGGATGAGATCATCAGAGTGGTCTGGAGGCGAGTTGAGAGATCGTGAAGGTTGCTCAGTCCATCACTGAATGATCGAAATCAACCTTGACGGGTCATAGGATGAGAGAGGTTTTCACCGAGACACATGACACCTTCAAGGCATGTCTTACATTGTCCTGCTACGAGTAGATGGAAATGATTTGCTTGTTGACCTCAAGAATGTGGCCGGCAATATTTGGGAAATCCTCTGACCTCGTTTGAGATTGTTGAATTAGAGGAGATCCTTTCGTTGTCAGATCAAAGAGCTTAGGTCCACTATTCCAGGTGAGCATGTCTGTCTGTCTGTCTGTCTCTCTCTCTCTCTCTCTCTCTCTCTCTTCAGAATGCCCTAAACTCTTTCCTCTTCCAGATCCGTTGACCTCTGACCAAGCTTTAGCGCCAGCCTTTCTCAGAAGGAGCACTTTGTCGACCTCACTTTACTGTTCAATCATCAGTCAATTTATAGAAGATCAGTTCAAGTTTGAAGCCCGAACTCTGTGGTGAGAAAATATAATAGAAAAAGGCGTGAATGTTCTCAGTGAACCTTGCATGAAAAACCACAAGGAGCGGGGAACCCTTTAATTGCTATGAGGCTGTGGAACATTTTTTGAAAAAGTTACCGAAAAAGAGCCCTTTCCTCATTTTCTCGAGTGGTCATCCATCATTTTTTGGTTGCATTTTTCCATATCTAATGATCTATACGATATATTTATCACATGTATGACACTGGGCAGTGCAGCACAATCTCTTTCTATTTTATGAAAAAAATAAGAATCACATAAAAATCAGCTGTAGCTACTGTCATTA
Source organism: Vaccinium macrocarpon (assembly GCA_022606695.1). NCBI lineage: Eukaryota > Viridiplantae > Streptophyta > Magnoliopsida > Ericales > Ericaceae > Vaccinium > Vaccinium macrocarpon. Next base: position 3,685,703 of record CM040173.1, read on the forward strand.
TCATTCATCCCCCCCCATGTAAGAACTCTCTTAACAAAATTTTTATGTTTAATGTTGAATAGTTGTACATCGATAAGCGGTAAATAACCTAAATTTTTTTTCTTGTCGTGCATAGCACGGATACCGCGCTTGTAGAAAATACAAGAAGAATATATTAAGGATGGATGCCCTGAGTTTTCTATGTTTACATTTACGTGTTCAGGTGAAGTAGTCTCGTTTCTTCCTGAACGTCAATCCTCTAAATGTTCTGTGAGTTGATATTTTCTATATTAGTTTAATGTAAATTGGAAAATGAAAGTGCATGGTTCATAAGTCGTTTGCTTGTATGCAGAGGCAAAATGGACCAGAATCTACCAAGTTCCCCAGATTGGTAGGAAGAGGGCAATGAAGGTTGAAAAGATGCTGATGGTGCGTCCCCAATATCCTCTTATCTGTGACGAAAGTGAAGTGGCTCATGCTAATACAATTTCAGAAGTGAAAGTTGCCAGGAATGGTGCGTGGAATGTAGGGGATTTGGTGGATTGGTGGATGGATGGTTGTTATTGGTCTGGAAGAGTGACTCAAATATTGGGTGACGACAAGGTTCAGGTAATAATTTTTCAGCTTTTACTCCTTTGCAACTATCGACTTAACTAAGTTGAGTCTGTGGTTGATTGGCTTATAAGCCATGTTGATGTGGTGTTTAACATTGATTTGAAGAGCCAATGATGTCTGGATAAAAAATGTCTCTGTCACCGGCCATTTGTCATCTTCCATTAATAAATAATATTTAAGGCTGTGTTTCTACTTAAAATACTGTCTTCCCACTGTAGTAAAAAGTGGGTGTTGTTTCTGCTAAATGGTATTTTTGTGATGTATGTGAGGAGAATGATTTGTGGGAAAATACTAAAAAAACTGCCTAAAATTCCTAAAATCCAAAAATACCATTGAGGAAACTCAGCCTTAGACAGATATAGCTTGTTTGTTTTTGTATCGCTAGATTGGTTACGTGGTTTTGATGATTCAATTGATCAGTTCTGAGTGAAGCGAAGTCACAAATTGTCTGGATTAGAAATTAATGTGCCGTACTTAAGCATGAGGGACGTGACGGCTCCCTCAACTAAGCAGCTAGCTGTTGGAGTTGAGTGTTACCAAAACTAGAACTAGGCAATTGTAACTTGGAATCATGGATGCATCACTAGGCTACTGAAGTGAAACTCGCTGGTTAGCAGGTGGTGTGTTAAATGGAACACTTCTTCTTCTTCTTCTTCTTCTTTTTTTTTTTTCAGCATGAAGGAGCACTTCGGATCCTGAATGTTTTGGAGATGGAGACGGTGGAATTTTTAGAGTTCCACTAATGGATTGAAGATAGTTTGGTATCTTTGAGAAATTGATGAGAACCCTGAAATTGGTGTGATAAGAAGGGTCATTAACAGGATATTTGCTTTTGTACCCAAAAAAACAAAAACAAAGAGTACGCAATGGGCTTTCCCAGGCCTGTGGGGGGTTACAGAGCTTTTTTGTTGTATATGATATGGTTTGGTAATTGGTATGATGAACAAATAACTTTATGTGATTGTGATGTTGAGATGGGGTTGGGGGTGTAGCGAAATAATTAGAAATTTAAGGGGTGCTGGAAGGTGTACAGGAATTCAGTTGGGTTTACTTGCCAAGTTGATTTTGTCAGTTGAGATCGTCCTTGACAATATGTACATCAGAGACAAATCCCTGGCCAGCTGCATTTTCTCGTTGGCTAATTCTAGGGGAGAGTTAGGCTTTGGATGACCAATATCTATAGTTGATTTCCCACTGCTTTTTTGTAATTAATATTAATATGCCTTCCCAGTATAATGACGTGTTATCCAAGTAACTTTGCAGTCTATTTTAACTTGCATTATTTTTGACTTTTTTTTTTTTTCATTTTCGAGATTGAGTTGCCACCGCTCCCTATTGGTGAGGGTTCCTCTTATGAAGCTTTGTGCAATGATTTGCGTCCGTCTTTAGATTGGTCTCCAGAACATGGTTGGAGTGTTCCTACTTCTCAGGTGCCCCTTGCTTCTCTCTGCCTACTTGTATCCATACTTTTTTTCTTGTTCTTGAACCTGTATTCATAAGTTATGTTGATATTGTTATTCTGTTGCTTGCTTTAAGGCCCCGATTGGATGCCGGATTAGTTTTGGTGGGATTAAATATTAAGGTGAGAGAAGATAGTAAGGAGTATTAGTTAGTAAGGGTGGGCCCACATTGATGTGATAGTTATGGAGGGGTAATAAATAGTACTTGGTTTGGATGAAAGTGGGAAAAAATAGTTTGGTTTGTTTTGATGTTTAGATGGGGGTATAAAGTTGGGTGGATGATATAAAAACAAGTAAATTGACCTATTTGCCCTTGTGCATTATTCTTTTTAGATTATACAATAAATTAATCAATTAAATACAAAACTAAATAAATAAATTATAAATGTGACAAATAAACCTATATAATTAAATATTGTAATTAAAAAATAAATTTTAAAAAAAATATTTTTTCCGAAATGAAGATTAATTTTTACTATTGTATGTTAATAAATAGGAGCTATATTTTTTGGAATACAACCTACAAATAGTTCTATTGGTTTTTTATTTATACTTAAATTTTTGTAAGTTTATTTTATAATACAAACACCATCTATAACTATTGGTTAGCTACCATTTTACGATTTTTTTAAAATGAATTACTTGATTCTACTTTCAATCCAATTTGGAGGTACTTTTAAATGAAAAAAATTAATGGCCTACATATAAAAAAAACACAACTTGTTGAATTCCCAAATAAATTCAAATTTTAAGCTACCAACACTTGCATTCATTCCAAAATTTGGCAATCATAATTACATTTATTTCCAATAAGTTCTACATATTCGGAAATTTGAACCAACTAAATTACAAAGTAAGTAATTTTATGACTGCAAACTGGATCCCAGATGCAACAATTGCACCAAATAAGAACCATTTCAAATTTTGAACGCACGTTTGGTTCGTACCGCCAAGTCTCTCATCATGATCAACATCTTCCATTGGGAGAAGCAGTGGCGGGTAATCTTGTTCATTTGGAACCTCAGGACATTCCCCACGAAGGCTTTGAAAATATGCTCGCCAAGCATGGTTGGCCTCCTCCCATGTCGCATGTTTCTCAAATAAAGCTCCGGAAAATCCATTCACTTGTTGGCTACAAGTTGGCCAAGTTGCATAAATTCCCGGTGTCCTCCCAGCAAATACAACGTAGTAGCTATTTTTCCCTCTCATCCCTACTAATAACAACCAACCGACAACTATTTTCATCAAATAAATGTAAATAAAATTAGGCTATGTATTACATAATTGGGCTCAGATACTTGGGTGTTTTTTTCACCTTCTCATAAGACACAAGCTTGAGGCTGCAAAACTAGTTGCCATGTGGCCATCTAATATTGCCGTGCCTTTAAGGCTTTCTTAATGTTTGACGTTGATCGTCATAGCTCCAAAAATACCCACAAAACTTAGATTCCCCTTCTTATGCTGCAGCTAATCATGGATAATGTCATTGAAGAACACAATTTCATGCAAAAAACAGAGTGCCAACAAAATATGCCCAGACAACATCAAAAACTACCCAGAAAACACAGTAACAGTGGGGGACATACACTGCCCAGAAAACAGAAACTGCCAACAAAACCTAGTATCAGTACCAACAGAAACTGCAGAGATAATGTAAACGAAATAAACACAAAGTGAATGACATAATTGGGCTCAGATACTTGGTGTTTTCCACCTTTTTGGCATAATGCAAAGGGGAAACAATGACTTGGTGTATAATGTGGCATACCGTGGGGGACTTTCAAACCCTGTGGGCTTCCAATGGCATCTCGAAGGATTCGAGAATTAGTGGCAGACCCTTCCCAACCAGACAATACATAAACAAATTGCAGATCTCGATTGCAAACACCTAAAACATTGGTTGTAAGTTCCCCTTCCTGGTCCTATATCGGGCCTTATCTGCTGCCGGGGGATACACTGCGACATAGGTCCCATCCAAAGCCCTGAGACAATTCTATGAATAATAGAGTTTAGTATTGGATATTTGGAAACAATTAACACATGTGTCAGTAAACAATTTAGCTTCATAAACCAAGTGTACCTGAAACCAATTCCACCTACTATCGTGGTAGTCAGCAGGTACAGGGTCAGGCCTTACAAGGAGCATCTTGTGAAGTTGTAACACAGCTGTGAGTACAACATTACAGTGTCTGCTGATTGTTTCACTCGATCTCCAAAATTCAAACTTAGTACGCCTCTCTGCTTTGTGTGGTGGGAGAGAATCCACAAGAAAATGCACACTCTCTCCTCAAGGGTTACGCTTCGTGAGTCCCCTAACCCAACACCTCGGACTAAACAACACAACCTCAAAAACGTATGCCTGTTTACTCTCAACTGTTCGTGACAATCTAAATCATTGCCTCTTACAAGTAGGGATGGTCATCTCGGCCGACCCGCCCCTATCCAACCCGTCCCCTACCCATTCGGGGAGGGGATTCGGGGATTTTTTCGGGGATCGGGTAGGGGATGGGGATTATTTTTTAAAAATTTCGGGGATCGGGTAGGGGATGGTATTGTTAGTCCCCTACCCCATCCCCTCCCCAATCCCCGCCCCTCCCCATTCCCCACACCTCCCTGACCCTCCCCGCATCCCCGTTCACTCATATATATTCATTTATTATATATATATGTGTGTGTGTGTGTGTGTGTGTGTGTGTGTGTAATATATATTTATATTATAAATACATAAAATATTCTTTTCCCAGATATTTATAACTTAGAGTTAGGGTTACTTTTTTTTTTCCAGGTAAATATTCTTTTTTTTTCTTCACACTTCACACGTTCACAATCACAGCCGCCCCACACTTCATCTCTCAACTCTCGTCTCTCACCCAAAACTCAGGTCATCTCATTGATCTCAACTCTTCGTTGTTCACGGCGCCAACAGCTCGAGCTTTTGTTCACGGTCCTTAATATCTCTCTCTCTCTCTCTCTACGTGTTTCTACTTCAATCTGAAATCTCCTCTCTCCGTTCTCTTTCCGGTGAATACATAAGCTTTTTCAGGTATGTATTGAAGCATTCTTAATCTACACTTACAGTTTACATATGTCTCTTTTCTGTTCTTCTATGCTATCATATTGCCTCGATCGAAAGTGTGGATCTAGAAGTTTCATTTTCGTTTTTCATGAGTTGATGTCTGTGAGGATTTTTCCCGTGCATGCTACGTTGACAGAGGTTGATGTCTGTGATTTTGTGGTTGAACCATAAAATTGGTTCATGACGTTTCCCCGCACGAAAATATTTACCTCTTTCATATATTTACATATGACAAGTGCATTTCATTTTGAATCCCCGAATACCCATGGGGATCCCCGTTCCCTGCATCGGGGCGGGGATGGAGGTTAAAATAAAATCCCCAGTTGGGATCGGGGAGGGGATGGGGATTGATATAGGTTCGGGGATCGGGGATGGAGGTAGTGGTATCCACCTCCTACCCTCCCCATGCCCATCCCTGCTTACAAGACTATTGATTCTATCTACTTGTCGTTGGTAAAGGTTTGGATTCGGAGCCAATTGCGGACGGGGCTCCACAATCGTGCTCACAACAAAGAAGTACAACCGAAACACACCCAACGCAGCTGTAATAAAGGCTTTTAAAGCCAAAAAAGCCTCTTCCTCTTCTATCCTCCTCAATTGTGTTCGATTTAATCTTGCCATCCTAAAAATGGTTTCGAAACATAAATTATTTATGCATATATATATATATATATATATATATATATATATATATGTGACGGATATATAACAATAGTTTTCTATAAAAAAACGAACACACATTTTTAGAGACATGGTAGGCATGTTCAAAAAACAAATGGGCTCAGAAACTCATCATTGCCCTCTAAACATTTGTCACATTTCGTAACATAGTTGGATTACATCATTTCTCAAACACCATGTCACTAACACAATTTTAATTACTACTCTTTCTTTACAGTGGAAACAGAAAAATGCAGTGATATACCAAACCCTAACACATTTTTTCAGTGATATACGTAAACCCAAATGCATTTGTGTTGTGATATACAGAAACCCTACTCTAATCATATCACCCAAAAACCATCAACAATAACCCAGAAAACCATAAAAAAAAACAATTTTGCATTGGTATACACAAACCCTAATTTAATCACTGAAAAAAGAACACATTAGATCAGTAACCATCAACATTAACCCAGAAAAACCAGAACAAACGTTTCATCATATACATACTTGTACAGAACCCAGAATTACTCAGTCATCAACAATAATTTCGAATAACCCAACCATCAAGAAGAAGAAGAAGAAGAAGAAGGAGAGGGAGAGAGAGAGAGAGAGAGAGAGAGAGAGAGAGAGAGAGAGAGAGAGAGAGAGAGAGAGAGAGAGAGAGAGAGATTAGATTTATAAAAGATATACCGAGCCGGGAGTATGACTGAGATTCATGGTGGAGGAAGGATAATCGAACGTCGTTGCCGGAGTTTCACGGTCACCAACAGGAATCGCGATCGATCGCCTACAATCGCCACACCAGTCGCAACAATTTTTTAGGGTTTGCGAATGGAGAAAATGGGGGTTCGGGTTGGATAAACGAAGGAACACAAGGGGTATAATGGGGGGTATTTGGGTAAATTGGCTGGGGGTATTAGGCAGGATAATTTTATAAAAAGGGGAGTGTTATTAAATTATACCGGGTAAAGGGGTTTGAGGGGTATTATTTCATGGGGGGTATTAAGTTATCCGGGTACAAATTTTGTTCCCAAACCAAGTATTATTTAGTGGGACCGGGATAAGGGGAGGGGGTATAACTTAATACCCCCCTCTAATGCTGCAGCCAATCGGGGCCTAATGCATATCTGGTGCTCCACAAGTATCTCACATTAGGCAGCCTAAACGTTTTAGTCATGAAATCAGAAATTGGTTCAACGAGGGAACAACTCTTCCTGAGACCAGCTACGAAGATTTTACTATCCAAACATCAAATTGGACTAGAAATATCTAATGCTTTGCTCTTTTCTCCTCGCACAAGACCTATCTTCAAAATTTTTAACTCCTTCGTCTGTCAGTTATTTTCATCTTTATTGATTTTTTAAATCAATATTAATTTTTAACTTTTTGGATAAATATAGTGTACCTCTATTTAAAAAGCCAAAAAAAGAAGAAGTTAAAATGTTAAACAAATAGACTAAAAATGAACAAATACGCAACCCTATACAACTTTTTAGCTAGAAAACTTTACTCGAAACTGACAACTAAATAAGGTGTAAGCCATCGAAAGTTTTCTTCATGCAGTCTCTGCCAGTATTCCGCATTACGCCCAAAGATTTAAGCGACAAGCCTTCTTTTACTTCTCCTATCTTCTTTTACTTCTCCTATCTTCTTTTACTTCTCCTATCAACACTACACCAAGAACATATGAGCTCCTACGAATGGAAAACTCCTGAAAAGCAAATTTTAAGGAAGACATTTTCACAAGTTCACATTTCTTGCATTCATGTATGTCAATGAAAGACTCTTCATCTGTTACACGATTAAAGCACTTAAAACTTTCACTAGACAGGTGGCCTGATCTAGAAGGATGAAGGTGAAATTGAGAAGAGTTATCATATAAACAAAAGAAGACAAGTAGTTGAAGTAGATCGGAAGGAGTTGCTAATTACCAACTCCAAAAATAGTATATGCGCGAGGGCATCCTCTACACTCGTTGTCAATTTAACTAGGGTCGGAAACTTCAACAATGTATTGAGTTAGGCTTTCGAAGGCTTCTGAACCAAACTCTTTTGATTGATTGCACATTTGTTTGTGCCTCAAAGCTTGTTTCGCTTGTTATGTTACTAGAAGTCCCGAAAGCTTAAGTTGTTAGGAAATGGGCCCAACAATGAATATCAAGCTATTCAACATCCTCCCTCACGTGCAACCCCATCTTGAACATAGATATGAAAATTTTTATAGATAGAGTGAAACAGAATATGAGAGAGAGAGAGAGAGAGAGAGAGAGAGAGAGAAGCATAATGCAAACCGGGAACAAATACAAACAGAGAGACTTGAACCCAAGACCTCTCACAACCAAGAGCTCTGATACCATGTTAAGTTACCAATCCTAGAAGCTTAATGAGAAAACAAAAACAGAAAGTGAAAGTTGAGATTTTCAACTTCCCCTAATTTCATAAATAGTGGAAATAAGAAGTAGAATTTGAAAGTGAAAGTGACACACAAACAATATTTTTGTTTTTAAATTGTGAAAATTCTGAAAACAGAAACAGAAAACAGAAAACGAAAGTGACACCAAACAAGGCCCAAATATGTAGGTTAGATGCTCTTTCAACATTTGTAGTCTTCGAAATCAATCTTAAATCATAATGATTTTGTCCTGTTATTATTGATCTTCTTGCATTTGAATGTACAGGAAGGAGAACAAAGCTATCAGCCTTGTGCTCGATTGATTATGCCATTGGATCAAGGTAAAGAAAACATCAGGCTTATTCGAGGATTACATTTTGAGGACATTTTCGTATTTTATTGTTGGTTAAGGGGAATTCTTGTTATTTCTGGAATGATTGTGTTTGTTAAAAGCATCCAACTCAAAACCTATTGGGAGTGAGTGGAGAGGTAATTATTAGTCAATGTCGGATAAGCTTTAACAATCCAATACATGTGCAATCCTGACTTGCCTGATGAGGGGTAAATGAATGATCCATAACATAAGGATCACAAGGAAACAAGGTGCGGTCAAGGCACAAACAACAGGGCAATTAGTCAAGAGAGTCTTGTCCTCCAAAAGCTTAGTTTTGATACTATGTTAAAACATCTAACTCAAAACCAATTGGCAATGAGTGGACATGCCCTCCTATCTCATAATTAAACCTTTCTTATTACTTATCTCATAATTAAACCTTTCTTATTACTTATCTTAGCACATCATAGTTCAATCCTAGGATCGTTTCTGTTAATAATTTCAAAATTAGTCTTTTGTTTTATGGAGGCTTATTACTAAGAACTATGATGTGCTGCGACTGTGAGGTTTACAGTTTAAGTTATACTTAGAACATCTCCAACCAAGGATGTCAACAAATCAGAATTGGCATTAGAACGAACTCCAATTAAGATGTCAAATGCTTAGGTGTTATTCGACATCTCCTCTATCATGTCAAATGTGACATGTCAAATCTTCATTTTATAACTTTACTCTCTATAACTTGAAATTTAAGTGAAAACATACCTCAATAAGAATGTCGGAATGGGGAATTTAAAGATGTCAATTTCTTTTTGATAGGCTTTAAAGATGTCAAATTTAACATGTCAATTTGCCATTTTTGAAGCCAAGTCTGGAGATCCTCTTATTGCGCTCCGTGACACCATACAGATTGCAGCATTTTTAATTTCGTCACACTTGAACCTATTCTGCTATCCATCTTTTGATGAAAAATTTATAAGCTGTGGATTTATAACATTTTACTTTTAACCGTTTTGTTCGTCTTCTTCAGTTGCTTAGACTTTTAAGTATTGTTGCACCAGGGCTTCCCATTGGTACAGTGGATGTTAGAATCCAAAATGTTGGGGCAGCTGGATTGATGCTTGATGATTCCTTTCTCTCTCCAATATCAACAAATACATTGCCACCTGTGGATAAATCAAAACAACCTAAAGCGAAGGAGCCCACTAGACAACCTTTGAGCATTATTGCTATTCCCACGGAAGAAGTGCACCGGCCACAACCTAGGGCAGACTTGGATAGGAGGGATAGTGCTACTGGGAAAACAGGTTTGTCCCAAAGAATTGAAAATGTTGAAGAAGCACGGAATTCTTCTGGAGAAGACCAGTACTATTCCAATGGTTCTGCAGCTTCTGCTAAGAAGATCAGAACCGGTGGAAATATTTCTTTAAATTCCATGAGATCTGACACAATAGAAGCCCCTATTATTGATTTGGAGGAACTTGTTAACAAAGTTAAGTGGCTCAAGGGCATCTTAGAATCTGGAGTTCCTTTTCCAAATGCTAGGAGGCCTCCATGGAAATTTGTGGAGCACCATGGATCATCCGCGCCAGAGTGAGTATCCAGTAAGTGCAAGATTTCTTTTGCTTTTTTGATGTGATTACTGATTAGGATAAGTAATGATATCCACGTGCATAAATATTGATCCAACATAGCTTCTAATAGCTTCTTATTAGCTAGTTGTTAGTAAGTGTATAATCAAAGTGCAGAATAAGAAAACTTATTTGGTTCACCATTCTGTGTTTTTATTTTTTGGTGTTTATGTAGATTAAACAAATGAGTACCAGCATCTTAGCCAAACCATCTTGGCCTTATTCGTTTCCCTGTTTAGTTTTAGTTTTAGTTTTGATGACATCATCATTTCCCTCATTTCTCTCTCTATCTCTCTCCACTCATTACACCTATTGACATCATCAAAACTAAACTAAACTATTTAACCAAACACAACCCTTATTGTTCAATTGCTTAAATATAAGCAAGTAAGCTGGCGAACGAAACAAATGCAACAATGAATGCAATTCTTAAACTGTGTAGGTTGTTAAAAGACAGGTTGTGACTTGGCTTGATGGCATGTGCAATCCGCTTCTAGCCTTGTGTTGGTTTGGGTCATGAGAATTCACCTTGCCCAGGGAACAAAAGGGGTCATACCTTCAACAGAGAGTACTAGTACCTTTTGGGTGAGAAACAAGACTGAGTTGCAGCAGAATTGCAGACGTGACCCAATCCAGGCTACAAATGTACTACCTCTCTCGGCCCTTTTAGCAGTAGCCTTGGGTACAACCATGGTGTTTAGCAAATTTGGAGGTTATACTGTTGCATTTAGCTTGTAGCATTATGTATGAGAGCGGATGCTCGTTTGCTCAATTACCAGATCCGTTGTACCAATGAACTTCCTTTTTGCTATTTCTTCTGTACTGTGAGCTATTTCTTGCTTTAGCTATTGCCAGCTCTTGCATGGTTGTAGTATACCACTTCTATAGTTTTCATGATAAATGTACCTGATCTCTTCTACCTTGGTATTATTTTGATGCTTTCTCATGCTCACCCACATTTGATTAGTTCCTGCCATCTTCTAATTGTTGAGGAAGGGAGAAATGAATGCTCTTTCATTGCTAAGCAGATACTGCCGAGTTTCTTGCCTCACGTCTAGGATATGTTTTACGGAGTTCTTTCTCTGGTAGACCCATATGTGCTTCCCTCCCAACTGTCTGAGATACTTGGAAATCGATACTGCATATCGAATGAATTACCTTGCATAAAAAGACCTTTCACTCTGTTCTTTGCGGAAATTCCGATATTGGGAGACTATTTCTTAATCATTTAGATTGTATCCAGGGATGATTGTGTGCACTTCATCTGGGCCATGCTATCTTGTTTTCATATTCGACAACATACTGTTTTGCTTGATAGAAATCCTGCTTTTTCTGGATCAATTGAGGCTGTTATTCGTAAATAATCCTCATTTCGGTGTTGTTCTCCTTGGTGATTTTGTTGTGGAGCATGACTTCATGGTTAAACCGAAAAGGAAAGACATCTGGTTTCTACATAGATATCTAAAAAAGCTCGTAGTTTTTTTTTTTGAACTAAAAAAAGGATGGGAGGGGGTAACCAGCATAGCAACCCCCTTGGGCGTGACCATAGGGGCTCTTGACTCTCTAGTGGAATGTCCGGTTTAAGCTATAACTATTGTCTGCGAGTACAAACCACATCTTTTGTATTTAATTTTCCAAATTCTAGAACTATTGCAGTTGTTGGAAGACTGGTGAGAGTTACTGGTTATTGCAGTTACCTTTCTCTTGACAATAGTGCTATACAGTTTATAGGAGTCATTTGTGACGTCTGATCTAAGTCAGACTGACAATGAATTTAACTTGATCTCTCAATAGCATCAGTTGCTGGTCCACTCTGAATAGTACTCGATCAAACGAATCAAGATCTTTTCATGGAAGGTTTTTGATGTATTTCTTCATGTGAAGTAAAACATGATTCATTACGATCTCATTTAACGATTCAATTTGTTCATTTTATATGCCTCGATTTTTGCTTTTTGGTCATGCAAAGTAAATCATGTTGGTCGGTTACCAAATGGTTTGACACAATGACTTGAATAGCTATGATTCAATCAAGCCTTGTCTTGCCTCAAGTGTAGGCGATTTTTTTTTTATCTCAAGCAATGATTGGGAATTTTGAAGTTTCATTAAAATTATGGGGAAAGTCCATTTTACTCCCTTGAGGTTTATGGTTTGTGTTGATTTTCTCCCTAACTTTTGCACCTTACCACATAAGCCAGTGTAATTTGTGGATTAATATGTACCGTTTATTGTTTGGAAGTGCACACGCCAGTATTGAGATTGGGTTGACTGTATTGAGATTGACTTTGTTTGGGCCAAAAATGACCTTTCAAGTTTTTTGTTTTTGATCGGCGAAAGTTATCATTGGTAAGTTAGTTAGATTACAAAAATGTTACTTTTATTTTCGTCTTCCTCATGAATGTGTTGCTAATCCACTTTGACCATATCTGCTCTGCCACAACCTGCTGCATCTTTAATTTCCTTCTCTCTGGCCCAATAATTGAGATCGGGGAATCCTATGGTGCAAAGTTGCACTGCAACCTTGTATTGCTGCATAATCAATAGCTCAGGGTTTCATCTTGGTAATGGGCGGTTTGGATCATGTGAGTGTTGAGATGGAATCAGAACTATTGATTGCGCGATCAATGACTCGGATGTCGCACTACGACCTATTAGAATGGATTTAATTTTTCTTCCATCTCTCTTTCTCAGTAAAAAAGTTGGACAAAATTGCTGATTGGGATATGTGATTCTAAGGAAATTGTAGTGCTCTACTGCATTCCAATTCATCATTTTTTGTTCAAATATTTCTTCATTTGTAGCCAAGATACGAGTTTTTTTTTATTTGTCGGTAGACGGTTTCTGAAGGTCGAGACACAATGTTGTCGGTTGTAGCTGCAATGGTGCTGTGCAGGAAAAAGTATTCAATGCTCTTGGGGCATCGCCCCGTGGTGGTGTGTAGGAAAAAGTATTCAATGATCCTTGTGTGGTGTGGGTCCTAAGGACCATGCGGCAATATAGAGCACGCTAAATAATATGTCGTCATGCAAGCTATTAAAGAAGAGGATGAAAAAGAGAAACATGGGATGGGTATTAAGGTAATTTTTTCTAGTAAGTTAAAAGGTTAGGGTTAATTTTCAGTACTATATTTTTGGTATTAAGTTGTAATTAAAAGTGGGTGTAGTTTTCGCTAAAATTACTATGCATGCGATTTTTTGTGATGTATTTGAGGGAAACAACTTGTGTTGGAATGCTATATTGCAGTGGAAACTTAGCCTTAATGATGTGTTTTGGTCCATTATTAAAAGGGTGGTAATCTGCATATGCCTTAAATCTTAATAGATTTGTCTCGACGATAAGAACCAGAATTGGTTAAAATTACGACTTTTACCCAAATATTTTGGAAAAAATCCAAGAAAAGATGGATTTTACAACCAAAAAATTCATAAGCCAATGGCACGAGCTCCGTTTTTTTTTTCTTTTTTTGATAGAGTTGGGTTGGGCGGGTGATTAAGTTGTATGGTGACGGGTTAATTGTGATTTAAATCTTCTCAACCTGTCATGAACTCGAAAGCTTCCTCTAATGTGTTGAAAAACATCACGCTTATTGCCGTTATACTTTGAAAATCTGATCTGATTTTGATATTAATCCTACTTGCTGTCCTGTCTAACATCAATATATATGATCTACCTCTTATTTAAACAGAGGGGACTATGGGTACAGAAGATTTTTGCACCGAAAATGTACAATGGCCTTTGGGTCCACACGAATAATCCGAATCGTTAAATAATTTTGCCTAGGACCTTACAAAAAATCAGTTCAATTGGATATGTGTAACTAATCGATCCAAAACTCCAAGTTTTCACTTTTGGGTTGACTGCGGGTGAAAAATATCAAACTCGCCGAGTATGAGTTGGTTGAGAATTTGACTAGTCCATCGATGATCAACCACTCCATCGATGATCAACCCTTAACCTAAGGGATCATTTATGAAACACAGAAATCGTGACAACCCTGACCTAGACGTCGACATTCCTAACACGACTCGAACCTACGATCTCGACCTGCTCGACAATTTTGCTCTAAATGGTCCCCGGTGACTATTATTGGACCATAATAGCCATGCGGGTAACAGGTTGTGGCCCAAACAAATAAATTAGAAAATGACTTCTGGGCAACTGCAAGACTTTGGTTGAAAACGAGGGCAAAAGGGGAACCAAATCCCCTATTCCAAATTTCCCTTGGTCCTCTGCTGCAGGGGGGGTTTGAGCCGTTAGATCGCACTCAAATTTTTAAGACACAAAAACAAAATTCATCATCTAATGGCTCAAACCCCCCAGCAACAGAAGAACAGAGGGGTTTTGGAACAGAGGATCTGAAAACGAGCAATAGGATAGCCGGTGCAATTACACCTGCCTATATTGGTAGGTTAGATTTCTGACCTAGTTATTGTTACGTTACTCCCTTCAAATAAATGTGATGTTGTCACTTGTACGAAAGAAAATCCAAGTGAGATTTTTTTTTTCTTCTTTATAAAATATTCTCCGTTGATACGCCATGCTATTTTTTAATTGGTTATATCTTGTCTAGCTAGTAGTTCGAGTAATTATTTAATGTTTTTGGAGCACTATCACGTGATATTCCAATATTCTCCTCCGCCAAATTCATTCTTCTAAGGTTCATACACTTAGGACTGCGCCTAGCCCACATGTATGGTGGAGGAGAGTGTTAGGACACCATGTTACGGTAACCTAGACTACCACTACTAATATTTTTGTAGTTCTAAATTGTCTATATCCTTTTGCCCCAATAGGCAAAGGCCAGATATAGTTTTTCTCAGTTCAAAAAAAAAAGAAAAAAAGATATGGTTTTACCCTCGTTCTTCCTTGGTTAAAATGTAGTTTTACTCTTTTCCCCAGCTGAAAAGGATGGAGGAGGGGCATCTACGCGTAGGAGTCCCACTTTGAGCGCAATGGTGGAACCAGGAATCATCAAATTCATATAATATTTTTCTATAAGAGCTAACTCATATGAATTTTTTTAAGACTAAAATATTTTACATATGAATTTTTACTGTTTTTTTCCCCTTTCAATTGGGCTAAAGCCCACCCCACTATACAAGTAGATCCGCCCTTGTTTGAGCGTGATCATAGACATTTCAGACTCTGGAGTGGGCCTACTACAAACTTGAAAACAATCACTTGAATACCACTCTTCTTGTATTTTTTTGAAGCAAAAACACTAATTATACTCTTACAAGTGATTTTCTATAAATTGATGGGCTATCTCGCATAAATTAAATTTCACGAACCAATATTTAATATTTAATGAATACTAGACAACTTTTTGAGGGCTCAACTTTTTAATAATTTTATGGAGATCAAGGGGAAAGAATTTACTCGTTTTTTTTTAAATTTTATTTTAAAGTCTGGCACTGAAATTTGCCAAACAAATTTCCTGGTTTACACACAAAACATATAAAGTGAAATAGTGACAGACCGTCCAAATTACATTAAATTATAAATTGTCCATACATACCCTATTCAGGAAAAAATTTCAGTGCCTAGCGGGCACAACCACGTGGTGTAAAGCTGGCTTCTCGGTCATGTAAAAGTATTTTAGACGGCCTAGATTTCTCTCTTCTCTTTATCTCTAAAATCTGGACAGTCCAAAACACTTTTGGAATAGCTAAGATGTGCACTCGAGTACCATGTAGACAGTGCCCGCTCGACACTGAAAAATTTCTCCCTTATTCTTTAATTTGGTGAATCAAGGCATATGTTTTTAGTTAAATATTTAGGCCTATCGGAGAGGTCCTAATGATGTGGATCTCATATGTTGGATACATTTTCTGGTACCTAATTTTGTCGACAAGTGGGACCCATAAGTATTATTCAAACTGCAGATTTACATCTACCGTTATATATATGCAAATGTTTGGGTACAAAAAACTTTTCTTGGACATTTTCGGAGACATTTTTCTGCACTCTACTACTCTTATTATTATTATTATTATTATTATTATTTATTCAATATCCTATGCAAATTTGTTTGAGCCCCACAAGCCTCCAAACTTCATTCCCAATTTTCTATAATTTTTAATTTTTTAAAATGTCTCAAATTCTTTTTCCTCTCTTACTCTTCTATTGGTCCCATGACTCTCACTCCATCTCTTAACTTCCCTATTTTCTCTCCCCACTTCCTTATATATTTCCTCTTTATTTTTTTCTACTTTCACAATCCTAACAATTGATTGGAACTGCTATGAGTTTATTATGAGATTTTGTTCTTTTTAACTAGCATTGCGCCAGTTGATGCACAGAACAACATGAATTTTCTTTTATATTAATGTACTTTTCGTTTCCCGTGTATAGAACGGGTAGACCACTAGTATATTATATGTTGGTAAATTAACTTGTTCTGGTAGGTTTCCGAATATTCCCTAAAGTTAGTCCAACAAGAAAATATGCGTACGTTAGATATAAATGTCAACCCCAAAATTAAAAAAATCAGAGAGGATAAAATAAAAATTACAAAAGAAGGCAACAAAAAGCCAAAAATTCTGCCAAACATATTCCTTGCAAAGAAGAATAGGTTCTTTTTGGCTTGATTAAAATGTCCTATTCACCATAATCCAAACCCGAGAGGCCCCTCTATGAGAGGGTTTTTTCAATTTTGGCATGCCAATTTGCCAATTTGGGGCGAATTTGCCCAAACCCGAGAGGCCCCCTCTATGAGAGGGTTTTTCAATTTTGGCATGCCAATTTGGGGCGAATTTGCCCTTTGATTTTGTATCAGGCCTGTTGGTGTTGTTGTGATTTAACTATAATCCTCTGTTCTTTTTCGTCTTTTGAGTGATTTTATTTTTACCCCCGAGAGGCCCCTCTATGAGAGTTTTTTTTTTCCTTTCAATTTTGGCATACCAATTTACCAATTTGGGACGAATTTGCCCTTTGATTTTGTATCAGGCCTGTTGGTGTTGTTGTGATTTACCTGTAATCCTCTGTCCTTTTTCGTATTTTGAGTGATTTTGATTAAAATACCATGTTGCCTTCCCAGATAGTACCTTTATGTCCCCTTGGGTCCTTTTTTCATGTGTTGCCTTGTTTTTGTTCAGGGGCCTTTTTGGTAATCCCATACTCTGTTGTCTTTGCCATGCACGACATACAGATGTTGAGATGTTTTGAGAGGGTTCGTTGCATTGTTTGAAAAAGCAACAACACATAATGCCAAATATGTATCCTACAACCTCACGTTTCTTTTTGGCTAGATATTTATCTTTGCAAATGAAAGATTTTTATTTTTTGTGTTCCAAAAAAGAAAAAAGGAAAAAACCTGGTCAGCCCAACAGCCCAACAAAACTATGAATATGACTATTCCTCACACAAAACTAATTTTGAGTTCCTGACTGTGCATGAATATTTCATTTCCAACACTTGTGCTATAAAATTTCTTCAAAAAAGTACTTGGTTTAGTACACATAAAAGAAATCCCTTGTGTGCATTACATTTTAATTAATCACCTTTAAATACATAACCAACAAAAATTCCTTCCACACAAACTTGCTAATCTTTGATTTTTTACTTATCTATTGACCAATTTCGTCTCCCCATCTGACATTTTAGCTAGGAATTGCTCCTAATACAAACAAATGATTCTTCTCTTTCTCAAAAGCTAAGAAGCATTTGAGACTTCCTAGCAGTTGCGAAACATTTTAGTTCACCTTGTTGCATTCTCTTATTCGGCTTGGAATATTTCTCTCCTTATTTAGCTTTCATTTAATTACCTAAGCAATACCTTCCATTTTATAAGCTTAAAACAAATCGTTTTCCAAAGCTCTAACTCAAACCTTTAAGAAAACAGTGCACGGGCATAAAACTCGTGCAACACACGAGGCCCTGTACCTAGTACTAATATATAAACTCCATACGTATATAATTTTTTCTTACGATACAGGAGATTTTTTTTTTAACAGACAATATAAATGATAATCTACTTTCAAAAATGTTTGTGGCTATTACTTCTCCGAGTTGCAGGTTCAACTTTTAAATAGTTTTAATACAACAAAACAAAACAACAAAAACAGAACCCATCGAGTCCCCGATCGATCATTGGAGGTATGGCAGGGATGATTGGAAACAAATTTTACCTTTGACAATATACATGAAGAGGCTGCTCTCAGAATACCATTGAAATAGTGACCCCCTGTAAACCTCCAAGAATCGAAGAGCTATGAGACGTTTTGCTACAAAACTATGCCCCCAAATCAAAGTAAAAGGGCATTAGAGAGGACATGCTTAGAGACTCAAATCAATTTCAATTCTGTGCTCACAACTATGCTTCCTTCATTCATAATCACAACGGAAAATTTGTGAGACTACTGAAGGCTTGCCGATCATTAATTTTCGTCGACGTGCACATAAGCTACTCTGGACACCCGGATGTAAATATAATTTTTTGTTCCCCTATATATAGGGATGACAATCGTGACCGAACTGATGGGTACCCGAACTGAAACTGCTATTTTTACCCGAACCATAACTGAAATATTCCCCGTGGGTGTGGGTATGGTATGGGATATGGCCGAACCGAATGGGTATGGTTCGGGTATGGTTTGAGGTCACAACCGAACCGTGACCCGAACCGAACCGAACCGAATACGTAATTACATATTTACCCCTCAAATATATAGTAATTGAGTTACTACCCCTAGGTATATATATACTCTTTACACTGGAAAAATCCCTAACACTTCATTCTTTCCACCCACCACAGATCGACTTAGGGTTAGGGAGAAAAAGAGAGGCGATTGCGGTCTACTCTTATTTTATATATACATATTACATAAACCCCTAGGTATATTTTAAAATTACACTTTACCTCTCGTATATATATGTAAGATATTCACAGGTTAGGTTTTGGTCTCACATTCTGTACATTTTGAGACTCTCTTGAATGATATTTTATATATTATAGTCTTGAGTCTCTTGACTGATATTTGTAGTCTCCTTTTGTTATTTTTTTCATGTTTTTTCAATTTTTTTGAGATAATAAAATATCCTAAACTCAATTTATTCATGTTTTAGTATGGTTTGGGGTGAGGCGGGGCAGGATGGGTACAATTTGGTTACCCAAATGGCTACCTATTTTTTCCTTCACAAAATCGGTTACCCGAAATTACCCGTACCCCGAATGGTTAGGTTATGGTTCATCCTCTCCATTTTCCGAACCGAACCCGAACCGAACCGAAACCCTTTGGGTTTGGGTGCGGATCGGCCAAAACCCGAACCGATCCGCCCCATTGCCATCCCTACCTATATATGTATAGACCCAAGCGCAAGCTATTGGAAAGACATATACACGAAAGTGTAGAGAAAGGAGACAACCAATGGATAACACTCTCCCTCTACACCTCTACCATGTCCACAAATCATCTTCCATCAGAAACAGATCACACACTCTCCTCCATTCCTTAGCTGTTATGGCTCTGATTTACTACAGACTGGATTTTTTCTTCCAACCCACCAAAACTAGAAACATTTCAATGACCTTTTCATGGTTTTTAATCTTCACTTGTGAACTCATACTGTCTTTCATCTGGTTACTGGGCCAAGCTTATCGGTTCCGGCCCGTTTCCCGGACCACCTTCCCGGAAAGGTTGCCGGGAGATGTAGAGCTCCCGGCCGTTGATGTTCTCATTTGCACGGCGGATCCGACTAAAGAGCCTACTTTGGAGGTGAGGATGTTAAAATGTTTTATGAAATTGCAATATATATGTTTTGGTATTCTTAGA
Source organism: Vaccinium macrocarpon (assembly GCA_022606695.1). Taxonomy (NCBI): domain Eukaryota; kingdom Viridiplantae; phylum Streptophyta; class Magnoliopsida; order Ericales; family Ericaceae; genus Vaccinium; species Vaccinium macrocarpon. The sequence continues at coordinate 3,705,628 of CM040173.1, forward strand.
AACCCAGAGAGTGTCTGGGAGTCTCATTTTTGGATTAGTCGTGGTGTGTTTTTCAAATATGGGGGTTTGAGAGCCACTTACAATATTCATTCTGTCAAAATATATTTTACAAAATAAATTGGATTATATATATATTTTTGCACAGAAAATTCTTTAGTAAGATTAATTGTGCACATATTATTCAAACACTTTTTAAATTCTGATTATAGTCCGGGTGATCTAGAATCCAAAATAAAAAAATAATTGACCCCCAAACCTCTATTTCCACTATAGAAGAATAAGCTAAAAAGATGATTATTTCTATTTTTGAATAATGTTCAGCAACACTATTTTGAACATAGTAGCCAGATACTCTTGGTTGAGTTCATTAAACTAACAGAAACTCCTGTCATGCACCAAGTATACGCAGAAATACAAAACTGTGTAAAGAAAAGGAAATAAACTTTATGTTGTTACCCATGCAGTAATTCCACAATAAAAGATATCAATATTTTCTTTTTTGTCATTCAAGAGCTCTACTAAATAAGCTAGCCACCACTCACTAATATGTTCTTGAATGACAAGAATGTTGAAATATGATATAATTAGCATTTTTTGATCGAAAACATAAAATACTCATTTTGTCCTATCATTTTAATCAATCACGGAAAATTGTGAAATTTTTCATATAAAAATATAAAGCACCTTCGTACCTAAATTTTATATTTTTTTGCACTAATTTAAAGAAATAATTGAGATCATTGAATTTGCATAAAAAAAATATAAATATCATACATAAAAGTGCTTTATATGTGATCTAAAATATAGCTTTTTTAATAGATTAATATTAGGAGCCGAAATGAGTATTAGTGGTACATCAAAATCAACTTGTACTAGAACACGACTCCAAAACAACAACAACAATAACAGAACATTGAGAAAAAGCAACATCATGGCTACAATTAAAAATATACATTCATATAAACATCTATATTATGACTAATTTCCAATTTTAAATAACTTTGTTATATGATTCAACAGGTGATGAACACAGTTATATCAGCAATGGCACTGGACTATCCACCCGATAAGCTCCACGTGTACCTATCAGATGATGGGGGCTGTTCTGTGACTTTGGAAGCCATGAAGGAGGCTTGGAGATTTGCAAAGGGATATTGGGTGCCCTTTTGTAGGGCATATGGTGTTAAAACAGGATGCCCAGAGGCTTATTTTTTTGGAGCAGAGGGTAACAATATCGAGAGTTCTACTTGGGGGATTACTGAGTTCATGGCTGAGAGGGAGAAAGTTAAGGTTTGGTTTTGGTTCTTTGTGATGCAGGGAAGCGTATAAAAAGGATGAACAAGAACGATCACGAACCAGAATTAGAGAAACTCTCTCTAAAACTCGAAATTTTATTAAGCAAATCAACTAACCAGCCCGAAGGCTTACAAGATCAATATATAGAGGCTACGAAAACCCTAGGAATAAATAGGAAAATGCAACAATTGCCGACTCAACATAAAATAAGGAAAATTACCAAAATTACCAAAAACGGAAATATTTGAGTTAGGCTCAAATACAGAAACTAGAATAAAAAAGATAGCTACGGCCAAAAACTTAGGTCAAAACGGAGTTGGATTGACCAAGTAATTAGCAGATTGATTATTTCCTAAAACGGCAAATTTGATGTTTCGGAGGCCTTAACGAAGGAATTAGGCCAAAAACCACCAATGCCCATGGGTCTATAGGCCGATGGGCCTTGATCGTTGGACCATTTCGCTTCAACCATAAGATTTGCGGATCAATCCGCCACTAGCCGTTTTTCCCACTTTTTTATTGAGCTGTTTCAAGTATCGGCACGCGACCCAATCTGCATCACTTTGTTTCGCTATAAATAGCTTTGCGTATAGAGGGATTATGCTAAACAAAAAGTTAAACTTTTAAAGGGGGTATATTAAAAGATCATGTTTCTGAACAGGTCAAAATATCGGATTTTATCATAAATACGAGACTATAGGTAACCAAAAAAAAAAAAAAAAAACTCCTAAAAAGTTGCAGGGTGTTTTAGCTCTGCAATCTGCATGCAACCCTTCCGTCTGCCACGGGCAAATGTTATTCTCTTTTAGTGTTTTTTCAACCCTTTTGCATGGAGCTCTGCTATCTGGAATGACAAAACCCGAATCGAGAAACAAAAACGAAAAAAGATATACACAACAATCACGAAGAAGACAATAATAGATGAACTTTGAAGATAGAAATTCACAGGATCACATATGTGATTTGATGAACTTGTTCTGCCATTGCTTTTAGTAAATGCATGGTGATTTGCATTCTTCATTGGATGAGATTTGGCTTGTAAAAGAAGGGATCCTGTAATAATAGAGTTGAATATGAGTGCAGGAAAAATACGAGAACTTCAAGGGTCGTGTGATGAGGATTAGCCAAAATCCAATGGTCAGTCGGGATCACTCTCCTGTTATTGAGGTAATGTTTTATGAGCAATGCTATCGACACTGGAGTATTTCAGAACATGAATTTAAACACAACTGCGTTCGAAACCGTTAGATGCACCAAACAACTCATAGACTAGTTGTGTTGGGAGTTATTATTTTTTTGATAATGAAGGAACTACCCCGGATAAATCGAACGGCTCCCTTATTACTAATAGCTTTCAATAGAATCACAAAAATTACAAAAAATAAACATATGAAACATTTTCTTAGAATAAAAAAAATTACAAAAAATAAACATATGAAACATTTTCTGTATAAATTGAATATTACCTGTTTTTATCTTTGAAGCACCAAAAAAACTAAATATATAGTAATAAATTTGAGTGACTTGTATTTAACATTTCCTAAGATACCAATAAGTGCTTGACCTTCGAGTCGCATTTTCGAATCTCATGGATGCCTTCTATTCTAAACCTTGGGGTTATTGGGAGTTATGTCCAATTATTATGTTCAAAGCTCCGAAATTATTTCGGTGCACAAACTGGTTTGAACATCGGATTACGTTCCCTTAAGATACCTAGTAGCCAAAAGATTTAGAGAACTCTTCTACGTGCACAGATGGATATGCGCAGACCGTGCACAGATGGGTCTCGGTGGCTCACTTTTGGGTCCTATACTAACGATCCGAGCCATTCAATCATATTGGAATAATTTTCTAGGGGACCCCGCGAGAAATCAGCTACATCGGATGTTTGTAATTGATTGATCCAAAAATCTCCCGTTTCATTCAAAATGGCTCGAATCATTCGTAATTTCTTGTACTCCCTCCATTCCCAATTTCTTGTTTAATTTCACTATTCACGAAAAAATTGTTTATATTTTCAAACCTACAATTTTATATGTATGAAAATTGGATCTTATTTAATAATTCTCAATAAATTCTATTGAACAAAGTTTTCAAAATTGTAAAGAACATTATAGATTGAAAGATAATGCACATATAAAAGGACAAAATTCGGGACGGAGAGAGTAAAAAATATAATTGGCAAAAAGTTAAACTCATCGAATCCCAAGGATATGCCTCCTCAAAGTTTGAAGTTCAAAACATCTCAGTTTAATTAAACTTCCTTGAGTGGGCGGTGGGACTGGGGGTTCATGATTAGTAAAAAAGAAACAGTTAAATTGATCTAAGGAGTAGTAGAGATGCGATGCAATAAGGACTAAATTCCTGCCTTTCTCTTCCAAAAGTATAATATTATATACATCAAACCATTTAACTGTAAAAGCAATTTTGGCCATTTTACAGGTAATTAATGATGCATCCATTGATGAAGGAAGTGAAGAAGGGAAAGCAGAAGAGATGCCTCTCCTGGCTTATGTCTCTCGCGAAAAAAGGCCTTCTCTTCCCCATCATTTCAAGGCTGGAGCCCTTAACGTCCTTGTACACCTCTCTCTCTCTCTCTCTCTCTCTCTCTCTCTCTCTCTCTATATATATATATATATATATATATATATATATATATATACATATATATATATATACACACACACGGAAAACTTCACATCCACACCTCCCGGAAATAAGAAAAAATTGGCTTTTTTTGTGTTGCAAATTATTTTTGAAAAATCCGGTCCGTCCAATGTGTTCAAAAGATGTTTTCAAGGATCTACGCAAAAAATCTTCAAAAAAAATACTGGGAAGGGCTTGATCCAAGCAGTTTTCGCAAAAACTGTATTTATATATTTTTGCGAAAACTGCTTGAATCAAGCCCTTCCCGGTATTTTTTTTGAAGATTTTCTGAGTAGGACCCTCGAAAACACCTTCTAAACACATAAATACATTGGACGGCTCAGATCGTCAAATTTTTTTTGGATCAAAGGTCCGGAAATCAAAAGTCCGAATAAGAAGTGTTAACCATATATATATAGGATCAACTTTTAATGAGGGATCCCTTATTTTAAATAAAATAAGGACCAAACAATTTTTCCACTTTCTGAATTGATTTTTGATGATCCTAACCGTTAAATGTGTTTAAAATGTGTTTTTAAGTTCTACCGACAGACTTCGTCAAAAAAAAATACCCATAAGGGTTTCATCCGATCAGTTTTTGTTGAAAACGTTGTATATAGCGTTTTTAACAAAAATTGATCAGATGAAGTCCTTACGGGAATTTGTTTTGGACGAATCCTTGCTGTAGACCTTAAAAACATATTTTAAACACATTTAACGGTTCGGATCGTTGAAATTTGGTCGGAAAGCATGAGGTCCTCATTTTATTTAAAATGAGGATTCCTCATTAGAAGTTGATTCTATATATATATATATATATATATATATATAGAGAGAGAGAGAGAGAGAGAGAGAGAGAGAAAGAGAGAGAGTGTTTCGATTGACCATTCGAACCTTTAGTTTATAGAACTTACTATGGTAATCATGCATTTAAAAATTCAATTTGATTGGACAAAGACTTAGTTGAATTATACCTGAAAACCGTCCATTTCTCTTGTAATAGTATGCATTATTCCATAAGAATGCCTGATCAATTTGATTTTAAGAGTAAATGACAAACATATTGAAGCTTACAAATCGACTGGCTCAAATATCAAATTGAATTATGCTGGGTCTCATTTTACGTCAAATAAATCTATGAGTACAGATTTTAGATTGGCTGGTTTGGGCCCATTCCAGGCCCCGCACTCACACAGATAATCGGAGCAATTCATTTTTTCAAACTAATAATGTTTACCCGGTTTAGCTGATTTTGTAGTGGGATACAAGTAAAAAATATTTTGAAAAAATGAATGGCCTTGATCATTCGTGTGGGTCCAGAGTGGGTCCAAACCAGCCGATCTGTACCAAAAAATCTGTATTAATAGTACTGCTCTTTTACGTCACAATGTCACATGAATATCAAGAGGATTGAGAGGCTCCTTTCCTTACTCATACTCGAGTCATGTATCATAATGCAGAATTACATAAACAAAAAAAGGGGTATTTGGCCTAAAGGCTGTGTTGTTGAACTGAAGTGGAATAAGGTTTTATGAATTGAAGCATTGAACCCTTGTAGAAGTAAGTTGGAAACCTGAATTGAGTTTAGTATGAATTCGTCTAATATATGCAAAACCGTCTTATGCACTTGATTATATTTGACAAAATGCCTCACAGAAACCATTTGTTTGCAGCTTCGAGTATCGGCAATGACAAGCAATTCTCCTTACGTACTAGTGTTGGATTGCGACATGTATTGCAATGACCCTACATCTGCCCGTCAAGCAATGTGTTTCCACCTCGATCCAAAGATTTCCCCTTCTCTAGGTTTCGTTCAGTTCCCTCAGAAATTCTATAACATCAGCAAAACTGATATCTATGACAGCCAATTGAGATATGTTTTCAAGGTATGGGCATGAAAAAGTATTGTAGGATTGGAGAACTTTTATTCATGAACTTTTATGGAAAACTTTGCAAGGGTTATCTTTAGACAAAATAAATTGTTCATAATGATGTGAGGATGTGCCAAAGACTATTTTGATTGGTTTGAAAATTGAAATTTTAGCATTACAAATCTTGGAATTTTAGCCTTCAATGCATTGGTGGTACCCAGAATAGCATATTTGGTAATATGGTCATTTGGCCATATGTCAAGTTTGGATGACTTAGAGGAGTGATGTGAGGTAAGCCCAACATTCCAAATACGTGCAGCCGGTAGCATGTGGAAGTGATAGAGATGACGAGACAAGAAAAATTGACTCTGTAGAGGTTGGACTCATGATCCCCGAAAACCAAATTCTGATACATTATTCGAAAATTTTTAGGTACGTCTGACCTAAACAGAGAGGTGTGGGATGAACTCCTTTTAAAACAATCAATCGGATTACCATATAACTGTTATTACTATAGAGCTACGGTTGTTATTTACAGAAGTTAATGAAACTGTTCCTCAGCTTTTACTCCATGTTTGTTCTCTGTCTAATCCACTTCATGTGCAGATACTATGGCAAGGAATGGATGGGCTTGAGGGACCATGTGTGTCTGGTACTGGCTTTTACATCAAGAGAGAGGCACTGTACACAAATCCCATAAAAGGTTGGTTGATACATGGTTGTCAGAATTCACGATCCAATTTGCGATTCTCTTCATGATTCTATGCGAAAACGATACGAATTTATAGGTGAATCAAGGTTCATATAAGTGAATCATATGATACACAGTTCGATTTGCGATTCGATTCATGATTCATGCAAAAACAATTCGAATCTATAGGTGAATCAAGGTTTATCAAAAATTACATTCGACAATATGAAACTACTTTTGTTGTTTTGCCTTGTTTTTTCTTATATAGAAAGGTAAGAATATACGATCATCTATTGTTAAGTATGAAAACCATGTTCCTTATTCAATGGAGACGAAACTACATGGATACGTTATTTCACAAATCAATATTTTTGGTTCTTGTATCCTCTAAATCATAGACCAGGGCATGGCTCCAAGGCTCGGACTAACCCACATATGTTGCCATATAAGCTAGTTTCCTACCTATTAGGCTACAAGATTTTATTGTGCAAGTTTTTTACCATAACGAATCTTTAACATCTATATGCATATATCCATGCATTTGTGAAATTTAGACCGAATTGTTACGATTCACGATTTGGAAAAGGGTCAATTCAATTTGCGATTGACAACCTTGGTTTGATTTCACAACAGTTATCATGGACTTTTTTTGTATCCCTTGATTGACCAATGGTCGTGACTGTTCCGTTGACAAGATAGGAGATCTTCTTGATTTTTCTTTCCTTTGTCACCAGACTCACCACAACTCCACATTTGCCACCATTTTATCTCTTATAAAGCTATATGTCTCAGTTTTTAAACTGGTTTGTTCACTATCTGTTGGATGCTAATGGTTGTTTCCTTTAAAAAAAAACATTATCACGTATAGAGATCTAGTTTTCGGATTATTAACCGGTGCCGGTTGTATGTACAATTGCCCGTTCATTGCATTTTGAAGTATAGTTGTTCTTTTGTCACTGAACAGAGAGAACAGATTGCAGTTCAACAATTGCGAGTGGCAAAACAATTACATATTATAGCTTGATAGTATATCTACCCAGTTTATGTACCGTTTGAATTAAATTATTATTTTCTAAGAAATATCAGTTGATGTTTAATGACTCATTATGTTCTTGTTATTTTCCAGGTGGCGACATCATGGAACTTAGACGGTATTTTGGCCCATCCAATGAGTTCATCAAATCCCTTGGCTGGCATTACAAGCATAGTGATCACCAGCACTTCTCAAGTTTGATGAAAGAAACCCAATTTTTAGCATCTTGTGCTTATGAAAATCAAACCAAATGGGGCAAAGAGGTAATTACAAGTCATAAGCATATCCTCCCCACATTCTCTAATTCCGTGTCGAAAGTGCTATTTGGACTGAATTTCGGTCCAAAACCAAATGAGAAGTGGCAACAACTTCGTTAGGCAGTGCCAAGGCTCTCACATACTCAACCCTCTAGTTAAATTGCAATTTCCTTATTCTGTATTCTGCTTTAAACACAAAAAGTTGATTTGGCAGAATGGATACGTATTTTTTTTGGTGCTTTCTTAAGAAAAGAACGCATAGTTTTGGAAATTATAAATGTATGCTTTCAAGTTCGTGAAGTCATAGAGCTAAAACCTGAATTAGACATGATCAATAGTAATTTTTTGAGAAGCTTCTGCAATCCATAAGTGGACCTAACTTTTTCCTCAGTATTTGCTCTACTTGCAGGTTGGTTTCTTGTATTTTTCTGTGGCGGAAGATTACTTTACTAGCCTTGTCAGCATGCACTGCAAAGGCTGGAATTCAGTTTTCTGTGATCCGGCAAGGCCTGCATTTTTAGGTGCCGGGACCACAAATCTGAATGATTTGTTGGTTCAGTCCACTAGATGGAGTTCTGGTTTGGTTGAAGTTGCTCTCTCAAGGTTCTGTCCTCTTATATATGGCCCTAAGAAAATGTCTGCTCTTCAAACCATGTGCTATGGAGAGCTCGCATTTTTCCCTTTCTATTTTTTGCCACTTTGGTGCTTTGCAACCATCCCTCAGCTGTGTCTACTGAATGGCATTGCAGTATACCCAGAGGTAGTAAAGCAAGAAATCATTAAGCCTTCTCTTTACTGTTTTTTTTGTGCGTGTGTGTGGGTAAATTAGCTTGAAATAGAAAAGAGGTTAACGGAATATACAGCCTACGAGGGGCATACCCCAAGAGGAAAAGAAAAAAAGAAAGAGAAAGACAAAAACCACTTTACTATGTTTCAAAATTGAAAGTAATGCTCCTTTTGTGTTGATGAAAATCTTTATCCTTAGTCATCAACTTATCATTATCTGCAGAATGTTTTGTTTGCAAAAGGAAGTTTTTATGTGTTGGTTGAGACCCCGAAAATGATAATGCTAGAGGTTACCGTAGTGGAGGTAGGCCAGCCACGGTGCTGTGGTGATGGGACGGCGGCGTTAGTAAACTTCTTGGTTGGTCTGGAAAAGATTTTTGAACTTCAAAGCTGGAAAACATATTTCAAGTTTTAAGCTTGAAAACACTTGTAGATCCAAAGCCATCTTGTTTTCCAAGTTGAAAAGGTGGAAAACATTTTTTTCTTTTTTGGCAAAATCAAGAAATTGTTTCAGTTGATTTTCATCTTCCGTGATTCTAAATGCTAGAAAATTTGGAAATGTTTTTCCGCACAATGTTTTTCTGCTGAAACTAATCAAGCATAATAATATCATTACCATTACTTTTATGATTGTTTGACGTTACATTCTCCCAATATTCATCTCTTGCTTTGCAGGTTTCAAACTGGTTTTTCATGGTATTTTCGTTCATTTTCCTGTCATCTCTATCTAAACACCTTCAAGAGGTCCTCTCAACTGGAGGCTCTATGATGTCATGGATAAATGAACAGAGAATGTGGATGATCAAGTCAGTTACGTGTCATTTGTACGGAAGTTTGGACGCGATTATGAAGAGACTTGGCATGAAAGAAGCCAGTTTTCTACCCACCAATAAAGTCATTAACGACGAGCAAATCAGATTATACCAAATGGGTAAATTCGATTTCCAGACATCAAGTGCATTGCTTGCTCCACTGGTAATCTTAACCATTGTAAATTTCGTATCATTTATCGGAGGAGTCACAAGGGCAATGGTCACACGAAAGTTCAGTGAGATGTTCATGCAAGTTTTTCTGTCGTTTTTTATCGTAACGATGGGTTACCCCGTTATTGAAGGGATGATACTGAGGAAAGACAAAGGGCGCATTCCGCCGTCTGTCATTGCCTTGTCTGTTTTCATTTCTACAATTTTCTTGTCTTTGGGATCTCTTATCCTCATGTATTTATGAGTAGCTTCTTAATAATTGATGCAAACTTGATTGCTTGTGCGTACATGGATCATCATGAAAGACAAAGGGCAAAGTAGTAGCAAGATTTTGGTGGATTTTTCTAGATCGAAATATTCTTGAAATCCTCCAAATCTTCCCATATTTTTTAGGATAGGAAAGATTTGCTTTGCTAGTATCTTTTTATTAGGAAGTTTCTTTTCAATGCTGCTTGTTTTGGCATGTTTATTTGCGAGGAACTTTTAATTAGGAAGTTTCTTTTCAATGCAGCTTGTTTTGGTATTCTTTAGGAATGCTTTAAGTCATTTTTCTTATTTTTGGTAATGGGTTTGCTTGGTTAGCAAGTATTACTTTTTGGTCATTTATTTCCTAATATGTTTGGGTCCTAGTAGCCTATAAATAAACTCTGTAAGCCTTAGGGCAAATCAGTTGATTAATATATTGAGTGTTTTCATAAGAGAGAGCGTCTCCTCTTTGCCTGTAATTCTATTAATCTATGAGTTATTAGATTGTAGAAGAGTTGTTCTTTGTTCGTCGGGTGATTCTGTTCTTGTTCACGTTTCTAAGTTGCATCCACAATATTGCTTTCTGTTTAAAAACTCAGCAGATGCAGATTATATTGATAAAAATCAGATACAATCTACATGCTTTCGTATATTGGTACAACTTTGGGGATATTGTTTTTTTTCCTTTCAAGTCTCCTGCTTGTATTGTTGTTTCAATACATATTTGACCATTTGATCACGCACGAATCTCCAGAGATGATAGGATTCTAAAACATGATCTAATGGCCGAAAATGCACTGAAATCCCGCTGCAAACAAAAATGAGTACGAAGAATTTGAGCTCTAGACTAAACTTTTTCAGAGACCATCGTCATATTCTGCAACATCTTTATGATCAGAACATACAAAATACTTTACGAAGGGGTCTATTAGAACTTCTGAGAGAGTGAGGGACTGGTGAAGTTAGAAGCCATTGAACCACCCTATGCTGCTGAAATTATTCAATAGACCGAAAGCACTGCCACATGGTCCCCAAGATGACTCCACAGCTACACATTTTTGTGGGGTCTCGATTGTGTGTATGAACCCCACATAAATGTCCGGTCCAATAGTGGTTTGGACGGATCCGGGGACTCTGCCGTCCATTAGGGATGGCAGGGTCTCCCAACTGATCTCGGTTATCCAAACGTGTTTTGGAAGGCTTGGATGGGAAAGGAGTTAAAATACCCAAAACACTCTTTGGTACCCCTCAAATTTGGGCTGTCCAAAACGCATTTGGACGGTCGAGATCGGATCGGCAGACCTTGCCATCCTTTAGGGACCCGAGGTCGGTCCGGATTACTGAATGATTACTTGCTATTCAGAGGGACTGCTAAGCTGCAACTTGAGGAACTCCAACTCCATCTCCAATTCAAACCTTTTCTTCTGCTCTCTCTCCAACTCCACCTTCAAACCATCAGTCACTTGCATCAACTGTTCTTCTCTGCTCACTTCCACACTCTCTCCCCCACCTAACAACACTATCAGGTTCCTCACATTCTGCCCCTGAACATCCAAACTCTTCTTCAAAATCAATAGACTCCCCACCACTTCTGCCCTTTCTAGATCACCACCGATCTCCGCCTCACCACCGCCACCGTTATTACCCATTTCTGAACCAATCTTAACTTTTTGGTCACCCAATTGAGTGTCAATGATTTTTCCAGGTGAACTCGTGCTCGAAGTATGTGAATCCCCTCCCCTGTTTTGAATGACGGTTTCGCCTCCGAACCGGATTTGTTTCAGAATGTCAGTATCTTCATCCTTGTTTCTTGGAAAAACTGGGTCTAGTTCAAAATCATCTTCATTGAAGTTCCACCCACTAATTCTTCTCTGTTTAATAAATGAATACCCTTCATCTTCTTCCTGTTAGTGATTTCAACACAATTATTGAAAGATGACGGAAATGATGATAAAGAAACCAATTATGAATTGAGGTGCATGAATCACGAAAAGCAATATAACACTGATAAAAACAACATATTGTTTGAAAATAGTGCTACCATACCAAAACCATTGCCCGGTCTGTCAAAACGAAAACTTAAAAATATGGTGGTCGGGGTGTATCCGGTTAGGCCGTTATTTTACGAAGGTGACCATTGGTCACCGCCGGTGATGATGTCAGGCTTTTTGTGATCTATTTACATCAGCCTTATTGTTTGGGGTCGCGGTGGTGGCATGGCATGATCTCTTCATTGAAAATGGTGGATGCAGTGGTGGCATGGTGTAATCTACTACTGTCAGTAGCGGCGAGGCTGCCACCGTTTTTGTATTTTGTTTCTTTTCTTTTTTTAATTCAACCTTTAGTTGGCCTCCTCTTCCCCGACTTGATGTACTCATTATTGAGTTTCTCATATATTGAATAATTTTTCCGTTTCAAAAAAACAAATGTAATTTTCGTCGAAAGAAATTCAAACGTTTTCCCATCGAAACAAATGTAATTTTGGACAATGCTGCATTGTTTTTAATGTCAAAAATTTGAAATTATAATTACCTCATCATCATCATCATCAGTGCTTCTGTTCATTGAGGCTAGTCTTTGAAGCTTATATCCTCTGAACCTCTGTTCAACACTAGACAATCCTTGCAACACATTCTTCACAAGAAAATCAGTTCCTTTGCAGTTCTTGAAAAACGAATGCTTCAACAACTTCTCAGCACACGGCCTTTTCGACGGCTCTTGATCCAAACACAAGCCCACCATGTCCCTAAAAGCCTTAGAAAACTTCTTGTTCTGGCTGGTTTTGGTTTTTTCGTAGTCGGAGAATCGAAAACGCTTGGTCATTTTCATGAGCAGGGATTTAGAAGGAGGGAGGTGGGAAAGAGGTGGTCTTCCGTGGGCTAGTTCGAGTGCGGTAATGCCGAAAGACCATATATCTGCCTTGAAACTGTATCCGCTGTGTGAATGGATCACCTCCGGAGCCATCCAGTAGGGTGTTCCGGCGAGATCGGTGAGAATTGGCCGCCTCGCTGACGACCCTTGACCGGAGTTGGACTCGTAGATCGAGGCTGATACACCGAAGTCCGCCAGCTTCACAGATCCATTCGAGTCTGTCAAGAAAGCAGAACTTTTCGATAGGGAAAGACAAGTGATAATGGAAGAATCATAAATACTAATATGATACTACGGCCACAAGGTTTAAGTTTGCGGCCACAAGATTTGAGTTTGTGGCCAAAAGGTTTAGGTTCAAAGATTGAAGCCACAAAGTGCAAGTTTGCGGCCACGCACAAATTTAAAGTTCGCGGTCACCACTTTTAAAGCTTGCGGCCACATTGCTGCCACAAAGTACAAGTTTGCGGCCTCAGTGTTTAAGTTCGCGGCCACAATGTTACTGTAAATTTTTTCTAAGCTCATAAGATTGTTTTTCTCCCTCCGCCACTGGTTAGGAAACGGGGAATAGCCGTGGTAGGCTAGTTAATGTGCATACAAAACGAGTTTCATTCCGAGCTCAAAAATTTGATCCTTATGATTCAGTATGTAAGAGCTCAACGAGTTAACTATTCGTGAAAAAAATAAGTTTATGGAACACCAATAGCTAAGTCATCGAATAACAACGTTCCTGCAAAATGAACAGCATATTTGATTTAATCGTGTGGTTATTGATTGAATGTTTAAAACGGGTCTCATCCCGAGCTAAAAAAAATTGGCCATTTTATAATATAAATAAATTGTAGAGCTCAATAAATAAATCATTTGTGCAAAACACAATCGACTTTATCGAATATTGATAATTCAGTAATTGAAGAACATAATTCCAAAAAAAAAATGGACGAAAAATGTGATTTTGTGACTGCAATTCAAAATAAATTCGATTTGATTGCAACTATATATTATGGGATCAACTTGTTTTCAATACGGAGTTTTGCTCTTGTTATCATTGAGCACTCGGTAATAGATGATGAAATTAGTCTTCGGATTAGTCATAATGTACGAAAGCTGACTTGAAAATAGAATTATAGAAAAAAAAATAGTATTGTTACAATGTTACCTATCAAAATATTTCCAGCCTTGATATCTCTATGAAGATGCCCTTGCCCATGCAGATAACACAAAGCATGCAAAATTTCCTTCAAAACCACAGCAATGCATTGCTCCGGCAACCCATTCGGGTACGAACAACCCATAGCCGATTGAAGAGACCCGCCTGACATGAAAGGCATCACGACCCAAAGCCGACTCTCCACCATAAACGAACAGTGCGCTCTCAAAACATTCGGGTGCGACAAAAGCGACATCGTTTTGGCCTCGCGACGAACAGAGTCCAAGTCCGTTCGCGATTTGTCGAGGTCGATGGCTTTGATCGCGACTACCGTGGAGCTCACTGGAATACAGATTGCTTTGTAGACTATGGCGCTTACACCTCGGCCGATTTCGTCGACGATTTTGTAGGAGGTTGGATCGAGTGGGTAGGTGGTTCTTTTGGGGTCTTGTTCAGTTGGTTGAGCCATGAATGGAATTTCTGTTGGTTTTTCGTGATGGGTTTTGGGTATTTGTTGGGTTTTGTTTTGGAAGTGATGAGAATTGGGAGTACTGGAAATCTGTTAGTAGTTTGGATTGGTTTTCTGAGAGATTTTTCAGTGCCTCAAGGCCCTTTCTATTTGTTCCAAAAGTATTGTCACTTGGTGCTTTAGGGGCCTTTTTGACCACGCATTGGTGTAGGATCCACCACTTTGTGTATAACTCCCACACCAATGTAGAGCAGAACAGGCTTGTGGAGGACCACGTGGCAGACTGGCTCAATGAGCTCTAAATAATCACTCTTTTCTATCACACATTAGTATCGGGTTTACACACTTTGTATTGGCCTAACACAATTATGTGGTAGCTAGAAGGCCCAGGCTAGTGAATAATTTTTGTATTTGTGGATTATGAAATGGGAAAGTCTAAGTACCAAGCATTGATTTCAAATTCTGTGTATTAGTACTGCTAGTTTTTATTTTTTTGGAAATAGATTGAAGAAAAGGTAGTGAAGAGTTTAAGCAGGATTCTTGTGAAATTGAAAGAGATAGGTATTGTTACAGAGGTGATCTGTACATATTATCTGTTCTGTGAATGAGTTGATGCATGTGAATGTCAACTGTTTTATGAGAGGGATTAATGTGCACCGTGCATGAGCACCCCATCTCGGTGACATCGTGTAATTATTCAGTAGTCCCGAGGACAGTTAGATATTACTCCGAATCATTTCAACATCACACAAAAATATGTGATTTTAGAGTGTCCGGAAATACAACATAACCATGCTGACGTATGGACTATGAATACTAGTGGCTCCTATTTTCTGCCCCCCAGTTATCTATGATTTATCTATAATTTTCCGCAAACCCTGCCCATCCCAGCCTATTTTATTTAGGGTTCAAGATAAATATTTAGGTCCAGGTGGGTTGAGATTTTAAGCCTATTTACTAAATGGGTTGCGTTTGGGAAAATCCCTTAAAATTAAGGCCCCAACCAGGCCCGGCTCAATTAAAATATTATTTTTATTTTAATAGGAGATATAAATGTATGCTGTTATGACTATTAGATCCCCTACCACTACCCCAAAAAGCCAACTTTTTTCAATTTCCCAAGACAAGTCAAGCATTTCCTAAGTCCTAGTTGCTTAGGGGTTTTTTTTTCTTTCTTGAAGCACCGCATCTCCTCTTATTAAAATTAGGTTTCATCTTCGTCTTCTTACTTTTCAATTTCTTTTCTTTTTTTTTAAACAATTATCTACTTTTATAGTTTTGTGAGAACTTAAAATTTTAACTATAACTATTACAGTTGTGAATTCTAATTTATGATCATTATGATTTATTAATTTATTTTTGTGATACGCTTGAGAAAGTTAATGTGGATGTTGTCACGGGACCCTCAATTTCACAGATTTGAAAATTCAATTGATTTTTGGAGTCGCCACCAGGGTTTGCGGAAAATTACCTGGGAAACCATTTTTTGAAAAATTGTGACTTCTGTGCCATATTTAGAAAAAGGCTTTGGTCATTTTAAAATGATTCTTGAGTTCGGAGCCAGGTTACGAGAGAGAAAGGGTTTTACGGCACCCCTCTCACTCGACACGAGATCGGTCTCTACTTTAACATTCGTGGGATTTTTGTAAAATATTTTATCATGGAATTTCACTCAATAATCAGACAAATAAAATACATGAAAATGATGATGCTAAATAATAAAATGCAGCAATATAAGATAAAATCGTCATTGACTAAATTAATTCCAACTAGCAAAGAACTTGGGTGCCCTAGTTAGGGTTAATTACTAAAATTTATTTTCCCCAATTTAGTTCTGATGATGTCTTTTGAAAAATCATTATGAGTGATTTTGAAAAGGTTTTTAATTTAAAATTTCATGATTTGAAAAAGGAAGATTATTACTTTTTCAAAAAGGAAAAGTATTTAAAAGAAAATACGTAAATTTGGGAAAACAAATTAGAATAACCATGAAATCATTTAAATAACAAAAAGTAAATAAATTTTGAACATGTTTTGGCTTGAAACATGATTTAGCCATTTAAAATGATTATTATTTTTGAATCTGGGCACCCCAATTTTCTAATAACTTGGGTGTCCAAGTTATTTAAATTTTTGAAAATTTCGTAATTTTTGATAAAAGCTTATTTTGTTCCTCTTAGGTAACATTTCTAGTATGTAGTATTGGGATGTATACTTGAGGAACTTGATCTGGTTTACATCTTACCTTGAAATTTCTCTTTGGAAATACAAGCTTTGTTCGGATATGAACTGAAGAGTAATTTTTTGTTCTAAAAAAGAATATTTGTGATCAGATCCAAACTGTAGCAGTAGTATGTGGGTCCCATTTCAGCTGGATTTTGCGCACGCACACGTGCGCGCGCGCGCACACACACACACATATATAGAGAGAGAGCGCAATGCGTAATTGGGTTTTGGATTAGAGGTCCATTGCCCAGTTTTGCACACACACACACACACACAGAGAGAGAGAGAGAGAGAGAGAGAGAGAGAGAGCAATGCGTATTGGGTTTGGACTAGGGGCCCCATTGCCCAATTTTGTCGATCAAAAAGGCTGGGGTGGGGCCAGGTTGGTAGGTGGAATTTTAAGAGGAAAAGTCCGATTTTTTAAAAGTGTTTCAAAGGCTCATTTTTGAAAAGGAGTCAAGAGGCCTTTCGAACACAGCCGCACCCTTTGAACTTTTGTTTGCAAATGATGGAAAGGCTGTGATGTTTGCTGGGTTTAGAACTCAGTTAAAGTATGGTATAGACTTGGTTTCACAGTGGCTCAAGACTTTAGAAAAAATTTCAGGATTGTAGTGATTTTTGATAGAATTTAGATGGAGATGGAGAAAGGTGGCAAAAGAGAACAATGGTAACAAGAAGGAGAGTAAGGAGAAGGCAGGGGAGTAATGTATTTTCGAGCATAGGAGAGACTATTTATAGGCTTGAGAAATGGTTCATAAGGTTCAAGGATCAAAGAAGTTCAAAAAAAAAAAAAGGTTCAAGGATCAAAAGAGCTAAGACAAAACATCTTCCTCTTAGGATTCAAACAACGTAGCCATGATTTCAAGGAAACCCTAGCCACTCCCTCCGTGCCTAAGCCCAAGTGGCCTGCACAGGTGGAATCCTAGCACTTCCTAGCATTTCCGTTGGGCATCTGAAGCAGAAGAAGCAACATTATGTGATTATCTGCAGATGCTTTTGCATGGTCATGATTTCAAGGAAATTGGGGTGATGCCTAGGTGAGTTTTGGACTTATTTTGGTGGTTTTAGGCTATGAATGAATCCTTTGGGTGCATTTCAAGATTAATTTCATGGTAATTACTGGTTTATACTCATCAACGGGAAGGCTGACGGGCCGTGGTCCGAGTATTCGAGAAGCGCAAATTGTGGTGTCTACAATTAAATAAGTTTGTTGGACGGGTTTGAGAAATTAACATTGTAAGTTGGTTGGGTTGTGAGTTGTGACATATTAAATGAAGCCCGATTATTAATAAGTCGGGCTTGGGTTTGCATAAGTCTCGCTATTATATAGTGTAAGCCCAGTCCGAACATGGCCTAGTCTGGTGTATGTTATATAGTTGACATAATGCACAAATGATGTGTCCCTATAAACTTATTGTTATTTAGTTACATAAAGCGAGCTAATTATAATAAATCAGATGTCCTTCAATTTTAAAAACCAACCTCGAATCTATAAATATATACGCAGACTGATAAATTAAAAAATACACAAGGATTTTTTTGGTAAAGAGATAAAAATATCATTAAAATCACAACCTGATACAAATGGAGTTGTTCCAAGCTGAAACAAACCAAACCAAAGCCAACAAGTACAAGATCAAACAAATAAAAAACAAGGATTAAGAGAGATCTCTATCACCAGTGTCCGGGTGAGAAACAAAACGGGCAAGAGCATGCTTTGCCAAAAACTCACGCTATACAACCGTCTGTGGCACTTTTGGGATCCTACAAAAGGTTAGATTGGCAATCTCCTCTCTCATGTTGTGAATAAAAAATGTGTCATGATGATGAAACTAACTCCTCCTCCCTAGCTACATAACAACATTAAAACAGTCAAAAAGAATATTGATATCATTAAAGTTATGATTTGAAGCCCATTTATCCGCTTGTTGAATTGCGTGAATCTCCATTTGGAGAGAGCTGTTGCTATATGTTGAAATTGAGTGTAGTGCAATGAGGTGGCTGTTAGGGGGACTAGCTATAAAACCTATTCCACTCCATGGATTCCCTTCTTCTATGTATATGGCTGCTGGACATTAAATTACACCCATTGTAAGAATAGGAAAAATACGGTTTTGGACACCCTGGTTACTAAAAAAAATATAGGCAAAATGAGGAGAAAGATTTTGTTTGAGTTAAGTTGCTACGTCTATGTGTTGTGTAACATACATAAACCAAGGTTGTGGGAATTGATTTCCGAGAAATTCAATGAAAAGGGGTTACAGCTAGCCCGCACACTGGAATTGCAGACAAATTCCGCTAAGGAGTTTTTCTGAATTTTTTTGGCTTTCGATGCTCTTCAAAATAGTTCATTCTCTTACAATACATTATGATCAATTCGTTGAATAGGGGAGCAACACGATAACATGACACAAAATTAGCCGGTTTGGGCCGGTTATTTTTGACATGAAACACAAATATAACACGACAAGATAAGACAAAAAGCTAAATATGCCAGGTTAGGATTGAGAGAATTCTGACTTGAACACGAGATGACATAACACAAACATGACATGACATGACCCATTGTCCACGCTGTTAGGAGTCTGATAAGCCTAAGGTTCTTTCCATGTTTGACATGACACATCACATGGACCCAATATACATTAAATGACATATATCTACTTAAAAGGCTAAGTCTTGTAAGTGGTGAGTCACATGTTTCCAACAATCTTCCCCTCATGTGTGAACCATGCATTGTGCATCGCTCCCTTTCGATCTGATCAACTTTACTCCCCCTGAATTCTTCATCTATTTCTCCAATATCATTTATGAATCCGAGTATCATTACCGCACCCATTCCATCAGGAGCCACCATACCCCACGAGAGCCACCTTACTTACCAGCAAGGTGCCGTATGCACCAAGAATTTTTCTTGTTCCATTGAGAGTACCCATTCCACCGAGAGCCAGTCTTGTTGCAGACTCATTGAGAGTACCCACTCCACCAAAAACCACCTTGATGCAAGGCACTTGTTGCGTGCACCAGGAATTTTCTTGCTCCATCAAGGGTTTTAATGAATCTTTTCTGCACCTCTGAGAGTCTCTATGCAAGCCTGATCCGCTTGAGGTTCTTCCCATGATGCATAGGCCCAATCCGTTGGGGAGTATCCAGGAAGTTCACAACATCTCATGGACCCAATATTGAGTGACATATATCCACTTAAAAGGCTAAGTCTTGTAAGTAGTGAGTTATCCAATTGTATATTAAGGTCTAACTATTTTTGTATTTATCTGTTTTAGAACTCATCATTCACACATGTTCCCAACACACCCCTACTTTTGAATGTGAGCTGACAGTTAGTTGATTGGCTTACTATGGTTAGACGTTAAGGCATTCTTATTTGACACACAAAAAAAAAAAAACCCATCAAATTTAACCTCAAAAACACCTTTTATAATTTAGCAAGTCACTTTTCAAAAAATTCACAAAATTAGACTCTCTATTCAAATTTTAGCAAGTCACTTTATCAAAAACTCAAAGAATCAGACTCTCTATTCAAACTTTTACTCTTCCCTCCATCCTCCTCTTTTGGTGAGTGAATAATATGTCACCAAATTTGTTAACTTACTGTAGCAAAGTTAAGAAATCTTCAAATTGGTGAGTTTGTTTGGCGACGCCGATTTTTGAGGTTTTGGAAGAATTTGCTCTTTACTTTAACTTTAAAGTTAAATTGTTAAGCCACAAGGGGTGAGCATGAACCGGATTGGTTCGATTTTGTAGTAAACCAAGAACTAAACCACTACCTACGGATTATGAATTTGGACACACTACGAATAGGTCCTCATGTATAGAAATTTAGGGTAGTTAATCATGGTAATGAAGGAAATCAAGGAATAAGAATAGGCTATGACCGAATCATGTAGAGAAATTTGAAAAAATAGAAACGTTTTATAGAATCAAAATTGGAATGGAGAATTTCATCACCGAATTTATTTGCTATGACTAAACCGCTATTGGTGTATTGGAATTAGGGGAATAAGTGTGAATCTTTGGCAAAATAAAATCTTGCTAGAGAAGGAATAACAAAGAAATTAAATTACGAAGTTAGTTGACTATGGCTTATATATATAATCCACACTCCCGGATTTAAGGAAAAAATGGGGGTTTTTTTGTGTTGCAAATTTTTTTTGGAAAATCTGATCCATCCAATGTGTTCAGAAGGTGTTTTCTAGGGTCCACGCGAGAAATCTTCAAAAAAAAAATACCGGGAAGGGCTTGGTCCAAGCAGTTTTCGCAAAAACTGTATTTATATATTTTTTAAAAACCGCCGGGATCAAGCCCTTCTCGGTGTTTTTTTTTGAAAATTTTCCGCGAGGGGCCCTTGAAAACACCTTCTGAACACATTGGACGGATCGGATCGTCAAAAATTTTTTTGTATAAAAAGTCCGGAAATTAAAAGTCCGGATTAGAAGTTTACCATATATATATAAACACACACACACACATATATATAGAGTCCCAATCTAGTTTGGGATCCCTAAGTCCAGAACTCATAGTTCCGGACCAAATTTTCATAATTCGAACTGTCCAATGTGTTCAATAGGTGTTTTCAAGGGTCCACACTAGAAATCATCACAAAAAAATAATTACCGGGAAGGGCTTGATCCAAACAGTTTTCCACAAAACTGTAAATATACTATTTTTGCGAAAAACTGCTTGGATCAAGCCATTCCCGGTATTTTTTTTGGCAAATTTCTTGTACAAACCTCGGAAAACACTTTTTGAACACATTGGACGGCTTGGATCATGCAAAAACATCTTTTAAAACCTTCAAAACACCCCACAACCTTCAATCTGGGATGCTTGACTGGATCACCGGGGTGTGTGTGTGTGTGTGTGTGTATATATATATATATTTGCATGGTTAGGATCGGATTGGAACCGGAACCATGAACGTAAATCCAGAAACCAAACCATTGAACACGGACTCTAATTTTTTTAAACTACGACCAAACCAAGCTACTAAAAAACCGAACCAAACCAATCGGTTTGGATTGGTTTGTGTTGTGAAATTTTAATGTACTCGCAAGCGCACGAATTGTATCGAAGTATAGTTATGCAAATGCGAGGTCGAACCTACGGGGACTTGTGATTTTTTCATAGGAAAACTCAATAAACTTAAACTAATTAAACCCTAACCTAGTTCTAAAAGTTGTGGTTGATTTTAAAACTAAAAATTAAATAAGCAATAGTAAAAACAAATAAATAAATTGATGATTAAACGAACTTGATGAGAGAAAAGTGACCACGGTTTCGGAATTCTCACTCATGTATTCGTAGTAATTGTAAAAGACTCTTATTTATTTTCCTATTTTTTTCATAGTAATTTGGTGGCTAAACTCTATTACAATGGAAAATATCATCGTTAAAACCTTTTAGAAAAATAACTTATGTCCGCTCCTCCTCGCCTTAATGTTCAAGGCCAAAAAATCATATGTATCCGTTCAAAAATAAATCACAAAAGATATCCAGTGCTTGAAATCAAAACTTGCATAATAAGGCTGAATAATTAACTAGCAATCTCAAATCATGAAAAAAGACATGATTGAATCTATATTTAAAATTACTAAATTAATTAATATGAGATTGGAGCAATTATTCTATCAAACCATACATTCAGAAAATAAACAGGGTACACAAATACTTACTATGAAACACGAGGCTTCATCGTCAACAGTAGTATAGAAATCTAGCCGCTTATGGACATAAGGCCTTGTTTGGTTTGGTTTCCAAAAACTGGTTTTCTCAATTATTATTCAATTATTATCCCTATTTTTTATTTTTTATTTTTATTTTTATTTTTCTCTCTATCTCTCTCCTATCATTAATACCTATTTTATAATTATTATACCTATTTCTCCCTCTAATCATTACAAAAACTAAAACTCAAGATCAAACCAAACACAACCAAACATACCCATATGACGACTAATAACCATTGAAGCTTTTTTCCACTTTTCCGAGCAGTATTGCAGCCGTCGTGTATTTTGCGTTGAGATCCCAGCCGAAATCTCCTTCTAATGTCGTGATGCATCCTTATATAAGAAGTGCCAAAAATCATCGAAATAAGAAAGGGAGAATCATTTTCCTTTTCAAACTCCTTCTTTGGCATCTTTCCTTTCCACGTTGATATTTTTTCCAATGTCAGCTTGCACTTGGAAGGTAAAAACCACATTCCTTGATAGCTTATGAAATTGGCCCCACTACTTAGTGTTGTGTCCGGGCCACTCCAATTTGTAAACATGTGTGCACTCTTTATTCTCACAGCCAAAATGAGTAGTATCATTTTTTCCTGCAAAATTAATAATTCAATGTAAAAATTAAAAAGATAACAGTAATGTCTAATTTAGCATATTAAAGGGCTAACGCTATGCAAAATAGAGACTGCTTCGTGTCAATATTTTGGGCTCATTAGTTTGGACTGGATTCACGATTTGACAAGTTTTTCTATTCACCCCTATAAGCCACATATTGATGCTCTTAAAGCATCCTTATTAGCTCCCCAAAAATAGCTTTTAAGCTAAATTAGAGAGCCAGACCCAAACCCCTAACCAATTTATTTTTGTTACAAAAAAAAAATCAATCTCTCTCCTTTCTCTCACCAATTTATTTTTGTTACAGTGCCTACTCAAATTTGAGTAGACACCTGTTCAATCACTTTCCTTTTTTTTTTTTTTTTATTGTTTCTTGTGGTGCGGTTTCACGAGCAAAGTACAACTTGGTGAAAAATCGGTGGGGAAAGGTGTACTTTTGGTTACTTTTGCAGCTAGACAAAGTACAACTCAGTGGGGATAAGAGTTTTTTTTTTTTTTTTCTTTCTGTTATTAGACTTAAAGGGAATAGTTTAATATAGTAAAATTTAGATAGATAATCTGATTTTTTGAGCTTTTTATAAAATGACTTGCTAAATTATAATAAGGCTGAGTTTTCGAATGGATTTTATCAAAATCTGATAAAATCAAGCCTTTGATTTTAGCTTGATTTTATTCATTCGGAAACTGAGTTGATAAAATCTGATAAAATCAAGCCTTTGAATGCAAAAATCTAAGATTTTATCAACTCAGTTTCCGAATGGATAAAATCTTAAATTTTATCAAGGCTTGATTTTATCAAATCTTGATAAAATTTGATAAAATTCATTCGGAAACTCAGCCTAAGTATTTTTGTGATTAAATTTAGTGTTTTTTTGGGTGAGGCTGATAAAAATGCTCTTAATGAGTAGATAAGGCTGCAACTTGTGGAGTGGCTACCCATTGAAAGTGATATTTGTTTAATTAGTCCGACTAAAAAGAGGATAGTGTATTACAAAGTTCGTAATTATTGAAACAATGAGGGCCCACTTCATTGCGACTTTAGAGTTGGAATATTGTGACCAAGTCGCTAATGAGTAGTTATTTCTAATGGAGGTTTATTTAATTAACATGACACGTGAATCCATGTGAAGTGGGTCCTCCACGTTTTTTTCATATACAAAGTCTTTGGGTCAGTTTCACATTGGAGGACCAACCTCACTCTCTCCTAGCGAGAGCCTCCTTTAAAGTCAGAGAAATTTTTTGTTTGAATTAGTCTTAAAAGAGTTAATGATACCTCAAAAGTTTTGAACAAGAGACTTTAGAAGGGAACAAATCCTTAAGTTTTAATGTTGCTATATATTCTTTCATGATGGACATATTTGAGAGTTAGAAAACGCTAGGGGAATTTCACCAAAACTCTTTTATTTGGCCGTTCTGTAGTGATTAACTTAAGCCAAAAATGGCTATAACACTTTATGTCAATAAGCTAAAGATATGGCGATCTACTAACTTTGGAAAAATTTCTTGGAACAACCCCACTTTTTTTTTTGTCAATCGATAATATTCTTATTAATCACTTCAACTGAGAAACATCCAAAGAGGTCTCCCTACAAACTCAGTGCGGGAAATTCCCTTGCCAGGTTATAGGAAGATCTAAAGATAGGGCATATTTAACTATAACATCAGCCACCCTATTACAAGTACGTGAAACATAATTGAAAGAACAAGAATTAAAAAATCTAGCTAAATTAATTAAGCGAATCTTTGATGATCACCTCCAAGAAGGCCTTGGAATTCTTACTTCCTTGTAGCATGTTCACTATGTTTTGAGTGTCTCCTTCGAAAATGTTGTCCTTGTCCAAGTTGTTGATCACCGTATTTAGAGTCAATTTAAAACCTGGCGACTTACCAACTTTGCCGAAGCAACATTAAGAATAGGAATAGCCTCCATAGAAAAAATCTGCCCCAAATTATCCAGCACCACAAGGCCTATATCCCTTTTTGTGACACCTTATCAAATGCCCCATCTATATTAACCTTTAACACTCCTTGAATTGGTGGACAGCAATGAACAACACCCTCTATCGTTTGCTTCGTCGAATCATGCTTCTCTTTAATCATCGCCACATGGAAGTCATTAACCTCATCCAGAGCATTACCCAAAACCTTTGTCTCCTCAATCCATCTCCTATTGAACACCGAATCATTTCGTGCCTTCTAAACGTGCTAGCAAATTGTTGCAAAAAGACCCAATGCATGCCACTTATCTTCTTCTTTGCTAATAACACCCATCTTACTCCAAATTGGGTCGATAATAATTCCTCAGGCCGTAATCGAAAAGGGGATAGAGTCCACACTTTTGAAGCTCTATAACAGCGGAGAAGCATATGTGAAGCTGTTTCCTCTTCCATACCACATACTGGACATAAACTGTCCACATGGATACATTTTTGGGCCAATGCTACATTCACTGGCAAACTATTTTGAAGGCCTCGCCACAAGAAAAATTTGATTTTCATAGGACAGTGGGCATGCCAAACTTGCCTCCAAAGAATGTCATTTCACCTTTCCACCTAGTTTGAGTTTGAAAAAATTGCTTGAAACAATCCAGCTTAAGAATGTGTGTTCCCGTTGTAGAACAACCTGTCTTTGTACGTATATACAAATCTTGAGTCAAGAGTTGCGGAACGTTTTGATTATAACACCTGCATCGATCTAGGCTCTCTATTCTAACAGTGGCGACTTCAAGAGTTCGGGAGCGTGGGGTCACTCATAAATCTCAAATATTTTTGTCAACCATAAATAAAAAAAAACGTCACAGTAATGACAACTAAAAATCTTGTTTCAATAAAAATCATATTAAAGCTCAACCTAGCAAGAGAGATAAATCTCACATTGTCAAAAGAACAAAACGATTGATGAGGATTCAAACAAATCACATGAAGAAGTAACTTTTATGAACTTTAAGAAATTATCTACTGGTGTCACCGCAAAATTTAGGAGGTTCATTTATGAATTTAATATATATATAATTAGTAGTAATTTTTTTCCCCGTGGGGTCGGCTGACCCCCTATTCATTGGGTGGAGTCGCCCCATTTCTAAATAAAATGAAAATTTTAACACAATTCTTCTCGGGTTAAAAAGATATACATGGACCAGTTGGAAAGAAAGTTAGTACTCCTTTCATGGACCTTTGGCAAATTTTCAAGATTTTGATCGCCAGTATTCGTCCACAGGTGTAAAACTCCATTAGTTGAACTAAAGTCTCGAGTACAAACAAATTACGATAGCTTTAAGTCCAACATCATAAGAAGTGGGTACAAATCGTTTTCAGAAAAAAAGAAGAAGTTGCATGGGTGAATCATATGGCTTTGTTAATTGTTAGGTTTATAGTTTTGTGATTGACCTTGAAATTATTGAATTATCCTTACATTCTGTGAAAATCATTTCCTAAATTTTGGAGATAATAGTTTGGAATCGAGTTGCGCAATTTTTCGTCCTTAATTAAGTCAATTTTTTTAATATTTTAACAAACTTTTTTTCTTTTTGAATATAAATATACAGTAGACATTCATGCGGAACTTGAGCAAAACGATAATTTAATGGAGCAGGCCATCGATTTTGCAAAGAGCATTGTGCCTTAGGTGGATGACAAATTTCTCTCTATTAGCTTCTTTCTAGCTGCTTTAGTATCATATTTATGCTCACGTTAGGGCGTATATATCATAATATAGGATCCCTAAGATGATCAAGCCACTCCACATACCATTTTTCTTTTCCATATATAATACAAGACAATGAGCAGGCTATAATTTTATTTTATTTTTGAACAGAAGAAATTCAATTTAGTAACTAAGCCCAACAACACTTACAACGACTCTGTCCAAAATACACCAATAGAGATCTAGTAAAACAACCCAACGAACAATAATAAACAACAAAGCAAAAAATAAAAAAACTCTCTCAATCAACTCGACAAGAGCCTCAAGCTCACAAACACATACTGAAAAGACGCAAACAGATCGATTGCGCAAACAAACCGATCCAAGAAAAACAACTACTTTTAAATTTGTGTAAATAACGAAAATCATAATGCAATGCAGATATTTAACTGTAGGGTAAGAAAATAAATACCAATAAGTGCACCATATTTTATATTGAAAACACAAAGAAACGTAACATACATAGGCCATGTGCAGGTTAGAGAATTATTGATCATTCAAAACAATCTTTTTATTATACACACAAAGGAAGCAACACAAAAGAAAACAAGCTTAATTTACATAGGGTGCCCTATATAACATTTTACAATACTGATTTCATGGTCTCCTTTCTGTCCATTACAGCTGAACTGAACTCTTGAAGATTGATGATATCTCTCTCACTCAATACGGAGTGCGGGCGTGACTCCAAGCATACGGATCATGACTAATTTGAGCGCCATTAGACAATAAATTTGGAGGCATATTGTGAATTGGGAAAGAATAGGGATCGGGCAGGCGAGGCTCTTGTTGTCCCCCGTTACTTTCAACAATGGGGGACAAATTTCCGGTGGTAGCACCGGACAATTGAGCCTCATCATCCTCCACTAAAGGCAATCTCTCATAGGTTGCGTTAGTGAAAGTGGTGGCAATGACCATCACTGGCCCTGCCGCCACAAGCGATCCGACCACACTTCCTCCCACCACCTGTCCCTGTCCGCCGGACAGATATACTGTCAGGCCGGTGGAACCAGGCGGGGACGGTCCTGGCAAAAAAGTACCAACAAGTGAAAGAATCTCAAACCTTCCTTGGAGCGCCACCACGGCACCCGGCGCAGCCGGCTGCCTTAGAGTCACGTTGGCAACCGAACCACTTCCACTGAGCACACACACTCCCCGCTGACGCCTCCGGGCGAACCGGGCTATGCTCTCGGCTACGTCGGTACCTCCGGCTACCTCCATGACATGACTACGGAGCGCGTTCGGGCTATCCCTGGTCACGAAAACCGGCGGTTTCGGCTTGTTTTTGGATCCGGGAGGCCGGCCCCTTGGTCTACGAGTCCCAACCTCAACCGCGCCTTCTTTAGGCTCGTCTCCATCTCTGTCTTCTTCTTCTTCTTCATCTCCATGGCTAGAACTTAGCGCACTTCTTTTGTTCAGCATAGGTGAGCTAATCGCTGCCGTCTCTATACCCGGCAGGCCGGCCTGGCCTTCGATCCACCACCGGTTAGCCAGACTTGCGAATTCAATGAACACTTCTAGAAGTAGACTGGGTTTGTTTGTTTCTTTTTTTTTTTGAGTTAGTGAGGGTACGTGGAGTTGAATTTGAAGTAAGGGATGGGGATGATGAGAGAGAGAGAGAGAAGAGAATCAGATGCAGCGGTGCTTATCTTCAGTTATTTTTGGGTGGAAATAAAGGAAAAAGAGAGTAGTGCCCGAGCTGTATAGCTGAAGCGATACCTGTTTTCGCACATTCGGCAATTTAAAAATACATCGGATGTTCCGGATTAAAATATTTTTTTTTCTTTCTTTATTTTTTAAAAATTCATCCGGCACTTTTAATCTGGGCCATCCGTTACATTTTTGGACAGCCGAATGTGCGCGAGCGGGTGCTATTGAATTTTTTTTCAAAGAGAAGTGGGGTGGAAGATAATTGACCAAAAACAGGGCACAAAGATAGGAAAATTTGTCATCATGCATGTAAGGTTTCAAATTTGATTTCTGTCATTAGTAATTCTTGGCCTCTTAGGCCTATTCTCTTCACGCGTAAACATGTGGAATAATTGTGCAAGGAACTGAAAGGGTTAATTCAAAGTATGCGCAAATAGATTTGGGAGATCTTGCATTACCAAAAAAAAAATGGAAAAAAGAACATATGCAAAAAACAAAAGAAATAAACCTTTGAATGGAATCAGGCACAAATCAAAGAGAAAAAGGAAACATACTAAATTGGAGTGAACTTTTCTTGTTCTGGATGAATCATTCTCTTCTCTCTTCAAATTGGTGGTGGGGGTGGTTGGTTGGTTGAGTTGGAAATTAGGGTTATGGGGTTTTGGTGGGTGGGCCACGAAAGGGAAGGAGGCACGTCGATGTCTCGTGGCCCGACAAATCAAACGGAGAGCTTTGACCCCCAAATATCTAGAGAGTGAAAGTGACAGGAAAACCATTTAAGGCCCTACATTTTTGTGTAGGAAGATTCTAAAATTAGTCCCCATTCAAGGCCCTATATTTTTGCGTAAATTCTAAAATTAGTTTATTTGGACTATGTCAAGGTTTAAAAAGTGATTAAAATGCCGTTGGGGTGTGTGGGGCCCACCTCTAACTTAACGTGGGTCGGTTGATTTTGTAGGGTAAGGAGAAATTTGTGAGGCATTAAGAAATCTGGTGATAATTAATCGGATGAGCTCAGATCTTTTGTGTCGAAAAACTCCTGTGCCTTTGTGCCAATAAATTTTCTGGTCGTTGGATCACTCATAAATTTTAAAACATAAAACAAAAATCACAATCAAACGATCCAAAACCTCTCGGCACAGAAGTTTTGGGCACAGGGGATCTGACACGTTAATCCATCTATAAGTTTTGTTTGGAGAATACACGAGGTTGTGTCTCTCTATTATGTGAACTTGGCGCTTGATTCACTCACAGTTTTTGGATATCCAGTCTCTCTCTAAAGCTTTTCAATTCGGAGTCCTCCTGTACTTTTGCTTTCAAACTTAACTGGTCCCCTTATTTGGCTATACTAGATTTGGAGTCCTGTACTTTTGCTTCCAACTTGACTGGTCCCCTCATTTGGCTATACTATAAATTCAAAGTCCTCCACTTATATGCTTCCTTATAGCTGGTCCCCTAGTTTGGCTATTCATTTTCATTTAATCTTAAAACATCCACCAGAACATTTCATAAAGAGATTACCCCCATTTCGGCCCTGTTGAGGCAGTCTAAGATAGCCTAGCCGGTCTAGTTTGACATGATGATTCATAGACTTGATCTGGCTAATTCAATGTTTTCCCCCAATATGATGGATTATTAATATGTTAGTTAAGTTAGATTATTACGAAGAGTGTCAATGATGTTCCATTTGCCTGAACATTGAACCTCTTATCACCTAAGTCCTTGTACACGACCAACTAAGTTAGAAGTCCTAGTTCTCCTAATTCAATTTATTCGCCTCTGAAACTTACTTGAAATCCAACACACCTTGATTAAAGCATAAAAAGTGAGAAGGGTCCAGAGACTTTTAGAGAGAGAGAGAGAGAGAGAGAGAGACCTAGTTCTCTTTTTCCTATCCCCTGCTCCTTAAGCCCCTATGATCTCACTTCCTTCACCCTTCTCTCTCAGTTCCCCATTTGCTCCGATTCTCTCTCTCCTTTCTTCTCCTCTCGGCTCCTTCCCTCCCTCATGGTTGTGAGTGGTTAAACCTCTCCTTTTTTGAGAGATGAGTTCCCCTCTTCCTATCATTTTTGGACATGAGAGGCCCGATCTTGGGCACCTAGGCTCCTAGATCTGATTGATTTCGCCAATGGATTTTTGGGAGCTCTCTCACAGCGATGATGGTGGCGTCTGCAGCGGATCCAATGGTGGTCCTTAAGCCTGTGGCGGGAACGAGCTTCAGAAAGATGTAGATCTAGTCAATCCACCCTCCTTCAAGAGTGTGTTTGATGGGTCCTTCCTCGACGCTGATTGTTGCGGCTTTTTGGTTTGTTTTGTTTTTTCTTTGTTTTTTGTTGTAATTTCTTCTCCCTTTAGGCCTACGGGTCGTGTAACTTGTACTTGATTTCTTATTAATATAAGCTGGATTTTCCTCGTTCAAAAAACACACCTTGACTAATTATATATAACTTCACCTTATGAGGGAGGATCCTTCTATTGCCAGTCCATTGGCGAGACAATAAATAAGGAAAAAATATATAAAAATACACATGCCAATATACTTTTTACAGTTTTTAATATACTTTTATACATTTTTCACATATATCAATAAACTATTTAAACCTTAACAACAACCTAGTGGGTTGATTTTAAAATTTTCCTATTAGAAAATACTATAGTAAGAATATAGAAACCAAATTTATTATTAAATAGAAATTTATTATTTTGTTTAAGGAAGGTAGATTCCCCTGCCATACATTTTAGGAATTTCACTGTTTAGTTTGTCCACTTGTGGTTACTTTTTTTTTTTTTCCACTTCAATAATCAATAATCAGGCTAAGGGTGTTTTTAGGATAAATAGACTTTTCACGATTTTTTGTGTTATATATTATGAGAAAATAACTTATCTTGATTTTTGAAAAAATTATTTTTTATTACTGGAACACCCCCTCATTATCATACACATTTGAAATTTTATTCATAATTGAGACCAAGCCAAAAATCATCTTGTTTGGATACTGGTTAATAAGATTATAGAATGCATTTATCTTGAAGTTATATCTATATATATATATATATATATATATATATATATATATATATATATGTTAAACTTATTTCGTAAATAATATCGACCATTTTTTGATTGATATCCATTTTTTTTTATTACTGTTCGGTCAAATTTAATACGTTACCCTCCACAAATTTCGGGAAAAAAATGCTACTCTCCCCTCCATTTTATTAGACCAATATTGCTTGGGAACGAATTCTTTGCATGATATCAATAGCAATTTTTTTTATGGCTAGTTTAGATTCACCCTAATAGCAATTTTTGTTTATTTATTTTATGGCTAGTTTAGATTCACCCTAATTATTTGAATCGTCATGTTATAGAATTGGTTAAAAAATTCAACCATCTCACAATTTCGATCAACAAGAAAATGGTGTATACGTATTAATCTTGGAAATAAATGGGCTGCAATCTAATATATTTGTCTGGTTTGTTATTATAAATTGAGTTGATGGGTGATCTGGGGGCATGTAGTGAGTGAACTCACTACATGCGTGTAGTAAGCTATCTCGGCCGTTTGATCCGAGATCAACGGTTTAGATTGTCTTACACTTTAAAAACACTTTTACATTTAGTTTAACTCCAATTTATCTAGACCGTTAATCTTGAATTGGACGACTAAGAGAGCTCACTACAAGACCTCAATTCCAATTTTTTTTTATAACTATCTTCTTGATCATTGATTTATGACCACCATTATCAGAAATAGACACGGAGGACAAAACAAAGAGACAAACGAGTGAACGACCCCACTTGAAGATTTTTTTATGACATTCTTGCACTTTTTGACACGGTTTTTTTTTTATTGTTTTCTTTTTATTCTTAACATATTTTTGTCAATTTTTAAAATATTTTTATACCATATCTTTCGTCCTCGACAGAAAAATTTACAAAAATATAAAAAAAAATAGATTAAAGTTAAAAATACATACATACAAGACAATGAAAAAGAATAAAAAAAGACGGTCTAGTTGAAAAATAATGTTTTGCCAAGAAGTCGCCAAAAAATTAGGCTAAGAGCCGTGGGGGTCCTAATTTTTGGCCAAACGTAACAAATGATACTCTCACGTCCTACGTCCTAGTTTGTCCACTTGTGTACCTGCCCAATTTTATTTTTCAACTAATATTGGTACTTCAAGGATATAAATGATATCCTTTCCAACAAAAAAAAAATGAAAAAGAAAAAAGAAAGAAGAAGTATATATGAATGATACTCTCTCACCCCCACTTTATTGGACCACTTTCATAATTTTCTTAGAATTAACAATTTCTCTGCAGCTTTGAAAAATAAAATTGGACAGGCCTAATTTCAATAGTTTTATGTCTATTGGCATTACTTTAAATGATCTAAATCATTCACTGCCATAAAAATTGCGCTCTGCAAATATCAATTGAGCAAGCCCAAATATATATATGGAATAGTGCATATTTAAATTTTTAGCTAGTCACGTTTCTCCCAACACTGTAACAATTCCATTTATTTTACGTATCATTCATTAAAATATTCTTTCTTTCTCGTTCTTTCTTTCTTTTTCTTTCCTACGTTAAAATGTTTGTGGGTCCCTAAATAAAGTAATAAAGAAGTAATTCCTTTGTTACAATAAGCTAGGTGCTCTTGCTCAAGTTAGTTTACCTAGCCAAATAAACTAAGCCGTTGGATGGTGTGTTTTGTGAGTTTCCTAGCTAAATTAGCCAATTTGGTTCTTTTACCTAGGCTGCGACATTATAATGCCCACATTTGTGGTGTACAATTATACTAAATTTATAGAAATGTATCTTGAAATAAATGAATTCCAATCTAATTTATCTATTTCCTTTTTCAATATAAATGTGTTTCAAAATCACGTTTATGATATCCCATTAATTCAGGTTTTATTTCTAATTTTTAAAATTTATAGGTATAGATAGAAAACGTTGACTAGACCTGGATCACTAGATTTGTTTTTCTATTATTGGGACAAAAAGATTTAGGGAATTGATATAAGCACTCCAATTTTCGCTATTGACACTCTTTTTTTTGTGTTTATATATAAAGTACAAAAGTGAGTTTACCTAATAAAGACAAAAAATGAGTGCCAATAAAAAATAAAAAGTGCTAATAACACTTCCCAAGAGTTACTGCCGGGTTAAATTCTTATATCGTAAATAATATCGACCATTTGTTGATTGACATCCATTTTTTTTATTACTGTTCGGCCAAATTTAATACGTTACCCCCCACAAATTTCGGGAAAAAAAATGCTGCTCTCCCTTCCATTTTATTAGACCAATGTTGCTTTTTGTAAATTTTTTTTATACCATATCTTTCATCCTCGACGGAAAAATTTACAAAAAAAAAAAAAAAAAGGATTAAAGTTAAAAATGCATACATACAAGAAAATGAAAAAAGAAAGAAGAAAAGACGGTCTATTTGAAAAAGAATGTTTTGCCAAGAAGTCGCCAAAAAATTAGGGTGAGAGCCGTGGGGGTCTTAATTTTTGGCCAAACGTAAAAAATGATACTCTCACGTCCTAGTTTGTCCACTTGTGGACCTGCCCAATTTATTTTATTTTTCAACTAATATTGGTACTTCAAGGATATAAATGATATCTTTTCCACAAAAAGAAAAAGAAAAAGATACTCTCACGTCCTAACGTGATAAAAAAATATCATTTATATTTTGTGGAAAAGATGTCATTTATATCCTTGAAGTACCAATATTAGTTGAAAAATAAAAATAAAATATTGAATTAAAAGGATATAAATGATATCTTTTTCTCTTTTTCTGTGGAAAAGATATCATTTATATCCTTGAATTACCAATATTAGTTGAAAAATAAAATTGGGCAGGTCCACAAGTGGACAAACTAGGACGTAGGACCCCCACAGCCAAAAATTAGGACGTGAGAGTATCCTTTGTCAATATAAATGTGTTTCAAAATCACGTTTATGATATCCCATTAATTTAGTAATTTATTTCAAGATACATTTCTTTTCTTTTTTTTTTTTTTTTTTTTGTGTGTAGAAAAGATATCATTTATATCCTTGAAGTACCAATATTAGTTGAAAAATAAAATTGGGCAGGTCCACAAGTGGAGAAACTAGGATGTAGGACCCCCACAACCAAAAATTAGGACGTGAGAGTATCCTTTTTAAGGAGTATAAATGTGTTTCAAAATCACGTTTATGATATCCCATTAATTCAGTATTTTATGTAATTAGTATCGTCTCAATATAGATATTGTATGATAATCGAAGTGAATTCGAAGTAGAAATTAAAAAAAATAAAATAAAACTAGACCGGTTCAATATTTGTCTACGCTGGAAGCGCATCTTGTGCCTTGTGGCATCTGGACGAGATAATAGTGTCCTCCAAATAGAACAAGGTCCTAGTTTTTTTTTTTCTTCCTTCAATAACGGGTCTTATTTAATTTTATCTCAATTATACCAAAATTCATAAATAAAATAAGTTTTTATGTTAATACCCCCTCCGTTCCAAAAATTTTGTCCAGTCAGTAAAACGAAGACTTGAAAATAATAGTACAAATTTTTTTAAAAATAAAATCCATATTTTTTAACAAGTTACGGGATACTAACGAGTACTTCTAATTTATGTAAAATGTTAGAAAATTTTCTTTCAAAAGACTTATTATTTTTAGGTCATCGTTTTACGAATCAGATAAATTTTGGGATAGAGGGAGTAAAACATACCTAACTCTTCTCCAGTAGTGGGAGAGGAGCTTCCTGTCAAGTTCTGTCTATTTTGAGCCCAAACTAGCCCTCATTGATGATCAGAATTGTAAATTGTGTAGATCTCATTTGTTCCTTCAACCATGCGTTAATTTGTGATGATCAGATATCGTTGGATACTTGATCGAAAAGTATTTGTTTTGGAAAAGTGCAGAAAACTTATTTCGACCCAGTGTGTCTAGTATATTTTTTTTTTCAAAATTAATGTGACCTAATTAGTTATCAAACGATATCTAATTAGCACAAATTTTTACATGATTGAGATACTCCACGAGATCTATAATGTACTATGTCCAATCATCCATGTGGCTGAAGTATATACACTAAAAGAATAGAACTAGACGAGAAGCTCCTCTCCTATTAGTTTAATCGGGGGTTTAGATAGGTACCCAGCCGCTTATAGGCAGTTAGGTGCTTGTCTCATTTGGTTCAACCACAATCCATCCCCCATTACCTCACCCAAAGAATATTCCTGCCGAAGTCAAACAATGTTGAACCTATCCATCTCCCATATTTTTTTTTTAATAATTATATATCTGTGTTAGCTTGCATGCACCTCGACTAATTTCAAAGTCTTGAAAGTAACAATCGGACATACCCCTAATGACCTCAAAAGATCACTAACAATTGGAATCAAACCTGAAACTCAAGGTTGAAGCAAACCCGTAAGTTCCAAAACAACACTACTTTGCCAACCTCTTGCGATTCTAATCTATCTCACATCGGGTCCAGGGGTGCAGGTGTGCACCCTTGGTGTGCTCATCGGGGACGTTGATCTCAGCAATCAACGTCTCAGTTTTCACCTCGGCAATGGACGACTCGAATCTACAAAGTATTAAGATTCAATTAAAAACACATCAGACGACCTGATGTCTTATACTAGCACCCCCGCTCCCTCTCCCATTACCTCACCCAGAGAATATTTCCTACCTAAAGTCGCACAATCTTTTGTGTGACATCCGTTTATTACTACAATCTTCTAATAGGATTCTTTGCTCTTGCTATGTACTTCTGCTCTCAATTTTCGCTTTAAATATTCTCGAAAATCACTTTCATGCTTGTGTGTATGCTTGCCGAACAAACCCACATGATTTGACCCATTTGTGATTTAAAAAATTAACCGAGGGAGTACTTTAAAACCGGTTAAACGAAGGGTACCGATGGGCACGCAGTGTCTACTCTGCGTTCTGCACAAATGATCTAAACCATTCAATAACTTCAAAAAAAATAATTGGGTCTTTAGAAAATCAGCTTAATCCGATATATATAAATGTTCGATCAAATCTTCCATTTTTTCATTCAAATTACACAGGAAAAAAAATGAAAGATTAGATCGAACGTCTACACATATCAGATTGAGTTGATTTCTTTTTCTGAGCCTACTTAATTCTTTTAAAAAATATTAAACTGCTCAAATCATATGTGATGGGCACAAAGTGAGTCCCGTATGCCGTCGTTGGAGGGGTTGGCTTTAAAAAATGGGACGGCTGGAGTACTTCTTATCTTTATGAGGACAATCTATTTTGTAGAAACCAAAGCCCGAGGCCCGCCAAGTCGTAAAGAAAAAGAAAAAGTGGAACACCCAAAACGGCAAACCTCACCAGTCACCACCATGTGCACGTTAGAGAAGCGCGGCGAGATCTTCATCCTAACCCTAACCGGAGACGATGAGCACCGTCTCAACCCCACTTTCATCGAATCGCTCCGGTCGGCTCTCCGCCAAGCCAAGGAGCAGTCCACTCGCGGCTCGGCTTTAGTCACCATCGCTCAAGGCAAGTTCTTCTCCAACGGCTTCGACCTCGCGTGGGCCCAGTCCGTCGCCGCCGCCGGCGGAGGGTCCGCTCACGACCGATTGTTGGACATGGTGGAGTTGTTCAGGGCTGCGGTAGCGGATTTCATTTCGATGCCGATGCCGACGATTGCCGCCGTGACGGGACACGCCGCCGCCGCCGGGATGATGCTGGCGTTGAGTCATGATTATGTTTTGATGAGGAGCGATCGAGGCGTGTTGTATATGAGCGAGTTGGACATAGGTAAGCCCTAGACTCTTAAAATCGCTGTTACTGGTCACTACTCAATACGTGAAGGTTTTTAGCCTTCCGATACCATTATGCTTGGGTATACGGATAGATGGAAAAATTGCATGCGTATCGCTACGGGAACTGATTAAGGCACTTTTAAAAAAATTTATAATAAGTTTTGAATTCGGAAAATTCACAACGACTACAATCGATTCGTGTTATGATGCATTGTCCAATGTCCCGAAATGGTTGCACTTCTACCTTTATTGTGGTCCTGATACTGTTATTTAAAACCTTGCGTTACTGCTCTTATGGTCCACTTAGCTTATTTTGCTTATATTTTTTAGAATGCAAAACACAGAGGAAATAAATAAATAAGTACCAAAACAATTCAATCAAGTCAATATATTTGCTTGTTGTTTGTTGTAAGTAAATAAATAAGACAACGAACCAGACGACCTTTTGGTTGAAGGCCACTGGCTCTCAGTGACGGAACCAGGAATTTGTCTTGGAGGTGCCAAGTCCGTGTCCTGTCCACGCCGCGATACTAATTCATCCTAATTGTAAGCTTCAGAGAAATTTGGATTGTTTCGCGTTACTTTAGTTTTTATGTGTTGCAAACTTTATTTATCAGTTCCCTGTATCAGTTTTAGCATTCTAAACCTCTAAAGATAAGTCTTTGACAAGATTGTAAGCAGTAAGAAACAATTTGAATTTATAAAAATCAGATAACGGGTGATGAAAAATCTATGAAGTGATCAGTTTTTGGGCGTAATTCGATTTAATGGGAACATAGAGTTGATAACTGTGAACCATATCTGCCCCTGCTCACACTCCTAGAATTTGGTCTGTTCTGTTTTTATTATGTTAGTTTGTCACTCCGGAACTACAATAGCTGAAGCTGACCACCTCTGTCCCTCCACACGAAAATGGAGGGATGTGTAACATGTAACCAGATATGCGCGAGTTTTATCTTAAGTGTTTTAATTCCTCAAATGTTTATAATCTATGACAAAAAAGACACAGACACGGCACTTTGTCTGAGTGTTCAACAGGCGTACTGGACTTCTACTTCTATATTAGTGAGCCCTTGTAATGAAGATTTCAAGTTCTTATCTGTTTAATTTGTTGTCAATGCTAGTTCAATTTCGGTCTGGATAGTAGTTATGATCAATACAACTTCAAATTGGCTCACATGACATAATAGGAGATGTGCTGCTTTTACTTGTGTATGTGTGGAGGGTTGAACTCAATACTATATGAAATGGAACCAAGCATCCTCGCTTTGTATAATTGGTGCACTCATTTCTGCAATGCTATTGCTATGGTGACCACATTTGGATACCGCGTTTTGGGTATCATATGATGTCACCATAATAGAATGTGCTCCACTAGACGACATACGGGACAAATTCTAACTAATACATTGGTAACACATCACCTGGTACCCAAATTTGATTATTAATTTCCATTATCTCATATGTTCACCACCTCTTGTCTTTCATGTAGGGTTGAATTTCCCAGACTACTTCACGGCGCTGGTGAGGTCGAAGGTGGGGTCGTCTGCAGCTCGAAGGGACATTTTGTTGAAAGCAAGGAAAATGAAGGCAATGGAGGCTGTGGCTATGGGTATCGTCGACTCAGTGCACAATAGCGGGGAGGCGACTGTGGAGGCTGCCGTTCGCCTGGGGGAGGAGTTGGTTAAAAGGAAGTGGGACGGTGAGGTGTATGCGGATATACGAAAATCTATGTACCCTGAGCTAGGTTTCGTCCTCGGATTGGCCAACAAGGACGCCGTAGCCTCAGCCCGGCTTTGAAATGTGAATTGCTTTGTGTTCTTGGGGAAAAAATAAGCATGTACGTAAACATTAGGTTACAAAGATTGTTGTTGGCCTGGAAACAGGACATGTACTTTGAAGTTAAAGTGATGGTACAAACTGTCCTCCAGGTTTGTTGGCCTGGAAACAGGACATCTCGTTTTGGATTGTTTTCACTGATGTTTCTGCCCGACTGATTTTCGAGATTTATCTCGTCAAGACAAATTAATAATTTAAAAAAAATACACAAAATTAAGAAGTAAAAAAAAAAAAAAATCAATGTTACATTGTTCTTTTGGCTTGAATCACATAAAAAAAACCGGACTCGGGGGAGGTGCTATGCAAAGCCGTGTTGTGCACCCCTCGGCCGTTGAGACATTACTCTGTCTCAATTCTTTGTTTTTCTTTGTTTCTAAATGTGAAATAACTTAAATCCAATCCGAATCTGAACTCTTTAATTCTGACTTTAATAATTCAAATAAAAAAAAACGAATATTCAATCCAAAAATCCAAATCCGATCCTTTTTACCGCTTCAGAGAGAGGATTTAAAACGAAAAATTGAATAAATTATTTAAAACTTATCATATTCGAATAGAATAAACTGAATTTTTACAAAATAATTACAAGAAATTTGGACAAAATGAATGTTGAATTATACAGAGCCGTTGAAATTGGAGGTAGTACTGCCTCAGGTTTTTCAACTAGCGCGCCTTAGGCCCCCCTCACTGAATCCAGTTGACGATATTGCGAATTTGGTTGTGAAATTCCAACCAATGTAAATATGGGCAAGTTGGGTTGGGTTATAAGTGAGCGGGTTGGATTGGGTTGTCAATTGTCACCTCTACACAAAAGCATACTTCAATATAAGAGTACAGAATAGAAATATTTTATTTTTTTGGCAAGGTTTAAATTCTTCAGCATTTGTGTAAAAAGATCTTTTTTTTAATCAATTTAATGAGTGGCATACCCAAGAAAACGAAAGACAAACGAGGCAGAAGCCTAAAAGCAATGAAACCAACCAAAGGCCTCAAATCCAGCAACAAAAAAAGGAACATCCCCCATTAGACCGAGGGCACAGCTACATGGTGCCCGCTAGGGGTGGAAAAAAAAAAAAAAACAACGACAGTACCCGAACCGACCGAAAAATTGGGAATTCAGTTCGGTGTTCGGTCGGCCCAGTTTGAAAAAAAAAAATCCGAAAAAACCAAAACACATCTCGGTTCGGTTTCTCGGAAATTGTCAAACCGAACCGAACAGAAATACCCTAAAATCATGCCAATTTGGACCGAATTACCCCGAAACCACCCCTATTTTATAAATAATTCCATACAACTCTAATAAAATGCATACTTTAATGGTAAAAAGCAAACCAAAAAAACCGGGAAAAAAAACGACCAGACCGAACCACCCCAAACCGATCGGTCCATTATTTTTTTCGGTAGGG
This sequence comes from Vaccinium macrocarpon, assembly GCA_022606695.1. Taxonomy (NCBI): domain Eukaryota; kingdom Viridiplantae; phylum Streptophyta; class Magnoliopsida; order Ericales; family Ericaceae; genus Vaccinium; species Vaccinium macrocarpon. The sequence continues at coordinate 3,745,919 of CM040173.1, forward strand.
ATCGGTTCCCAGCTAAACCACCCCGAACTGATCGGTTCGGTCCCGAATACCCCAAAAACCAAACCGACCGATTTTCACCCCTAGTGCCCGCCCCTCACCGGAAAATTTCTACAAAACCGACACAGAACTAAAGGAGAGATACGTGGAACTACGTGGTTCCATGTAGGCCTGTCAACGGGTCAAATCTGATTCGAATCCTCAGATTCGGAACTCGGATATTCACAAATCCGAATCCGATCTTCTTCTTTTTTAATGCACCTGCAATTTTGCATCCTGATATTAATGTGATTTGAAACCAACCCACTATTTTGCAAACAAGGTATTTGTGTTTTTTCCTACAAACTGTGTTTCTCTTGAAAATTGAAATACGACCATTGGATCCATAACCACTGTCCATCCACTTCTGTAACCCTCGAAAAGATAATTAAAAAAAAAAATTGATGACGAAGAAAACCAAAAATTATCTGGACATAATCACACAACTGCACTTGAATTGCCATCAATTCATACAAACAACCACAAATTACCGTATTTTCTCAAGAACATAATTGAAATGGGTTTGGTGAAAAACTTTAAAACAAACAAAACAACAGCAGAATTCGAAATGGGTTTTGTTTTGAGTTCAATTCACAACAAACGAAAGAAGATTTCAATTCTCAGATCTAACAAATCAACGTGAATGTGTGTATGTATTGTAACGCAAAAAGGATTTTTTGTTTTGGTGAGCCGGATTCAGATCTTCCCAAATTTCCCAAATCACACAGACAAGTCACTATTTACCGCAAACTAATACATTCACTCAAAACATAACAAAGAAGCTATAGGCATGTCATAAATCTATGTCTACTCATCATTTTTAATTATATCCACACAAAAAACAACCAAAGAAAGAAACCAAATAAAAAAAAGGAGAGACAAATAAACCAAAAGAGAAGGAAACACCATTCCAAGACTTCAGTTCAGTTCCTACAACCGCTTAATATTTTTCTCAACAACCAAGCGATTTGTTTTTACATGGTAAAGGAAGAACCCATTACCTATTCAATTCAATTCATATGAATATATAATAAAGAGGCTCAGCGGAACAAAGTGGAAACAAAACAAATAAGGACAACATCATACACGTGGTGTAGGAGCCAAGAGTAACTCATGCAATCCAATGAGCCAACTGAATATCGACTGAATGCGAGTCTGATCCAGTGTGTTTTTAATCATTCGAGTAGATACATCCCGAACAGATATTGGAGGTCACAAAAAGAACTCAGAGTTAAAAATACAATAGCAGCAGCTTTCCACAACGTGAGGAAATAAAAACATTAAATTTTACCAAACAGATGAAATGAAGGCAATACCAATATGATTGTGAGACCAAAAAAAAATACTTTTCGCGAAAAACCATGACCTGCAGTAAAAGAAAAATGATATGCACAGGACTTCATATTCAACTGAAAACGCTACTTCACTAAAGCATTACACTTAACAAAATTTAGCAGAAACAAATTGAACATGTGAACTTCCCTTGTAATGTGACTTTAACAACTTCATTCCTATTTAGAGTATCTAGGTAAGGGGGGATACCATTTACAATTTTTCTACACTTTTTTTGCATCAGAGCACTACAGGATTTTTCATTCTTTGGGTCAGAAGTTGGAACAACACGGTTCAATCCCAATCCTGAATTCCAACTCCCATCCTGAATAAGTGAATATCTATATCACGAAGTGAATATCTGTATAACAAATAGGAGGATTCAATTGTCCACATAGAACTCGACAGAAATGAAACATCTATCTCTTTGATTTTGGCAACTGAAATGAAACATAATGGAACATTACCCATTCAGAGAAAAATCTAATAAATAATCATAATAAAGAAATTGACAATTTGAGAAGAAAAAAAAATTTCACCACAGAATAAATAGACTCTACACTCTGATCTATACTAAAAAGCTTTCATACCTTTGATCCTCCCTTTACCTTTCCATAACCAAAGAACCCTCGGTACTGTCAAATATGGTCCTCAAATCATTTGAAGTTATGCATTTTATCGTACTAGCTAAGACTGCAGATTCATGTTTAGAGTCACAATCACAACATTCCACCACTTATGTGTCCTACCATTGCATATTGAACAGATACTAGAGCACAACTTCAAATTGATGATCTCATCAAACGTTTTTTTCTTCCCACTTTCAGATAAAATTCACTTGTACATGAATTGTCGTGCATATACCTAATTTCCAGTTCTAAGATGAAAAATAACAAGTGGAACAAAGTAAAATAATAAATTCATTTCCCTATTAACATAACGTGGAAAAGTGAAGCACTCAGTTTGTCATTATCAGGGTTTTTCATTCACTTGCTTTTACTGAACAGTTATTCATTATCTGAAAATTGAATGCAATGGATGGAATGGAAAATACCTGCTGAAAAGACAACCACATCATCCCCGTAACCTAGCTTTGGGAATTTTTTCTTTGGGAAGCCCTAAATAATCTCCGAGCAACTGATAAGTTGCCAACTCTCTGCTCTAACACTTCCAAGCCTGAAAAATATGATGATAGCAACTGAACTTGATTACTCTACCACAGTTGAATGTATTTAAAAAAAACAAGGGATGTATAACTAGAGGTTTATTTAGCATTGAAATTCCAGTATCAACAGCACTGTTTAAAATCAATTCACTATTTTAGATCATACCTCTGGCATTTTCACTCCAAACACACATTGGATTTGAACATAGCACCACATGGAGAGAGAGAGAGAGAGAGAGAGAGAGAGAGAGAGCGAGAGAGAGAGTAGAGTAAAAAGCAGTATTTCTTTTTTGAACCGCAAACGTATTCATATATTAATAAGCAATAAAATTACAAAGGCGACTCCGTGCAAGATTGTGAGCTGATCTCACATCTTGATGGGTGACCTTGAGTACATTTACATAACAAAACAAAGTCCTACAAATATCCAAAATATCCATGATAATGTTTCTAATTATTACATTAGCACTAGCAATAGCACATAGAGCATTGACGATTTCTACGCTATCCGTCAAAATTTGCAAGCTTTTGAAACCTGCCGTCACTGCCCATTTAACTGCTTCCAAGACCACAAGAGCTTCCACAAAAGAAGATGATAACGCATAGACACAAGTAGATCCATAAGCCCAGTGCTCGTAACACCAAGCCTCAACCCCCTTGCAAACATCTTTTTTCCACGCTCCATCAACAATCACCTGCTCGATATGACCAGCATGCTCCACACTTCCCATACTGAATGAACTGTTCCCCGAGTTACATATTCTACCATACATCCCTTCAACGTCACCCCTTCCTCTTGACTTTAATAACATAGACAAATTCTGAGCTATATTAGTAGTACAACTATTCATGGTAGGAACATAAAGATCAAAAAACGCCTTATTGCGAGATCACCAAATCTCCCAAGCAGCACACACAAACTTACAACATTTTTCCACCATTCCCGCATCCTTAAAATGTCTAAAGAACCACCCAGAAAAACCATCCTCTACCCCTTCTAAATCAGACCCCAAGCCCGCCTCCTCCCAAAGTTTGACTGCGAACTCACATTGAAGAAATAAATGATCTACCGTCTCGTCCGTCAAACCACATAAGGGGCATAGAGCCTCTTCTAGCATATGTCTCCTTCTCAATGAATCTTTAACCGCAATAATTCGATGAAGCACTTTCCATAAAAACATGGAATATTTAGGAGGCAAGTTGAAAGCCCATAATTTTCTCCACAGCTCTGAAGGTGAATTTCCCACCACACCCGGATACTTGCTATAAACCACCACAAAATAAGCCGATTTCACTGTGAAACACCCATTCCTTGTATGGGCCCAATACATGCAATCTTTCGTACCCCTGTCCGGTATATATGTGGCTAGGATATTCGTAGCAATCTCCGAAGGAAATAACGCCCTAACGAGCGGCTCATGCCACTTATACACTCTCCAATCAATTAAAGATCCCACCTTCATCTCGCTAAGAGAACTCATAACTTCTTTCCCTACAAATGGATTCTTAGCCACACTGATCCATTCATCTTTGAACACCTTAATCTCTTGCCCACTGCCCACCACCCATTTGAGCCCCTTTCTTAACAGATCTCTTCCCCATAGAATACTCCGCTAGCCCCAAGAACAACCAGACTTAGCTTGAACAGTTAAAAAATCTTTCTTGGTACAATATTTCCCCAATAAAACTTTAGCTAACAAGCTATCTTTCTTACAATATAATCTCCAAGCCACCTTTGCTAGCAAAGCTTGATTAAAAGAACCTAAATCGCGCAAGCCCAAACCTCCCTGACTTAAAGGTTTACATAAATTCGCCCATTTCATCCAAGGTATTCCTCCACCATCCCCTTTTCCCCATAAAAATCTAATAATTATACTACGGACCTTGGCAATAAAGTAATTCGGGGCTCTAAAAACTGAAAACAAGAAAATGGGGATTGTAGACAAAACATGCTTGACTAAAGTCACCCTTCCTGCAAACGCAAGGTAATTTTTCCTCCAACACGCCAAACGACTTCCAATACGATCCAAAGACTTTTGAAAGAGACCCCCTTTCCTTTTAACACAACCCAAGTCCACCCCCAAATATATACCTGGCTTATCTACAACCTTAACCCTTAAAACCTCAGATAAAGATTCCCTCATTTCAGGCTTCGAATGTGGACTTAAAAATACTTCCGATTTGTCGAAATTCACCTTTTGGCCAACTAGCTGACAGTACTCGTCCAACAACCATTTAAAATACACCACATGAGAAGTATCAAGATCCATGAAGAAAAAACTATCATCTGCGAAAAACAAATGAGAAACTCTAGGAGATCTCCGACCTACCGCCACCCCCCTACAAATTTGATTTGAATTAATGAAAGAGAGGGTAGAGGATAAGACTTGACTGACCAAAATGAATAAATAAGGTGACAAAGGGTCCCCTTGTCTAAGCCCACATTTTGGCCAAAACGTCTCCGATCTTCCACCATTCACCAAGACAGCAAAGGATACCGTTGAAATACATTGATAGATTAAACTAACCCACTTCGGACTGAAACCCATTCTGTCCAAAACTTTAACCAAAAAATCCCAATTAACTCTATCATAAGCTTTGCTCATGTCCAACTTTAGAGCAAACATGGCTTTCTTGCCCTTCCTTTTAAGCTTTATGCATTTTATGAGCTCATGAGTCAGTAAAATATTATCCGAAATCTATCTACCCGGAACAAAAGCATTTTGAAAATTAGAAATCAAACCCCCTAACACTCCCCGCAACCGGTTCACCAAAACTCGAGCAATAATTTTATAGAGGACATTACAAAGACTGATAGGTCTAAAATCATTGACTGACACCGGGTTGCGAGTTTTAGGAATGAGTGTGATATAGGTTTGATTAATTTCCTTCAGCATAACACCCGAGTGTAAAAAAGATAAAAACAATTTTTGAAACCTCCCTTCCCACCACGTTCCAGTTTTTCTGGTAAAAAGCCGCAATAAAACCATCAGGCCCAAGAGATTTCAAACCCCCCATTTGAAAAACAGCCTTCTCCACCTCTTTTTCTAAGAAAGGCTTATCCAAACTCTCCTTATCCCGGTCTGAAATACGGACATCTAAAGAGTTTAAAAGATCAAAGCCCAGTGGATTGGATAAGCTACTAGCACCATAACCAACCGAAGGACTACCTGAATCCTCACTAGCCCCACTAAAAAGGTGGCAAAAATGCTTAACAAATAAAGCTCTAATATCATGAAACCCAGCCACATATTGCCCCTCTTCATTATTAAGGCAAACAATATGGTTTTTATGGCTTTTAATGGTGGCAGCTTTATGAAAATACCTGGAATTCCGATTACCCAAATCGAGCCACCGTTGCTTTGCTCGTTGAGCCCTGTAAATCTCCTCTTCAGCTAAAAGATTATCCAGCTCTTCCCTCAAGGCTCTTTCTTTCCTCACAATGCCCATCATATCTGCACACTGCCGATGTCCTGACGTCCTATGCTGCCATACGATCTCATTTTGCATATTGCCCAGCTTGTCCCTTGTTCCTTTGATCTTTACTCTCAGCGCCTTATAGGAGAGAGCACCCCAGTTCCTCAAGTGCCTCATGAGAACATTTTGCCATTGGATGAGTTGAAAACTCTGAGACCCACTGAAAGACATATTCCAAACCCTTGAAATTATTTGTTGAACATCCTTACTTCTTAGCCAAATCTCTTCAAACCTCTTCGGTCTATGCCTTGGACTATCCTCCCAATGAGTATCTATCACCATCGGACTATGATTGGACCTATGGATGGGCAAAACAGAAACAGACTTCGGGAAAAATTTTGCCCAGTCATGGCTCTATCAAGTTTTTCAAACGTGACCTCCTCATCTGACCTATTATTGGTCCATGTATAAAATACTCCAAAACTACGAACTTCATGTACGCTGCCATACGATCTCATTTAGCATATTGCCCAGCTTGTCCCTTGTTGCTTTGATCTTTACTCTCCGCGCCTTATAGGAAAGAGCACCCCAGTTCCTCAAGTGCCTCATGATAACATTTTGCCATTGGATGAGTTGAAAACTCTGAGACCCACTAAAAGACATATTCCAAACCCTTGAAATTATTTGTTGAACATCCCTACTTCTTAGCCAAATCTCTTCGAACCTCTTCGGTCTATGCCTTGGACTATCCTCCCAATGAGTATCTATCACCATCGGACTATGATTGGACCTATGGATGGGCAAAACAGAAACAGCCGACTTCGGGAAAAAATTTTCCCTGTCATGATTTGCCATGTCTCTATCAAGTTTTTCAAACGTGACGTCCTCATCTGACCTATTATTGGTCCATGTATAAAATACTCCAAAACTACGAACTTCATGTAAATTTAGATTGTGGATGAACGCACACAACCAATCCACCCCTCCAATACTTTTATGATTCCGGCTGTATTTTTCTTCAATACCCAAAACTTGGTTGAAATCACCCGCTACCAGTAGAGGACAATTGAGAGCTATCAATCGACATCCTAACTCCTCCCAAATTCTTTTCCTCTCTCCAAGTCTAGGATGACCATATAACAAACATAGCACCCATTCCAAACCTCTTTCATCCACAACTAGCAAAATGATAAAATTGCTACATTTATATACAAGGGTCAGCTTGTACCTTTCATCCCATGCCGCCCATAAGCCTCCGCTTGAACCCATTGAATCCACTCCCGTATAGAATTTATAGCCCAAATTTAAACCCAGATCCTGCAACTTGCCATAAAAACACCTAGTTTCCATGAGAAAAATAAGATTAGCACCGTGTTGTCGGGCCAAGTTACTTGCTGTTCGAACTGTAAGGGCTTGGCCCAACCCCCTACAATTCCAGCAAAGAATCTTCATGGGTCTTGAGGAAGTTGTTTTGGGACAACCTCCTCAAAACCCTTAGCCTGATGCAACGAAATGTTCAAACACGTCGCCGCCCACTCAATCGAATGAGTCCAGAAAACATTACCAAACTCCTCTCTTGAAAAATCCAGAGAAATGGACATATCCAATCCACCATCACTTCCTCCATCAATATTTTTGTCATTACTCCAAACAAAATTTTGAAGACCCTCTCGCAAAGCAGCTATGTCCGAGCCTTCCGAATCACGATTTCCTTCACTCAATTTCTCTTAACTGGACTCCTTACCACCACATGCATCAGATTCACCCCGAGAAAACACATCACGAGCTACCTCACCATCCCCCACTCCACTAGATGCTGACGAGATAGACGCCGAGCATGTAGCCGAATGTTTCTTCCTTTTACCCACCTGCTCTCTTTTTAAACCCCCTTCCCTTTATGGCCCGATCTCGTGAGGCTTCTTCCTCTACAATTATCCCTACTTCCCAGAGCAATCCAGTTGCCATGCTTCAATCTAGTTCGACGAGTAAATCTACTTCCCTTGCCTCTATACCTTCTACCCGTCATTCGCCCCAGCAAATTGAAAAAACCACTGACCGGTTTGAACTGCCATTTACCACGATACTCCATAGATTTTCCTTTTTCCGAGCATCCCTTGGAGACCTCCTCTTTAACCCAATGTGAACAACCTGCCCCATCATCTCTAGAGACTTGTCTCCTCTTCAACGGCGGTCTGAACGGTATCTCCTCATCCGAATTAGAGTCATCGCTGGAATTACTCGCTACAGCTTTACCTTTTCCCCTGTTCTCTTCACTCCCAACCTTCATACGCAAATCTCTTCTATTGGGCCAGGAGTTATTTGGAGAAGATTGACTTCTATTCCTGGCCTCTGAAATAATTAGGGGGCCGTGATGTCGGCCCACATTAAAAGGATCCGTCAAATCCCTTCTAATTGCATTAGGCCCATTACATGTATATGACCTGATACGGGCGCAAATATGCTCATTGGCGGCCCTTAATTTATTATTGTTACGCCCGTTTAATATATTACTTGGAGGTTGATACTCTTTTTTGTCGTTTCAGGACTTGCGGAACAATTGAATGGACCGTGGTGTTAAAAGTGAGAATTTCATGAGGCGCGGATGAAATCAATTGAGAGATGGGGTCACGCTTATTATTAATTACAGAAGCGAGAAGCGCTGAATGAAATTCTTAGACAATAATTTGCGGCATAAAACTAGTAGGTGCAATTATATGGTTAGTTAGTTAAATTTGCAAGTGGGTCGTAGGTAGATTCAGCTGGACGTCATTATTGGGACAAGAAATATTAGTCTGGGCCCATTAATTATAATTCAAAAGGGATTCGTGCCGGCCTTATGATAAGGTCGGTGTATGAGCATTATAAAGAGGAAAGATTGGAGGAATTTTGAGGGAGTTCTTCGGGGGCCTGACTTTTTTGCACGTAACCGAAGAGAACGGCTGCGGCACGCAACAGGCTATCATCTCACGAAGCCGCAGAGAACAAAGAGGCATTGGGCACCGCAGTCAGTGACCACAGAGCAAACAATGGAGTTCGATTATTGGATGATTAATATGTTTTTCTCCATGTTCGGCTAAATCCTTTGGCTAGGGTAACGAGGAAACTTTCTCCAAGTAATGTAATAAATTAATTTCTAGGGTTTTTATTCAACAATAATTGTATGACTTTGGATGATTCATATTTTTATGAAAGAACATATTTTTTCCTATTTATCTATTGTGTTTGTATTCCGGACGTCAAGCACTGTCATACAATAGTTTTCATTGTTTCAGGATAGTCTCTGAGATAGGTTATACGACGTTACACGGGTCGTGCTGCCAGTTAAGTCCGGTGAGACGACCGACGCTATGTTGAGATAGCCTTTACGGTGTATGAATCCTGTGAATCTTCTTGACGATTGTCGATAGGAATTGCAAGCCCTAGCGATGATCCAATTTTTCTATGTTGAATAATTACCCTAGATTTTATTCGATTATACTGCAAGGGGAAGGTGGAATCGAAGTCCTAGTCCTTTCTCTCCTTAGCTTTCAAAACCTTTACTGCTTTCCTAGTTAACTTTAGTATTAATTAATTTTAGTTTCACCAATCAAATCCCAAATTTCTCTTGCTCTCATAATTAAATTAGAAATTAATTGAAAGTACCGCAACTTAGCTTTTTACTCTCCGAGGACGATCTCGGACTTAACCACTGTTCTTCGGAATAATAGTTAATTCCTTGTTTTATAAATTATATTTTTGGTACAAAAACGAGACCCAAATTGAATAGTGCTCCTGTTCGCTTCCAAAGTAGAATTCAGTCCCACAAAATTTTTGTAATTGGCCGGTCCACCCTAGAGGGGCCCAACCCGTCCCTGAGTATTTGATTTCTATTGAGAGCAAGTAAATGTCTATTCAAATTAACTCCACTATTACCATCCCCAGTCACAGTCAAATCCAATACAAAATCAAATGATTCCCCCTCTCTGGCTTCCTTTACTTGTTCATAAACTTCTTCATTAACATCCCCACCTAACTCACCTTTTTCATTACCCTCCTCAACTACCACCCATCTACCCGCATTTACTCCACCCTCCCAGAGCGCCACCTCCCATTCTGCCCACCAGCGATCTGCTTCCTCCGGTGCCGAAAAATTCATCCCAAGAGCCCATTCCATACGGTCAACGACTGTGATCAGCTTTCCCATGTCTAGAGAATAACCACCAACACCTCCATCTTTTGCCAGAAACTCTCCATCCTCACTTCCATCCAAAAAGTTCCTCTCCCTAGGTGTAGGTGGAGGAGGAGGTGGTTGGGGAGGAAAAATATCACCTCCCACATCTTCAAAGTCTGGCATGTCCATGTCCCAAGCCATCTCCCAATCATGAATGAAATCATCATAATTAACTTGATCCGATAACGGGATAACACCATCTTCCAAGAAAGGATTACGCCGTGCTTCTCCCATCCCATTAACATTGGCGAAACCAGCTTGCCCTCCATACAGCCTTCTGACGTCACAGTTCGATCGCCAAACTGTGTTCGCATAATTTCACGAGCCCTATCATTCTCTTCAGAAATATAAGAGGATTCATGAACCACCCCCGTGCGATCAGCTTGGCCGTCCTCAAACGGAACCCACATATGAGTATTCCGCCTTCTATCGTTGTACACGTAAGCCCGAATAGAAGAGTTATACAACGGAAAATGCTCATTCACAACCACACGTGCACAATGCCTTTCACAAATCTCATGCAAACGTCTGTCCACTCGCGCACGAGCTTCATCTCGAGATAAAACACATTGAGGCAATGTGTGACCAATAACGCCACACGCTCGACAGACTTTATAAACCCTTTCATATCTGCACCTCACCCAAATATCCGAACGACGAGGCCTGCGTGAAATACCACTTATAAGTGGTAGTTCAAAAGGTTGATCCGCACCCTTACTCGCAGGAAACGAATGTTGCGTGGAATACCTTCATGAACATCCACCTCAATCACCTCCCCCAAAAGACTACCCAGTCGTCGCTCAGCCTCCTCACAAAAACACTCCAGAGGGAGGTTATAAGTTTTACCCATAACGCCGTGTACCCTATACGTGTAACCGCCAAAGATATACTCGGCTACCAAAAATCCAGCACCATTAAGCCCCCTCTCATTGATCAAGGACCCCTGTTATAAGCATGATGAAGATCCATCTCTGACGAAAAAAGGAAAAGACAAATATTTTCATCTCTTCCCACCACCCGAACTGGAGCTCTCGTGTGCCAGAGTTCATCCACCAGTTCTGGCATGGTATGTGTACCAAACTGCCTTCTATCTAGGAAAGACCCAACCAAACATCTAAAAAAATGTTGACCTCTTTCTTCCCAAAAAAGGGGAGAGAAACTAATACAAGGTCCCCTCCACGAAAAGTTGCCTTGACGAGGACGTAAAACATGTGGTCCAATACTCGTGCGATACTCCTCTGAAAATTCACTTCCAAACTCAGCCACTTGCTATCCCCCCAATCGGGATTCCATGGGTTCTTGTTGAATTATATGGATCCGACATGGGACCACCCAAACACAAGAAACCAAGAGAAATAACCCACCAAACTGACAAGGAAAGGTTGAAGGAAGACCCAACAGAGAATAAAGAATAAACTGACAAAACCAAGACTAATAGACAGAAGAAAGAGCACTAAAAGGAGCTAGACAATGACAGACAACCCTAAAAGGGAAAGAATAACTGACTAAGAAGTAGTCCCAACAGAGAAACCCTAGAAAGGAACACCAGCTCTAGAGAAACTTTCTAGAGAGCAAAAATATTTGTGACTAAAACAAAAGCAATATTATTATATACTAATTCGATGACAATTACAAGACTCCGGCAGAAAGAAGCCAACAGAGCATGTACAGCCAACTCAACAATACCAGTAACATTTACTCAAGCAACAATGCTTGTACAGACAAATCAACAGAAATGAATTGTGTGTAACAAATGAATCAACTACTCGACTCTCTATAGGAGAGAGATAGAGAGACACGACAAGTACTCATTACTTATTTAGTAGGATTTATAGCTATATTCCCAATCCTCAACTCTCGAATTTAGATTTTCATTACTTTCTCAAGATTTTCAATCGTTTCTCGCGGCAGAGCTCATCAATTTCTTGTTTGACCACTTTTGAGCATCCAGCAACCACTTGAACTTTGACATGATCGAAGATCGAAGCAGACAGAAACATCACATCATCAAGAGAGGCAACACAGATGGAGCTATACTCCATCAATTGCCTCTCCAGATTTCTGGCTTCTTCACGTCCATTTCGGGAGACCTTCACCTCCTATGCTTTAAGGCATTCCGTTTCAGACGAGGCTGCAAGTTCTTCCTTCCTGAACTGATGGAGATTTCTTCCAATTGGTGAGTACTCGTTATCAGGGATACCGATAGATCAAACTTTTGGAGCTTAGCTTTGAAACTAGATATAGCACTTGAGCAGAGTTTCTCCTCATTCTTCAATTAGACCTGATGCTCTTCAGAACTTAATTCGCTTGTCAATGGTAGTGCTAAATTAGTTGCTCCGGACCTTTACTCCTATTGGTCGATTCAGCCATCACTCGGATTGCCACATCAAAATTCAAATTTTCCTTTGATGAGTGAATGACAGCCGTCGATTGAACAAAATGCAAGAACAAAACGAAATCAATGGAGACTTATCCCCCTTTGAGAGGACCTCTACTCTTATTGGTTGATTAAGCCATCACTCGGATTGCCGCATCAAAATTCAAATTTTCCTTTGGTGAGTGAACGACAGCCATCGATTAAACAAAATGCAAGAAAAAAACGGAATCAACGGAGACCTATCCCCCTTTGAGTTCATCTCCATGTCATTGATCAAAACCACACCGAACTCAACTCTCGAGCCACTCTTTAAATTCAAATTCTTTCCCCAACCCTGCCAATTTCTCATCTATAAATAGTTTCTATGTTTCACTCACCCCTTTCTCTCTACTTCAAATAACAACCATCAATGACAAGGTTTAAGAAATCAAATAAGTTGCTCCAGAGGCGGACTCGTGCTGCCATTGACAAGCGAACTAATGCTATGAAAAACATCAGGTCTAAATTGAAGAATGAGGAGAAGCTCTGCTTAAGTGCTAAATCCAGTTTCAAAGTTGAGCTCCAAAAGTTTGATCTGCCAGTTATCCCTGATAACGAGTACTCATCAATTGGAAGAAATCTCCATCAGTTTAGGAAGGAAGAACTTGCAGCCTCGTTTGAAATGGAACGCCTTAGAGTGCAGGAGGTGAAGGTCTCCCGAAATGGAGATTTCTTCCAATTGGTGAGTACTCATTATTAGGGATACATGGCAGATCAAACTTTTGTAGCTCAGCTTTGAAACTGGATCTAGCACTTTTGTAGAGCTTCTCCTCATTCTTCAATTTAGACTTGATGTTTTTCAGAGCATTAGTTCGCTTGTCAATAGCAGCACGAGTCTGCCTCCGGAGCAACTGATTTGATTTCTTATACCTTGTCATTGATGGTTGTTATTTGAAGTAGAGAGAAAGGGGTGAGTGAAACAGAGAAATTATTTATAGATGAGAAATTGGTCGGGTTGGGGAGAGAATTTGAATTTGAGGAGTGGCCCAAGAGTTGAGTTCGGTGTGGTTTTGATCGATAACATGGAGATGAACTCAAAGGGGGATAGGTCTCCGTTGACAGCCGTGTAGTGTGATTCTTTCGGAGAGGATTGAAATCGTGCACATAAACACACACTAAACATTATGTCTGGTCTACTAGCTGTTAGGTAAAGGAGAGATCCGATCATACCTCTGTATTTCTTTTCATCAAAAGGCTTACCCTTTTCATCTTTGTCGAGTTTGGTCGAAGTGCTCATAGGAGTACCCATTGCCTTTGCATCTTCCATTCCGAACCTCTTCAATAGGTCCTTGATGTACTTGGACTGATTTATAAATATTCCATCCTTTGATTGCTTTATTTGTAGTCCAAGAAAGTAGCTAAGCTCACCCATCATACTCATTTGGAATTCCCCTTGCATACATTTTGCAAAATCCTTGCACAAGGTTTCGTTAGTAGCACCAAAAATAATATCATCAACGTATATTTGAACAAGAAGTATATCATGATTTTTGGTTTTTATAAAAAGAGTAGTGTCAATTTTTCCTTTTGTAAAACCATTTTTTATCAAAAAATTGCTCAATCGTTCATACCATGCTCTAGGTGCTTGTTTTAAACCATAGACTGCTTTAGAGAGCTTGAAAACATGATTTGGAAACTCATGATTTTGAAAACCAGGGGGTTGTTCAACATAAACCTCTTCAGAGATAAAACCATTTAAAAAGGCACTCTTTACATCCATTTGAAAAAGCTTGAAATTCCTAAAACATGAAAATGCAAGTAACATTCTAATGGCTTCAAGTCTAGCAACGGGGGCGAAAGTTTCATCAAAATCTATGCCTTCCTCTTGATTGTAACCTAGGGCTACAAGACGAGCTTTATTTCTAATTACTACACCGGTTTCATCCATTTTGTTTCTAAAGACCCATTTAGTTCCAATGACGGAACTATTTTTAGGTCTAGGTACCAAGGTCCATACCTTGTTTCGTTCAAATTGGTTAAGTTCTTCTTGCATTGCAAGAATCCAACTCTCATCTTTTTCAGCTTCAACAAAAGACTTAGGCTCTATTTGAGATAAAAATGCAAGATTATTGCAAATATTACGAAGAGAAGATCGGGTCATCATACCTTGAGACGGATCACCTATTATTTGACCTTTGAATTGATTGCTAGCATACCTCCATTCTCTAGGAACGGTAGCAACATCTCTATGCTGTGGTGTACTTGTGAACACACCATCATTATCAATTGAGTTGACTCCATGGTCCTGCTCGGTTGCAATAGAACTAATTTTTTGCACTTGTTCTGTTGCGATTGATTTGACTCCAACAGCTTCAATGGCCTCATTAGATGCTGATTTTGCAGCAGCTTCTACTTGAGGTTCTTTGCTTATTGTGGTGTCTTGTGGTATCTCATCATCTATGCTATCAATACGAGTAAAACCCTTGGAAGGGACATGATCAGATTCATCAAATGTAACATGGATAGATTCTTCTACAATTAAAGTTCTCTTGTTAAAAACTCTATATGCTTTGCTAGATGTAGAGTAACCAAGAAATATGCCTTCATCAGATTTAGCATCAAACTTACCCAAATCATCCTTGTCATTATTATGAACAAAACATTTACAACCAAATGCACGAAAATGACTAATGTTTGGCTTCCTACCTTTCCAAAGTTCATATGGAGTCCTTTTTAGAATAGGCCTAATCATAACACGATTCATAACATAGCATGCGGTATTAACGGCCTCGGCCCAAAAATATCTAGGCAAGTTTTTATCACATAACATAGTTCTCGCCATATCTTCCAAGGTCCTATTTTTTCGTTCAACTACACCATTTTGTTGAGGGGTTCTAGGGGCAGAAAAATTATGATCAATGCCATGTTCATCACAAAACAACTCAAATTCACTATTATCAATTTCTCTACCATGATCACTTCTGATACTAGATATGAGAAAACCTTTTTCATTTTGAACTTTTCTACACAATTTAGTAAAGGCAGGAAATGCATCATCTTTATGCGCAAGAAACATAACCCAAGAAAATCTAGAATAATCATCAACAATAACAAGAGCATAGTGTTTACCACCAAGACTAGTTGTTCTAGTAGGTCCAAACAAGTCCATATGCAAAAGTTGTAAAGGTCTAGATGTAGAAACAATATTTTTGGATGAAAAAGAAGTTCTAGTTTGTTTTCCCATTTGACATGCATCACAGAGTCTATCTTTTTCAAATTTTATTTTAGGAAGACCAATAACCAATTCCTTGTTTGAAAGCTTTGAAATCAAATGCATGTTAGCATGAGCAAGTCTCTTATGCCACAACCAACTATTCTCATTTATAGCAGTCAAACATTTATCATTATTGGAAGATAAAGAGTGAGCATCTACAATGTACACATTATCATGTCTAGTGCCAACAAGAATGGTTTTCTTTTCTGCCATATTTTCTATAATGCATTGCGATTTTTCAAAAATAACTCTATGACCCTTATCACATAATTGACTGATACTAAGAAGATTATGTCTTAATCCATCAACAAGTAACACATTTTCAATGGTAGGGGAGGGATCCTTACCAATATCACCAATACCTATGATTTTACCTTTGTTGTTGTCACCGAATGTTACGAATCCACCTTCTTTAGATGATAAGGCACTAAAAAGCTTAGCGTTACCCGTCATATGTCTTGAGCATCCACTATCCAAGAACCACCTTTCATTATTTGCCTTTGTGCTCAAGCATACCTACAAAAAATTTCAGACATTGGTCTTTGGTACCCATACTTGCTTGGGTCCTTGAAGGTTAGTGATAAAATTCTTTGGAACCCATATCTTTTTTGGTCCAATATAGGTCTTTCTTTTAATAGGACACGAATGCAAGATATGACCTTTCTCACCACAATAGTTGCAAGCAGTAAAAGGACAAGATGAACTTGTTGCTTTCACAAAAAAATGTTGATAAAACTTTTGTTTTTTCATAGGATCAAAGCCTAAACCAGCTTTATCAAAAATGCATCTTTGTTTCCCCAAAATGACATCTAGAGTGTCTCTCCCTTTAACAAACTTAGTCAAAGTAATTTTCAAGTTTTCAACTTCTGTTTTTAGTTTTTCATTTTCAAGTTCCAAATCTAAAATTTTATTTGTTGAAAAACCTTCTACTTTTTCTTTCAATGCTTCATTTTCTCCTTTCAAAAATTTATTTTCAGCAAGCAGTGAAGAGTTACCCTTTTTGAGAGAGCTATTTTTTGAACCCAACTTTTTAAACTCAGCATGCAATTCATGAAAGGCATTTAACAGTTCATCATAAGTAAAAAGATCATCAGAATCGTCAATAGAGTTTACCTCATCATTTTCATGAGCCATTAAACATAGGTTGGCTTGGTTACTCTCCTCATCAGAACTACTGTAATCACTTTCGTTACCCCATGCCGCAAGCATTGCTCTTCTTTTTACCTTCTTGTTTGACTCTTTCAATTGAGGGCATTCAAACTTAACATGTCCTGGTTTCTTACACTCATAGCATATGATGGGATCTCGCTTGTTCTCACTTCTCGTTCCATCCTTCCTAAAGAATTTCTTGCCATTTTCCTTCTTTTTTTTTATGAATTTTTTGAATTTCCTTGTGAATAGCGCTATCTCCTCATCACTACAACTTGAATCTGAATCCTCTCGATCATCATTCCTTGAACTTGAAGTGGAACATTTGAGAGCTAAACCCTTCTTTTTCTGGCCTTGATCTTCTTCCAAGTTCATGGTGATTTCATGCGTCATCAGTGAACCCAAAAGCTCATCCAAGCTATAATTTGTGAGGTCTCGTTTGGCCTCAATAATTGCTGTCACTTTTGGCTCCCATTGCTTCGGTAATGACCTGAGAATCTTTCTTACAAGTTCAACATTAGAATAAGATTTTCCAAGAGATTTCAAGCCATTAATAATATCTGTAAAGTGAGTAAACATACTAGCAATGGATTCATCAGGCGTCATTTTAAACAATTCGTATTTATGGACAAGCATGTCAATTTTAGACTCCTTAACCTGACTAGTACCCTCATGCGTGACCTCTAGCTTATCCCAAATTTCTTTAGCAGAATCACATGCAGACACTCTGTTAAATTCAGTAGGATCTAATGCACAATATAAGAGATTCATAGCCTTGGCATTCAATTGAATGCCTTTCACATCATTCTCATCCCATTCATTTTCATTCTTAGGAACTACTACTTCCTTCACGGTTTTGGTAGGGCGGTGAGGCCCATTGACAATAATTTTCCATAACTCGTAATCTGATGCTTGAATATAAATGCGCATTCTAGCCTTCCAATAATTATAATTAGACCCACTAAATAAAGGAGGTCTATTGGTCGATTGGCCTTCGGGAAGGAAAGTGCCAAGAGCGGTTGCCATAGATCTTACCCTAAGACGATTAAGTCAAAAAAAATATTAGAGCCGTAGCTCTGATACCAATTGTTGGCCCAGATTGCAACACAAGAGGGGGGGTGAATTGTGTTTCTAAAAATTAATGCGGAATTAAATGCTTAAATGCAACACCCAACAAAATTAAATAAGTTCAAGCACACAAACAATAATTTGTATGACAACAAATAAAGAGTAGAAAGGAGAGAGAAATCAAACACAGAAATTTATCGTGGTTCGGTCCGCAACTTCACGGCCTAGTCCACTCCCCAAGTGTCCAACTCGGGATTTGCTGCACTATCTCCAATAGTAACACTTTCTAGCTTCGCGGGTGCTAGAGAAACCTTTACAACGAGCAATTTATCCCCAATTGCTCCAACTATTTTTGACTCTGGTGTTAGTCACACCTAACTCAACTAGTTTTGAATCCGGTGCTAGTCACACCTACCCAAGTAATTTTTTTTTTTTCACACAAAAATCACTCACAAAAGATAAGACTCTCGCAAGGGTGTACAATCCCTTTTACAATGATATCTCTCAAAATAACCACTCAAAAATGTAGATAAAAACAATATGAAGCTCTATTTTTCTCTCAATAATTGATGAACTTTGGAGCTCAATATGAATGCCTTTTCTTTTTCCAATTCTCTACAGGTTCTTTGCCCCATAGCAACTTCTATTTATCCTTCAAAAAAATCAGAACGTTGGAGGATCTTCACTTTGAAAGTGAGCCACTAGATTGTTGCCGTAATTGAACTAAAATAAGCAGTTATAAATCTATTCCTTTTGTTGCTCCTAGCCGTTGCTGCTCCAATTTAAGAGCCTTAATTGAACCAACATTAAGATACCCAAATCATTCCATTTTCCTCCACTAGCCGTTGAAACCCATAGCTATGTAGTAATTGTAATCTTTCCTTTTATTTGCCACCAATATGAAGCTTTAATCAAGCATAATCCAAGTCAATCCCTTTTTCTCTAATTAGCCGTTTGAACTCATATAAGTTCACTCCTTGTGATTCACTAGCCATTTGAATTTCTTCCATAAGAACATTGTAGCCAATCAAAATGTAGGAGAAGATTTGTCCTTAATCCTCGTCCTTTTAATTTGAGTCTTGACTATTGGAGATAGGAATTTGGTGTAGAATCTTCCTTTGTGTACCTCAACCAAATCCTACAAAATACACAATTAATTAAAATGAGCACCACATATCACAAAATTAATTATATTTCTCATTGGATAAAATATATTTTGTTATCATCAAAATCACTAAGGTTCAGTAGAAACCTTTGGGCTAACACTTGTCATTGATGGTTGTTATTTGAAGTAGAGAGAAAGGGGTGAGTGAAACAGAGAAATTATTTATAGATGAGAAATTGGCCGGGTTGGGGAGAGAATTTGAATTTGAGGAGTGGCCCAAGAGTTGAGTTCGGTGTGGTTTTGATCGATAACATGGAGATGAACTCAAAGGGGGATAGGTCTCCGTTGATTCCGTTTTTTTCTTGCATTTTGTTTAATCGATTGCTGTCGTTCACTCACCAAAGGAAAATTTGAATTTTGATGTGGCCATCCGAGTGATGGCTGAATCAACCAATAAGAGTAGAGGTCCTCTCAAAGGGGGATAAGTCTTCGTTGATTCCGTTTTGTTCTTGCATTTTGTTCAACCGACGGCTGTCGTTCACTCATCAAAGAAAAATTTGAATTTTGATGTGACAATCCGAGTGATGGCTGAATCGACCAATAGGAGTAGAGGTCCTCTCAAAGGGGGATAAGTCTCCGTTGATACCGTTTTGTAATTTTTATTGGAAAAAAAAAATTCTTCATCAATAAATAAATTGTATACTATAAAAATTTACAATGTTTTTATAAAAAAAATCAAACTCATCTATATATTAATTATTTGTATATTAATTAAATAATTAATATATAGATTTATAATTTAGATTTGCATTGAAAATACTTAGGATCTAAAGGGCATAAAACAAAAGGAGCAAAAGTTAATTCCCAAATATTTATGAAAATTTATTAAACTGTTTGAATACAAAAATTCCCGAAAAATCTAAACATATGATAGATAACATAAATTTACAAAATTAAAAATTAAAAATAATGTTTGAAAACAAAATCGCAACACTAAAAATTTGTTTTTTGGAAAATAAATTACAAAAAATCTAAAACTTTATTTTGGTGGCTGGACGAAAAAGATAGCTACATTTCTTGAAAAAACATCAAACAAACATAAAGCCCAAGACATATATTTCAAGAAAATGGAAGATCATGAGGATGTGAAAATAATCCATCATAGATCTTAAGGACTGAAAATAATACCATCATAGATCTTGGAATGGTTTTGTTAAAATTTAGACAGCTATTTTTCTTGAAAAAAGAGCAAAGAAAACTAAAACTCTAGACATAAATTTCAAGAAAATGGTAGATCATGAGGATGCAAAAGTAATCCATCATGAATCTCCGAAGGAGTTTTCTTGAAGAAAAAAAAAAAGAGAAGAAATAAAACCCAAGTCATAAATCTCAAGAAAAGGGTAGACCTCGAGATGAAAAGGGCTTGTGGCTGGGCAGTTTAGCCAAAGATCGGTAGGCAAAGAGGGGTGGAGAGAGAGGTGGTCGAGGAGACTTAGAGGAGACAACATAGGAGAGGGACGGCATAAAAATTCCATCTTTGGGGATTAGAGAGGCTGTAGGGGTACATGATGGGGAGGGGGAGAGAGAGAGAGAGAGAGAGGAGGGTGGGCTTTTATAATGCAGCTAATCAAGATTCAATTTTTTAGGGTTTCAGTGGGAGGGAAGAGAAAGTGGTGGGGCTTTTATATGGTGCAGCTGAAACGACAAAAGGTAATTGCATGTGCATGTGATGGACGGCGTACAAGGCTCCACTAGTTCAAATCCCAACTCACTTACCGACCGTGGTGTATTGACAGTGTCGCCGACGCCGTTTTGGGTCCCAATCGGTCGATCTGAACTGTTCATCCTTCTGAAAATCAAATTCTGAGTGGGTTTTCGCGGGAATCAAAGCAATCAAACGGCTGTATAAACTCGATCCAAAATCACCCCCATTTCAACCAAAAATTTTGAATGAAATGGGGGTGATTTTTGGATCGAGTTCATACAGCCGTTCGACTGTCTCGATTCCCGCATAGGCTCACTTAGAATTTGATTTTCAGAAGCATGACCGGTTGGGACCTACAACGGCGTTGGCAACGCCATCAGTACGTGGTCAGTGCACCATGATCGGTGCATATAGAAGGGTTCATAATTTAATTTTGCAAAAACTAGTACTGGTTGCAAGGTATTCCCGATGCTTCCGAAATAAGACCATTTTTCAAATATATTTTTATAATATTTATAAGCTTGAATATTAAAATTGCGGATGGAAATTGAGTTTTGGGAAAAAATTAAGTTAAAATTGTAGAGTGAAGAGTTGTGAAGTATGTGAATAGTTGGGAGATGGGTGAATTGAAAAAACTAGTTTTTTGGTTTTGTCCATATTCAATTTTTTTTTGCATTTGTTGGTTTTTGGTCGATTTTTTGTGTTTTCTTGGCTTACCTCAACGAGAGTAATCTAAAAAGTATAAAATTATTAAACAAACTTAAAGTTTTGTGAATAAAAACGAAAAATAATACAAAAAATCGGAAATGTTATAGACCCGGAAATGTTACCTCCAATCGACTCCGAAAGTGTTACTCCCTCCGTCCCAATTTGTTTGCTCACAGTGGGAATACGTGCAATTTCA
Source organism: Vaccinium macrocarpon (assembly GCA_022606695.1). Classification (NCBI taxonomy): domain Eukaryota; kingdom Viridiplantae; phylum Streptophyta; class Magnoliopsida; order Ericales; family Ericaceae; genus Vaccinium; species Vaccinium macrocarpon. The sequence goes on from CM040173.1 coordinate 3,767,640, forward strand.
AACTCCTACAAAATATATCTCTCTATATTATTTTTTAATTTGTTTTATACCAAATTAAAGTGCTCATTGAGTACTTTAATTTGGTGTAAAAAAAATTAAAAATATTATACAAAAATACATTTTTTAACATCTACAAAAAATACACGTTTCCCAAAGCGAACAAACAAATTGGGACAGAAGGAGTATAATAGTAGCATTTAAAAATAAAGAAATGAGTTGGAGTTGATTTGATGGTAGCAGCAGCACATGCAGCAAGTCACGTGGATCTGCCAATGATTTTACCGAGGCGGCCGTGGTTTTGTTGTAGGAGTATATAGGGTGGTTTGGGTAAATTGAAAAAACTAGTTTTTTTTGGTTTTGTCCTTATTCAAATTTTTTTTGCATTTGTTAGTTTTCAGTCGATTTTTTGTGTTTCTTAGTTTGTCTCGACGAGAGGAATTTAAAAAGTATAAAATTATTAGCCAAACTCAAAATTTTGTGAGTAAAGACAATGTTGACATCCAAAAAACCGGTTTTTTGGATTATTTTTCGTCTTTATTCACAAAACTTTAAGTTTGACTAATAATTTTATACTTTTTAGATTCCTCTCGCCCAGACAAGCCAAGAAACCACAAAAAAACGACCGAAAACCAACAAATGCAAAAAAAATTTGAATAAGGACAAAACAAAAAAACCAAAAAACTAATTTTTTCAATTCACCCAAACCAACACGTCTGTTGTTATTTTATTTTTTATTTTGTTGAATACAATGGTACCTATTTCACAGGGAACGCTGCTACGCGCACCCCAAAAGCATACTAGCACATTCCAATCGTTCATTTCAAGAATCAATTGTCCGGATTTGAAATAAATTCTTACTGGTAAGAGTTAATTCAAAATGATTCTTGGGTCTGCCCTCTCTAATGTCTTTTGGCTTTGATTTGAGGGCATGATTCCGCAGCAAACGTGACGGTTTAGGGGGACCACTATTTCAGTGGTATTCTGTGAGCAACCACTTTATGTAGAGGTGTCAAACATGCGCCCCGTCTCGCCGCGTGCGATCAACTTCCGCGCCAACCGCGGCTTCGTGGTCGCGGTCGCGCCGTCGCCGCGCCTATTTTACTTCATCGTGCCATGGCGTGCCGTGCCAACCGTGCCACATGTCGTGCCGTGCCGTGCCAAATTACTTCATCGCGGTCGTCGCGGTCGCACATTTTTGAAGTCGTCGCGGGGTCGCGGTCGCGGATTAGTTACTCGCGTGCCGGTCGCGCCGCGCCGTTGACTTACTCGTGTTGCAGGCCGCAGCCGCGTTCCTTTTTTTATCGCGGTCGCGCCATGCCTTTTTGTCGTGGCGGTCGGTCGCGGTCGATGCTTTTTTTTAGTGGTCGCGGCCGACGCGTCGCGTGTCGGTGTGCCGCGGCGTTTTCTTAGTCGGTCGCGGTCGCGTGAGTTTTTTCGCGTCGCGGTCGTGGTCGCATCGACGTGTATAATCCATTCTAATGGGTTATCCATTATGGTGTCCTATTTTTTAGAGATTGCTAACTGTGAATACAATTTCGATGCCAAAAATGTCCCTAACTGAACGAGAGATAAGGAAAAAAAACTGCACGGGACAAAAAAGAAAACACATGCGCTGGTAACCACCTAAACCACGTTCACCCCATCTTCCATCCTTCAAATCTGAACCAGTAAACCACCCAAAAAACCAACTGCTTTGCTTCCACTTTCCCGGACTTTTGCTGCAATTTTTATTTGTACAATACAAAATGGTGGTGGTTTAACCTCAGGTTTTCTCTCATCACTTGCACACGTATTGCGTGTGCCCCAGATGCTAGTGAGACCTAGACGCTAGTGAGAATTAGTTGCAATGATATAAAACCAACATAAACCCGAGCCCAACTTTCATATACCCATGCCTCCATCATGCTTAGTGGTGAAACTAAAACCGGCCAAATTGATAAAGTAATAATAAAATAAAAAAAAGCAGGGCCATAAAATTGGTTTGATTTGGTACCAAAAAAATAACTCCTTAGCTACAATTGTTATTGCGTTTGGCTATTTGAGCTACAGTTATTCATTATCTAACACTCCTTAGCTACAATCGAAAAATGGCCTCCTTCCCAAGAACAATGCGCATTTAATATACATGGAACCTGATGCATATACTATTTAACAGTTCTACTCATCTTTGGGGGCTCCACTACTGGTATAGTCGTTGTCGGCCTAAGGTGGCGGCCTAGTGGGCCAACCCCGAAGGCCGGCCCTGGGAGAGACCAAGGGAGGGGTGCATAGTGATACCGAGTAATAGTTGAGGGGTGTCTGAAAATTTAAGCCTTCTCATAGAAATTTCCCCAAAAATATGAAGTTGTGAATGTCACCTTGTAGCATTTTCTTACGTGTGCTTTTCATTTTATAGTCTTTTCTCCTTTCCACAATTTAACACATTTTTTGGTTAAAGGTGGAAAGACCCCCATTGCGATTAAATAATCAACATTTACATACAAGATTTATCGCCTTGGCACGGTGAATCTTGATTCCCTCCTTCTAATCATAAGTATGACGTTGTGACCTTAATGTATGATCTAGCAACCAACAGTATAAAATTTACGGACATAAGGGTAAATATTGCGGCCACAACGTTAAAGTTCACGACCATAAGGTTAAATAATATGGACGCAGCGTTGAAGTTTGCAGCCACAACGTTCAACTTGGTGGCCAAAAGATATAAATTTGAGGGCACAATATAGAAGTTTCCGGGCAGCCGATCAATTGGACTCCACAACATTGATGTTTGCGGCCACAACGTTAATATTTGCGGCCACAAATTCGCAGCCACATTTGGAAGTTTGCGGGCACAATTACAAGTATATCCCCACAGTAGATTCAACCGCCCAATCAACCGGTTTGATCTCTAACCCAATCCATCCCGCCCACCCGGTCCATGTAATTAGGCAAGTGAGAGGCCCGTGCGGCATCCTGGCCCAAGTCGTTATGGGGAGAGACACGAGGTAAGTCCTGGCCCATATTGTATTGTTTTCGGGCCGACGAGTATAATGGGAACTAATTGCAATGATCTAAAACCAACATAAAACGCTAACCCAATTTGTACACTTTCTTCCTTTTCCCCCTGAAAATTACCTTTAAGGTCACATATTGAAAATTTAATTCCCACTGGGTCAAGTTTGTTTTTTTGGAAAATCGAAACAACCATGCGCGTTTTCCTAGGTCAACTTTGTTGGGGGTTTAGGCACTAAAGGTATCATATAGTTTCATAGGATTTTAGAAGTTCAGGCACTTTCGTAGGGTTTTGGGAATTTAGGCATTTTCATAAGATTTGGGAGTTTAGGCTTTTTGAAAGAAGAAAAAATGCTAGGTAATTGGATCCAAAAGCAACAGGCTCTTACACAAACGGAAACGAATCAAATGTATAGCATAAGTTTACCTGGTAAATTAGATGGAGGTTACATGGGAATTGGAGTGGATCGAGTGGCTAGTTGGTAACATTCGCCCCAATTCCATTGGATGCTGTGGCGGACGAAGAATTCATTATGCAGAGGACCAAGTCACATGTATTTACAAATTAACAATAAAATATCATCCTCAATCATAAGGAGCTCTAAAATCGGGATATGTATCGTATATCGCTTTTTTCATTGTGTAAATCTGATCGGGATAAGTGATTGTTGAAAGAAGAGTTTCTGAAGTTTAGGTGGACAAAATTTGGGAAGATGGAGAAATAATTAAGACGAGAGTGGGGAAAGAGAAGGGAATAAGAGTATTTATATTGCACATGAATTCAAACTTTCTTTTGACAAGGTACAAAATTGCTAGAACCCATCCCTATTTAATTTATACTATTCCATGAAAGACTCTAGTTTAAAGATATTTTCATTCAAGATAAACTTTTAGGAAAATTCTAGAACTACACATGGAACTATTCCTAAAAAAAATCTAGATATTTCACAATAATATTTTGGAATTTTTAGAAGATGAATATTCTAGAACTTCCATAAACAAGATATTTATATATCATTCAATAATTTATTCATCTTTGGGCTTTCCTAATATAAGCCCAAAATCAGTCAGCTGCTACCAAGATACACCAGATAAGTAATCAAATCCAAACATTTGGAATTTCAAATCAAATCCAAACATTTGGAATTTCAAATGCAAATGAACTAACAGATGGATACTTAACTACCAAGGGCTTAACTTATTCTAACCAACCGTTTCATCCATGATGCATGGAAGCCTATGAAATTAAGATTAACGTGCAACAAGGACAATCACAAATTAAGATTAACCCAACTTTCACGTACCCACGCCTCCGTAATGCTTAGTTTAAAAAAATAACTCCTTGACTACAATTGTTATTGGGTTTGGTTATTTGAGCTACAATTATTCACTATTTAACGCTCCTTAGCTACAGTCGAAAAATGGCCTCCTTCCCAAGAACAATGCACATTTAATATACATGGAACCTGATGTATATACTATTTAACACTTCTACTCATCTTTCGGGGCTCCATTATTAGTATAATCACTGTCAGCCTTTGGTGGAGGCCTGGTGGGCCAACCCCAAAGACCGGCCTTGAGAGAGACCTAGAGAGGGGTGTGTTCGATTATCAAAGTAATAAAGTATATTGCGTCCTTAAAACCAGAGATATGATGGTCTTTTTGCCCTCTTTGTTAATGGAGTGAGTAAGCCCAGCACATCAGAAGTTAAGAGGGTCAACTTGTTCGTTTCAATGACGAGGGGTGCAAAGTGATACTGAGTAATAGTTGAGGGTTGTCTGAAAATTAAGCCTTCTCAAAATATATTGGAGATCTCCCCAAATCTGAAAGTTGTGAATGTCCTCGACTCCTTGTAGCATTTTCTTAGGTGTGCTTTTCATTTTATAGTCTTTTCTCCTTTCCATTATTTTAACACATTTTTTGGTTAAAGATGGAAAGACTACCGTTGCGATTAAATAATCAACATTCACATACGAATTATCGCCTTGTCATCGGTGAATCTTGATTCCCCCCTTCTAACCACTAGAGGCCAGGCACATGCGATGCATATGCAAGTCGAACTTCGACAAAAAAAATTATGCACAAAAACTCCCGGATTATCGTATGATCGCTTGTGCATTACATTCTCGTTTTTGGACAAATAAACAATACTGTAGTATAAAAAAATATCACGCCAAATATGCTATTCATCCTTTCCCAGATTTATGCAATGTAATCTGACCATATGCACATAATAAAAAATTACAACACTAACACTAACGTTGCCATCGGTTTTTCTCGGTTAACTCGAACATAATTCCTTTTCTGGTTCAATTGCCTTCGCTTGTTCTTTAATGTAATTGTACGATTTAACTGCATATGAAATTAAATAATAATAATCGAAAACAGTAAACAAAGGAAGAAACAAAAAAAAGTTAAACACTAGTTTAATTTTTTTTCCCCACTCTTATTGGTTTTTGTTTTGAAGACGTTTAGGTAGAATCCACATTCATTCCTAAGAAGGTTTCTTTGGGAAAATTATCTACTGTGCATGCTCAAAGAAGGTAAAAATTCAAATAATTGTTTTTTAATTATTGGGTTTTTTTTTTACCGATTCTTTGTTCTAAATACACCAAATGAAAAAAAAAAAAAAATACAATAGAGGGGATTAAAAATGGAGGAAGAAAATTTAGTTAGGAATTCATGCCTTCGTTCATATATAGGTGTATCAAATGTGGTTTTTTTTTTTTTTTAATGTTGCGAATTCAAGGCTAAAAAGGTATGGTTTTCACGTGTTCATTTCCTCAACACAAAAAACCATCATGGAAAATGGGAAAAAATGTAAGAAACCAAAACTAAAAATGAAACCATTATTTTACCCCTGTAGAAGATGAAGTGTTGCGTGAGATAAAAGGGCAAGCACCATGGAAGCAAATTCACAGAATCACACACCATGGAAGATGACAAAACATATATGGAGATGAAGAGAACATCGGTGGAGAGTAATGACACCAAAGTGGCATAATTTTGGAACCAAGACAGTTATTGTAAGTTTGAATCGTGGCGGGTGATGCAATTTCTTAAGGCAGTTTTTTTGCCTAGGGAACGTGTAACCCCAGTTATTTCAAATGCATTGAGTTTAAATTGAGGTTTTGTGACAGTTAAGAGGGCAATTTAGGTATAATAAAAATGTGAGTCTGCCTCAAAATTTTGTCCACACCAAAACGGTGCTCTCCTTTTATATATTAGATAGAATAGATAAGTACAACTTTGTGACCTTAAGGTATGATTTAGCGACCAGCACTGTAAAGTTTGCGGACGTAGGGGTAAATATTGCGGCCACAATATTAAAGTTCGCGGCCATAAGGTTAAAAAATGTGGACACAGCGTTGAAGTTTGTAGCCACAACTTTCAACTCAGTGGCCAAAAGATTTAAATTTGAGGCCACAATATTGAAGTTTCCGGGCAGCCAATTGATTGGACTCCACAACGTTAATATTTGCGGCCACGAATTCACGGCCACATTTGGAAGTTTGCGGGCACAATTAGAGCGGTAAGAGGTTAAAGATTACGGCCACAAAGTTTAAGTTTGCGGCCACAAATTCAAAATTCGATGAGGCTCATAAAACCTCTATAATCGATCCATGCTGAAGAAAATTACCTACAGAAACAAGTGTATGGTGTAAATTGTAAGTCTACCTTTGAATTCCAGTGCGCTAGCTTAGTAAACAAGTGTATGGTGTAAATTGTAAGTCTACCTTTGAATTCCAGTGCGCTAGCTTAGTGGGACAAGGGGTCCCTACTGTGCACTATGTGCATGCACCCCATCCGGCCATCTGTTGCGAAAATGCATAGCTCGGATCAAATCCAAGCCCAACAGACGGCCAGGGGGTTCATGACACGACACTATGCACCTAGTACCCAGCAGGGCCCCGAAATCCAGCGTAGTGAAACATGCCGTAGACTAGTTGTGCATACACAGGCCGTAGACTAGTTTCAGTTTCTAGTTAAGACCCCTTGACAAATAAAAAATCCAGGAAAAATGAAAGACAATTACAGCACAAAACAATGGACTAACTAGCTTTGGATAAAAGGTCAAGAATGCAAAGCTTATCTGCCCGAGAGCCATTGTAAGCCGACGCCGTGAGACAAAACGGTTCATTTCTAACAGTTTGAATTTCATTACAGCTTCTTCAATATGTCTGTCTAACTTGTCTTTGTCTTCTGGGTCTTCTTTTTCAGCTGCCTCTGAGTAATTGAGTTCTTCATTCCCAGAAAATAAAGCAATGCACCGAAAAGAGCTATGCACTGTCAAGAAATGGAAGTTCAGTTACCGAAGTGGAATTCCCAGGGCGAAAAAGGAAGATGAGAAACCTAAGAAGCACAGATATCGGCATATGACATTTTCATCACAGACACATGGACTCGTTATTCTTCAAAAAGACACAGAGACATTGGGATATGTCAATTCTTCAAAATAGACATTATAGTCATATTTTGAAACCGTGTCAAAAGTTATAACCTTCAAGTGCATTCCAACTCCCAAGTGTGTCCCCCACCGGGTCCGACTAGGAACAAGAAAAAGTTGAACAAATAATTGGCCAATTAGGGGTGTCCAACTTATGTCTGGACTATGAAGCACCGAACTTCCAGATGCTGGCGGTGAACACGAAAAAAATACGTATAAATTTAGTCAATTTTTTTAGGGGAGCACGGGAGGGATACAGAGAGAGCACGTATAGGGACACGGCAGGGATTAAATATGCAATTTTTAGGTTTGGGGGGCGTAAAATATGTATTTCTTAATGATGATTATGCTTCATGTTTATACATATAACATGTCTCCCCTAGTATAAAATTAATATTATTAAATTTATTTCCATGTCCCCTGATGAGTCTATGTCCCCAATCTTTTAGAAATCCCGTGTCCGTGTCTATATTGGAGTCCATATCGGTATACGTGCTACATAGTGTCCAGAGTATGTTTCAACATGTCTGTTCCAACAGGTGTTGAGCACTCATACTGAGATCGTGGATGTGTACCGCGCTTCCTAGTAAGGAATAAATGAGATAATGAAAGCAAACCTGCAAGAACTCCTGTAGAAGTGCGAAAAATTCGGGTTCCCCGTACTTGTAGTTGAAGAAATCATACAAAAGTGGAGTCGTATATGCCAAGTAGTATAGCTACACATACCAAATAAAAAGAAGAAAAAGGAAAAACAAGAACGATGATTAGTGAGGTTGACACGAGAGATGATAGAAGGTAAGTGTAACACTACAGTTTTTTATTAGTTCTTTGTTGAAAGATATAACAAGTTTGACACTCGGAAGAGCAGATAGTCCTAACCAGTAGATAAGCACCGAGAGAACTGCCAAATACAAATAGGGCCCCTCCAAGCCCCTTCAGAACAACAGAGGCTGCAACAACGTAGCTTACCTGAATAAAGAATATCCGAATTAGATTAACTACACTTGAAGCAAGACGAAGCATGAACAAAGCTACCAAGGAAACTAGAAAGCACAGAAAATAAAAGAACAGACTCACATCAATTTTTGGTACCCCTTCCCCCAACTTAGAAGTCAGAAATCTTTGGACAACAGCTAACTTCGGGGACAGTTCCTTGGCTGCAGGCCCACCATCAGTACCAAATTCATCAAACCTGTGAAGATGCACACAACACATTAATGAAATGAACAATCCTTCTGGTAAAACCAAGTGCATATATAATACGAGGAGGACATAGCCAGTTCACCAAAAGAGGAAAAAATGGACGATAAAAAGTAAAAAGGAGGAGTTCCATGAATGATGTAAAGAAACTCGCCAAAATGAAAGAGGAGTTCCATGAATGATGTAAAGAAACTCGCCAAAATGAAAGAGGAGTTCCATGAATGATGTAAAGAAACTCGTCAAAATGATAAAGGAAGTCTACTTTTAAAAAATTAGGAGAGCTGGAAGATGGAAGTGAAAAGCAACATAAATAAAAGATGAAAAGGAAGGGGAGAAAGTAATTTTGCCCCTTTCTTTTTGCTGATCAAAAAAAAGGGGGGAGAAAGTAGGGAAGAAGAAAAGAAAGGATTGACTTAAGCACATGAAACAGATAGGAAGAGTAAGAAAGGTAGAAGATTCAACAAAAAAGAAAAGAAGGGAAAAAAGACCCACAAAGAGCTTTTATCAGTTCCCCAACTTTTATCAGATAGATCAACAGGTACCTTCCAGACCAACAAATTTTCACGATGCACAGTGGATGATGAAAATAGAGATATACCATAATGCTTCCTTTAAAAAACATTGTTTAGTTCACTAATATTGACTGCTTTAAACCAGAACACAGCATTGGGATTTAACTCAACAAATATAAAATAACCTACTCCTCACACTACATGAATGGCAGGCAAAATGTTCACCAGGTGGGGTTAGTAAAATCCCCCATTTCAAAAAAAGTTCCTAGAACTCAGATGAATTAGTCTTGACGATTCCATTACAGCCAATCAAACTGTGCAGTATTTAAAAACTACTTGGGGAATTGAGACCCAACAGTTCAAGTTCGCAAGTTAGGATACATGTGCAACATCAAAAGTCATGCTTCATTTAAGACCTCCAAGCATACCAACTAAAATTGCAAAATGAGCTAAGAAACATGATTACAGTCAAGTCAAGTATCCCCAAGAGGCCAAGAGGGCCAAGACAAACTGATATAACACAGTTGTTGAGAATTACTCCTATTAACCACAAATCTCATCCAAGCAAATGGAAACACCCATAAAAAAATTCACTCTCACACAAAAGAGAAACGATAAGTGATTCGGCCCAAATTAACAACATCTTGGAAGAGAAAGCTAGTCAGAAATAAAATAATAAAATCTAAGATAGCCTAGGGGTGAAAATAAAAACCGACGAACCAGACCGAACCGAGATTTTTTTTCGTTTTTTTTCTTTTTCCGGTTCTGTTCGGTTCCTGATTATTGAAAATTCTGAAAACCGGTTCGGTTCTCGGTTCAGAGGGATTTTCTCACGAACCGAACCGGTATATATATAATTACCTCAAAAAGATTAATGCCAATGATCGAACTCACGACCTCAAACAAGGGAGCCACAGTTCTTACCAATTGGCTGGCAACCGTTTCACGGTTAAAAGTAGGAACAAAGTGTATTTATTAGTAAGTCCCATCTATTACTATATATATACACACTACCTCTAGTCCTCTACTCATCAGTTAAACACTTCCCCAAATCTTTTCTTCCCAAACAGGGGCGGCGGTGAGAGTCCAGCGACGTGAGAGAGAGAAACCCATCATCGTCAATCCTCATCTCCATCGTCATCGGTCATTATCTCCGTCCATCATCTGTGTCCATCATCATCCTCGGCTGACTTGTCCATGTTAGATCTCTGTGTGTGTGTGTGTGTGTGTTGGGGGTATATATACATATACATATGTATATTATGTAGATCTGGAAAGAGGATACAATCGGTATGTATATACATATGTTTTTTATTATTTTTTTGGAAATGACATGTATATAACTCTGTAAATTTCTATAATCGCTGTTCATGTTTGGGATTTCTTGGTGCTATCTTTGGATTTTTCAATCAGATCTAGGGTTTTCATCTCTTCCTCTTTTTTTCCCGAACCGAACCGACCCCGAACCGACTGAACCGAAACCGAAACCGAACCGAGATCTATATACTCAGTTTCGGTTCAGTTAACTTCCCGAACCGAGTTTTGCCGGTTCGCCCAAAAATGGCCAAGAACCAGACCGAACCGAACCGGTTGCAGCCCTAAGATAGCCCAAAGGCGAAAAACTTACACAACTATTGAACCCTCACTCAAGGATAGTTGAGCACATGCTCACCCACAGTGCTCAATATTTTCTCTTTTACCCCCTTACGTCTCCTTTTTCTTCCTCACTTATTCTCACTTACTCACTTATTAAACTCATAAATCATAATGCATTCCGGATTTCACAACCCAATCCAGATGCATGAATATAAACCAAACTGCATGGGACTCCATCAATTTTACCCCAACTCAAACAGCAAATGAGTAGACCCGAACATTACACCCACTTTGGCAGCCAAGCAAATTCTAAAGAAACTTAAAGAATTTCGTCCCTTCTCAGATACTTCAAAAATCCATATCCTACGCCCAAGCCCAAGTCAATTGACTAAGTCCATGTTAACGTAACATCTTTTAGATTTTATAAGGCACTTGTTAGTGATCATAAGAAGTTTACAGCCGACTTCAAGATTATAGAAATTCTTCTATGCTGAAAAGGGCCTAAACTATGATTTTAGATAAACTAGATTCAAGGTCTTTTTGAGACGAGATTTTGAATCCTAACTAACTTGAAAGCTGAATTTTTAAGTTTCCAGTGCGGCAACTTTAGTTCTCCAAAATAGAATCTAAAACTATAGTCTAAAATCTGTATACAGCCATCTTAAATAACCCTTTCCACTTCTACTAGAATTGAAAATCACTAACCTAAAGTAGAATCCAAAGTTACAATCTAAAATCTGTTTCTACTTTCTACAACTATAGTAAACACTCACCCCTTAGACTTTCCACCTTTTGAAACCCTAAAAGGGATTGTTTGGAAGAAAAGAAAGAAGGAAATTTTGAAAAAAAAATTAAAAGAAGTAAATTTTCCTCCATACATCTTCAAATTTTCACTTCCTTTCCTTTCTTTTCCCCAAATTCCAAACAGGCCGTAAAGCAAGAGGATTACAAATTTGAATCTTTATTCACTGTTCAAACGAACAATATAGTACACAATACAGTAACAACCAAAAAAAGGCATGTGAAGGACGATTCATGTCAAATAACACATCCATAGCTACAAAATCTAGATCTGATAGCAAAATTGTATTTCTACCAAACCACAGCATACACCGAACAGGAGATTCAATACGTAATTACACAGACGCAGACACAGAGAGAGAATGATTACGTTTGCCAAGCGGAGAGGATGAAGAGGGAGGCGAAGAGGACCCTGCCGAGGAACGAAGAGAACCCCATTACTGCCGTTTAGAGAGAGAGAGTGAGAGGAATACTCTCGTCTGAACGGTCGAACTGAGAGGATCAAATTGTGCACTGTCCAGACACACTCCCTCATGAAACTGGATCTACCATGGCATTTTCTAATTGCACGCACTTATTTTCTTCCGACAAAGCGTAAATTTATATATATATATATATATATATATATATAATCCCGATCCCTCACTGTACATTGGTGTGGACCTCGTAGATAGGGATTGGATTTCAATCATCCAAACTGTTTAATATATTTAAAACATATTTTTAAGAGTTCACGCGTAAAGTCAAAATTAAAAATAGCTTGATCTTAGCATTTTTTCATACAATATAGTAAATATATTTTGTATTATTAATCTATTATGTGGATAGCACATAAAACAGGATCTTTAATTGAACATGTCTTAACAATAATAATTTAAACATTATTTTTGTTGGACATCAAGATAAGAATGAACAAACCCCCCTGAGATGAAACTTTAATTCTTGGCTCGAGTTCTTCTTTCTTGCTCTAATTTTTCAAAATGACTCAACTTCTAATATTGATGAAAAAATGTGCGTTTAAGGGCTGGTTATTCTAGTCTTCTATGGATTAGAGGGATATCTCTTTTATCTAGAGATTTCCTTTTATTCCCAAACATAACAAACGTGAACAAAATGTGGAGGCTAGTGAGCCACCACAAAAACCTGAGTCTAGCACACAAACCATAATTGGATTCTTTTTCTTTTTTTTTTGGCTAAGAACATGATTGGAATTTTTTCATTGTGACTCTGTCCCTTAGTCAAATACTAGTTGGGACATCCCAAGAAATTTATCCACTCAGAACTCATCCTCGCTACATTCCAATTGCAAATCGCCTCCTCCTAGTTTGCTTAGAAACTCTGTACCCACCAATCGCCACCCCTTCCCTTTTGCAATGGTCCTAGCCTTCCCTCATCCAAAAAAATGCCCTTCCACTCCTGTTCTCCTTCTCTTTTGTGCACTCTCTCTCTCTCTCTCTCTCTCTCTCTCTCTCTCTCTTGCATTCTTTTTATGTGTGCATTGATATGTTTTAAGTTTCTAAACGAGAGGATGGAGATAAAAGAGGCCTATGATGGTTAGGAGAGCATATGAGGGGACTAGAGGTGGTTGTTAGGGAGACTAATGTTAAGTTGTAATAACCCGAAATTTTGTGAATAAAAATTTCGATTTATTAATTTGAATATTTAATTTTTAATATCGCTAATTAAAATAAATTATTATCTAGTTTAAATGATTCAAATAAAAATTCATTTAATTAATTTTTCGCGCCGTAAATCTACGCGTGCACAACAGGTATTCCACCGTATCACGTCCAAAAAGTCCTACAAATCCCTCAACTCCTATTTTCTCTCCTTATAGCTAGCACCACCCCATTTAATACCTAAATTAGACCTATTTTCCATTTTTGAAAAGCCTAATTAACCATGTAGCCAATTTTGACTCTGCTTCTAATTTTGACTTTACTTTTTCTGCTCCTAATTTGGATTTTAGTGAGTTAATGAGAGTGAGTGAGAGAGAGAGAGAGAGGTTTGGGGGAGGAAAGGGGAGAGAAATTGCTTCTCTCGCCGTATAATTTTACGAGCGTGTATCCATACGCGCGTTCTCGCGCGTTTCGGCGCCGTTTTTCTTTTAAATTCCTAAGCATTATATTTTTGTATTCTCCTAAGGCTATCTAGGAATTTCCTAACATAATTGTTTATTTTCTTAAAATAATAATTCTCAAATTATTTTTCATGATACACTAGTTTGTATTTTTCACGTACAAAACCAACCTTACGAGGCATTTTTCATCCCAACGAAGGGGAACTTATCTCCCAATTAATGGGGGGACACTTTATATCCTACTATTGCTAGCCTTACAAGGCTATAATTATTAGGGTTGCTTTTTCTATAAAGTAGATACATGTATAGATGTATATATATAACACTCTGTGGCTAGTTTCATTTGTATAATTAGCACCCAAAACTATCCATTTACACCCCAACTTAATGAACCTAGGCATTATACTTCTTTTCCTACGTATCTACAAATCCCATACTTGGGCCACAAGCTTTATCCTAGTGGAAGCAAATCCTATCCTATCATTTAGCCTTAAAAGGCTACAAAATACTATTTAAAAAAAAAAGAAATATGTTGTTATTATGCTTAAATCTGCTAAATTATGTTTAGACGAGATTATGTTGGATGATTAGTGATTTAATGAAAGATTAGACTTTGAAAATCACACTTAGTCGTTACTATGCACGAGTTGAGATTGACATATCAAAATGCACTATTATAATGCCTGATGAACTTTTGGAAAATAAAATTATGCAGTTATAATGCCCGAATGAAAATTGACTTTTCAAAATTATGCAGTTATAATGCTCGACTGATTTTTGAAAAGTAACCGACTGAACTTTTCTTAAAGCAACTTCCAAATATTTTGGCTGTATTTGGACTATTGAGATAACCCAAGGATAACACCCTTGAGGGTCTGTCAAAAAAGATGAGCCTTGCGATGCCTAAGAAAGGAATGGTGACAGTAACTGGATTCGTCCGACCATCCGGCTTGGGACTCTCTTGGTTATCTCATTTGTCTACAGAAAGTCACCAATGAGATTTTATTCCTAAAGTAACACGGTAACGTGAACTAATTTTTAAACGGAAAGTTTATCGTGAGACAATTTGAAACAGAGAGTTTTTATGGAAATAACGACTTGTGCACATTTCACGAGATGATACGACATAACATGTTTTTTGAGAAAATGAATGATTGTTTTCACAAGAAGAAATAAAGATAAGATAAGAAAAGAAAGAAATAATGATGTGATGAATGATTAATACGATAATGCTGTTGAAGTCCCGCCCCAGTTCCCCGGAGTGAACTTGGTAGTCAAAACTCAACGGAACTATATGGTAGTGTTGTTTGGAGTCCTGCCTCAAATTCTACGGGGAGAATTTGGTGGTCAAAACTCAAGCAGTACAATACGTAGTGAACAGACCTCATAACACAGGCTAGTGGGATTTAGTGATATGGGTAGCCAGGACTACGTCGTGTGTGAGTCAGGGTGAACGAACCTCATAAATTGCGGGAAATCAGTAATATGGGTGGCCAAGACTTCGAACGGAAAGGTTAGTGACCATTAGAATGGGTGATAGAATGAATCAATAACTTTCGAAAGATGTGAGATGTTGACATGGTTGAAATTCGAAGAAGAATGCTGTTATGAGAAATTGATACGAAATATTGATACTATACTCTGATTCTAAAACGATATGAGACACTAATTATGTAAAGTTGCACTTTGATTTGATTTGACTCTGATATTTGAAAATCCATGATTTTGCTGTTTACATGCGTCCTACAATATTGTTCTAGAATTATTAGTTTAGGATTGTGGTAGGGTATCTATTGAGCGTCCACGCTCACGGTATTGCATTTGTGTGACCTTAGAATAATACCATGATGTTGCTTCGCGACTCTGACGTATTATGCTAGATTATCATCGTGGATAGGAGGACTTCTACGGAGAACACGAAAGAGCTGCCAAGATAGAGATCAACCAGGCAGAGGAATTTGCGGAGCTGTAGAACTTACCCGGTCTGCCTTTTTGTAATCTGGAGAGGACATATTATTTATATTAAAATTTATATTATTATTACTCCCTCCGTCCCAATTTTATAGTCCCTTTTGGGAGTTCGTGCCACTTTTCAAAATGTTATATCTTATAATCTATAATGTTTTAAGTGATTTTGAACACTTTGTTTATTAGATTAAAGCAAGATCTAATAAACAAGATTCATATTGCATATAAAATGTATTACCGATTGAAAGATATAATCGGTTTTTTAGCCGGTTAGAATAGAACGATGGACTATAAAATTGGAACGAAGGGAGTATTAATGTTTAAGAATTTTGGTTGCAATAATAATTAACGTTTCCCAAAATGTGGGGCATTACATAAGTGGCAGAGACAATCAAAAGTGGTGATCGAGGTAAGCCTAGTATAGTATGTGAGAGGAAGTGAGATAATTGTTGAAAGACAAATAATACCGCAAAAACTCGTTTCACTTCTTACAAATCCAATGCAAATGTGTTATTTTAGTAAAATGGGAAAAAATAGTTCTCTTTGTGCTCAATGCCTAGCTGCATCGGTAAAAATATGTTGGTGCATGTAACAAACGTGTAGAAACCAAAGAGAAACCATCATATAACCACTACCACTAGGGAATTCTTAGCATGAACAAATAGGGAGGTGAGCAAGCCTTTAGAATTATGGTGATGGTGTGTACCAAGAAGATGTGTGGCCTGGTCGGCACTCATGAGTGGTGACCATCGTGATTCACGTGGATGATATAATTTAATAACTTGAGGACCTAAAGTGTATATTTTTTATTTATCACGTAATGATAAGTGCATTATGATTATTAGTATTTAACAGTCATGATTTAAGTTTAATGGTTCTCAGGTAGTATGAGAATTTAAATTTCTAACTTCTATTGAAAATGTGACATAGCAATAAGTATTTTACTATCGCTGTGACGTAGCGATAAGTATTTTACTATCGCGTCATGAGTTGGACATGTATATTTTGCAAGTAAAATGAGATAATGTCAACTTACTTCAATTGGTGTGCTCACATATCAGATAAATATGTTGTTAAAATAAGTCGAAAAATCAAAAGTAAGGCGCCAATCACAACCATCACAAGTAGAAGATCTTCAAAAACCGATATGTGTGTCAGTGTGTATACATATATACACACTCAAACTAGTCATTTGATTTAGGGAAAATTTCATAAAACCCCCCAAACTTTGACCCAAATATCAAAAAATCTCTCAAACTTTCAAATTTTTCAATCGTACTCCCAAACTTCACTTCCGTTATCAAATATACTCCCACCGTCTGAATCTGTTACCTGATTAATGGAAAATGCTCAGTTGGAGCTTAACGGACGCAAAAAAAACCGTTAAGTGGCTCAAAACGACGTCGTTTTCGGCCTTAAAAGAAAAGATAGAGAAAAAAAAAAACCCTCTCTTCTACCCCAAAGCCCCTCCCCCCGCCCAAACCCATCGGTGGTGTTATTTCCTCTGTTATCACTATTGATCCCTCTCGCAACTTTTGGTTCTACACTAGTATTACCCCCCTTTCCGCTGCCGCTGACGGTGAAACCAAACTCCCTGTCATTGTTTTCTTCCACGATAGTGGATTTGCATTCTTCTTCGCCGATACAAAACCATATGCCGATAAATCGCATGGAAGAATCCGGCTGTGGTAGTTCATAAATCCACAATAAACCGCGATATGGTGCATTAGCTCCACGAAAAGCGGCGTTGAATCTCGGCCCAGAGCGATTCTTTGCACGCATGATCCGCCGGGGGTAAACGATGAGGTGTCCTTGGGTGAGATCTCGATTGATTTTTCGATGTGCACGGGTTAATCAGGCGGTGGGGATTGGAGAGAGGATCTCAGAGAGTCTGGAGATGAAGTAGGTGATGGTGGAGGAAGGTGGCAGCGGCGGCTTTCATTTGATAGCGGGCGTTTGATGAGGCGGTTGCCATGGAAGCAGGCGAAGGCTTTGGGGAAGAAGAGAGGGTTTTTTTTTTCCTCTCTTTTCTTTTAAGGCCCAAAACGACGTCGTTTTGGGCCACTTAACGGTTTTTTGCGTCCGTTGAGCTCCAACTGAGTATTTTCCGTTAATGAGGTAACAAATTCAGACGGTGGGAGTATATTTGATAATGGAAGTGAAGTTTGGGAGTACGATTGAAAATTTTGAAAGTTTGGGAGGTTTTTTGATATTTGGGTCAAAGTTTGGGGGGTTTTATGAAATTTTCCCTTTGATTTATCATATGTTATATTTGAGTAGATATCTAAATTTCAATAATTTATATGCTGCCCACGCATATTTAGTTAGGAGTATTTACTTAAGCAGGCCTACTAATTAAATAGGTTGGCTCAACACTGAGATTAAAAAAATATGCAATGATTAAGGTGTTTTATTTTGTGAGATTGTGAATAACTAAAATCACCAATTGAATGTAATATGTGAAATAGTCTATCTGCATATCTATTTAGGTGGGGGAAAAATACATGATTATTGCATATATGTACTGATAATATTGAAACTTTTCTTGCGTCCAATTAAATTTAAGCCAAACTTTTACCATTTTGAGGATTGAATTGTCATTTTAATAGCTGATTAAGGAAATATTGAATCCCCAACTACCATGGAAAAAGAGATCAAGAGGGGGCGGAGACCTCTGTTAAATTTTAAGGACGAGACGTTGATGAAAGCTTCTGCATGTTCTTCAATAGTATTATAATATTGAAGCCTAGTGCATTTGTCACCTGCAGCATAAAAAGTACGTCTTGGATTTGTTGTGGGTTTGAACTTTGAAATACTTATATATGGTCATGTTCATGAGTTAGTTATGTCGATCGTCCCCTCTTCCATCCCACGAAAAAATAGAAGTATGAAATGGGTACATGACTCTGTAGACATACTTATGTTGAAAATTAAATAAAGAAATCGACAAAACCATGTGGTGGAAGAAAATCTCTTTTGATGGTAATTAAGTACTAACAAGTATTTAAGATACATAGGCAACATTTTTAAGGCCCTTTTAATTAATGCACCTCCTGACTTGAGGAGGTGGCCAAATAGGCCATCCTCTATGTTTTGTGTGTAACTTGGTAGAATTCATATGAGGTGATATATCAATGATTATCGGATTCAATTGTGACATGTAGTGGCAGAATCAGAATATATTTAAGAAAGTTGAGAACTTACACCAAGATATTCTCAATAATACATCACCAACGTCACAAATATTTTTTTGGTTTAGTGAGTTGGCCTTAACGGGTCGATTCGGTATTGTAATGAGCTTAACTATTATAGTATTACCCCTCCCTTTCCAAAAATATTTTCTTGATCTTTTGAAAGAACTTTACTTCTTAAAAAACATGTAAAAATTGAAGTAATCAAATTTCGGTAAAACGATGTTGAGTTTCACGATGGGTCTTTTACTCTTACAATCTAATGTGTTCCAACTCTCTCTGTCAAAAAAAAAAAAAAAAAAAAAAAACTAGCAATATTATTTACCTACTCCAATTGAGATTACAAATAAAAGACTAGTAATGATATTTTCATACATATATTTTACGAAAACGAAATTTTCTTTGCCGATGAGAAAGAAAACAGTAGTATACTATATGGATCATCAATTTGAACATAAATGCATTTGTTTTTCAAAAAAAAAAAAAATACATACAAGCATTTGGGAGAATGCAACAATATACACTCCCTATTTGAGTGTGTGTCATATACACCCCTATAAAAATTATGAATCGATTAATAAAAGTTACGATTTTTTTATTTATTAAAGTTACGAAAAGCACCAAAATGTTATGAATTGTGGAAAATGTTACTAATCATATTGCTGAAAAGTTATGAAACACTAAAAAAATGTTATGATTACTGATGATGTGATACAATATGAACCATACATAAGATACATGTGGTACATACCTTTAATAAATGTATATTGTAGCCATTCTCATTGCATTTGATGACTCGATGACTTGTTTATTCATTGCTTCACTTAGGGGGTGTTCCACTAACTTAGTTTTTTCCAAAAACCGAGACAGGTCATCCTCTCACAATATATCACATGGACACAAAAACCAAGACAATTTTAAAACAAAACAAGTTAGTGGAACACCCCCTTAGTAGTACCGGCTTACATTGATTTTCAGATCTCGATCACATTATTAATTAATTGCAAGAACCTCATGCTTTTACTTTTCCTCAGTCCTTTTCAATATTTTTATCATTAGCGTGATCTGTGGAATTTTGGAATTTACTGAGAATCTTAGGTTTCCTTGGAAACAAAGTTGTTGATATTGCATCCAAAGACTGCAGAAAACAATTTTTAAAAACCCATCGGAAACCCAAATTAATACTGATCAGTATATGTGATCCATTTCAAAAGTGTAGACTATGTGGTGAACACAAATATTTGTCTATATTGACTTGACGGTGCGTAGATTAGTTAAGGCGGGATGAAATTTGAACCTCAGAAGAAGAAGGTACGTAGATTAGTTAAGGCAACCTGCAACCCTTGGCTTCAAATTGAAAATTAAAATGCCAATTGCAAAAGAAAATAGCTACTCCATAGACTTGGGCGTTTGTTTGGTCGACGCCTTGATGGGATTAATAGTATATAAATAAATTTATGATTTTGTTAAATATATAATATATCACCGAAGTAATAGCGGTGGGATTAATAGTATCATATTCTATACTATAACTAGCGCTTTGCCCGTGCCTAAAGGCACTTGACGAAGTCCGAAAATCATAACAAACCATGCAGTACTACTGAGTGCACTGCTTCTCATCATCAAATATTCCGGGTAATGCTATGCCACCAACCCTATGATGATTGTGCAAGTTCAAAAAGTGAAATTAAAAAGAATAAACAAAACTAAGCTACTAACATCTAATTGATCAATTCACATTGTCAACATTATAAAAGGGGAAAAAAAGATTGAACGAAAATCAATTATCATCCAACGATCCACTAAATCAAGGAATGAATTGACTTGATCAACCAATTCTCTCCCACATAGTTTGGAAACTTTTCAAAATAGACAATATTTCTGAGACATCCCTTGTAATATTTAAAAATCTTTATGGGAGGGAAGGAGTAATAAAACTAAGTGGTTCATGCCCAACAAAAATTATAAAATTTTGAAGAGATTCCTTCTTATTTTTTCCCCCTATGATTTACCAAACCAGTATAATATAAAAACCACATGTTAGACCCAAAAAGTTTGAAAAGTAGATGGTGTGTGCGAGAGAAAAAGGGAGGGAGGGAATTTATGTTGTTGATACGACTGTGCATGTTTTGTAATCCAAATAAGAGATTGAGAGAATATTTGAAATTAATATTTCCCTATGAGAGTTGAAATTCGCTCATTTTTAAAGGATGATGTTTATTTTTTGAAATGAGTTTCTTTCATGTTTTTTTCTCTTTTTTCACGTTTATTTTTTGAAATGAGTATTTCTTCATGTTTATTTTTAAAGGATGATGTTTATTTTATTATTATTTTTTATCTGCTTTCTACTTCTTCTTCTTTTTAATTGAGAAGAGAGAGAGAATTCTAAAATTGAAATTTCTCTATGATGGGTTAAATGTCAAAACCCCTTTTAATTTCAAGCTTATTTAGCCAAAAAAAAGAGGGTTATTCAAAGAGAGAAAAAGAGGATTTTTGGAGTTTAAGTCAATATTGTGGGATAACTAGTAAACTTCACAGAAAACTACCCAAAAAAATTGAGGCCAGTTTGGGCTAATCACGTAACTTATTTTTTTGTCTTTAATTTTTGTCTCGCATTAATTAGTTTTTCACCAATTTTTTATTATGTAGTATTTGTTTTGTCTTAACTTAACCTAACTCATTCTTTTTTTAATAAAGGAAA
The DNA here is from genome assembly GCA_022606695.1 of Vaccinium macrocarpon. Lineage (NCBI taxonomy): Eukaryota > Viridiplantae > Streptophyta > Magnoliopsida > Ericales > Ericaceae > Vaccinium > Vaccinium macrocarpon. The sequence continues at coordinate 3,789,130 of CM040173.1, forward strand.
ACAAAAATAAATAAAGACCAATCTTTTTGACTTTGTTGTCTTTATTCAAAAGATTGTGAGAGTTTTGATCATAATTTTTTTCGATTTCTCTAGTTGAAATAAACCAATGATTTGCAAGCTTGATGCAAAATAACTAACACAACAAAAATTAAATTATGACGAACAAATAAGTCAAAAGTGACTTATTATGCAATAAGCAGTGCCCACTTTCACAAATCTATGCTGATAAAGAGCGCACTATTAGCATAGATCGCTTCGTGGGTCCACTTTAGAGTCTTACACAAATGATTCAATCCATTTGTTATTCTTAAAATACTTTTTCAAGTGGTTTAGTGAATAATTAACTCAATTAGATAACTCTAATTGCTTGATCGGTTGATCCAACCTTTTGTTTACGATTCAAAAATTAGAGTCATAGTAGAAAATTAAAGGATTGGATCAAACACTTTGGAGGAACTAATTGAGCTAATTTTTCATGGGGCCACTTGAGATTTTTTATTTATTTTTAGACTAATGAAGAACTTGAATTGTTTGTATGAGATTCTGAAGTAGGTCCCACAGAATTATCTATGCGTGATATGCCCACAAATTTCCGTTACGCCATGTTACATACACAATCATCTAACCACACAACTTCTTACATGCACATGAGGCTCACCGACAATTCTGAGATAGGTCTCACGTATATTTGAGGGATTATGAATTGAGTTGTGATTGAATGTTTGTGTATCTAATTATTTTTGCAAAGGAAATTAGTCCAAACTCCAAAGGGCATGACTAGTCCGAATCATATCACAACACGCGTCACTTAGCGAAAACGAGTAGCGTGTGTTTACCGTGGGCGCGCGCGTACAATATCCGTCGACTAAAATTTCAAAAAGACCCGGTTTACCAAGAGCGGGTCTTTATTAATGTCTCTCTCTCTCTGGTCTCTCGTACAAACACAGTCCCTCGATTCACTCCTCGCATCTCTGTGTGTTGTCTCGATTTCTAGAGAGAGAGTGAGAAAACATTCAAACAGATAGATTTAGAGAGAGAAAAGAGCAGCATCAATGGGGTTTGTGTCGTTCCTCGGGAGAGTCTTATTTGCTTCTGTCTTCATACTTTCCGCTTGGCAAGAGTAAGATTTCCCTCTTCTTCACTCTGTTCCTATCTCAGATCTGCTTTATTCGAACTTCTCTCTGGATATGCATGCGTATATACTCTAAACATACTCAAATTTCCGTTTTCAATTGTGATTTGGCACGGATTGTGAGATTTTAGGGTTTTATTGCTTTTTTGGGGGCAAGATTTTTAACTGTGAGTGTTTATGTGGTAGATTTGGGAAGTGGGTAGTCTACTATTCCTTGGATCTTGTTTATTTGGACTGAAATTGGTTTATTTTTTGACTTTATTCATCTTTTCCGTTTCTAGTTAGCTCGGCTACCCTGTTTCTCTTCTTTTTCTTAGGTTATGTATTAGGGTTTCTTTAAGTATGCTAGCTTTGATGATTTGCAAAATGTGGTAGGGCGACGTCTGCAAGATTTAGCTCAGCGGTGCAAAAAACTAATTTAAGAATATTTTGTATACAAGATACGGTATAAAACAAGAGATTAAATTCTTCCCACCCATTGTGGGCCCCACGGTGAGTTCAATAATCTGAACTGCTCATCTTGTAGGATTTGCTGAATGAAATTTTGGTTTATAAGATAGACATTCATGGATGCTTTTAACTTTAAAGTCATTGACAAAATCAGGTCGTTCATTCTATGAATTGAAATGCAACTTTTTATATACCTATTGGTATCCAATCAAGCTAGTATTTTTTTACCTGGGTGTACCATTTTGCGAGCCTACACGATGAACGGTTCATATTACTGTAATAATTGTTGGATGGACCCACAAAATGATGGTGGTGGAAACTAAGAGTTTTCCACCTTAGGTGGATAGAATTTACTCTCATAAAATAAATATAGTACTATTTATTTTGATTGAGAACTTACCGTGCCTCGTTTATTTGATTTCATTGAGCTCAATGATCTACTTACAAAGTTGAGTAAATTTTCATATACCAGACTTGTGCGAATTATCTAGTATAGACAATATGAAAAAAAAAATTCAATTTATGTACAAAAAAATGAACTTTTAGTGCATCCAGGGCTGCCTTAGGAATTTAGGTCACGCTAACTCAGAGAATATGAACTCAAATCATACTAACGAGTAAGAACTGTTTTTTTCTGATTTTTATACTATTTGTTCTTTAGTTGCTCCTCCGTAATTTATTTGGGAAAATGAGATTTGCAAATTTGCATATGAAATCATGTGTGGGTTCAGAGCAGATCTGTGTTTCCTCTTAGGAAAAAAATTATTGCAGATCATTGATATTACTTATTGTCTTTTTCTAAAAACCAGTTTTTGTCATAATTTCATCAGGAGAGAGTATGGAGTCCATAATTGTGACGTTTATGTCATGCGTGTTCACTGTTTTTGGACAATCAGTGATGAGAACATCAATAATAATTGAGAGCAAAGTTTATTTTTTTATGACATTGAACTTTCTTTATTGGAGTTCTATGCTGGTTGGCAGTTGGCCATCGTCACATCTGGGGTTTGTAAAGGTTGACCGAAACTTTGGTGAACTGTGATTGTTATTTATTGGAAAGAAAGGATTACGGGTTACCTAGATCTCATATAAAAATTGATTCCAATTTGAACAGCCAACTTTAGCATCTCTATTGTTGCTAAATAAGTTTTTATGTGCACATATTATTATACCTCTGTTACCCTTCCATTCGTTTATGCATCTATGTGCGTGTTGGCAATTAGTTGTCTACTTTTGTCGATGATTCTGGTCTGCTACTATGAAATGACAATTGGTATGCATTTAAGTATTTGTAGTGGGGAAAAGAAAGAACAAAAAAAGAAGAAAGAATAAGGAACCATGGTGAACCTAAAATTTGTTAGTCAGCTGTATGATGAGGAAGTTAATATTTATTTGCTAATTAGTGTTGCGTATCTCTTAGCACTTTTCAAAAAATAAAATAAAAATATCCTCTAACTTGGTGTTGATGGGGGAGTTATTTATTCATTTATTTATTTAATGAAATTGGGTGGGAGAGTTGTTTATTGTTCTTTAATTTTGATGTTAAATTACTTTCTGGGGAGAAGGTGGTTTATCACTTTATTTTTGTAGTTCTTTGCTAGTACTTCCCAAAAAGAAATAATGCTGTTCTCAGTGGTAGAATATGGAATGCCTATTTTAAAAGTAATGGAGTATTGTTTGGGCAGACTCCCGTTTCTATTTCCTTTAAAATAGACTTGAGAGTGGAGTTTGTCAGACGACTTCTTGCCCCAGAAGGCATCTAGTTAATTGGAGGCAACTTGAGCGTTTAATAGCTAGTTGGCTACTATGCGCCATTATGTATACATATGGGGAGTGGATACCATTTAGCAAGTGGAGATTGAACGCTGTTCAATAAAGAAATGTCGAGATTGTAGTTGACTCTGTACATTTAGAATAAGAGAGCTGCCAAACATGAACAAGCCACTTGCTTCCAGTTGTTCCCAAAGCTGTGTTCTCTATGACGGCTTGCCTGCTGCCCCTAGCAGACCAGCACTGGTAAGCAATATTGGTGCTATTTTGCGATGTTATGAGTCAGTTTATTTTGCGATGTTATGAGTCAGTTTCGGAGAATGTTTTTGGAAGAAGCTCAATATGTTAGTTGCTTACTATTTCTGTGTGTTCTTGGAAACTCACTTGACATAACTTGTTGATAGTACAAGACAAGCGAGAAGTAAAATTACCTGGATTGCTGTATTTAGAACTCGTCTTATGGATTGATGCATTTGTGACGTGGTATTTTTCTGCCATGGTGACGAGGAAAGATTCTTTCTCACTCTTGAAACATGAACCTTCTCTTAAGATTTTCTGTCTAGAGGCTTAGAGGGAAATTTTCGCCGCATGTTATTATTTTTGTTTGGCTCTGATTGTTGCTACTGACGTGTGTGTATAAGCGTACATGTTGAACTAATACATTCTATTCCTGCTTGTAGGTTTAATGAATTTGGCATTGACGGTGGGCCGGCGGCAAAGTCCCTGAGTCCTAAGTTTGATATTTTCACTAAACACGTGTCAGTTCAGACTGGGCTGCAAGTGCCAGAGGTTGAAGTAAGAAATCTTCTTGTATTCCCTGTTGCAATAACCTTAGCCGTGTCCTTGCAATTGCAGAAATAACTTGAAGTTTCATTCCAGATCAAATATCTAGTTGCCGCAGCTATTGGTGTGAAGGCTCTCGGAAGCCTGCTTTTCATCTTTGGCAGCTCTATTGGAGCTTATCTGCTGGTCCGTGCTCTCGAACTATTCAGCCTTCCTTTGATATCTTGCCAATCAAATCAATTTCCTTTGTCTCTTCAAATCAACTTCACTGGGCTGTTAATAAAGTTAAAGTAGCATGTTATTATTAGGGGTATTTTCGAATTTTCCTGCATTTGTTTGTTTCGCATCAAACTTTTGTGAATTATTGGTTTTTCTCGATAAGAGGAATTGGAAAAGTAAAAAATTATGGTCCAAATGTAAAATTTTGTGAGTATAGACAAAACTTAGTCAAAAACCCAGATTTTTTGGCTTTATTTAAAATTTAAAAAAAAATTGAGTTTGGATCCTTATTTTTTGATTAAAGACAAATGCCTCATTTTTTCTTGTGCAGCTTCTGCACCAGGCAATTGTGACGCCAATCTTGTATGACTTCTACCACTACGATGTCGACAAGAAAGAATTTGCTCAGCTTTTCGTCAAGTTTACACAGGTCAGCTACTTAGATCCTATCTCCTAAGGAACAATGATTTTTTTTTGTTCATTTCCCTGTTCCGTACCCATGTGTCGGCCAAAACCCGAAGAATTGGAATTGATTGTGTTTTTGTTCTCTTGCAGAGCTTGGCATTGTTCGGGGCATTGCTCTTCTTTATCGGAATGAAGAATTCGATGCCGAGGAGAATCAAGAAGAAGGCTCCCAAAACCAAGACAACTTGAGAGAGAAGGGGATGGGTTCGGTGTCTTTTGTGTTGGTACTTGGTCTCTCAATGCCATTGTGACTGGATTTCACTCAAAAACTGAAGGGCCGAGTTTTGTATGCTTTGTAGGACACAGCAGGCAGTTCTTGTTCTTCTTTTGTCTTGTCGTGTAGGCTTATTTTATTTCATTTCAACATGTAGGGAGTGACATTCTGATTTTGGATTTTATGGATTTTTTTGGGAATTATTATTTACCGCAAATTATGAGAAGGTTTTTACTGCCGCTTATTTGTTCTATGCTCCATTTGTTTTGGGAAACATCATTTTCTATAATTGTTTAGGCCTTGTTCGGATGGCTTGTTAGCCATTTTCCAAAAAAAATTTGTGGGCCCCAAGCCAAACAGTGTCTTCACATTAAAGGGCTTTTGTTTTGGTTTTCCGAAAAAAGCTTTGTACGTGTAGTCTTCACATTGACAGACTTTCAACGCCAGCTCATTTCCGCCCAGTGGGTCCCCCATTAAAGGACATAAAACTGACAATTTGAAGGCCACGTGTGAAGCATATACCAAGTATAAGGACATAAACTGACAATTTGAACTTTCAACCTCCAAAAAAAGATTTCACCAGAGGGGACTACACGTACAAAGCTGTTTGGTTTGGGGCCCACAAAACGTTTTTGAAAAATGGCTAAAAGGCCATCCGAACAAGGCGTTACTGTTTGAGTGCGATATGAAATGCTGCCCTGGTGTGTGATCCAGCGGTGGTCATCTGGACTGTATGTCTTCACAATCGAGGGTCTGGATTCAAAAGAAACTCTTGCAAGGAAGAGTTAACTCTTTCATGTAAAAGTTAATTTAAATCTGGGCCGTTCATATCACTTTTGGACAGTCTGGATGTGCACTGCTAGAGGCATATTAGGCTCCACGGGTCTGGCAATGCTTAGAGCAACCCCAACAGGTTCTGTTGAACTTGCTCTGAATGGGCCAAATGTGGCTTGAGGCCAAAAAACTCTGAGCTCCCAAGGAATCCCAAGTGTCATAATGCAGATTTTCGCTAGACGCACTTCAATATCCCTCTACTGTTAATCGTCTTAATCGTACTTTCGGTATATTCATATGGCAGTTTTGTCTGTTTTTTGCACCCATGTCCTCATTTGTTTGTCTTCTTGATTGTCTCCATCACTAGTACTCTGTACTCAACAATGGTTATTGTCGGGTGATAACTGAAACTTGATGCCATTAACCTTTTTTCTTTTTTTTTTCTTTCTTAAACTCAAGTGTCCTGACTAGTTAATGTGCGCCTTGATTGATTCTGGAGGTTCAATCTTACAAGCCACATGCGAGGAGCTCTATTAAAGCCGGAACAAAGCTCCACTTGGACTTGCCCAAAGGAATTGATAAAATCTGAAATGTTCTAAATTTTAGACCTTGGGAGGGAGCAACTAGAGTTGATTAACCGTTAAATCACAAGTCTTGATCTCCAGGCCAATCCCAACTCTCGGGGTTGAGGCCATTGATGTTATTCATAATGCAAATAATACATGTAATGAATTCCCACAAGGGGGTCACCTCTGCTAGAGTAGCGCTCGATCCCACCGAATGAGATTTGCCTCGGTATACGGTGACTAAATGTAGATCAGCACAAATATCAAAAGGAGGCTGAGCCACGTCACCCGAGCGGTGGTCTTGCCACTGAGCCCTCAGATAATTGGTCGTCGACTCCCTGGGAGTTTTTTCACTCAGGTTGATGGGTCTACATATTTTGGGCTCTTGGAGAGATTTCATTTCCAGGGGCTCGGTTAAGGTGTGCTTAGCAGACTGAGCATGTACTTAATGGTGGTAGTCAATTGCATTGGGACTAGGGAGGGGAGGGGGGCACAACATTGCATCGCAAGCTAGTCATAAGTCGGGCATCAAGACCAGTAGCGGCCGCACCGGTGTCTGGCCCCGATGATTAGAGATGTCCATTGCGTGAAGCTCATTGAGTACTATAAGTGTACTGAAATTCAACTCGATTAGATATCCTTAAGTGCATGATCGGAACAAATAAAACTTGAAAAAAATTGGAACACATATGACTTTAAACACTAAATGAAAACTATTGAACCCATTTTTTTCAAGTTATTTTTGTTCCGATGACACACTTAATGATATCCGATCGAGTTGATTTTCGATACACTTGACGAGCATTCTTATCGCATCAGGCGTCACCCTCGGTACGGACGGTGCACGTGTGGTTCATGAGAGACGTGATAGGCACGCTCCGCTTTGCCTATAAATATGGCTCTCACCTACCTCACTCAGGATCCCTCTCTCTACATTGAATACGCTCTTTACTCACTCATCTCTAAGTTTCCAATAAACTCCCCCGGTTACTTACTTAACCATCGGAGTGCATTCTCGGACATCCACCGTTTGGGCTTGGTACTAACATGGTTGTTCTAGTGTGCAGGTTCTCTTCTCAGGCAAGTAATTAGGCTAAAAGCAAGGTTCAATCAACTCACTACCCTCTGTAAAAAACCAGAAGACTCAAAGAGGTTATTCTGGTGAAGCGCCTCCCACACCCACACATCTTAGGCCAAATGTATTATAAAGTTGGTTGCCCTGATATACACTTCATGAAGTTAAGTTACAGAAACTAATGTAGAAAACAAAATTAAGATGTTGATTTGGCGTTAGTGCAAATAATCTTCCAGGCATCTCTAACCCTTACCATTTTTTTCCAAGTTGAACTCAAAATTTAAGTAAAAGCCTCTCAAAAGGCACTCCACTTCACAATTCAAACTTATACTAAAGTGAGTTTTACTAATATTTTACCTCAATTTAAGGAGGACTAAGTCGTTACCAAATTTTACAAGATTACTTCACAATTATTACCAAGAGTAAAAGTATTGGTGAAGGCACAGCAGTAAGTTTTACGAAATGAATGATTAGGTTATATTCGTGAACGTGGGATGGATCACATATGGAAGCTTGAGGTGGAGCTTCCTCCAATCACGGTTCTTTTTTTTCCATTCGTTTGTCCATTTGTTCCATGACTTTTTTTTTTGGTAAATGTTCCATGACTTTTAGCTTCAATTATAGCTGTGCTTTGACGTAAAGTTTTTGTTTGATCCGTTAGAGTTTCCTGTTATAGTCCTTTCATGCGTTCGCATGAGGTTAGGTGGCCGTAAGGACAAATCGCTGCCCTTGGGGAATTGACCTTGCAACTTGGAGATGATAAGTTCTGCCGAAACAAGTCGATTAACCACTGACGAGCTTTTGGGTTATTTAGCAGACTGTCATCATTCTCCATCAGTCAAAAATGATGGCTATCCTCATCCCTTCTTGATTCTAACCCATAAATCCAGTTTCAGGCATAGAGTTCCAATACACTTAAGAAAGGAATGTACTGTGTTTTACGTATTTTTATTTACGTGAGTTGGAGTCGTCATAGTGTAGAATGCACCAGGACGATGTAGTGCATCTCGAGTGGACCTTATGAGATATCATCACAATCGGAACAACTCATTTTGTAATGCTTCATTAAGTTATCAGATACTGTTTATTACATGATCCGACAACATATGGTTTAAAAAATGAATGACTCACACGATTCAGAGAATGAACTGTAAACAAATCTATTTGAATCATGCAGTTATAAACGTCCACTTGATTTTTACACAATTAAAGTGTTTGACAAACTTTATAAAATGATTAGTTCAAAATGGGATGATGTTATCTTAAAAGATCTCACCAAGGGCACTATAAGCGACCCAGGTGATTGGATCCAATTGCATGTGTTAGATTTTGTGCCTACACTGATAAAGATTTCTGGCTACGCCATTGGATCCAATTGCTCATGTCGTCCTCCTTTGGTGATTGTATTTTCTTACAAGCTCTCAATTCTAAAGAATTTTCTCACAGTGCCATTCTACTGGACTACTCCAAGGAAATCAAAAACTTGGGCAACAAACTGCTTGAGTTACTGTCAGAAGCTCTTGAGCTCGACCCAAATCACCTCAAAGACATGGGGTGCTGCGAGGGTCTTTGATATTAGGCCATTATTACCCAGAATGCCCACATCCAGAGTTAACAATGGGCACAAGCAAACATGCAGATGACGACTTCCTCACTGTGCTTTTACAAGATCACATTGGTGGACTTTAAGTTCTTCACCAGAATCGTTGGGTTGATGTTCCCCCAACCCCTGGTGCTCTCGTGGTCAATGTTGGTGATCTTCTGCAGGCAAGTATTTTTTTCCTTTGATAACTTAGGTGTTCGGGTCAACTTACGCAAATCTCTACTAATTCTTGAGATTCGATCAATCTCAGTGTGCTAAAAGCCCGATCAAAATCAGGACGAAACCCTATAGAGACTAACTCTATAAGCGTTGATAACATCCTAGAGGTTTTGGACATGAAACCTTGGAACCAGCGAACTCCTAACTCCCATGCCTTCTCAACTTGTATGTGATGTGAAATGAATCCTGTGTACTCTTCTGACAATCCCAGTACCAACTTGCTCGAGCAAGTTTGTTGCTAGATTGAAAATTTTGTTTGAGGTCAACTAGACCATAAATAGACAATTTTCAAGCTCATAATCATAAGTTGTGACGATTCTATGTTTTAAACGACAGAGCTGTGACATTGTCACGAGAGCTTTAGCAGAGTCAGCTCCAATAAAATTTTCAGCTCATAATCGTAAGCAGAGTGATTCTTTTGAAGTTCCTAACTACTTTGCATATTTGGTTTCAAAATTCGAAGTCCCTTATAGAACTCGAATTCAAAACAAGGCGGATTGAGCTTTTCCATTTCTTCTTTATAAGACAGTTTCATACTTTCCAATAGCTTATACCTAAGGTTGTTCATTGTTCAATTTTTCCAGCTTGTATCAAACGACAAGCTCAAAAGCGTTGAGCACAGAGTCCTAGCAAATCGCGTTGGTCCAAGAGTATCAGTGGCATCCATTTTCAGGACCGGACAGGCAGCTGCCTCAAGAGTGTTTGGACCGATTAAGGAGTTATTATCAGAAGAAAATCCCCCGAAGTACAGGGAAACCACGACAGCTGAGTATTCATCCTATTTGTTTGCCAAAGGACTTGATGGAACTTCTGCACTGTTGAATTTCAGGCTCTAAACTAGCCACAATGACAGAGAAATGATTTGGTTTCGATTTGTTATGTATGGCATGTGTTATCAAATGATGTATTGTGCGATTGATTTGTGATTTGAGTAACCACGTGTTTTTGGCTTAAAGTCGAATTCTACCCTACGGATCGACCCATGTCAAATTTGAACAGAAAGCCCCGTATTTTTCATATGGTTCAAAAGACTTCAGGCCCGGGCCTAGGCCCCCCGATTTTTGGGGCCCCTTCTCGTAGAAATATATATATATATATGAAGAGCCTCAAATTGAGAATAGGTCTGGGGCCTCGCGAAACATAGGGCCGGGCCTGAAAGACTTTATACTCTTAAAATGGTCACTTGGGTCTTCACAGTGCTGTAATTTGTTTACTGTGGCAACTGGAAAATTCGTATGGGAAGTGTTTTTCTAATTCCTGTTTGGCAAAGTGAATTATGTTTTTGGCATAGTGAATTGTGGGTAAATTATGAGTTATGGATATGTCAAATTTTATTTTTAAATTCATTCATTTTTTCTAATTTTAATCAGAAACAAGAATCGAAAAGCTCTTTTTGGTACACACTTTTTATCTGGATAGTGAATAAGATTGACCCTCAACTTCTAATGTAAATAGTAATGTCTCAAATGGAAATGCCTACAATACACATCTACTAAAAATGTGTACCATATGCACCTATTGTATGGTCTAGATTGTGCCACTTCACTGGCAATCGTAACCGCTGTGTTTGGTTGAGAGTTTTGAGAAATATTTTTGAGATAGTGTTTGGATGGGTTTTTGGAAAAAGTAATATTAGAGAGAAGTGTAATAATAAGAAAGAGATAGAGAGAGAAATGAGAATAATTATTGGAGAGAGGGGTATGAGTAGAGAGAGAAATGTGATCAATGATTGGAGAGATGAGAGATGGGGAAATATGATTCGTAACATTTTGGTGTGCCTCGTAACTTTTATAAAAAAATCGTAACTTTTGTAGGAGTGTGTATAATACACACCCAAATAAAAAGTGTGTATTGTAGCATTTTCCGTCTCAAATACTTTTCCCAACAACTACCATATGAGAATGAAAATGGTGCATATGCCAACATGGCGATAGGCCTAATGTGGCTTCAGGCCAAAAAATTCTGAGCTCCCAAGGAATCCTAAGTGGTAAGGCAGATTTTTGGCTGGACTGAAAATTGCTTCAATATCCCACCACTACTTTGTTTTTGTCTTCTCTTTAATATGTATGTTTGTCTGCTTGCCTGATGGAATTGGATCTTCTCCCGTCCAAGTTTTGAATTTAAGGAGACAGTCTAAATTTGGGTTGTCTATTGCTGCAATTAATGGTTCGGATTTGCTCAGAGTCTCTTCCTGGTAAAAGTTTAGCAAATCTGAACCATTAATTATCCCAATGTATGATCTAAATTTGAACTATCGGTTGATAGTTGGGTTGGCACATGAGGCCATTGAAATTACCCTCAAGTCCAGTTCATTTTTTTTTTCTCCCGGCCTATCCAGGGCCCACAACAATGATTAGAATCATTCATTTTGTAAAGCCGCCGGTCAAGTTTTTCAGCTATAAAATCAAGTTCAATGGATACCGGTCAGTAACTTATCGGAACACTTTTATCTTGAAGCAAAAAGGTCCGATTGAGTGTGTCCATTGTAGGAATAGGTTTTTTTTTTCAAGATATATTTCAGGTAAATGTGTTCCGCTTGGTCATTTATCGATATTCAATGGACTTGATTTTTTTCTCATACATAAAGAACTTGAAGAGCTCTACACAATTTTCGGTTTCGATTATTTTTGTGGGCGCCGGATGCGCCCACAAAAACTGAAACTGGATCGGACTGGAGGGAAATCACACAGGAGCTGAGTCCAGGTCATTGACATTATTCATAGGGCGAACTACACTGAATACCACTGTTAAACAGGTTTGACCAATTCAGGATTTGATTGTAGTATATCCTGTGTCGCAGTGGTTAATTTATTGGCCTCTGTGGGGCTTAGCTCCCAAGGTCGCATGTTTGGTTTTATTCGACAACAATTTACTTTCAGGGCCACCTCACTTCATGCAAACGCATGGATAGGGTTATGGAAGGGGAATGAGAGATTCGTCTGGTTCATCAATCAAGACACTGGTTTCCGAACCCAAAATCAAGTTCGAGGATTCAAAGTTTCCTTACCCTCCATTTTCGTCCATTTCTATTTTGCCGTACACATTCAGCCAAAACAGATACTCGGAATTGCTCAACTCATAGAACCTGTCGTGAAGGTTTATCACATCAATATTGATCGGTCATCAGTAGCTACTTGGAGAAAACAGATTTGTTTGAAAAAATGGGCAGGAAAAAATATTTTTTTCACGCAGCTATCGGGATTTGATCAAGCCAATTCAGTGCAAGTCTTCTCAGAGCATCTCTAACCCACCCCCCTGCACCTGAATTCAATGGTGACTCGTATTTACAGTTTTACTATTATTGAAGATTTTCTTCAATCTTCAATAATAGCAAAAGATTGAAGAATTTCTTTACTAGTAAGATTTACTATTATTGAAGATTTTGCTCTCTTTTTTTTTTTTAAAGATTTGATTTGGTCTCTGGAGCTTCACATCAAATGGACCTTGTACTCAAATAATTATCCAAATTCGAGGAGAGTTATGGGTAAAGGATCAGCAAGCTAAAAATATTTCGGAAAACCCGGATTAATCTACAAAAGCAATATACAAAATGAATTAACAAAACGATAAGCTAAGCAAATCTGGAGGTTATGGAAATTGGATTGTAGGGACTTGTAGTGAGTAAACTCACCGCACCCTTGTAGTAAGAAATCACGGCCGCCCGTTCGATAATCAATGGTTCTAATATAATCATGGAATTTTTTCGTAGTCAATGATCTTGTTTATGGACTAGAAGTTTATCATGTATACTTTTTATAAAATAAAATAATAATAAAAAAAGTATGGTTTACCTTGAAATTGACTAGACTTTAGAATGATCGAGATGGTTTTATTAATGACATTTTTTACAAATATTTCCCCACGACGTTTACAATAAATAAAACCAAAAGATAAATCTTCAAACAAACAATTTGTAAACCAACAACTATAAATGAACCGGCCAACGAAAGTTAAAACACAAAATTAACCCTACATTTTAATTTTTGAGATATATATGAGTGCGTATGCTAAATATATATAATATAAAAAAATTAGTTTTGAACGGGTCAGCGGGGGCACGTGATCTAGCGTGTCCCCTTTGGATCCGTCCCTGCGTGGCGATAACCTAGGCCACTGAATAAATACTTAAACTTCAGACGGATCAAATTCTATGTGACCGGTCCCTATCAATCAACACTGATTGCTATCCCATTTCTTGAATCTAACCCATAAATCAAGCTTTGGCAGGAGTACAAAAATTCAAAGTTTCAGGCATAGAAATCCCAATAGCTGTATCTAGTCCTGAAAGAAAATGAGCACCATTACCAAACCTTCAATCTTAACAAATAATGACAGAGAAAGTAAACTAAAAGCCTTTGATGACACAAAACTTGGAGTCAAAGGCCTAGTGGATACAGGAATTTCCAAAATCCCAAGGATTTTCATCCAACCACCAGAAAAATCTTCAAACCCACCAAATCAAACCAAAACCCATTTCAGATTTCCAGTCATAGACCTTGAAAACATCCAAAAAGATCCTATCAGACACAAGGAGGTGGTGGAGAAAGTCCGGGATGCAGCCGAGACTTGGTGTTTTTTCCAAGTGGTGAATCATGGGGTGAGTGAGAGTGTGATGGAGGAGATGTTGGAGCGAGTTCATGGGTTTTTTGGACTAGAAAATGATGTGAGAAAACAATGGTACACAAGGGATTGGAAGAGGCCTTTTCTTTATAACAGTAATTTCGACTTGTATAGTGCTCAGGTGGCTAATTGGAGGGATACTTTTATTTGCAGTGTAGCTCCAAAGGCTCCTAATCCAGATGATTTGCCACCACCTTTCAGGTGTGCAGGGGCGGAGGGAATGAAGGATCAGGGGGGTCACTTGCCCACCCTGGAATTTTATCAGCTAGAGCCTTTTTTTTTTTTTTTTTTTTCAAGCCTACTCAAATGGGGATTTGTGCTTGTTGTTCCAACCCAGCAAATCTATGGGGAGCTGGGCCCTTTTAGTTTATTACTACAAGAATGCATCCATATAAATCAGTAAACTCCAACAAAATTACTTCGCGTACGCACGTCTGTGTATGTATGGACAGTGAATCCTGTCTGTCTGTGTGCTCCGGATTTTAAATAAACTATTCCCATTGATTCCAAATGTTTCTCTCTCTAGGGAAGTGTGACCATCAGCGATTAGCATTTCCATTTAGGCCGCTGCACGTCATTTTAATCACTGAATATGTTTTGTTCTTGAAACTAGAGTTTTTGAATTTTGATTGTGAAGTGTTTACTCCATATGATGATTTTGATTTCTTCAATTATTGTTGTTGTTATGTGAGATCATTGAGGATTTTCACTTGTCATCATGTAGAGCTTTAAAAAAAAATAAAATTAGCAACGAATATTTAAAATTTTGTTCATATGTTTAGGAGTTTTTGGGATATATAATGCTACAACTTTTGTATTTAAAGGAGAATATTTGAACTTTTGTGCTTAGGTAATTTTTTAATCGTATTTTATTGTCGTTCATTGTAAAAGGTGTCCCTTCTATATAAAATTTCTGGCTCCGCCACTGCAGGTGTGCCATCTAAAACACACACATATTTTGTACTGGTAATAGGGTGTTCAGGTCAGTTTAACTTCACGTACACCCCCGCGATCAACTCCTTCGGGCCTCCAACTAGTGAACGGTGTGAGATTAGTCCCCCCCGTGAATACCCATTGTCTCCGTAACAACCAAGGCATAAGCTTGGTAGTGGTCACACCTGCTTTTCGCAGAATTTCAATATTGGTTAATCACTGTATTTTGGCTAAGCCATTCTCAATGAAATTGAAAGATGTCATGATTATTCAAGCTTGGACAAGAGGGTCTTTTGGGAATTGCAAAGGATCACCGGAGGGTGCCTTCTAATTGCACATGCGATCTGGGTTTGGGTGAATCCGTGGTTCTTCAAGAATTCCACGACCAACTGGTGTTTGTGGGTATTTCCAAATTTGACATACTTCGATGCGGAGAGAGCTTTTTCCGGAGAAAACCCACATGATTTTACGAGGTAATCGACACTGAGCGAGTGTTGACTTGCTAAATTTTGGACGGATTCACGAGATGATGAAAAGGGGTGGGTTTGATAGAAAAAGAGAATGCGGTATAGTGAAGCTTTAGCAGCAGATTTGCTTACAAAGTTGAACATTGGACGGAAATTTCAGCAGGAACTTACCATTTAAGCAGACGCAATCTTCACAATTCTGAAGAGTATCACCAGTAGGAAAACTCCCTGGATAATCACAAAAGTCCCTTTTACATGAAACAAAGAATGCCAGATAATTTGTTCCTTGAGAAATTTTGGGCGAAAGAGAAGAAGAAACGCTACTGTTTTGAAGAAGAAACCTTCACTAATTCGGTTATAGCCTCTTTCATCCTTGAACCCCTAAACCCTAACAAAAACTAAACGGCAAATGCAGGTTTCATCAGTTTACCCGGCTCATCATCTCGTGATTCCAAGCTTCGTAAGAGCATGTGGGTCTAATGTTTGCCGATCCGAATACACTGCCAATTGGGTGGGCTCCCCGAAACTGCCAACTAATTAGTTACTCGAAATTAGCGGCTTATTTTTGTTCTTGTTTGTGTTACTTGAAATTAGTGTTGCATACCCATAAAAATTGCCCAATATTCAGAAAATTAGATTGAGGGGCTCAGATTCATAGATTCATTTGAGAGAGAATTTGAGTCATTTATTGCAATTTTCTGGGTATTTTTCTAGATAACCTTTTTGAGTACCTATCTTTTTAAAAGGATATGAAGCATCAGACAATAGCTAGATATAAATAGTTATGGCATTATTGAGAGGTAAATAATTCTTTTTTTGGATGTCACATTGGTTTGGGTTTTGAGGAAAGGTTTTGGGGGTAATGAATAAAGAGAGAAAAAAAAATTATTGAGGACCGTTCATGGTGAGTCTTGATACCCAAACCGAACAAAGTGTTATTCGGGACGGTTCTGGGTGGGTTTTGAGACCCAAACTGAACAAGGTGACAAGTTTTATCCCCGATTTATTTGAACCTTTATGTTTCAGCCCCTTCTTCTAAGAATATTTTGGGTGCAAAGAGAGGATAACATTCGACGTGGTGCCCCTTTGGCACATCTAGACCGTCCCAAAAGTGTATTGGACGGTCTGAATTAAACCACTCTCTTCTTTCCTCACCCACTCTTTCTCCTTTTCCTCTTTCCAAATCTAGACTGTCCAATAAACTTTTGGAAGGTCCAAAGGTGACGAAGGGCACCATGTGGTACCACCATATTTGCACCTATATTTTTCTCCTTTCTTCCCAGTAATATATGAAAATTTGTGCACATGACTAGTTAATAACTTAGGAAGTAAATAATTAAGTTAATAAAACTAGTAGAGTTAAGATAATTTTTGAGCTTGAGCAGTGTTTAGAACGTGCCCTTGTGATAACCCTTATAACGGCTTACTGAGTCTCCATTCAAGTCGGCTAAACCTTCGATCGGGCCAGCACTATCCGGATCAGGGGCTCACAAATTGGGCTTTCAAGGGATCGTGGGCCGCTGGCTTGTCCCACACAGATTTGGCCCAACCATTCGTCCTAATAGTTCGGCTACCCCGATTGGCATGCCCCAAGCAAACCGGGTTCGGCCCAATGCATGATGAATTGTTGTAGTTGTTAAGAGGTGATTGCAGATAAATGGAAGAGTCTATGTTTTGTAAAATGTGGAATGCTGTTTTGCTAATCAATGAAAGCAAAAATGAAAACCTTGAAAATCCCAAGGGGTTGGCCTATGGGTCAAGGTTTGGAATTAGAAGTTTGCTCCCTCCTAAGATCTCAGGTTCGAAACCTCTGGGGTGCTATCAACTCTTTTGGAGCTAGTCTATACAGAGCTTTGCTCTGGCTTTAAATGGGACCTCCGCTAGTGGACGGTGGAATTGGTCTCTTAAGATTAGTCGAGGTGCACAAAAACTGACCCGAAACCCTGGTTATAAAAGAAAATGAATGCAAAATTGAATTTCTTTGTCTCGTTTCGACTGACCACTGTAGTATACTGTTGCTACGATTGCCATTGCATTATTTAGTAAATAAATTCCCCTTTTGCAACGGCTGAATGAATATTTGCAATCGGATGTTGCAATGCGGTAGTAAAAAGCTATTGCGACGAGCATTTGCAACGGGACGTTGCAGACGTCAAAACTCAAAAGCCTGTTCTCCATTTTTGTAGGTATCCAATTACCAGTATATAACTCCATTTTACATAGTATATAACTCCATTTTTGTAGGTATCCAATTACCAGTCAATTGTTGTTTGACCTAATCTAAAAATGGTTTAGCAGGGCTGCATACCCAAAAAAGTTTGACTAGCAGCGCAAATATGCAGTTACAAGCCTCCCGTGGAGAATGGTAAAATTGAGAATAACATAATGGTGAAATAGCGGGTCCCCTACGCCACAAAAAGATCTACGAGCTCACGGAATATTGCGCTATAAAACAAAACCATGCCCCCAAATTAAAACTGAAAGACATCAGTGAGGGTAAGTGTAGAGACTCGATTCAATTTCCGTGGTCATTATCTTGTTTCCTCCGTTCAAAATCTGCAAAGCAATTAGTAATGCACAAGGCTCATATCCGAAATGAATATATGGAAACTTGTAAGGGTAAAATAGTGTGGCGAGTTAGCATTCCTAGTAATCATCCTTTGTTTTTGCCATTGAGAATCATAAAACATTTTTTTTTTCCCAACTGCACTCCAAAATCCCATTGAATGGACTTGAAATACCTCGTACATATCGTGACAAAGTTTGTAAAATGAAAAAGGGTTCTTGACCCGTATTATAAAAGTTTTCTCGAGATTGGATAAATTTGATATCAAGAACTTACTAAATTTCAAAAGGTTGTTACTGAGTTCAAAGTCAACTAAACAAGACTATATGTACACTTTTATTAATGAGTAATTCTACAGTCTTGGGGCACAATTACGTGGTGCCCCAACATCATTATCCATTACACATTATACAAGGACCCGCATAAACGTGTGGTGGATAAGGGTATTGGGACAGCACAAGCGCTGCCCCAAGTCCATGGAATAATTACGACAATTAATCTTATCCTTCTCATTTCTCATCTAGATAACAAAAGGGCTGTCCATGAATTTGCTGACCCCCAGACAAAATCAAGTTCTGGCATAGAATTCCATAAATCCGAAGTTTCTGGCATAGAATACAAAAAGCTAGCCCAGGAAGAAACTGGGTTCCACTACCAATCCTTCAATCCAAACAAACTATGACAGAGAAAGAGAATTAAAAGCCTTGGATGCCAGAAAACTCGGTGTCAAAAACCTAGTGTATTCTGGAATTTCCCAATCCCACGAATTTTCATCCAAACACCAGAAATCCAGTTCAAATTTCCAGTCATAAACCGTGAAATCATCCAAAAGGATCCAATCAGACACAAGGAGGTGTCGGAAAAAGTCTAGGACACGGCGGAGAATTGGGGTTTTTCCAAGTGGTGAATCATGGGGTGAGTGAGTGTTATGGAGGAGATGTTGGAGGGATTTCATAGGTTTGTTGGGCAAGAAAGTGGGGTGGGAAAACAATTGGTACACAAGGAGTTCAAAGTGGGCACTTGTTTACAACAGTAATTTGACTTGTTTCATGCTTTTGCAGCTAATTGGACAGATGCTTTTGCTAGCAGTGTGGCTACTAGCTCCTAACTCTAAATTCATAGGATTTGCTACCATCTTACAGACCTAACCCTTTTCTATAGATGCACAAAATGAGTCAAATGACTGCTCTTATCAAAAGAAATGAAATAGATAAAATACTAGATAACAATAGATATAAACATCCAAATAATCAATTATATGGGACCACAATCATCAACCCATAAAGATACTAGATGGGCCATCCTGGTTGACATGTGTGAACCTGGTGTCAATACCATAACATCTACACACTAAATCAAATTAGTGCACATGAGATAATTTATTTCCCATGAGTTAAATCTGGGAAAAATTAAAACGAAAGATATACCAAGTTAGGGGAAATGCTAAACCAGTCCCGCCACATCCCAATACCCATATCCCAATTACTTTTGAAGATCCAACTTTCTCTTATACAACTTCAACAGCTCTGCAGCTTCTTCCTTCTTATAGCTCAAAACCTTCTTTAGGAACTGCTGTTCAGAAAGGGTTAGAATTGTAGAAAAGCAAGTATCACCGGCCTGGATTAAACCTTGCGACAACATAGCTTGATACACTACACTCCTAGGAACAATCCTCTTCTCCAAGCTTAGTAAGATAATATCTGGTCGTCTTGCAACCAGCAAAGACTCCCGGCCCATTTTATTAACAAGAAAATCCATCATGCCATTGATCTTATCCTCTGATACCATCATACACCATGGATTCTTTCTAAAAGCAACAAGAATCTCATCACGGGTCAGTCCCCACTTCTTATAAACCTCAACCTTTTTCTCCCATTTAGATTTACTCATTCCCGTCAACACATGAATGGCTATCGTGAAGCTCGTCTGCGACGGATTAAAACCCATCTTCTCTACCTCATCCACACACCTGCTAAACCTATTGCTGCTCACAGTGAATACTCCATGTGTCCGTAACAACCAAGGCATTGGTTATCAATTTATTTAGATGATGACACAAACGAAGACAAGGATCATTTCTTACGAAAGCAAGTGGTTTCTCTTCGGATTGAAACAAATTCTCAAAGAAATTGAAAGATGGCATAATTGTGTTTTTCAAGCTTCTAGACAAGATAAATGGCGACATAGACGTTATTCTGGCAACATCTGTAGTTGAAAGGCCTTTAGATTTGAAAAATTCAAGCTTGGGCAAAAGACTCTTTTGGGGATTGCATAGGATCACACGAGGGTAAGTTCTAATTGCACATGCGATCTGGGTTTGGGTGAATCCGTGGTTCTTGAAGAATTCCACGACCAAGTGGTGTTTGTGGGGATTTCCAACTTTGACATACTTCAATGCGGAGAGGGCTTTTTCCGGAGAAAACCCACATGATTTTACGAAGTTATCAACACTGAGGAATGGTTGATTTGCTGAATTTCGTACGGATTCAAGAGATGATGAAAAGGGGTGGGTTTGATAGAAAAACAAAATGCGGTATGGTGAAGCTTTAGCAGTAGATTTCCTAACAAAGTTGAACATTTGACAGAAATTTCAGCAGGAACTTACCCTTTAAGCAGACGAAATCTTCACAACTTTGAAGAGTATCACCAGAAGGAAAACTCCCTGAATAATGCCAAAAGTCCTTTTCACATGAAGCTCAGAGTTCCAGATAATATGTACACCGAGAGATTTTGGAAGAAGAAACGCACCTGTTTTGAAGAAGAAACCTTCCCTAATTCAGTTTTGTAGCCTGTTTCATCCAAGAAATCCTAAACCCTAACCTACCATCAACCAAAACTAAACGGCAAACGAAGCTTACCCAACTCATTTCGTGATTCGGCCCTCTTTGAGTAAAAAATCGGTTTTTAGTTTTTTTATTTTTTCATTTTTTCTTATTTAAATTTTTTTTGTCTTCGTTAATTTTGCATGAAGGTTTTATGATTTCTGAATTTCTCTCGATAAGACGAATCTAACCAGTATAAATTTTTGGTCAAACCAAATATTTTTTTGAATAATGCCAAAATAGGTGAATTATTGGCCAATAATCCACCTATTTTGGCTTTACTTAAAAAAATTTGACTTTTGACCATAAATTTACACTTGTTAAATTCGTCTCGTCGAGAGAAATCTAGAAATCTTCTAATTTTGATGCAAAACTAAAAAATGCAATTTGTTTTTGAACAAGGACAAAATAAAAAATCCAAAAAACCAAAAACCATAATGTAATAGCAAGTTTCTCGAGGTCTAATCGCTGGATTAATTTATGTTATTTTTTCCTTTATTTCAATTGTTTTATAACATGCCTTACATTATGTCTTCTTCTTTTTTTACAAAAAATTATATTTTGTATTATATGCACGTGATAACTTTGTAATATGTCAATATGAAATAGAGTTCTAACTCAAACCCTGCAAAAAAAAAAAAAACGTAATAATAATAATAATAATAAATGGAAAGCCTTTTTCTAAAAAAAAACCCTTCAAAAGAGCATTTGGGTCTAATCTTGTTGATCCGACTACACCCGCTGCCAATTTTGCGGGCTCCGCTTAGCGTCCAACTGATTAGCTATTAATATTTGGTTCATGTTATGGGGTTGAAAGGGATTACTTTTTAGTGGTCTATCAAGTTCTAAAATTCTGAATATAGATACCGGATGTGACATATAAAAGTGGATTTTCTCTTTCAGAAAATTGGTCTAAAGACCAAGTTTAAAGTATTAAATGGTATTTAGTCAAACTTAACTTATTTTAATGTCTCCAATACATTAATAGAAAATTTTTGAGGGCTCAAGGAAAAAATTAGACAAAAATATCCTGAACGAACTCTCTTAGACACCTCCTTTATGCACTGCTCCAAAAAAAAAAAAAGCACAACATTTGCCGCACCCAGCTCTTGGCACGTCACTTTCTGTAGCAGCCCGTGACCCGTCACTTTCAAGCTGGGGTAAACTGCTAAACCCCACTTTCAACTCTCTCTCTATCTCTCTAAACGTCACGTTCAATTTTCTAATGCACGTCACTTTCATTCTATCTCTCATCTCTTTCCTCTCTCATTGCTATAGAGTAATTGTTGGGTGGGACAAAATTAATTTCTCTCTTCAAATTTGAGGGTGGTTTCAATTTTGGGATTCAATTTTAGGGGGTTTAGACTATTTGAGGTAGGGTATAGTGGGTTTAGGCATTTTGGGTTTTGGCACTTAGGGTGCACTTTCCAATTATAGGGTTTTAGTTGCTTAGGCACTTTCATTGGGTACCCTAGTGTTTTAGGCACTTTCATAGGATACCTTAGAGTTTAGGCACTTAGGGTGCATTTTTCAATTATAGGGTTTTAGTTGTTTATGCACTTTCATAGGGTACCCTAGTGTTTTAGGCACTTTCATAGGGTACCCTAAGGCTTAGGTTTAGAGTGCATTTTCTAATTATAGGGTTTTAGTAGTTTAGACACTTTCTTAGGGTACTCTAGGGTTTTAGGCACTTTTATTGGGTACCCTAAGGTTTAGGTTTAGGCACTTTCATTAGGTTTGGAGGTTTAGGTACTTTTATTGGCTATTGGGGGTATTTTTGGAATGTGTAGGTGATTTGTCCTCTTGACATTAAGAAAAAAATTGATGTCCTTATTGAAGTAAAGACCCTTTACTATATCCTTCCCAAAAACGGTTATATCCCTTCTTCTTTTTTTAATTTTGTGTATGAGTGACTCATATTCCTTTTCAGAGATTTAGGCCCTGTTTGATAAAGCAAGGATGAAATTCGTAAGGTGATGGGATTAAGACAAGATTCATAACAACAAGGGATTGTTAATACCCTCTCTAATTCCAAGTTTTTGTTTGATTTCCATAGTATTATGTCTCGGGATTGGATTATTAGTCACAATCTCTCTCTATTTTTTTTTTGGTGAAACAAAAACTTAAATTAACGATAGGAACGAGAGTTTAAATATCCAAAGTTATTACAAAGAGATATTAATCGCTAATCCTACGAATACCCAGTCCATATTCAAGCACAAACTGATTGATGGATTAGGGGAATACCTCAATAACCACAAGGTTTTCAGATTGTTCGGCGCCCATATTCGCGAGATGGTTTGCGCTTTGATTTGCCTCCCTAAAGATGTGGGAGAGATTGGAATTTGTGCAAGTTAAAAGTGCTTAGGCTTCCAAGATGATATGCAAATTAGGATGGCCATTGTTAGGGTCCTCAGTGATTAACTAGACAACAATGGATGAGTCTGATTCGATTAAGATGTTTGCATAGCCCTTTTCCAACATGATTGTGAGTCCACGGTTAATTGCTGAGATGTCAACCTCTAGACTTGACTTCCATGACAGCTTCCCATAGCCTAGGAGCCACTAGCCACAGTGATCTCTAAAAAGTCCTCCTGCTTTGTTCTAGGTTGCGTTGACACAACCATCAGTATTAAGCTTTGCACCACCTACCAAGGGGGGAGTCCAAGTAATTAGCATAGAGTCAGGATAGACATTGGAGTGTGGAGATTTAAATGCTTTGTAATTTCAGAGGCATACAAAATTATGTTTCTCGTACTAAAGCCAGGATCAATATTCAAATCCACATTTTCAAAAACCATTTTGTTACCATCCTTCCCGATTTGCCAAAGAATAATGGCTAAGAGGGTGCTACGAGATGCATCATATCCCACACCTACTTTTCCTTTCCTTTTAAGATTAGATGTGATCCAATCTTCAGAACCCTAAAAGGGCATATTGACCAATTAACCCTTTATCTCTCGTTTAAACAATATATTACAACTGCATGTTGGTAGCATTGGAGTTATCTTTTCTAATTTTTTTACATGTGGACTCATAATTTTCAATAAAACAGAGATTATACAATGGGATTATGGATTATGGGAGAATAACTTTTACTGTCTATTGAAAGTTTATTAATGATGATTTTTTTTTTTTTGAAAATTATCAATTTTTGAACATATATAATGGTGGTAGTGTTTGATTCTTTTACTTCTTTGCAACAGAAAATAATTGAGTGCGAGCGTACTAAAGAAAGCCTTTAAGTTTTCTCTCTCAGATTGACTTTGGAAAATCAAATCTTAATCAGACGACTATGTTTGAATAGTACAATTACCTCAATTAAGAGGATTTTTCTTTCAAAGTGAAGAAATACAAACCAATTTACTTAGAAAATTAAAGAACAATAAAGAAAAAAGATACTTTGATTATGAAATTAAAAGTAAACTTACTTTGAAATCTTCTTC
This sequence comes from Vaccinium macrocarpon, assembly GCA_022606695.1. Taxonomy (NCBI): domain Eukaryota; kingdom Viridiplantae; phylum Streptophyta; class Magnoliopsida; order Ericales; family Ericaceae; genus Vaccinium; species Vaccinium macrocarpon. The sequence continues at coordinate 3,813,254 of CM040173.1, forward strand.
AACTTCAAATAGAAAGACAAAACGAACTTCGAATACCTGATTGTTACAAATACAACTTTCATCTACTTCCTAAACTACTTCGAACTGAGTCAAATTCCTAAAACTATAATTCTAACTGCCATAGAACAAACCAAGCATCATTTTTGCTGTTTGTTGAAGATTTGTTCGGGGGCACTTCACTCTTCATCTTCTTCAATGTATAAACCTTGCTTGCAATTTTAACTTCCCTCTTGATTTCTTAACTTCGAACTTCATCATTTCATTTCAAAAGATAGTTTCTTCCTTCCAAAGCATTTAAACTTGAACTGCTTTGAATTCCCTCCAGAGGTATTTGAATCTGCACGGTTTACTCATTCAAATCACATTTTTCACATGATTAATTTTGAAGGATAACTTTCACGCACGTTCTACTTCATGTGTAATTATTTCAATTGCCAACCACCTAGTTTTACAAGTGTAATTCATGCCTTTTTAGCAGTTTGTAATGTGACTTCGAAGCCAATTTTTTTATTTATTCCTTGGCTATAACTACCAATAAATGCTTTCCAAACCAAAGAACAATATGGCATCGTATTAATCTTCTTTCAAACTATTAATCCAGTGCTTTTATTAAAGACATGTTTCCAACGTTTGGAATTCCTGATTATGTGTCAATTAAGTATTGTTTGTGTTACTTTTATATGTAAACATGTAGTGCTAAATCCGAAACAATACCCGGAACCGTTACCTGGAACGAGTCTGTAACGGTTCCATACCAATAGGAAAATCGGTACCCAAGCTAGTATGTGATTCAGAACCTTGTGGATCGGCCAGATTGAAACTTGTTTTTGTACATCATTTGTCGAAATTCATACTACCATTTTCGATCAAACTTGCACATCCGGTGCTTAGTTCAACTTTGACAATTAGCATCTAATTATAGCACATTGAAGGATTTCACAGAAAGGTGCTATGGGTCCTTCACTTACTTCATTGATTATTCTTATTCCTCTTTAGATCTATGAGAACAAATTTGATAACAGAATTCAAGTTCTATACTAGGGTAGATTTAGCATTCCTATTTCTTCTCTGTAGAACACTTACTCCAATTTACAACGAAGAATGCAGACAATGCATACTGATGAGAGCAGAAACAACATGAAATATGGAACATTATCTTCTAATTCCTGAATTACCAATATCTAGAATTTGATGTTGTTCATCACTTACTTTTTTCGGCTCGTATCAACAAGTTCGAAAGCATAGAGCACAGAGTTCTAGCAAACTGCGTCGGTCCAAGAGTATTAGCGGCATCTTTTTTTCATCACGAGAAAGGTGGCCCCCTGAAGGGGTTATGGATCCATTAAGGAGGATTTGTGGGAAGAGAATCCCCCAAAGTACAGGGAAAACCACCTCAAAATAGAGTATTAAAACCTTGTCTTCGACAGTTCAATAAGGAGTTTTACAGTGATCTTCAAAATAAGGTAGTGGCAGCCAGGGATGAATTTTCTGATATCCAGAAGTTATGTGCTCATACAACTTTTGATCCTATTTTGATTGGCTATGAGAAGCTTTGCTTGGTCAAGTACAATGAGTTAAGGTTGGCAGAAGAGGCAATGTACAAGCAAAAATCTAGAATCAATTGGTTAAATTTGGGGGATAACAATACTAGTTTTTTCCATAAAAAGGTGGCTAGTCATCAGATGAGGAATAAAATTCTAACAATTTGTGATGAAAGTGGACTCAGATAGACGATCCTCCAGTTGTTAAGGGAGAAATTTTGAGATTCTAAAAGAAGATGTTGGGGTCTAGATTTGAGTCGAAGAGCTCTTCCAATGGTATTAGTTTTGCAAATTTTGTTCCTCTTTCCTTTCATGAGTCTCTAGTGGCTCCTGTTACCCCTACAGAGATCAATGATGCTATTTTTTCAATTAATGGTGATAAATCCCCCGGGCTAGATGGATTCAATGCCTGCTTTTACCAAAAGAAGTGGTATGTGGTGGGCGCTGAAGTAATCTTTGCTGTTACACACTTTTTTCACACGGGATGTCTCCCGCGAGAGGTAAATGCAACTGCTCTCACTTTGATTCCTAAAGCTAGTTGTCCTCAATCTATGAAGGAGTATCGGCCTATTGCTTGTTGTAATGTGTTATACAAAGTTATTACGAAGATATTGGCTAAAAGAATGCAACCTGTCTTACCCCATATTATTAACAAGGCTCAAGCAGCCTTTGTTAAAGGCAAATCCATTTCTGATAACATACTCCTAATGCAAGAGCTTGTTAGGAATTATCATACGGACTTTAATGTGGCTAAGTGTGCTATCAAAATTGATCTCATGAAGGCCTACGATTCTGTGGATTGGGATTTCCAGTTTGAGGTCATGGAAGCTTTAAATTTTCCTAGCCAATTCATTACTTGGGTGAGGATCTGTATTTCTTTAGCAATGTACTTTGTTGTTGTGAATGGTGAGCTGGAAGGATTCTTCAAGGGTGAGAAAGGTCTCAGACAAAGAGATCTTATCTCCCCCTATCTTTTCTTATTGGTGATGGAGGGTTTCTTTTCCATTCTCCAACAGAAAATCCAAAATGGCAACTTCACCTACCTTCCTAAGTGTGACAGTTTATCCATATCTTTTCTAGCATTTGCTGATGATTTGTTCTTATTGGCGAGGGCTGATACTTCTGCTATACAGATCATTAAAGACGCTTTGGATGATTTCTATCATGTGTCTGGATTAAAACCAAACCTTCAGAAAAGCCTTATTTTCTTCTCAGGGACTAACATAGTTGTTCAAGTTGAGATCCCTGGTATGCTTCCTATTCCTAAGGGTTCTCTTTTAGTCAGCTACTTGGGAGATCCCTTGATTTCTTCTTGGCTTCGCTATATGGATTGCATCCAGCTTAAGGAGAATACTTAAAAAAGGATAAATAGCTGGGCTAACAAATCCCTTTCTTTTGGTGGCCGAGCTTTACTCATTCAATCTGTCCTTGTCAATATGCAAACGTATTGGTGTTCGTTGTTTATCCTTCCCAAATGAATTCTAAATGAAGTTGATGCATTGCTGAGGAACTTTTTATGGTCAGGACTACATCTTAGACAAGCTTGTGCTAAAGTCAAATGAATGGAAGTCTGTGTTCCAAAAAGTGAAAGTGGCCTTGGTTTGAAATCCCTCACAGAATGGAATAAGGCAACAATGTTGTGACATCTATGGGCTGTATGCAAGAAGGAATAAACTCTATGGGTACAATGGATTCATAGTTATATTATTAAAGATCATTGTTTTTGGTATATGAAAGCTCCATTGGATTGCTCGTGGATGATGCGAAAGCTTTTCAAGCTCAGAACTATAGGCCAGCAGTTTGTGAAACATGTAATTGGCAATGGACAAGCTACTTATTTTTGGCTAGATAATTGGTTTACTACGGGTCCCTTGTATAAACTGCTGGATGACAGAACCATATCTATCCTTGGCAAAGCTTTATTTGTTAAGGTGAGTTCTATGATCCAAAATGGTAATTGGCTTCGGCCTAGGCCTAGAAATCGCAGAATTCAACAAATTCAACATTCTATTTCTGATTCTATGTTGCCTCAAGTGGAGAGGGGTGATGAAGTGGTTTGGATTGGCTCTCCTACAGGGAAATACACTACCAAATACACATGGGAAGCTGTGCGAAGAAAGAGAGAGAAGGTTCCTTTTGCTCATGTGGTTTGGTTTTCTAATAATGTTCCTAAATGGGCCTCATTATTTGGTTAACTTGTTTAAAGAAGCTTTCAACTAAAGATAGACTTAGGCGATGGGGGATGGGAGTGGATCCCATCTGTGTTCTATGTAATGATACCGAAGAAAGTATCCAACATTTATTCTTTAAATGTAGCTATTCCGGAAGAGTTTGGGAGACTATTTTGGCTAGATTCCAGATCTGTAAAGTGGTAGAGGAATGGGATAATGAAATTGCTTGGGCCATTGGTTTTTGCAACGGGAAGAGCTTCAAATCATTGTTGTTTCGCCTAGCCTTTGTTGGAGCTGTTTATCACTTATGGCTTGAGCGCAATTCACGAGTGTTTGGAGGTCGCCATAGTAGCTCTGAGGAGGTCATGGCTTGTATTGAGGAGAATATTCGATTGAAGATGTACATGGGGAAGTTCCCTAACTCCAGGGAAAATAGGAACATGTGTGATTCTTGGCATGTTTCTCATAGAATTTTAGAGCAAGTTGTAAATAGGACCAAGTGATTTGGAGTAGTCTGTTTAGGACTTTGTTCTTTGGATAGGCTTGTTTTGAGGGCTTGCCCTTTGGTTGTTTGCTTTTGGTTGGTTATAAAATTTACTCTTACCAAAATAAAAATAAAAATAGAGTATTCATCTTCATTGCCAAAGGACTTGATCGAACTTCTGCACTGTTAAATTTCAGGATCTAATTAAACTTGCCAAAATTCCTCTTGCAAAAATAAATAAATAAATAAACTAACTGAAATGACAAAGAAATTTTTTGTTTCCGATTAGGGCTGCAAATGAACCGAGCTGAGCTTTGTAGTGTTCGAGCTCGGCTCATTTGCTTAACGAGCCCAAAACTTGAGCTCAAGCTTGGCTGGATCGTAAACAAGCCGTTTAATGAACTGAGCCAGACTAATTTACTTAACGAGTTTATTTAAACGAGCCGAGCCTATAAAATGAGCCGATCTTTTGCAAGCTAAGCTCGACTCGTTTAGTAAATAAGCCCAAAACTAGAGCTCGAGCTCTGCTCAATTAGTAAACGAGCCTAGCCACGAGCTGCTCGGCTCATTTGCAGCCCTATTTTCGATGTTATGTGTGGTAAGTCTTCAGTTGATGTATAGCGGGATTCATGTCTGATTTTAAGTACTTCAAAACCTTGATAATGTTCTCTTGAGCCTTGGTAGAGATTAATGCTTCGCTTGCTGTGGAAATTTTGTATGAATTGAATCACTATGTTACTCTATAGTCCCGTCTTTGGCTAAGTGAACTCCGTGCATAATAGATTAAGGGTGTATTTCTCATAGCTTTTTTACCTTTAAGTTGTAGACAAAAGTGCGGTTTTCTATCTTATTGAGGCTTTTAGGCTTCTCATGGGAGGATAGGCTTTTGAGACTTTTTTAGCAAAAGTCAGAAAAATGGAAAAAAAATCAATAAGAGGAATGAGCCTAATTACGTAGATAATGAATTCTGCAATGTTCAGAATGAATTTTGATGGTTTGAAAACACATTTAAGAAAGGCAAATTAAGAAATCATTTTCCATTTTTTTCCCTCTATTTACACGAACCCAAAAGCTCTGCTCGATGCTAATTTTCAACTAGACAGTGTATAAGGATATTGGGGCACCACATGCGCTGCCTCAATACCATGAAATAATTTCTACACTTAATCTTATCCTTTTCCTTTCTCGTCTGGATATCAAATCATGATTTTGCTGACACCGAGACAAAATCAAGTTCTGGCATAGAATTCCATAAATCCGAAGTTTCTGGCTTAGAATACCAATAGTTGTTTCTAGCCCACAAAGAAAATGGATTCCACTACCAAACGTTGATGTGAAGGATGTCCAAACAAATCTAAGATGTACGGGCGGCGGTGAACTAGATACAAACTTAACCTTTGTTTATAGATGCACAAAATCACTGCTCTCATCCAAACAAATGAAATGGATAAATGCTAGAAAACAAATGAGACAAAAATCCAAATGATAAATTACATGGGACCACGAACATCTAGCCATAAAGATACTAGATGGGTCATCCTCACGCACCAACGAGTGTAGACATGTGTGAACATCGTGTCAATGCCATAACATCTGCGCACAAAAAAAGCAGTGCACACGAGATAATTTTTTCCCCAAGAGTTAAATCTGGAAAAATTAGAACGAAAGATATACCAAGGGCCTGTTTGGCCGCTTCTTTTTCAGTTTTTTGGTTTCTCTTTTTTTTCTCATTCTGGGTGTTTGGCAGCAACACCCAGAATTTGTTTTGCCCAAAACAGTTTCTCCATTTCAGACGATAGAGCAAGAAATGAAAAAGAGGCTCACCCCTACTTTTCAATTTCTACTTTTGGGTTCTCATATTTCTCTCAAACACTTCTCTCAGATTTAAAACTCATTCTGACCATAATCTAAAAAGCTAAAAAACCAAAAAGTAAAAAATGAAAAGCTGAAAAGTGGGTTCCCAAACACCCTCCAAGTTAGGGGGAGTGCTAAACCAGTCCCACGACATCTCAATACCCATATCCCATTTACTTTTGAAGATCCAACTTTCCCTTGTACAACTTCAACAGCTCTGCAGCTTCTTCCTTCTTATACCTCAAAACCTTCTTTAGGAAATTCTGTTCAGAATAACTTAGGATTGAAGCCAAGCTAATAAATTCTGTTGGGTATCACTCTATTTCGATGCCGAAACAAACGAATACCATGATCATTTTTTGACAAAAGCAAGTGCTCTCTCTTCGGATTGAAACAAATTCTCAAAGAAATTGAAAGATGGCATTATTGAGCTTTTCAAGCTATTTGACAAGATAAAATGCAACATAGACGTTATTTTGGCAAACATCTGTCGTTGAAAGGCCTTTAGATTTGAGAAATTCAAGCTTGGGCAAGAGGGTCTTATGCGGATTGCACACGATCACACGAGGATGCGTTCTAATGGCACATGCGATCTGAGTTTGGGTGAATCCGTGGTTCTTGAAGAAATCCACGATCAACTGGTGTCTGTGGGGATTTCCAAATTTCAAATACTTCAATGCAGAGACAGCTTTTTCCAGAGAAAACCCGCATGATTTTACGAGGTAATCGACACTAAGCGAGTGTTGATTTGCTGAATTTTGGACGGATTCAAGAGATGATGAAAAGGGGTGGGTTTGATAGAAAAAGAGAATGCGGTATGGTGAAGCTTTAGCAGCAGATTTGCTCACAAAATTGAACATTGTACGAAAATTTCAGCAGGAAATTACCTGTTAAGCAGACGAAATCATCACAATTTTGAAGACTATTACCAGTACGAAAACTCCCTGGATAATATTACCCAAAAGTCCTTTTCACATGAAGCAAAGAGTACCAGATAATTTGTACGTTGAGAAATTTTGGGCAAACGAGAAGAAGATACTCACCTGTTTTGAAGAAGAAACCTACACTAATTCGAGTTTCATCCATGAAACCCTAAACCCTAACGTCAACCCGTTATCTGGTTCTCTTTCTTCATGTAAAAATGACCTTCCACGCGTTTTAGGGGGTGTTCCACTAAGCTAGTTTTTTTTTAATAAATTGGTTTTTTACGGTTTTTTATGTAATGTATTATGAGAGAATGACATATCTCAATTTTTAGAAATTTTTTTTTTGTTAGTGGAACACCACCTTAGTGCAACTGACTTAAATATAGAACAGGTAAATATGTTTTGGGTAATAATCCATAATTTGGATTATTTGTTTTGTTTTTATTCAAAAATTTTTTGCATTTGCTAGTTTTGCGTCAAGATTTTGTGATTTTTAGATTCCTCTCGACGAGACGAATCTAACAAGTACAACTTTATAGTCAAAACTCAAAATTTTTTGAATAGAGCCAAAATATTTGGATTATTGGCCAATAATCCAAGTATTTCGGTTTTATTCAAAAAAATATTTGGTTTGACCATAATTTTGTACTTGTTAGATTCGTCACGTCTAGAGGAATCCAAAAACTATAAAATCTTGACGCAAAACTAACAAATGCAAAAAAAAATTGAATAAAAACAAAATAAATAATCTAATAATCCAGATTATAGATTATTACCCAAAACAGCCCATGGAACCGGAACACCAAATCTTGGTCCGCCCTCTCTCTCTCCGTGGAACTAACCCAGCCGTACATCTCTTTGGAACTAAACTCGCCTCTTGTTCAAATTAATTCTAGTCTCTAGACCGTATGATTTAAGGTCTCTATTCTCAAATTATCTTACCAAAATGGATAAAATCCATAATCCACATTTCATATTTTGAGAAATTTACAGAAAAGTTAATTTACACATAAAAAGAGAAGCATTTGAAAATTCCATCAAAAAAAGCTCCAAAGTTTCAATTTACACATACTACAAGTCTAAAATCCAATCATCTTTCTCTCTTCAAGTAATCATAGAAAAATAACTGAAAGGGGGAAGAAATCAACTTAACAATCAAACAACAAAACAGCGACACGCGGCATCCAGACGACCGGCCAAATAGTCGATCGAAAGCGGTGGACGACGACGACGGGAGGGATACGGTGACAAGATGGATTGCAAGCGGACATGGAGGAGATGGTGCTTCAATCTTCACACCCTGAAGCTTAGATGAAGACTGCCTTAATTATTACATTCACTAGAAATTTCGAAAATTCCCTCAATAGTTGCAATGGAGGAGATTGCATTTTCAAATCTCTAGTTTAGATCTTTTGTTTTGATGGAAGAGATGGTGGATTTGGGAGGAGTGTTCGAATGGCCAGAGAATGGTTGTTGCCTGTTTTGTTTTTCGTTTACAGAGATCGAACGGCTAGGAGAGGTTGGCGTTGATCGATTGGGAATGGGCCTGCCTGTTTCGTGTCGGTTTAATAAACTAGATGATTTAGAAGAGAAATTGGAAATTGAGGAGGTTATGGACGAAGAAAAGAACCAACCTGAGGGCGAGATTGACATGTGAAGTGTTGGTCTGCTCGATTTGGTTTTAGACATCAATCCTCCATTGTTGTAACAGTAGAGAGAGAAGATGTTGATGATGATAATGGTGATGCTGCAGCGAGAGACGGGTTTGGTGTACGATGTGGAGCACAAGGGATATATGAGGGGGTAGATACGTCTTTTTCCCTTTTACGGTTAACGGAGTTAGAGTTGCAGTTTAGTCTAAAACCATAGGTAGGTCATTTGCTGATTTTTAAAAGTGAGGTAGGTGATCTGCAACTCGATCTAACCACAGGTAGGTAAAGTGTATTTTTTCCAAAATTTTATAATTTTGTCTTTATTTAGATGTTTTTTGTGTTGTTAGTTTGAATCAAAGTTATTATAAATTCATCTGCAACTGGAATGAGGTAAAATTATGATTTTTACTTAAATATTTTGAAAAATATTCAAGAAAAGACATCTTAAACTTGGCAAAAAAATTATTCAAAATATACATTTTCTTGAATATTTTCTAAAATATTTAAATAAAAGTCATTATCAACCAATTTCGATGCTCTCATCGGAGCAAACCTATAATCATCATATTAAAATTTCTCTCATCATAATATTCTTCTCAAATTTTTATTGTGAAATTTTCTCTCACCATTGTACCCCCTAGCACCTTTTTTCGCCACCTTCCACCACTGTCACCAAATAGTTTTGCTTTTTGACCCCCAAAACAGTTTTGATGATCATCCCAAATGTATTATTTTCGATGTTTCAAATTACTTGTTCATTTTAGAAAATCAAAGTATACAGTCTTGTGATTTCCTATTTTACCCTTGTTTAAAGAGTTGAAATGCCAAGTCAAATGTCAAATTGGGGAAAGACAATTTTGGAAAAGCTGAAAATTTTAAAACGTAATGATTGTGCTCTCTTATGATGGGGTGGTTTAGCTAAATAATTGAGCTAGACTTTTTCCTTTATTCAGATATTTTACCTTTTTAATTTTTTGTTAATTTTTTATAGATTATTGGTTAGTCTCAATGAGAGGAATCCAAAAATAAAAAATTATGATTAAAATTTTTAAAAAGTTCACTAAAGACCAAAATAATCCAAAACGTTAAAAAAAAATTTGTTTGTGGATTATCTTTTGGGTTTTGCTAACGTGTGCCCACTGAGTACACATTAAGAACACAAAAAATAATAAAAATGCAGATTTCGGTGTACTTTTTACACTTTTTAATTCATTTGCACTTATTTTTATACATTTTCACACATTTCAATATATGTTTCAACTTTAATACTCATTGGGCATATGTTAATTCAAGATCTAAAACAAATTGATACTGGGTCCAAACTCATTAGACTATAAGCAGGTCAAAGCCCACATTTTGTAAAACAAAGTTGGGCCGGCAGCTCCAAAGCCCACAGGTTGTACATGTCCAGCCCATGTTAAACAAAGGCATGATACGTTAGAATCGAATCCTACCAGCACTTCCAGGCCCAACTCAAAAGAACATTTACGACAACCACACCACTCGAAGGGCTGGATGATTTACGCAACGACTGTGATGGTCTTGGAGTTCCTCAAGCTACTACGGCAAGTGTTATGTTTCTAAGGGTCTAGGCCCTCGTGTACCAAAAAAAAAAGCTTGAGTCTCGGTTCATTAAGGCTGGTCTTGCTCGGAAATTGAGCCAAGTTAGAGCTTGAAGTTTAGGCTCATGAAGTAAATGAGTCAAACTTGACACTCTATAGCTCAGCTCGAAAAAGCTCTGCACGCTTGTATAAGTTCGGCTTGCTTACAAAGGCTTGTTAAGTTCATTAACTAGGTTTGGGCTTGTTATAAATGGGAAATGAGCCAAGCTTGAATTTGGAATTTAAACTCATTTAATAAGCGAGTCAAACTCAAAAATTACATATCTCGGCTCAACTCATTTACTCCCTTATCAACCCCATCATTAAGATGGACATGAGGTTGTTGTTGTGTATGTGATACACATTTGCGTATGTGATGCACATTAGGTGTTGCGCACCATCGAGCCGTCCGTTGCCCGGATGGATTATCCAGATTTCACATCAGTACATTGGCATTCGAACCATTCGTTATCACACATTGACATTTAAAATCGAACGACTCAGATAGTGCACAACGCATGCTGTGCACTCAGCATCAACCCCAAATCCCTTTTAAGATTGGTTGGATGAATTGCATCTTTATTCCTCTTTCTCTATGCACAAAGGACTGAAAAGGGCATCACGATTGAAAAGAGCATATTCAAAACAAAAAAAAGAGAATAAATTGTCCTTGTCATAAATTAAACAACTATGAAATTAAAATGAAGAAAACAAGTTGGAAAGGAATATTATCATGTTTCATAGCAATTGGCTTTTACTTTGCTGCACTCTTCTAGCTTGTCCGTACGTTCTGCAAATTAAACGAGCCTTTAAAAGAGTGAAAAAAATTAAAATAAAATAGGAGTACAAACTAATTCTTTATTCCTTGGTTTTATTAAAAAACTACGAAAAACGAAATATTCTTGTCAGATCTATTTTTTTCAAGAACATGCTAAACTTTATATGTTTTTTTAACGAAATTAAAAAGTAAAAGAATAACGAGTTCAGACATCAATACATATTTTAAGAATATCAATATACTTCCAAATATATTAATTTTTTTTTAATATTACACACTTTCTACTTATTATCCTCCACTTACAATTAAATGGAGGTTAGGAATTCCCTTTTATTTATTGGTTAGATAATCACTTCTGAGTCACATTTAAAAAAAATCAATTTTTATTTTGTTGTTTCATGTACAGATATTAATACATTTTTTATATTATGCAAGTTCTACCTATCATCCTCTATGGCTCTATCTGTTACTGTATTAAAAATGGAGGTTAGGAATTTTTTTATTTTTTATTGGTTATTGGTTAGGCAATCACTTCTGAGTCACATTTAAAAAAAAGAAAAACCAGTTTGTACTTTGCTGTTTCTTTCTTGAACCTTCATTATCGCCTTTTGCAGCTTTGCTGGACCACCTCTCTCTCTCTCTCTCTCTCTCTCTCTCTCTCTCCATGATTTTGTGGACACCCAGAGGAAGTTTTTCAGTTATTTCTGGAATTTCAGCCTTTGATATCAATTTTTTTCTTTTTCCATATTTTTTTTTTTTTGCAAGTGGGGTTCCTTCATTTTCATTTTATAGCTTTTCACTCTCAAAGGTTTGGTGGAAACTTCTATTTTCCCTTTTCTTGGGCCACCTGTTCCTTCTCTCTTTCTCCCTCTTCATGATTTTGCTCCCACCAGACAAAGTTTCCAAGCAATCTTCTCAATTTCATTTGATATCTTATCTTTTTGGTTCAATTCATTATTTTGGCAAGTGGGTTTTTGGTTTTCTTTTTCTAACCTCTATCTGAGAAAGGTCAGGTTGAAACGGTCTTTGCATTTTCTGGGTTTTTTTCTTCTTCTTTTTTTCCATTTTCCCCTTTTTAGATCAAAATGTGGATCTTTAGACGATTGTGATATATGGGTATTTTCAGTAACCCTTAAAGGATTTGACTTTTGAGTTGTTCTTTGATTCTAGAGAGAGAAAATGAAGGATTTCCCTGGCACTCCTGGAACTATTACCGCGCTTGTTCTTAGGGTTTCTCAGTGTTTGTTTGCAGCTTGTTCAATTGCTTCCATGGCTACTACCAACAACTTCTTCAGTGTCACTGCCTTCTGGTATTTATTGCTATTTACTTCAATTTTTTGGTAGCATAGTGAATGTCTCTCTCACTCTCTCTTTGTTGATTGATGAAATTGGTTGGTTATGTACCTGGTGCATCAAAAGGCAATTTATTGTCTGAAATTTGACACTTTCATGCTGGGAATTTGTGGAAAAGTTTGATGCTTAAGAAGAAATAGATAATTATAACTGGAGACAAGTTAAATTTGGGTGGATTAGTTCATTAATTTGAGATCAATTTACTCTCTGCATTGGGATTAAGCCTTGTTTGGATATATTCTGATAGTGAGCTGGACACTGTAGTTACATGAAGCAATGTTATGATCTAGGGACCAGTTTCAGTTATTCATTGAGGTGAGAAAAACTTGAGAAGATCCAACATCATCGGCATTTGCGATCTGTTTTACTATAACTAGGCAAGAAATTCTACTTTGCTTACACACTGAACACTAAATTTCCCCAGACATTCCCTCCTATGGGTTATCTCTCTTTCTGATGGCTTAAACTCTTAGATGAGTTGGTGCTTGTTGTTTAAGAATCTTGAATACTATTAGACCTATAATTAGACCCTGTACCATGTACCCTATGATTGTAACACTTGCACATCTTTGGCCCGCTTAGGGAGGAGAGCCTAGACACAAGTGGGGAGCATGTATGATATAGAACTTACTCCTCTCCCTAGCCTAAATTTTTAGTTTAACTTGAAGGAGATTGTTAGGATTGTTACCTTTCCAACACTATTTTTCTCGGGGAACTAATATGGTAAAATCATGTTTTTCTCGGTCTTTTGTGAAGCAAAAAACCGCTGGTCCTGTAACAACCGTCACATTAGTAAGGCTGTGAATTTATTCTTTAATGAGGGAGGTCATCAACATTAGCCCATCACCTTGGCAGAAATGAAAAATAGAAATGAGGAGGTTAATATTTGATTATTAAGATTACCATTTCTTGAAGAACTTATGGTGCGTAAACTTGGACTTTGTAGTATTAGTCACCTTCTATATTACCATACCTGCAACTACTTCTACTTAGATACTACTGAAATGCTTATTTTCTGCATTGGGCTTACCAGCTCAGAGGATGGCTCTCAAATTTCACCATCTTGATGGCACTCAAATTACACTCTAGATGCAAATTTGGTTTCATGATGTTGATCATTAGACAGATAGCATAAATGTCGATTTTGAAATATCAAGGGAAGAAACTTAAGATAAAAGAAGAAAACAATGTTTTTGTCTGTCAATGCAAGGGAATACAAAGTGACCCTTTTTAAGTTCTTTATATTGTTACAGACATCATTCAATCATGGCGCAATTACTACGCTTTTTTCTAGTTTACCTGTGATGTGCTTCCATTTTTAGTAAGAAGTTGAGTCGTTTTAATCTGCACATAGTTTGCTGCAGAAACAAGGTCAACCACTTGTCTAGGTTGATTTTGCTGGAAAATCTCTGGGGCAGACACTTGCCCTGTACTCATGGAAAGTCTCTTGGGCCGTTTGAGTTGTTGGATAATTTGGCAAAGATGTCTACCTTTCAATGTTGCTTTCCCTGCTTATGTCGTTGTACTAACTTCAACTGGAATATGTCACTTCCATTAGTGCAAATTATGGTCGTATTGCATGTGTAAACCATCTTTACTGAAATTTGCTTATCTCATAATCATTACTGAAAAGGGAAGTAACTTTGGCAGAGTGTATATTCTACGCATTATAAGATGCAGTTTAGCTGTCAAGTGACTCAAACCGTATCAAATATGAAACATAGTCAAACCTTGTTTGATCAGCTCCCTTGAAGTATCTGTTAAATTGCTTTTAAGTATTCGCGGATAAGCCCTTGTCCTGTTTGGTTTATTTTAGTTATCCGCGTTTAGTATTTCGAGTTACACGGAAAGCCTCAATTTACAGTCACTGTATGCTAAATACAGTTATGAATCTTTGGTTGCACAAATGGCCAACCAAACTACATTCATGTGTACCAGTCTTCAACCTTGGAAATACTCTTGAAATATTTGCTTCTAATGTATCTTTGGTAGAGGTGTCAAACGGGCTGAGCTGGTATGGGCACAACACGACATGAGCTCCGTTTTAGATGGGCATGACACGGTCTTAGATGGGCCCGGCACGGAAGGTCAACATGGCACGGGGCACGGCAAGCTAAACTTTTTTTTTTTTTTTCTAACCCAAGTTGACCATGGTTAACATTTATTGTGATAAAAATGTATTTTCTAATCATATGTTATACATTTTGTAATAATCTTCCGTACAAATATGAAGCGGATCTCAATAAAGCAAACTTGGAGATGTGCCAGCACGGGCACGACATGATTAAAAAATGGCATGACACGACGCAACACGATTGAGTAAACGGCCGGCACGGCACGACATGATTAAGAAATGGCATGGCACGAAGCTAAATTGGCCATGTCCACACGGCATTACCCGTTTGACACCTCTATCTTTTGGCATCCTTAGCTCGGTTTATCTAGCGATGCCTTTTGATGGAAGTGGTTTTGACGTAGAATTGTGAGCATGCTTCCTTCTTCTGAATTACAATCACCATTCCCAGACCAACTACTTGTATCATTGTATGATAAATACTGTGTTTGCAGTTACTTGATTGCTTCAATGGGTTTGCAAATCATTTGGTGTTCTGGACTTGCGTTCTTGGATGCATATGCCTTGGCCAAAAAGAAGGTGCTCCACAATCATGTCCTCGTCAGCCTCTTTGTGGTTGGAGACTGGGTAAGCATTTCTGAATCCATCAGCCGTTACTTTATTTGCTGATAAAACTCGGTGTGGTTGTTACCAAGGGATAAATAATCCTGCAGTAACTTCTCCCGAGGAGGGTATTTAGTCATTTGGACTCCAAAATTTGTCTTGGGATGAGTTGTCTCACCTCCTCCTCCGGGAGAACATAATTCTGCATCTGTGATGAAGGGGCTGCTCGGGATTAGTTATCAAACATTGAGATACATTCCTAGTATTTCAATTTAACTAACAAAGATGCATTTCCATTTAACCAGTGAAATCATCCATCACTCAATTCATTCTTTTGTTTTTGTTTTTGTTTTTGTTTTTTGCAGGTTACAGCAACACTTTCCCTCGCTGCAGCTTCTGCTTCAGCCGGCGTGACAATGTTGTATGTCGCTGACGTGCCTAGCTGCAGAGTAGGACAAGAATGCCTGAAGTACCAAATTTCAGTTTCTTTTGCCTTTTTAAGCTGGATAACAATAGCCATGTCATCCCTACTTATGTTTTGGCTTTTGGCTGCTGGATAGATCCATAGTTCTTTCCTTTTCTTTTTCTTTTTTTGTGGTGTATAAGAAAAGAACGTAAAAAAGCAAGCGATGTGCTGATACTTGAAACATGTTTTTGTTTGCGAATTTTGAAGTTTGAGCAGTAAAGTGATTCACATCTGGATTGAGCAAATGAGGATGATGTAACATGCATACAAATCTGATTCAAATTCACTCTCCAGCATATGAAAGCAAAATATGAAATGGAAATGAAATGTTTTGTGAATAAGCTGAATTTGAAGAGCAAAATTGCTTGAACTCATAATTTCTGGCACTTTTTTCACACATGAAAGATTCTTCATGAATAGAAAGGTAAGGAAAATGTAAAGAGATCCAACATTTGTCATATAGAAAGGCAATGAGAACCATTTTTTATTGTTCATATGTGAAGAATCGTAATTTTCTACAGTTCAAAGAGACAAAAATGTGAAGAATCGTTGGAAAATAGAATAACCTTCCCCATTACATCTTTTCACCTTAAAATACTATAGCAAATAGTACGGGAGATCACCAGTTTGGAGTTCCCCTCGTCTGTCATTTCGTTAATGTTCTCATTTCCTAAATTGCTGTTCATAAACCCAACAACCATAAGGATTTTGAAGGTGGAGGCGATTCCCGTACCAAAAGCTCAATCTGCAGAAGTGGCGGAGGCTTTGGGATTCAGAATGGAAGATGCTACAGTTACGTGTTGAAATTTGGGATTTTCCTTTGCTATTGTTGTGGTTTTTGGTGGTAATTTGCTTTTGGCAATTTAGAGAATGAGAAAAACGACACGATGACAGGAAAATGGGACAGCAAAAGTGTGATCTCAAATGTTACAAAATGTTTTCAAGTGAGATTCCGTTGAAAATATCTTCTTGGATTTTCCTGGGAAAAAATCCTTCTAAAACTTATACCATTAATTGCCGAGACGAAGGACCCACATGAAACTACATAGGCTTCTCGGCCGGTCCAATTGCAGAGAAACTTTTCCTTTGTTCCTTACTTCCGCATAACGTTGAATCTCATATCACTGCGGTTGGGATGGCGAAAAGTCTGGATGTTTTGAGGGAGGTGATGGCGAAAAGTTCGGAGGTTTTCAGGGTGGTTATCGTTCGCAAGAGTTTCCTCGTCCTCTGCCGCCTTGATAGCAGTCCCTAGCAATGTGCCTTGTTTCCCCACACTTGAAGCAAGAATTTCCTCTGCCGCATTTATAGCAGTCCCTAGCAATGTGCCCTGTTTCCCCACAGTTGAAGCAGGCATTTCCACGGCTGCCGCCTCCATTAGTAATTCCACCACAGCCATTACGATCACCCCTTCTACCGCCCCTCCTTCCACTGTAAAAAGCATTTGTCCCCCCGGCGGATTCCTTTTGTGGTACCCTGAACTGGCACCCATCGTCGCCCAGGAACATCAATGGCATTGGTACGGCCATAATCACCCTCTCTGAGACTAAAATGACAATCATAAAAAGAAAAGGACTCATTGATTAACCCGTATTGTACAAGTAAATCTGTCAGTGGTCCCATAAATAGAAGAGAAAATCATAATGAAACTGAGACAGAGAGAGTAAACATCAAAATGATCAAATAAAGGTGTATGATCATCTTATTATTTGCTCTCATTCTTCTTTGATTTGTATTTTGAATTAGATTCTTTTTTTTTATTTATTTAAATGTAGCTACCAGCATGGAGAAGTTATTGTGTATCAATAGAGATTATCTTTTTTACGGAGGTTCCGTAAAACGGGGTTTGCGCCGAGCAAATCCCCGCCGTCCATCCCAAGATCTAACGGCTCGGAGCCCGTGCATAGTTTTTATTTTTTATTTTTACATCTGCAGTGCATTTAAAGAGGAGAGAGAGTGCATGGACTCCGAGCTGTTGGATCTCGGGATGGACGGCGGGGATTTGCTCGGCGCAAACCCCCTTTTACGGAACCTCCGTAAAAAAGATAATCTTGTATCAATATGAGGGAAATTTTGCAACACAAAAACCGTAAGAAAATAATAATGACGACAACAACAATTGAAATAATAACAACAATAATATCGGCATTGCGAAACACCTATGAAGAGTTATACTTTTGAACCTCTCAATTAGTATAAACCTAACTACTGGTAGAAATTTTATTGATTACAATAACTCCAACTAATTGACAAAGATGATTTTTTTTTTAATCAAAACAAAGATGGTTATCTCCCATAATTAGTACAATAATCAATCAAGAGGTCTAATTTTTCAAGTCTTCATACCAAAACCTACACTAAATGGGTCTATAGGAAAGTTTTGGAATCATACCCCGCAATCAACATCAAATAGTACCATTTAGATACTTGGAACTATGTTTTCAATTAATAATGCCAACAATTTAACGGAATATTGGCCTAATAGCATATTGGGTTCCATTATAATGGAGCTTCCATGCCTTTACACTTTTTTCATTTGACTTTGTGCTCAAGTAAATAGATTCATAAAATAGTATACACTCTCATCTTTTAGAGAAAATGAAGGATCTCTAGTTCCATAGTAAGTCAAGTGCATAGGAGCCTCGCCGATTGCATCGTAACCACCCAAAAAATAAAAAAAGATTGCAACAATTTATATGGTTAAATTCAACTTAAATGCTGTTCGGATGGAATTGAAAGAAGCAAAATCTAATTCACTTGCAAAATTTAAAGGAAAACATAAGATACAGAAAAAGTTTTTCCATTTGTGACACTTCTTTAGGAGATATCTATGGCTTTTTTAATGGTAGAGATAATAGACAAAAAGGAGAGCTTTACCTATTTTCTTTTAAAATCGGATATTATTTTGCAGGTTGTATAGACATTAGAGTTTTGATTTTGAAATAAAAGAGTTCACTTTTTTTTATTTCGACCAGGTTTCAATCTTTTTCCAATAGTCGCATATTTTAAAATGTCTAAACAATTAGTAGAAAATTTTATATAAAAAAAGATTAACATTTGATGGTGTCATTTTCAGATCTCTCATTAATCAAAGTCACCATGCATGACTATAGACTATATATTTCCTTTAAGGAGTGTTGAAAAATGGCTTGAAAATATATTCTCTCTCTTCTTTCTTTTTATAGCAAATATAAGTTCTCCCTTTATTTCTTTAGACTTAACCCAAACTTCCAATTCCCTCCACCAACGACATCAAACTTTATCAACACTATGGCAAGAGCGTATGGATTAGCACAACCAAAATACATAGCACTTGATTGACGTTTGATTACAACTATAAAACATAGTGTGCACTCAAAAATTTCCTAAACAGACACAAAATACCTAAACCCATAGCATATCTAAATTTCACAATGCCAAACTCAATTCTAACCACACAAAAAAAATTGAGATAACTTTACAAAAAAAGGTAAGAACTAAAAAAAATCAAAGTTCCATCAAACAATTTCCCAACATGAGAATATGAGAGGCACAATAATGAATAGCCTTGAAATTACATTATTTCAAGACAACCCAATAACTTTGCATAAAAAAACAAATTTGTTCGTAACCTATTCCATACCTGTTCAACATCATAAAGCTAGCCATTAAATACTAAATCTTTTGAGACTATTCTCTCACACTTCATGTTTTTTTCTCCAAATTTTCCGCAAAAGAAACAAAATTATGAATTAAATTAAGAACTCCACGTATATAATTACATCAATGGCCTACATAAATACATTCTTACAAATCCACAAATTGTAGGCCCGATTATGGTGTTTTGTCGATGTTTGAATCAAACACCAAGTCCAAATTGAAACATATCTTTCATATTCCAATATTGAACCTTTGGGATTACACTGAAAAACCAAAAATGCGTAAAAAGAAGTAATTGAGTCAAGGATAGTGTTGGAATAAAGAACATACCGAATGTGTTTGATGTGTAAAGTTAGTTGGCTGGATCCTCATTGATGAATGGCGTTCTAATGTTGAGTACAACATTTCCGATCAAAAAAAAAAAAATGTTGAGTACAACATTTTTTGGGCTTTTGAGATACAAAAGGAGGGAGGGAGAATTGTTTTGGGAAAAGATAAAGAATCCATAAATCAAGGGATTAGTTAGTAATATGATTTTTTGGGTGTCAACTGATATCTTCGATTAATAAGGTAATAGGAGGAAAAGGATTATGTTAGGCGCAAGAAAAAGATGTCATATTAAAAAAAAAGGTGTCATATTCAAAATTAGGTAATGTTCCAATTCTAAATTAGGAATTCAAAATTCAAATTTCAAATCAATTCCTTAGATACAACATATACCCCGTGGATTGGTTTGTAGATATCTACGAATTGATTTTAGAAAGAGCCAAATCAAATAACCATTTTCCTTTTTCACCTTTTCTTTTAAATTTTCTAGTTTAATATTTATGCATTAAATATTTTCTTTTCACAATTAAAAGTTATAAGTGCCAAGCATCACAGCTGTAGCCCTCCTCGCAAAAACCCATTCTACAATACTATATGAGATATAATACTATATGTCACTTTGTCAAAAGAAGAGAAGAAGAAGGAGGAGAAGAAGAAGAAGAGAACAAATTCTATCCCACAAAACTCAAGAAAGGTTGGCTAAAAGAATTGTTAAGATCTTATTTGTCATGTGATAGTCATATAGTAATTTAGTATTGTACCTTTCAAGATCTTAGCAAAAACATATTAACTTGACACTTACTGCTAAATTGAGAATAATATTCCAATTATGTAACCCTTTGACCATTTTTGCGTTCAAAATGTTGTTTTGACTATTTCAATCGATTGATTTTCTCATCAAGGTTCTCACATCGATCCTGTAAAAGCCGAGTCATTTTTTAACCAACATAAATTTCGACATTGAAACCCATTATAGATTTTTTTAAAAATGAATACAAATTAATTGAAATTGAAAAAAAATTATTACAAACTAACTCACCGGTACCAAAACATGAGTTATTTGTTCATTTGCATCAGGCTAACCATGGCCCTGACCAAAGTATAAGAACAACAATAAGGTTTGCACGAAAATATAATTGGTTGGATTGAAAGGCTTAAGAGTTTTTTAGACTGATAGTTGAGAAAATGAGGGATGAATATTTTCATTTTTATAAGTTTTTGATATATTTGGAATTTAAAAAACTAATTCATTATTGTTTTTATTTGCAAATGTTGAGTGATTTTTTAAATTATTTTGAAAATTTTAATTAGCTAATTAATTGTTTCATTTGTAGAATTTATTGATTGATGAATATATGAAATTTAAAATTATTTGACAGATTATTTTCTTTACAAATCTTGAGTGCTGGTTCCTTAAATCATAGAACTTGCTTGAAAGTTGGAATTACCTACTTATGGTAATTGAATTATTGTCACATATGTCACTCAAAATCCTATATGACAAACTAACTATTTTATGCCACTTGTTGCGATGAGAGCCAGCTTTCCTAACAAAAAGTCATTCTGCTATACTATATATAAGATATGTTTTTTGGTTTAAGTAACAAAAACCAAAAGAAAAAAATAATCTTTAACCCCATTATTCGTAACCTTGATTTTCAGTTTGATCTATTCACCTTTTTGCCTTCCAAATTGAAATTGGATAAAGAAACATTTTCAATCAATAACTTAAACAAGAATTTTAAACTAAATTGATAAAGTATGTCATTTTTTAAAAAAAATTCCAATGACTTTAGTTACTCATTTGTTTCCACTTGAGCGTAGGGTTGCAAAAAAAAATCGACCTACTCGCATTTGATCGTAGGGTTGCAAAAGAATCGAGCTACTTGCAAGCAACTCCCGGCTAGGTTTGTTTAGTAATCGAGCCGAACTCGAGCTTCATTAATTTACTTAACGAGCCGAACCTATATAAACAAGCTGAACTTTAGGGAAAATTCTGCTCGTTTGAGTTTTCAGCTCTTTTACTAACGATCACGTAAAACTCTGCTCGACTCGTTTGCACCCGTGTGTAATTGCTCATTTGTTTCCTCTTCAACGTGCCATATGCATTGCAGCATCAGGTTTTTTTTGTTCTTAATCACCCCTCGCAAACATGCGCTCCAATATTTATTATTATTATTATTTTTTCGTGGGGTGATTTGTTTTGTGCGGATGTAAACTGTAAGCAAGCAATTACGTGTTGAAAGGTGGGATTTGCATTTGCTATCGTTATGGTTTTTGGGTTACGAAAAATATTCCAAAAGGAATTAATGTAATTTGCTTTGGCAATTTAAAGAATGAGAAAATCGATTCAACGCCGGAAAAATGGTACATAAAAGTGTGATCTTAACCGTTCAAAATGTTTTTAATTGTCAGATTGGGTTGAAAATTTCTCCTTGGTTTTTCCTGGAATTTTTTTTTTTTTTTTCATTCTAAAACCTATACCATTGATTGCTAAAACGAAGGACCCACGTGAAACTGCATGGGTTTTTCTGCCAGTCCAATTGCTGAGAAGCCGGTCCTTATAAATAACAAAACACAGCGTACACCATCTCGCCCATGTTCTTCTCCCTCGACCATCTCTAATAAGGTGACTAGGATTCTCCATCTCTCAATCTCCACGATCTCTGATGGACTGGAAGACCTCTCGTCCTGCTGTGGCTATGAAATCCAAGACGGCGAGGTGTCGTCAGCAACTGTACCTGTACCATCCCTATCATCAAGTGGAAAAACTTAAATCTGCAAAACAAGCATATGGGTGGAAAGAGAGAAAATATTGGACACAATCGGATTATCTGTTGCCGGTGGACATCTTTGTCACCATTGTGTCCCTCTTGACGTTTCAAGAAGCAGGAAGAACTAGTGTCCTCTCACTCAACTGGAGATATCTCTGGACATTCATTACTTCCAGCCTCAACTTTGATGCTTTGAAATCTACACAGCCCTACAGATCGGGGTTATAGTCCTGGAATAATTGACAGCGCAATGTACATGAGTCGGGTGAACTTTGTTCCCTCATAGACCTCCGCTGGAGATGTGTCAACGTCACTGGTGAAGTTATTGAGCAAATTTTGGGCAACTGCCCTTTACTTGAAGTATTGCAGGTGTTATGGTCAAGCACTCTTCAGGAATCTGAAAGTTTTTGGTTCATCACTGACTTATTATTGTTTTTTTTAACAGAGAGAATATCACATTAACTAGAATAAACATACAAAGGCAGCTCCTTGCAAGATTATAATCATTCCTCACATCTTGGCAAGCAGCCTTAACAACAACAGATACATACTCAAAAACTTAAGTAATGTCTAAGATATCCAAAATAAAATTCCTTGCAGAAGTAGAAGCATTAATACAACAAAACAAGGCAAACATTTTCTGTGGGGAAAAAATTGTACATCATATGGGTGTCCATAAGTAACTTATGGCCATGCTCAACCTAGTAGAGTAGAGACTGTCACTCTTTCTTTCCCATGCATTTGGCAGCATTGGCACCCAATTATTCTGAGTTCAGGATCGGCGGCGTAAAACCTGATATGAAACACTTATTCTACAAGCTGCTTCTGATTCTTTCAATATCTTCAACATGCTACAACACATCATTATAATCTGAAGAGAAAATTTTCCTCAAGAAAAGCTCATCTCCAAGTTGGAACGATGCATCATTCATTGACCGAAAATTTGCAGAGGGCATACAATCAGGTCTGGAATAAACACAGCTATAGCTAGTAAGCTGCACAAACTCGAGTGATTCCTTCATAAAAAAACTAAGCAAGAGTGATCCTAACATCAGAAATCGACTTTCATTGATATGAACCAATGTAGAGTCGAATCTATTACCCACAATCAACTTTCACTGTTATGAATACTGCAAAACTTGGTCTTCTTTTTCATTTTTTTGTTTTTTTTTTTTCTCAATGAGCTTGTAACTTAAAAGACCAATGCTGCAAAGATTCATTTGTTTCTCTCTCACAAGTCTGAGCTGATCTCACCATTGCATGGTCACCGAAGAACTTCAATTGATAGATAAAACAGTTTACAGGAGAATAAACAGCAAAACCAATCTACGTAAGGAAATGAAAATTTGCACTAGCTCTATCCAAAATAAGCCCTAATGTTAATAAGATCTATTTTTCTAAATCTTTGAACTGTTAAATACCAAAATCCTACAGAACCGATACAACTTGGGCAGTGTGAAAAACCCCATGTACAAAAATCGAGTTGGAGCACAAACTTCTACAACCTATTTTCCAGTTAGAAAGAAAGTATCATGATCGGAAATAAATACAGGTATCCCCAATTCCACCTACCTCC
The DNA here is from genome assembly GCA_022606695.1 of Vaccinium macrocarpon. Taxonomy (NCBI): domain Eukaryota; kingdom Viridiplantae; phylum Streptophyta; class Magnoliopsida; order Ericales; family Ericaceae; genus Vaccinium; species Vaccinium macrocarpon. The sequence goes on from CM040173.1 coordinate 3,837,070, forward strand.
TACATAAGATGGAGGAGATAGAGTAATTCCACTCAACTAAAGCTCACTTGCAAAAGATAAACAGATGATTATCTCTCTTTCTTTTTTTTAACTCCAAAAAAGGTGGGAGTGGGCTACCAACATCGCAGCTCACCCTTGGGAGTGACCACAGAGGCTCCCAACCCGCTACGGAATGTCCAATTCGAGCTATAGCTACTGTCCAGAAAGACAAGCCATCACCAAAACACCACTTGGGTACTATATGGAGAAAGGGCCCACTAATCCTGCAATTGGCAGAACTCGAAACTTGTTGGATCGTTACGTGGTTTTTCTGCGACAAGTTGAAATTTTAAAATCAGGGTTGTCCCTGAGACCAAGTTGAGAAAAAACAAGGCAATAGGAATCCCAGTCAGTTCTTAGATACTTCAATAACTTCTTCCTCTGTTTGGACCATTGCTTGAAGACCCTTCTGAGAGTGTTTGTCCTATAAAAATTAACCAGAATTAGAACCTTGTCATCAAATAAGCATCAGAAAGGAACCTAGAGATGGTATCAGTAACACAGCCACAAACAGAGAAGAGGAGAGAGTTCCTCCACTGTCTTGCGTAGAAGAACTGATAATTCAAGAATTTCTTGAGGACTTATCGAAACCCATGAAAACCTAAGAAAAGCATTTCATGCAGAGATGAAAATGTATACTGCCACAGAGAATTATATTTCAAGGTTCAGGATGTATTCACCATACTAAGTACCACTACACAATTACTGCCACAAAGAAGGAAATTACAGCAACGTAATTTCAAAGTAATCGGAATTCAACCATCATCAGGATAACAGGCAAACATGAAAATTGATTATTCCATGGAAACGAGACAAATGTTTTGTGACAACTTTACTGTAGAAGCACATTTGCCGATAAACTATTTAATTCTATGATTTAATCTTTAGTCCAGAACTCAAAAAGAATTTATCAACGAGAACGTGGTATATCCACTTGACAATTACTCGGCCTATGTTGAGTAAAATTTGACTGTATTACTTAAAGCCAGAAGAAATGGAGAGAGTAAATGCTTAAAGGTACAAAAATCTTTGTGATACAGGTTTAAGTTACTTTTGGTTAAGCTCTTATTAAGACCAGTAGACCACCAAATGACTCACTACTAATCAAGTATCCCATCCTAGCAATCACCACTTCTAGAAAATATTATGTAGAGCTGCAATGTACAGCATGGGTAAGGAAGGCAGTGCAAAACTTTATATAAGATCCACCGAGTTAATCCAAAACGAAAATGAAGAAATAGAGAAATTTGATCCACATATCACCTTCTTGTGTAAACCCGTGGACAGGTGTTTGATCTTAGTCGTCAATTCGCCAATGCAAGAACAAAAAATTAGTTAGGGAGTTACTGTTTATCGTTTATGCTCAAGAGTTGAGTCAGTGACAGAGATACAGAACCATAGCATAACTAAATATCAGCCTGCCAGTGCGGCCACTGTTTATCGTTCATGCTTGAGAGTTCAGCCAGTGACATAGATACAGAACCAGGCCATAGCATAATTAAATATCAGCCTGCCAAATAATTACAAGTACAGGTAATCACAAGTTTCTAGAAGAAAAAGGAGTGGCAACAATAAAAACCCTACCGATCCTGGAACATTGTTTTCTATGCAAAATCAAATTGCAACCTGAGGGAAAATGTACGCAGTCCTCTCCTTTAATTTATGTCTTTTTCAGAACATCGTGTGAAAGAAATACTTCACTATTCAAGTTGCGAGAGAGAGAGAGAGAGAGAGAGAGGGAGGGAGTTCAAAACTATTTTCCATGTGCTACTATGTAATTATACAAATTATTTGCCACGTGCAAGTATGTAAAATAGAAAGAGAAGGAGTTGAGGCAGGGAATGTTCGCGACCAATTTATCCAAAATTTTCAACAGGTGTAATTTGAAAGAGAAGGGATTGAGGCAGGGGTTGTTCGTAACTGTGGTGGAGTTAAAGGTAACATCCACGAAGTTGTACAAAATTATTTGCCACTTACACGCATGTTAAATAGAAAGATAAGCGGTTGAGGCAGGGAATGTTTGCGACCAATTTATCCACAATCAAGGACTAAAGTACCTTGAACACGAGTAGATCCAGTCTGACTCAGATGTTTTGAATTCATCTTTAGCTTTTTGAAGCTCCAATTTCATTTTCTCTGAAGATGACGTGATCTGGATGGAAATACTGCACAAAACAATATTAAAATTTAGAACTAAGATTAGAAATGGTCAAACAACTCCATTTAAAAATAAACAATATATAACGCTCAAATGAGTACATTTCTGACCACCTCAAGGCTGTGTCAAAACTTGCAACCTCTTCAATCGAGCAACTTTGGCCCATCTCAAAACTTGCAAAATAGCCCAAGCTTCCACACCAGCCGAAGATGAAGCATACATGTAGCCATGCACCAAATTATCAACCGTCAAGCCTTCCACACCACGCCGCAACCCCAAGAGATGACTCTTTCCTCCAAGCACCATCCACCACCACCTTTACTACCTGGGTAGCATTCTACACTGAACCAAAGCAATAAGTTGCCCTCCCATCAAAGTTGGAGCTTTTGCAGAAGACTTCTGGAGTGAGGTGAGTCTTGTATGAGTCTCAATTTAAGTTGATTGTATGGGTCATGTTTTAACTAGTTGTATATGCCTGTATTTTTTCCCTTAAGAGAGAAATCATCAATGTTTTCCATGTAGAAGTGGCGGTCCCTTTTCCAACTCATGCATTTAATTGAACAAATTTTTATATCACGCAATTAGCTGATAAACAATCACAAAAAGATCGTACATTCTTAGTGCAACACTATTAAAGGATTGCTCAAAAAGCTAACCAAAGTGGACCTAAAAAACAAGGTGAAATACACAAGTAAATAACATTGATTAAATTTGCAACATTAATGTTAAAAAAAGGAAATAAATTATTAGGATTGTTGGCTACCCACAAAGCAGCAGGACAACAGACTCCAGCCCCTCAAAAATTGTTGAATACAAATGTAGGATCATCTTCGGCGCCTACTCTCGAAGAATCTCCATGATGTTTCCATCGGTAAGACAATGTTGAGCTCAACATTTAACCACCAAAATTCGTCAAATTTCTATTTTATTTTTTATTACGATTTAAATAAAAAATAAAATCAAAATTTAACGAATTTTGGTGGTTAAACGTCGAGCTCAACATTGTTTTACCGATGGAGACATTCTGGAGATTCTTCGAGAGTAGGCGCCGAAGAAGATCCTACATTTGTATTCACCATGGCCAATGTCTTGGTCATGGTGAGCCTTCAACTTAAAAGAAATCTGCCTGGAAAAGTAAAAAGACAACATTGGCATCATGCTAACAATTTTAAACGACAAGAAACAATGAGAACTTATAGAATAGAAAATATAAAATTCTTGACACAAAAGTGAAGTAACAGTTACCCAAAAGATGTCAATAAGTACTTTCCCTAAGCTAACCCATTTTCCACCATTACTATGGAATTTCCATAAGCAACCAACGTTTTTTATGCACCAATTCTCAAAGGTGTATACAATCTCCATTTTTCCAACAATATCCCACGTGGAGTTATTGGTTGATAGATTGCTCGGTATCAAGCTTGAACGTTCGAGACTTGATAAGAGTGACATGTATTTTTCAGCATCATCTGAACTTTGGAAGCGGTGTACCCAAGCAACTTTAGGTGCCCTCGTTGTATAGGAAAATGATGACGATGCTCGGAATAAAGGCGATTGCCTAAGACTGTCCAAATTTAGGTCTACTGGTTCAAAACCTTATAGGAGAGGTTAATAGTTTCAACCAACTTTAGTTCTAAAAAAGAAACCCAATGTCTATTTACTTCAAAACATGATTAGTGTAGGCTAAGGTAAGCAAATATATCCTCTCAATACCACCCTTTAAACTGGGACTTTGATTCATTTAAAATAAAGAAAGCAAGAGAAATAAAAACAAACAAAAATAGAAGCAATTGTCTTGGCAGAAACAAAGAGACTTCTTGTGCATGTTACAATAACTAAAGGCAACATCTATCAATCCACTAGTCTAGTATTGGGTTAGTTTTGAATAAAATCGTAACTTACCAAAAATAAAAAGCAAAAGTTGATGATCTTTCCAAGCCTGAAAATGGTTACATTAATATGAGGTAAAAATGGTGACAAAGAAAAGACCCCACTATAATTTTAAACCGACCACATATCGGGGGCTACATCTCAAACCAACTAATACAGGCTTTTAATTTTCATTATTGGGTTGCCTATTTTCCAGAAACCCTAGTCCCCTCTATGCCCATTGCAATTGGACGTACATAATGGGATAAACTTGCTTCGTGATTAAACCACCAAAAAAAAAAAAAAACCATAGCAAAAGAAAGAATAATACAAAGAACACATGCATGGCACACTGATAGCTCGGAGACACAACATGCATGATAAAATGCCACAATGGATAATGTTAAAAGGATTTTGTTAAAAAAAAAAAAATAGTGGTGCCACCCTTTAACCCATTTTGGGATTCATTTCATTGTCAACGTATGAGACATGTCTGATGGGAGGTAGGCCTATATATATATAAAGCACCTTCTCCATCATGAGGACATTCTTTTAGAAAAAAATGAGTAACTAAAGCTTTTGTAAGGAGGGCATATGTCTGGAGTGAGATCGCCATAAAAGTGTAGTCATGTGCATGGGCAGAGCTAGGATTTTAGGTTAGTGGGGTCAAAAATTTGATCTAGATACAAGTTATTTTTCTTTTTGCTCATGCAAATAAATAACTAAAATTAAGAGGTTAACTATAACATAGATTTAGAGTGATACATATATTTTTTGCTTTATAGATGGTCCCAATGACTAATCATATTAAAAAAAACAATGTACGATAGCCTCGTTTGTAGGACTATCAACTCTCGAAAAGAATAAAAGAACTTGAGAATTCTATGCATTTCAAGCAAGTTGGAGCAATTTATGAAATTTTTACAGGGTCAAAATTACAAAATTTAGCTCCAAACGATCAAAAATCCTCATGAGAAATTAAAGTGAGAAGGGTCAAGTAACCCCTCTCGTACCAAGGTGCTTCCACCCCTGGTTGTGTGCATTAATACTAAACAATGATATGACTTAGAATCAAGGATTGCATTAACAAGTTTCCGAATGGATTTTATCTAGATTTTATCAAAATCTGATAAAATCAAGCCTTGATTTTATCCATTCATGCAGAGAGTTGATAAAATCTTTATCAACTCTCCTCACGAATGGATAAAATCAAAGGCTTGATTTTATTAGATTTTGATAAAATCCATTCGGAAACTTTATATTAATTCACTACACCTTTGGACAGTTAAAGATACCTCCTGTAGAAATAAATATATACATACAGCCACACTTTTTGATGCAACCAGCCATATTGGAGAACAGAAAAGGCAAAACTACTAGCCCACACCATTCCCTCTCCGCTTCCCAACCAAACTGTTAGTTCCCATTAACCCTCCCATTGTTGTTGGTATTATTTCCCACACCATCCAACCTCCCAATGCACTGGTATTTCCCATACCATTCCCATTGCCCCTCCCAACACCTAATTCTTCCTCATCATCCTCTTCATCAACTGATGATTCTTCTACCCCACTGAAAGACCCTATGACTTCATCTCCATCCTGGTCAGCCCCTAAATCAGTTAGGGATGTCTAGTCAAACACACTTGCCCAAGTACCAAAAGTAACTAACCCAAGGTCCATGTCAACATCTAGTAGCTTGTAATATAAAGTGGGAACCTTCTACCCCTATCTCTTTCAGTAAGTCTGCGAATCCAAAGTAGGACATAAAGTCAGGCTACTCCATACATACGTTGTGTTTGGTTGAGAGTTTTGAGAAATATTTTTGAGATAGTGTTTGGATGGGTTTTTAGAAAAAGTAATAATTAGAGAGAGGTGTAATAATAGGAGACAGATAGAGAGAGAAATGAGAATAATGATTGGAAAGAGGGGTATGAGTAGAGAGAGAAATGTGATTAATGATTGGAAATATAAGAGATAGGAAAAGAATCTTCTTGGAAATTTTTTTAGAAATGTGAAGTGAACAAAGTAATACTCGTAATCTATCCATTATGATAAAACTCTGGGGGTCCATCAACTAATTTCCCACCAAAATGAATTAGTAAATTCTGACAACCAGATTTTGTGTTCTGTGCATATTATTAATGAACCCATCACATAGAGCCAAAAAAAAAAAATGATATAGAACAAAAAATGTAATCAAAGACTTGGGGCCACAGCTAATTTTCTATGAAACTGAGGATTTGAAAACAGCAAAGCAATTAAGGAGTGGACTACTTCAAATAAATATGATACTATACAGGGGAAAGTTTGAGACAGCAATCACAGAGGAAAATTCAATTGAAACATAAAGTAAAGCAAACCCATGTTATTTTTAAGCATATTACAGTAGGGGACCGCATTACTCGTTGACAAATACGAGGCAATCTTACCAATATTACAACTATGACATCCAAACCATGTAACGTACATATCAAACATTCACTATACAGTTTGCAATTCAACATCGTGCCTTATCGTACCAAAACCCCCCAAATTTTTACCAAAATTTTCAAACCCTAACCCTAATATTTCTCACATTTAGTTTCAGGATTTCAAATCGCATTAAAATAAAGATATGCAACAACCCCGATATGGTTCCAATCGTAAAGAGAGAAATCGAATTTCTGGAATATAAAGATCACAAAGGACCTTTTTTACACATCCATGAAAACCCTAAGTGCATTACGAACACACAGATGAAACACAAAATACCTTCTCAAATCGATTTCACCTTACCAAGAAAAACCCTTCTCACGTAAGCCATTAAATCGAAAAATAGGGATCAAGGTTCAGGTTTTTACCGACTGGTCTTCATGCCCGCTTGTTCCACTTCGTTTTTGACAGATTTCGATCTACTGTGTTTTGAAGTCGTCAGTGGTCAGATCTTCTTGAATTCGATCGGAACTTTGTATGTCGCCATTGAAATTGAACATATTTGGTAGAGATGAAGGGAAACTAGAGAGAGAGGGAGAGAGAGAGAGAGAGAGAGAGAGAGAGAGAGAGAGAATCGTAAACATTTGGGCCTTCCCAACTCTTGGTTTGGCTAAATAAATGCCATCCAAGCAAATACTAGAGTATTTGTGAAGCTCCATGGAAGCTGACGGTCACGGATTGTTAACATTGCTACCTGATAATACTAGAACAGGCTGGTAGGAAACACGCATAAAATGGATTCGATGGGTGAGAATTCATTTTGGGTTATTTTATGGGTTTTCTTTCATGCTTTCTAATTATTTCTCATACTAGAAGGTTCTGTCCCATGGATGCAAGGGGTAGTAGAAACTATAACGAAAAGTGTTCACATTTATGTCTTTTTCGTTCTTATGTTCTTTTTTTGTTCCTTGCGCTTGGAACGGGCATAGGAGTTGAAAGGTAGATAATTTGGAGATAAAAAACCAACCTCGAGCAACTGGTATGCCTTATGCTAACAAATTCTCGTAACAATCAGAACCAAACTTGGTACCAAATATCCCTAAACAAAATGCAGGGCCGGCCCTGAGATTATAGAGGCCTAAAACGAATTTTAATAAATGGGCCCTAGTTTTTTTTCCCCCAAGACATTTAATAGAGGTGACTAATATATTTAAAAAATAGTAAACATCGTATTTTAACTTCATAAATTAACTAAAACAAACTTTTAAATTTTTTTATTCCATTCTAACAAAAGGAATCCAACATAACAAGTCCCACCATTTTCAAACTAATCACATTGTTAACTTTAATTGTAAGATAGTAACATTCATAACAAGAAGGGAATTCTTTATCATTTTTAATCTAATAGAAAAATAAGAAAAAAGAATATAAAAGACTAATAGATTTTCTGCTAAAAAGAGCTCATAGAAAAAAGAATATAAAAGACAAATAGAAAAATAAGAAAAAGAATTTTCTACCAGGAGGAGCCGACCAAGGATTGAACCCCAATCTTCTTGGTTCTTAGGAACACACGGTAACCACTGAGGTGGAATGCAACTTTTGATGTGTCTTGGGAAAACATATATACATAATATAAATCTTTTATATTGGAGTAGGCCCTTAATTTTCGCTTAATTTTTTGGGCCTAAAGCGGCCGCACCTCCCGCTTTAGGCCAGGGCTGGTGCTGACAAAATGAAAAATAGGTGATGTTGTCTTTTTTTTTTAAAACACAACGTAAATTCTAGAAAATTAGAGGGAAATGGCTACAATACGCATACATTAAAAGTGTGTACTATATGCACTTATTGTATGGTCTAAATTGTGTCACCTCATTAGCAATCGTAACTTTTTTTTTATTTTTTTGTAACTTTTCAATAATATAATTCGTAACATTTTAAATTATGTCGTTAATAAAAAAATCTTAACTTTTGCATGATTGTGTACGACACGTGTAAAGCACACCCATTGAGCAATTATTCCTGTTATTGTTGTTATTTCAAAGTGGTGTCGTTTTGATTGTAATCTGGTACTTGAAGGCAGTTGTATAGCGGGATGCCAAGTCAGCAATCCATGTGACAGGGTATCCACTAATCAGTTTGTGTTTCTTTCAAGTCTAAAGAGGGCTCATTTTGTAAATCATAGAGACATTTCTACCCAGACGATAAAGAACAATGATAGGTACACATCCTCTCAACCACTCCCCACCACACTCTCTCTCACATGTGTGGTGGGGTCCACTGGGACTCACCGGGTGAGCCCCACCACACATATGAGAGAGGGTGTGGTGGAGAGTGGTTGAGAGGGTGTATACCTATCATTTTTGGAAAATAAAATACTCCATCCGTTCCATAATATTGGTCCCCTACGAAACTACGTGCAATTTTCAAACTAAAAAATAATGCATCTATAAAACAATTTATGGATTTTTTTTCGCACCGTTTAAAAGTTCACAATGAAATCTATCAAACAAGATTCATATTGATGAACAAATTATGTTCATAAAGAACATTATTTTTAGTTTGAAAATTACACATAGTTTCGTAGGAAACCAATATTATGGAACAGAGGGAGTAGTTCTTATTTCTCTAGAAGATTTTTTCATGGTATCCGAGCAGGGCTCATTTCACCCCACATTTTAAAAAAAACTCACAATCTACACACCACAATGACAGACCAGCGAAGGCTGAAACCAGTTCGGTTCGGTCTGATTCTTGGTCATTTTCGTGCAAATCGGAAAAATTCGATTCGGGAGGTGAACTGAACCGAAACCGGTTATATCGATCTCGGTTCGGTTTGGTTTCAGTTCGGGACCGGTTCGGTTCGGGGGAAAAAGGGGAAGAGATGAAACCATAGATCTGATTGAAAATTCCCATGAGAATAGAACTAAGAAATCCCGAATATGAACAAAGATGATAGAAATTTACAAATTTACAAAGTATACCAGATCTACTTGATATATACATGTACATATGTATGTATACCACACAGAGAGAGAGACATACAAACGATGATGACAACGTCGATTGGGTGACAACCGACAGAGTTGACGACGGCGGTTGGGTGACGGATAGAGAGGACGATGGACAAATCTTGTTGGTGGCGGCGCCACATCGCCTGGGTTCTCTCCCTTGAGGTGAGATTTCAATTATGTGAATTGTGAAGTGTAGGTCTGCTGCATTTTATATACTATTAAGTCTAAGATAGTAATAAATAATATCTTTCCCATTGAATATATAAACGGTTAGCTAGCCAAGTTGGATAGGCTTTGGGAGTCTTACGCGTGAGGTCGGGTGTTCGATCCCCACCTCAAGCCTTGTTTAAGGTATATTATTTAATACCAGTTTGGTTCGGTTCGCTTCATGAAAAAAATCCCTAGAACTATGACGAACCGAACCAAACCGAATCGGCTAAAGATAAAAACTGAAAAAAAACTCTCAGTTTGGTTTGGTTCTCCGGTTTTGATTTTCATTCCTAAGACCAGCAAAGAGGCTACACGATGATAGGATCCAAAAAGTAGCTACGTGTAATAGACCTCAAAAGCAGCTGCACGTGAGTGGGATGTTAACAAATATTGTCCCACATTGCTTTGGGAAATAATGGGTACGTAATCACTTCATATATGTTGAGACCTCTCTACTTTTTGTTAATTGGTTCTAAGATGAATATAAAATTTCCACAACACACACTAAAATAAGGAATGTGTATTATAGCATTTTCCTAATTAGAGAACCCCAAACGTAACTTAAATCAACTATGACAAACAAATAGTTGCATCATATATATGTTATTCTTCCAAAACTTGAGCGTATAAATATTAGAATCGAAATTTGTTGAGGTAATTAAATATCCATCCGATTTTTGGGTGCAAATTAGATTTCCATCCCCCATTATTTATGGACTTATGTTTTCATCCTCTCAAAGTGTAAATTACCTATCTTGCCCTTTTAATAAGATATCCATATGTATGTGTATATTGTCTTCCTAAATTAGTGGGATTGATTATATCTTCAAAAATTTCAAACATTCAAAACAACCAAATCCCATTGATTTGGTTTCCATTTTAAATGGTTGAAATTTGAAACTAAAAGAAAAAAAAATACAAAAAGCCATCATAATTCAAAAAGCCACAGCAAACTCATCCCTCAATTTCGTATAGTCATGGTTAAAATAAAAATGGAAATGTTCAAACATGGTAAAATAAACGGAACATGATAAAAAAAAATTAAATTTGCACCGGTAAATGTGGTAAAAATTGCATACATGAGCCAAACACTAAGTTTATGGTAAAAATAAATACCACCATAGTAAAGATGGAGAAATTTTAAATAATCATGGTAAAAAAATGGCAAAGGTAAACTAATGACTAAGTAATTGTGGTGAAATCATAAATTCAAACTCAATAAATATGGTAAAATTAGGAATAATCATGGTAAAAAAAACGTAAAGAACCAGTAATGATGGTAACAAAAAACTCAAACTCAGAAAATATGGTAAAATCAGGTAAAAAATGATATACGGGAGCTATTTTCTCGAAACACACAATCTCTATGTTGTGCTCTATGAATGAAGCTAAATCAATGGCCATTAGAGACAAAACAAACTCACCCATATGGGTGGTGATGATTGGGGTAAAGAACCAGTAATCATGGTAACAAAAAACTCAAACTCAGAAAATATGGTAAAATCAGGTAAAAAATTATATACGGGAGCTATTTTCTCGAAACACACAATCTCTATGTTGTGCTCTATGAATGAAGTTAAATCAATAGTCATTAGAGACGAAACAAACTCACCCATATGGGTGGTGATGATTGGGGCTACTAAAACGATTCCAATGATCGTTTACAATAAAGTGTGCCGGTTTCAAGAACACGAAAACTTCCGGCGAAGGTGGACAGATTTGGACCCGATTTTGGGATGGACGATTGACGATGGCAGGACGTTGAGGCGTCAGGGATTGAGTTTGATCGGGATGGAGAGGATGGCGGAATGGAAGGAATGTCGATTTGGGAATATTGGTTAGTGAGATAGTGTCAATCAGCATGATATAAGGGATTGGGTTCATCCCAAATCCCTTTAATTACGGTGGAGGACCACAAAAGTTAGAAAATGGTCCACTTCCCACTCCCCATATATGCAACTTTAAATTTAGTCATCAATCCCTTAATTTGATACAATTATATAATTATATATAGATAAAGGGCATTTTAGGGTTTTTTTGAATCTCGGGATGATAACATAAGTTCTAAATAGGCTCAGGATGATTTTCTAATTTCAAGTGACTGAAAGGATCATTATTTAAGTACCCCAAATTTGTTTCTTTGGTTTCCATACATAATAGGAAGGCGATCAAAAAACAAAGATTACATGAAATCTATTATATGAACTATTTCTCGTATCTGTAAGTTAACAGTTAAAGGAAGAGTCAAAATCTATTTCGGAAAATAGGTGGGACAGAAAAAACTTATGCATGTATATTGGATCCATCATAATAAGCAAAAAATTAAGAGATAAGACAGAAAAATCAAGCTATAATAACCGTATTTTTATATTTTTAAAAACGGTAGTTCTTTTTTATCTTTGAATGAAAAAGAATTTTTGGAATATTTATATAATTTTCGGTGGATGGTGAATTGGTGATATGTAAAAGTCAGAAGTAGATTTTTGGAGCTTGAATTTTATGGTTACCATAAAGTGTGTAGTTGGGAAATTTAGGCTTTGTTCAGATACATTTTGAAACAGTTTTTTGAAAAAAAGTAGAAAAATCAGAGTGATGGGCGAGGGCCCACTAGAAAACATAAAAAAAGGAATAAAAGTCGAAAAAATCAAAGTGATGAGTGATTGTACTTGTGTAGACAAAAAATAAAAGAAAGGGGTGGGGCCCGGGTGAGATGAGAAACGTCCATCTACTCCAGACTTGAATAGTCAATGGAGACAAAGGCTATGTTCGTTTACATTTTTTTCATTTCTCTCTCTATCTCTCTCCACTTATTACACCTGCTTACATCATCAAAACTAAACTAAAACTCTAAACCAAACACAGCCAAAACAACTCTAGTGGGCCCCTCACCCATAACTCTGACTTTTTCTACTTTTTTTTCTAAAACTGTTTCAAAATGTATCCGAACAAAGCCTTAAGGGTTGGAGTACACATTTCGGACGAGGGAGTAGGGATGACAATTTCCCCAAACCCGATGGATACCCGCCCCATCCTCGGCTATTTGGAGGCGAATATTATTCAATTTTTCATCTAATAGGAGCGGGTATGGTAGAACTTAGAGAATCCCCGGTTGAAAATGGAGTGGGTATGATTTTGTTATATCCATCTCCGAATACCCGTACCTGCCCCGTTTCAAATTGTATACATATTTTTATGACTATTGTATGTATATATATAGTAGCATATAAATGTATATGTACGTGTGTGTGTATATATAAGTATGCATATTGGTATAATTTATGTATATTGTTTCGAATTAAAAATATATATGGTTAAGTGTTAAAAAAAGTTTAATGATAGTAGTTTTTAAAATTGTATATAATCTTGGTAAACTATTATTTCTTTGTAACTTTCTATTCTATTTGTTTTAAATGATTGTTTTTGTTAGTATACGACACATAAATTAGATCTTATCATCTTCTTTTTTTTGTTCAATTAGTTTGGATATGGATTTACCCGAATATACCCAAACCCCAATGGGAGACGGGTATGATGGATTGTCCACGGTCCCTTTTGGGTATGGAGGTGGGGATGGGAAAGAACTTCCCAATTGGGGATTGGGAGTAGAATAGGGTCCTCCGATCCATACTCTACCCGTTGCCATCCCTACGAGGGAGAGATGGAGCTTTAAATACTACTGCGCTTTGGCCAAAAAAGAAAAGAAAAGGTTTTTAGTTTTTTTTTTGTCTTTATTCAATTTTTTTTCATTTGTTAGTTTTACATCAAATTTTCGTGGTTTATAGATTTGTTATGACGAAACCAATCCAAAGAGTATAAAATTATGGTTGAAATTAATTGTTTTTTTTAATAAAGCCAAAATTAACCCAATAAACTGGTTTATTTTCGTTTTTATTAAAAAAACTATTACTATTGACCATAATTTTAAACTCGTTGGATTTGTATCGTCGAGACGAATTCATAAACTACAAAAATTTGACGTAAAACTAACGAATGCAAAAAAAAATTAAATAAAAACAAAAATAAAAAAAACTAAAAACTAATTTTTCTCTTTTTGCCAAAACACCTCTGAGATGTTGGTTGAAGATATATTGGATGTGGGGTAGGTAATAGAATTGAATAGTTTCCTTATTCAATGCAAGGGATGGGTTGGCTGAATATAGTCAAAGAGAAACACACTTTTGACTAGGCCAGTAGCCTTATGGCTGTGGGTATTGTTTTGAGATTATTTTCTTATGTGATCACTGATCAGGGCCTAGGGCACTTTTTGACCCAATAAAAAAAATTTAAAAAACTCAATATCACTTACAAATGGTCTAAACAACTGTACTGGGCCTAACTAAAATAGAACGTGATAAAAAATTAAAAAAAAAGGCCACATAACCAAAAATTCAAAACTTTTTGACATTTTTAAAAAGAATGACAATGAACTTTTACAATCGAACATAAAGACAGAAAAATATTTGACATTTTAAAAATGAACGATAAGGAAGTTTTACAATAGAAGATAAAGACAAAAAAAAAAGAAGAAATTTCACTAATTTTTAAAAGTTATAATTTCAAACAGAAAATTCAAAAAAGCAACTCTTGCTTCCTGGCCAATCACCACCCCACCTCCTGGTTGCTATCTTTTTTTTCCAAATCTCTCTGCAATGATTCAGATGATCCAAAGGCTATGATGGTTTTGAGGTTTAAAAAAAATGGCTTGAGCACCATTGGAACTAGTTTGCCAAATTTTGAGAAAATAGCACTGTAACAAGCCAATAAATATACTAGGCTTGGAAAAAAAAATTTCTCAAACCCATGGAGACACTCTTTGTAATGACCCGCCCTAGCTGACATACTAACTCTTAACCTAACCATGTGGCTCAAAAGGTTAACTTTGAGTTATACAATACCTCCTCGGTATTCATTATATATAATACTCTACCTTAACTTAAGCCACCGATGTAGGACTCAAAATGGGTTCTCACAATCACCCCACTTAAGATCGCAAAATGTCCCACTGCACCCCATGGCCAACCAACTTCCACCCACCAAGCGATGTGAGACAAGTACCCGCTTAAACACATCAAGCTCCTCAAGTTTGTCTCATGTGGACCCATCCAAGCACGACAAGTACCTCAAACTCCTCAGTTGTTGACTTATTGGGCCCACCCAAGCAAGTCTCCTCACTCATTTCCGGCTGGTGCAAGCTTTGATACCACATGTAATAAACCACCACAGCTCACCTGCTAACACTTAGCCTAGCCACGACGCAAAAGGTTAAATTCAAGTTATACAATAGCTGCTCGATTCATTATATATAATACTCTACCTCAACTTAAGCCACCAATGTGGGACTCAGTTGGATTCTCACACTCTTCCTAAGTCCTAACGATAAAATCAAATCGACAAGAAACACCCATTGCTATGATCAGTCATATATGGCAAACGAAATTGATTATCGCTCAGTATGGGAAAAAAACTGACCTTGCACCGATCCAAACAATTAAGGGCAGTCACGTCTAAACGCTGGCCATGTTTGGCATTTGTTATCTGACGGAACGCACGAAACATAACCATCGGTTCCCAGCTCAAACCACAAGTAGTTTCAAGCACGTTTTCAACAATCACAGGTTCACCTCAACAATCACAGATTCACCTTTACGCCAATGCGACTGGAAATGTTTCAAATCCTCACATTGTAAATCTCTGGCAGCTGGACAGAATAAATAGTTGTCAACAGAATCTTCTCGAGAAGATGCTTTCCTTAAATTGTTATTACACTTGTTAATTTCACCGGCCTTATTGGGACGGGGGCACACTAGTGAAGAGCTGTTAAGCTCGTCAGCAAGGCCATTTACGTTGGCTATATCTTCTGCCTTGATCAACAACTCAGCGACCCAATCTTCTGGCAACGTACACTTCAATTCCAAGTTTCCACAACCGCAACCACCCATGTTTACTGGAGGACAAGGAATGCTACCATTTTCATTGTCTTTCCACACGCTGCTAGGCTCAACTGTTTTCCTTAAAAACCGTAATTGCCCACCACTCTTCTCTTTAGGGTCCTCAACACTCTTCTCTTTAGAGTCCTCACCACTCTTCTTTACTGGGTCCCCACGGTGCAAGTAACTCAGTCCATTGTCAATGTACTTCATGATGACTTCCTCCTCACCACCCATAGCTTGCCATCACGGAACTCCCGGCAACAAACAAGACACATATCATAATAACAGTGTGGACAGCTTCTGTGAAAGTCAACGATAGAAGTTTGGCAATTGTCGCTGCACAAAACAAGCAATTACCTCCATTCAAACAAAATAATGAAAGCGTCTCGAGCATAACTAATTAGTTCCAGACAACATACCAATAGGCACGCTCATGGTCACTGCATTCAGCATATTGTACCTTTGCGTCTGACGGTGATAAATCTGCTCACACAAACAATGAATGTCAAATTGATCAAGAATGTATGGCCGCAAAACGTCCAATTCATAGATGTTGGAACATCAGACTTTCCAATTACTCGACACAATGGTGGTCTGTAATCCAAATCACTGTAATATCTACTCATTTAATCCAATCTCAGTAACTCATGTTAACATTAAAGAACATGACAAAACAGCATCCACCAAACAAGAATTAGCTCTACTATAACAAGGATGAGTTTTTCCTAAGCCAAAACCCCGCAACATTGCTACAAGAACCATAATATAATGAATATCAGAACTTGATTGGTTGGAAAAAAAAAATGTCAGAATTGTCATGGATGATTATGAAACTTAGAGAAGATAATTCTCTCCACCTCATCAGAATTGTCATGGATGATTATGTAACTAAGAGAAGAAAAACCTCTCCATCTCAAGGTTCCTTCAATTCTCTTAAAAAAACAGCTTTTTCAGTGTTTGGTAAGAAAAAAGAGGTAACAGTTACTTCCAACACCAATGCAGAAACAGTATTACTATAAAGTGCATGAGCTACTCTAAGAGTGTCACAGTTATTTCTGGCTAGTTGCTTCTTGTTTGTCAGTTCATTGAATCCCAACAAACCTTAAAAAACATACATTAGTCACTTCAATAGAGTCCCAAAGCCATCTTCTCCAGGAGAAAACATCATCATTCTACCAAGAAACATATTTGTCCTTCAACACCATAAAATTGTCTTCAAATCATGCAAGCAGGTAAAGAGTAACCAAAATGCTAAAAAAAAAATTTAAAAAAAAAAGTTGCATCCCAATCAAGCGGGATGACAACCTAATCACAGAATTGTAGGAGATACCTTGAATCTTAGCCTCGATCTGCTTCTCCCTCAACTGTTCCCTGTGGAAATCTTTGAGAAATGGAAGAAGTGCTCGTAGAATGTATCTGGAGTACTGAATTTTTTCTTCAGTATTCATTTTTAGTTGCAACTTCTTCAGGTTCTACACCATAAAAGGAAAAAGATGTGAAGTTTCACTTACAGCCATAAAAGGAAAAAGATGTGAAGTTTCACTTACAGACATCTGAAAGGGGCACCAATAAAGCACACATAAGTACTCTGAAGACACAGACTTTGATTGGCGCTTCCAAATGCAAGCATGACTTGCAATTGCAATTGTATTGACAAACAGGACAAGCATTGGCAAAATCCTCCTCCGTCATCTTTGGATACCTACATACAGTTAACAAACCAATTATAACCACAATCAAACAATTTCTGTAGCAGAAAAAGAGAGAGCATATCTTCATGAGATAGAATGTTGGTGCAAAAGTCCGGGAGTCTTCAGGAAACTGAACTTCTTGATGATGGTATTTGCTTCGAGACACGTTACTATGTCGCTTTCTGAAAACAGTATTCGCCCCCACCGTTAGGTGTGCACCGGGTTGATAGCAAATCTGTTCGAGGATACAACGAAGCCTGATCAATTCAATGATTTTCTGCCTGCGTCCGCACAAACAAAGGACAGAGAGAATACCGAATCAATTTTGTGATAAAAAAATGAACCAAGGAATTGTTGGTACCGTTTCTGCAAAGTAATGGTACAACAAAACTAGAAAGCGATTTGTAGATATTTTGGCAGAGTAACAAGGCAAGAATTCGGTGTAAAATGAATGTCATTTGGGTGTTATATATAGACCCAAATGTACCTTTTCACTTAAGGATACGCCCCTTAGTGAATGGACATGAGTTTGGGTCATAACTCTCCGGTTTGAGTTGCATCCGTCTACGAACCATTGTCTGAAATTCGCTCATAGACCATCTGGTATTGATATCCCAAACCGGGGTATTCCCAAACTAGGGTATTGATATAGAAACGTTATGTTCATTAGATAACCCAAAGGTATTGATACCATCCCATTCCGTCCCATACGCCATGTCAGCAACACCTTACCGCCAAATGACAATAAGAAAAGGCGCCTACAAGGCGCAAAGTGTGCCATCAAAGCACCACATTGCAGCCATATAGCCCACTGCCACGTTGTGTAGTGTGTTCCATAACCGGCTATGCCGGTAATGCGCGTAGCACCATAGGTGTCATGCCACTTAATACTATGAACATTATAGAAATGTTCCCATATATAAATCACTCAACCTTTTCCTCATTAGCCAATGTGGGACAAAACCAAAACACAACAAAAAACTTTCTAAAAAGGCACAAGGAATATTTTGATAAAACCCCAAATAAAAACTCATTTATTTTGATAATTTCCAATGCTTGTCAAGAGCATTAAGTTCAGGTACAAGTTATAATCACAAACTAAAGAAGAAATGATAATACCAGCTTTGCAGTGACGAAAGCCATGTTGCTAAGAGCATCGCCGGTACATAGAAGTACCAATTTTGCACTTCAATATTTTTGCATGGTGAATTGTAAATTACTCATGTGTGGTTTGACTCTTACAAATTTGGCTTTTCAAATAGATATGCAATGCAGTGTACGTTAAAAAGTGGTAAAGACCAACAAAAAACTATTACTTTAACACTTGAAGGACAGATCTCCCACTTCGAATTCGAAGAATGATAGCATCTCCAACCTGTCTTTAACATGCAAAATGTAATGTTTAACTCAAAAGCATGCACATAAAATTCAAGTCCACGCATTATCATTAGTTGATGCCAAAAAAGATTTGGCAAAAGTAATTCTAACACCAACCAACGGGTGAACTTTTTCTGAGTTGAAATATTTTAAGCATCTGCTGTGGACATGCTACAAGTAACGTTAGATGAAATTCGAGTAATAAGGAAAAACACAGATAAATAACACAATGAATTATTGCAAATAAGCACTAGCACTAAAATGAGTGTAATTAATCACATATTACCATGTAGTCATGCAGGGAACACAATATCGCTTAACATTGCAACCGGTGCACTGAACAACCCATCCTTTGTCATTCCTCTGGCGCTGATGACACATATTCGACTCTATCAAAATTCCCTGAGAAATCCAAAGAGGTAATCAAAAAACTAAAAGTAACCAACCATTCAGTTGCCCAAAAGGACAATAGCACAGATGAAAGAAAAACATTCTTGAGTACTTGTTCATCAGTCTTCCCATGAACCCTGCCTGCCTTAGTATCTTTCTTTGCTTCCTTTGAAGCTCTTGGAGCCCTCACACCATACGAACTCGTCATGCTACTCGCCATTGCGCGATCAGAGTTTCCATTATCTTCCTCAATCCTCATCTCTTGCTTTCTTTTTTGAGTCCATCAAATTCCCCTGTCAAAATAACAAAAATGTCAGAAAACCGGAACTAACCATTCAGTTACCCAAATGAGCAATGTTGCAGGGACCTTTTTGGTGACCACATTTTTTGCAACATGTGATGTGTTACCATAACATTAGTAAAACGCGTCATGTGATAATTTACCATGTTACCAAAATGTTTTGTACCACATTTTGGTGACCATGTGCTGTTTATTAGTAGAATGTGCTCACATTTTGGTGACCAGGTGTCACTTTTGGATTAGTAACTCAATAGCAAGATCCTTCTAAATGGGTGCGCTCCCTAGACGGGAGCTCGAATCCGCGCTCCCGAGACATGGCTCGACGGGACCTTGCTCCCATCCAAACAAAACCCACTCCTAAATAGGATGGGAGCTTCCACATTAATTTTAAGGACGAAATTCTCACTTCTCTTTCCAAATATGCAAGCAAGAAGAAGAATAAAAAAGAAGTAAGAAAGCTTTAGGACTCTCTTTCTCGTCTTGTATTCTACTCTAGTTATCTACTTGTTTAGTCCATATATTTAGCATAAAAATATCTATAGGGGTGTAATTTCTCACACATGTTTATATATATATATATATATATATATATATATATATATATATATATATATATACACACACACATGGGTGATCCTGTCAAGGATCCCGGATTGGGAATTTTTCGGTGTTTTGATGCTTTTAAAAATTGTTTTTGGGAAATCCGAGCCATCCAATGTGTTCAAAATATACAGTTTTTTGAAAACTGCTTGGATCAAGCCCTTTCCAGTATATTTTTTTGAAGATTTCTCACGTGGACCCTTGAAAATACCTTTTAAACACATTAGACAGATTGGATTTTCAAAAAAATATCGAGAAGGTGGAGTCCCGGATCCGGGACCCCCGGACTAGATAACTACTCTCTCTCTCTCTCTCTCTCTATATATATATATATATATATATATGTATATAAATAAATAAAAACTAGCATGAACCCAAGCTATGTACAACTATTGAAAGAAAAAAAATGAAAGGCAAAAGATTTTAAGAACGTATTTTGTCACTGCAATATACTAAATCGAGATAATATATTTGATCCTTAAATAATAGAGGTAATTAAATATCCATCCGATTTTTTGGTGCAAATTAGATTTCCATCCCCCATTATTTATGGACTTATGCTTTCATCCTCTCAGAGTGTAAATTACCTATCTTACCCTTTTAATAAGATATCCATATGTATGTGTATATTGTCTTCCTAAATTAGTGGGATTGATTATATCTTCAAAAATTTCAAACATTCAAAACAACCAAATCCCATTGATTTGGTTTCCATTTTAAATGGTTGAAATTTGAAACTAAAAGAAAAAAAATACAAATGTCACCATAATTCAAAAAGCCACAGCAAACTCATCCCTCAATTTCGTATAGTCATGGTTAAAATAAAAATGGAAATGTTCAAACATGGTAAAATAAACGGAACATGATAAATAAATAAAAAATCGCACCGATAAATATGGTAAAAATTGCATACATGAGCCAAACACCAAGTTTATGGTAAAAATAAATACCACCATAGTAAAGATGGAGAAATTTTAAATAATTATGGTAAAAAAAATGACAAAGGTAAAGAACCAGTAATAATGGTGACAAAAAACTCAAACTCAAAAAATATGGTAAAATCAGGTAAAAAATGATATATGGGAGCTATTTTCTCAAAACACACAATCTCTATATTGTGCTCTATGAATGAAGCTAAATCAATGGCCATTAGAGACAAAACAAACTCACTCATATGGGTGGTGATGATTGGGGTAAAGAACTAGTAATCATGGTAACAAAAAACTCAAACTTAGAAAATATGGTAAAATTAGGTAAAAAATGATATACGGGAGCTATTTTCTCGAAACACACAATCTCTATGTTGTGCTCAATGAATGAAGCTAAATCAATGGCCATTAGAGACAAAACAAACTCACCCATATGGGTGGTGATGATTGGGGCTACTACAACGATTCCAATGATTGTTTAGGATGAAGTGCGCCGGTTTCAAGAACACGAAAACTTCCGGGGAAGGTGGACGGATTTGGACCCGATTTTGGGATGGACGATTGACGATGGCGGGACGTTGAGGCGTCAGGGATTGAGTTTGATCGGGATGGAGAGGATGGCGGAATGGAAGGAATGTCGATTTGGGAATATTGGTTTGTGAGATAGTGTCAATCAGCATGATATAAGGGATTGGGTTCATCCCAAATCCCTTTAATTACGGTGGAGGACCACAAAAGTTAGAAAATGGTCTACTTCCCACTCCCCATATATGCAACTTTAAATTTAGTCCTCAATCCATTAATTTGTTATAATTATATAATTATAAAGGGCATTTTAGGGTTTTTTTGAAACTCGGGATGATAACATAAGTTCTAAATAGGATCAGGATGATTTTTTAATTTCAAGTGACTGAAAGGATCATTATTTAAGTGCCCCTAAATAATACTAGGTTTTTTTTTGGTTTTACATTCTAAGTTATCTTAGACCAATTAGATTTTACAAATATTTAAAACATAAATGTATTTTGAAATTTAGCACCCGGAGCTTATCATGCATATCAAAACACATATTTTGAGAAATGACTAAAATATACTAAGATTGGATCACCAAAAGACTATCCAATTGGAAATATGTAAGAGCCTCGATCTAGTTTTACAATGATTAAAAGCAAACTGTTGAAAATAATGAATCTAATAAGTTTAGTTAACAAATGAACCCAAAAACTGAATGAGAAAAATGAAAAGAAAAGAGAGAAAACAAACCATATCGGATAATGCCAATTGGTTTCCTCAATCAAATATTTCTTTCTGTATAGTTCTACCTCACTTGCAAAAATAAAATATTAAGGAAAGTCAAACCCACAAAGGAGCTCAAATAGAAATTACTACAAAGAAAACAACTTTGTTGTTCCTATAATCAAGAAAATCATATCATATGTAAAACTCTTCTTTAGCTTTAGATTCTTCAACTAAATCTCTTTCTTAGAAACAAAATTTGTGGCTAGCGGCCTCAACCACAAAATTTGTACCATCGTGGCAGAGTCAACATTGTTAGAGTTCTTTTGCTACTCTCTTGGCATTGGACATATGCATGAATATAGTGTGGCTAGGGATTTCAAGTTGAAGAGAGAAATTCATTTCTGTATTTCATTCTGCAAATCTTGATTTATTGTCTCACTAACTAATTTTATGGACTAACTTAATTGTTTGTAAAAATATTCTATAATGGAAATTTATTCACTTACAGTTTCTTTGGTTTAATATGATTTCCGGTATTAATGGACATGATGGTAGATTTGTAGATTTTTCCCGCTTGTATAAACGTAGATAAAGTAGGGAGAGTTTTTCATTATAGAAACAAATATAGAGTGAGAAAGAGTGCGGTTTTTGAATTCAAAATTTTGAAAAGGATTACATAGTAAGTGTAATTGGATATCTCACATGTGTTGCCTGAAAATTCTAATAACAACCCAATCAGTTTGTGACACTTGTCACGCTCGCATCGCTTCTCATGAAAATTCATTTTGCAATACTATATAAGATGTTCATATACACACTCACTTTGCAACTATAAAACATATTTACAATACATATTAATATGAATAAATTTTATATATATATATATATATATATATATATATATATATATATATACACACACACACATACACACACAAGCACATTTATTTATTTATTTATCATATATTCTCTTGCCGCTCACAACCGCTCCGCTCACGCCCTCGTCCCTGCTCCCGCATCATGCAACTAAGATTAGTAGAGTGTCTTCCACCACATGACAAATTGAAAACATTTTGCTAATACATTAGTGTCTCGTCACATGGTGTCAAATGATATAAAGGTTGTTACCAAAGTGTACTAGTGTACCAAAAAGGGACAATAGCACATATGAGTGTGTACCTATCATTATTGAAGGACAAAAAAACATTTTGTACTTATTCATCCGTTTAAAATTGTCGTGTGGTGACCACCATCATTTGCCCCTCTCTGGCTCCATCCTTATCATGGTAAAAACATAAAATATACCCCAAATTATATAAGCCCGCCACCACAAGATTTTGTCGTCTAGAAAGTCTTTAGTCCTCTAGTTTTTTCCAACAAATAAGGCCCAAAAAAATAGTCCAAAGCCAAATCAAATGGGCCAAGTGAAATATTATGAAACATGAGGTCTAAATTGAGAAAACTAAACTTCGAATTTTGTCTTTTTATGTAAACCGTGCTTGTATCAAGCTGTTAGATCAACAAAAAAAAAAAAAAAAAAGGAAGAAACCAAACAACAAACAGAAGAAAAGAAAGTGGCGTGTCAAGGTGGACAAGCAATGTCTACAGGATGTGATTTGAGTGGCTTAACGACGTCTATATGAGTGATAAAAAGCTTTTGCTAAGGTTTTACTCGTTTTTCAATTGTCTTCAACTCTTCAAATTCCACCAGTGAAGCTTAGACTTCATTCTAGTTTTTCAATATTCACTTAGACGCCTCACTTAAGCGAACAGATTAAATTTAAATTACTCTTTTTTGGTTCTCTACGTACATGACAATCATCATTTGGTAGTTATCGTCGTGTTATTTTGATCAACTTTTAAAGTTGGTATATATTCATATTATAATCTATCTTGCCACCACAATGGTAAAATTCTAGCTCTGTCCTTGCTTCCATCATCATCAAGGCATCAACTACACCAACAGTAACCGGAACCCAAACCCTAGAAGAACGTCAGAAATTTTTGTACTCGAGTTGGACCCATTTTTGTAATATAATCAGGAGTAAAAGGATTTCTTTGAATTTGGGTTTGGAACAATGCTATATCAGCTAACAATGGGTTAAAGTTGAGGGAAAGAAGAAGAGAGGCACCTTAGAGGTGCCTTTTCTTCGGAAGTTGTAAGCCATTCTAGGGCTGGAAATCAAAGCCACGCATCTTCGTCGTTGAAGTGGCCCTTTGTTTAGGTACAGCCAACAAAGAGAGTGGAAGGAACTGAAACTTCACGCCCACATGGAACTCAGCACGCCCGAGGTGATTTCCCAATGCTCTGTTTGGATTTTAGGGAAAGAAAGAGAAACGGAAGTAACAAGGAAATTAGAGGGAAAATTAAAGAGAAAATAGAAGGAAAGTTAAATACTAGGAATTTGAATATTTCTTTTTCTCTTTTTTAGAATCAAACAAAGGATGGAAAATCTTTTAAAAAAAATTCTCTTCCTTGCTCTTCCTTTTCCTAAGATCCAAACAAAGCCTAAAACTTGTTTTTAATACGTGAGAGGAAATTTGTTTTTAATAGAAAACAAATTGATTTTTAGCACTTTATGAAAATTTGATTTTTAATAATTAGAGCTAAAAACAGAAACTCAGCCTAAACAAAAAAGAAAAAAGAAAAAGAAAGGGACAACAGAAGAAAAGAGATTGAGGAAAACACGGAGAAAACTATAAAAGTTTACAGTTCATAGGCCTTATTTGATTATTTTCTTCTTCTTTTGCCCCCTCAAATCAAACGGAGGGACGAGGAAACTTTTTTTCTCCTCTAATAAGGGGGTTGTTCCATTTGCTAAAACCGAAAATCTCATAAAAGTTAAGTTTTAGTACGCTTGCTAAAATTACTTTTGATTTCCATTAATTAAAAGCCAAGTTGTTAAAAGTTAATTTTCTCTCACATACTCTTTTTTGCTAAAACAAGTTACTAAGTGTATCTCCACTCTTGTCCCAAATTTACACTCAAACTCAAATTTGAGTAAAATTCACTCCTTGCTCAAACCCATTACCAAATTCGAGTTTACTCAAATTTTCCAAGGTCATCTCTCTCTCTCTCTCAAATTTACAATTATGCTATTAATGAAGTCTTAACTCAAATTTACCACTGCAATTGCTTTTGTCTATTGGAGTGTTTCATATCAAATCAAGTTTATACTCAAATTTGGGTAAAATTTTGAGTAAAGGTGGAGATGCTCTAAGGTAATTTTAGCAAGTGGGAGTTTGATTTTAGCAACTTATTAAAACCTGCATATCAGGTTAGAATTCTAAGTTTCTAACCATCCGTCAATACCCGTGAATATTGTCAACAGAATGAACTGGACCCTCTCCAATTCATTAAATGGACTGGACGGTCCAGTTTTGTACCTTATTTGGAGCCCGAATCCAACTCCCCTATCCCCACGAATCCTTCCCTTCTCTCACTCTCTCTCCCAAACATACTGAATTAGAATCAAAGAGAAGCAAATTCTATCCAACAAATTTCTAGCCAATTCAGCCAAACAATCAGAAACATTCCACAGATGGTCAAAATACTAGTGATATTCACAAGTTCAACCCAAAAAAAACCCCCATGAACTGGTACATAAAGCATGTGGAAATGGTGCACGAATATTTGAAAACTATTCACTAAGCAGCAGGAGGCCTAAGTTCTGGATCCTGCGTCGTATCAAGAACATTTGGAGGTAGATATTGCCACATTGGAACGTATCCATAGCTGGGGTAAACAGCCATCTTGTTTGCCGCAGCATGATATGCTGCTGCAGGATGCGGGGCAGGCAAAAACCCAGGAGGTGATACAGTCATAGCTTTCAGCTGCTGCTCTATCCTTTCTTTGTCCTCCTTCAGTACTATCTTCTCTTCACGAAGTTCATTCTTCTCGGCCTGTTTTAGGAGGAGTGTATAAAATGATAAAATGACTAGCACTGGAAGGATCCAAAACAACTCGTATAACAGTAGAAATTTATGGATTGACAATCAAAGCATGCAATGATGGCCTAAAAAATGATCTACGGATCATAGAGGATGATTTTTCTCCACTTACCATCCGTAGTCAATTTGGAAGGACAAGAAGAAGACTTCTACTGATACGCCCTCAAGTGAAGGAAAATATAATATGAGAACATTAGCAGTAATAGCACAACCAGCTATGAAGCACGGACACATCACCGGAGGTCACGTATTGATATCGGATGTGACACTCTTCGGACACGTGTCTAAATTAGCGAGAGATTACACTCATAAAGAATGATGCATAATATAACCAACCTTTAAACTTTTTATCTCTTCTACAAGTTTCTCATTTGTCTCTTTGAATTCTTGAGATTCAGCACGCAGCTGATTCACAACTCGGATAGCGTCCCCAAGTACGGCCAATTTGTCGGTTTGGGGAGGTCTCCCAGGTTCCAATATAGAGCTCAATTCTAAAAACCTGCACAACAGACATGATTTATCATTTCAAATCGTCAAAGAGAGCAACAATGCAAGAACTCTCTATAAGAGGGCAACTACTTGAATAACCGTTTCCCATCACCTGAATGTTGATTCTATAAACAATTTTTTAGCTCCATAAAAGATAAAAGTTGATTATGTTCCTGCACATCGCAAGTGCTACATTACATGGACTTGGACTTGGGTACATGTCAAGTGATTAATTTTTCTGACACCAATGTTGAAGGACGCGGAAAGTAACTATACAAGTATGTGTTAAAGAGTTCGTCAATTACCTTTAATTTGTTTTTTTATAGATTAATATGGATTAGGGAACATTTATCATTATATGACCTTGTCTTGTGTTTTCCAACACTCAGACATTAGAGAACAGTCCATGTGATAGAGATCACAAGATACGCTGATCATCAAATTGCGAGCATCGCATTCCTTTTCTCCTTTCATACCTACTGCATGACCAGGAAGTAAAGATTTGTAAAACCCTAGCAGAAAAGCTTGCCCTCTGCACAATTAACATTAAATCCCATGCATTTAATTTCCTTGTAAACAGGCTTGGGCTGTTGTGCATTAAACATGCACATACCAATACTCATGCTGGACAACAGATTAAATTTGATTATAAAAAGGGAAGTTTTCCTTGTAATTACAAGACATAACAGAATGAATTCCAAATTGACTATTTTAACGACATAATGATCCAATTCAATGAGATGCTTGCCTCTCGTTCAATTTCTCTCTCCGTAATCTCTCACGGCAAGCTTTTGTCCCCGACCTGCTACACGACTCATTCCGTGCTCTGAAAAGTAATCATCAAGAAAAATTGAGTATATGTAAAAAATAATGTGAATCGCATTTGAAGAAATGGAAAATATTAACATTGACAAATAACCAATACAGCTCAGAGTTGAGGAACCTCCAAAGCAAAGTCATCGTGCACAGCTTGCGGATCATGATGGTGGCAACATGAGGCAACCGTTAAACTACCCCCCAGACTCATCCATAAAACATATATAATCTCAACCTTGTTTCTGACATAAGCTGTATATACTGCACGTACAAAAATGTCGAGAAAAGTAGAAAAACCTTTGCGAGTGGAGATAACAGTCCACGAGGACATGAGGGTCACAATATTATGAGCTAGAAAGCATGATGAAAAATCATGCCGTCATTGTACATGTGAAATGAAGCTTCAAGGTCACGAAGAAAATCTGGCACAGTACAAGGAATCCCAAATGGAATGATTTAAACTACCGAATCATTACAAGAAAAACATTTCCAACTTTTGAATTATCGAGGGAAGAATCTCGCATGTCATGATCGTGAATACAGCTGCATCAAAGTTTCCAATATATGAACACCATAAGTGAATGGTGAATCAATTTCAAGAATGATCACATATGTGGCATTTCACTTCTCAGTTTTTACATAAACCCAAAAAAATTATATATGAAGATATATGAACCTCTGTGAGTATTTTTTCTACCAAAACCACCTGTGCACTTCCCAAACAACTAAAAAGAACTATATCTCTCGCATTATGGCCATGTCATCCTCAGATACCTATGAGTCATGAAAAGTTAAGCAAATTGTGAGCCTAAAGTACTTCTTAGTGGTAATCTACATTTGATAGGCAAAACTATGTTTGAAATTGAAAATAAGAGCCAAAATTGCTGGCCAAAAAAGAACAAAAGAAAAAAGATCCACAAAATTCTCACTTGTACATTTAGCATAATGGACAACTCTGTAGTTTACACTTTTGATAGTAAGTTTCAACTATGCCGTCTTTACGACATTTAAAACCACCAAGTCCTTTTGAGATCACGAAATAGACCATATATGGAATTTCATTAATAATTCTCAACTTTACCAACACAAAGCGACACAAAGCAAGAACTGCAATAGGAGAGGCATAGTGCCCAATAAAAATGTAACAGAATACCTCTTCTTGGGGCATTCTTTCTCTATGCACTCCTCATCTTGCAACATTGCTCCAGTAAGTGAAAAATCACCTTGCACATCAGCACTGTCATAAAACAAGCGATCATATCACATCACAGATCAAGAAACACGATTCTGGATGAGTAAGGGCATTTCAACTCTATATTCCAGTATTTCCATCTCCTAACTGTATTACACATCCACCTTAATATCTGTGTTTCAACATTCGACAACGCTAATTTTGCCCCAAAGCGTTGCTGGCTTTACAGCTACGTTTACTAAAACATTTCCTTCGAACTTTTGGAAGTAGTCAGTTGCATTTGCAGCATGCTCCTGAACCAGCCGTCCACTCACAC
This sequence comes from Vaccinium macrocarpon, assembly GCA_022606695.1. Lineage (NCBI taxonomy): Eukaryota > Viridiplantae > Streptophyta > Magnoliopsida > Ericales > Ericaceae > Vaccinium > Vaccinium macrocarpon. The sequence goes on from CM040173.1 coordinate 3,865,992, forward strand.
CTACTCTATCGTTGCAACATTTTGCCAGCTCATCCCCCTCGCTAACAACTGAAACTAATGAAAAACTACACCTTTGGAATCTCATGGTTTTGAAATTTCACTTCTTCCCTAACCCCTACAAATACTTCTGTTGTTATTAAACTTATATTCCACATGTTCAGTTTTATACCCACATATTTCAAATACTTCTGAATCCAATGCTCCTCTCCAATTTTCTAATGAAGCATTTAACTTCGGGGTCCTTTTTGTCCCATAAACATGTAACTATCCCATCCTTTTTTTCTCAATAAGTCTCAGATTCAACATAGGACAATCAATCCCAATTAAATCCCCAATTCTTACAATCAGACAGTCACCACATTAATCTCAATTAATCATTCTTTTATGCGCTCAAACCTGAGAAATTTCCACATTCCACCAACAGAATAACAGATCAAACCCGACACAAACTGACTTTTCAAATCAAAATCCAAACTTTAAACAACAATGTATACTATTCTTACATAATTAACCACTTTTGGATCCAGCGCTTCTCTAAATTTATAGTTTAGCGGTAAATCCTCGCTCACTCTCATCGCCTAACCGACTACAAGAATTCCGTTTCCCTCCACCCGCTTTTCCCTCAATAAATCTCAAGAAATTCCAAGTAAACCCACAACTCCTTTCGATCACCCAATCACAACATTTATCTCATACACTCCAAATCAAAATCCAAACTTTTTTTTTTGGGTAAGTCTCAAAATACGAACTTCAGTGAAATAAATCTGTGATACACAAATGAAAATGTATTTGTGCGTAATCAAATCATACTTATCTCGTACCTTTGGCTTCCCCAGTAGAGATCGGTCGATGGAACATCGTCGATGAAGCTGCTATAATCGAGAAGATCCCAACCGTCGCCCTCAAACGGGTCCATTTTTCGGGTTCAACAAAGCGAATATAACCCTAGAAGTTGTCGATACGATCGTTTATTCGGTTCATCCGCCTATGATCGGCGGTCGGAGGTGCAGATTGAAGCCTCTGGTTGGTTGAATTTCAATGACGAGAGAGAGGGGTCAGGGGTTGATGATACTGGGAGTTGAAGGAAGGGGCGAATTGTGTAGGAACACGTGGAATGGTGGTCAATTATTAGCATCGGTTTGCGATAATGTTTCGCCGCATCTTCGTGGACCAGACCAGGTGATTGGTGATCCAATGGTACCAATGGCAAGGTGTTGGAGACCATTCAACTCATACGAGCAGTGTTTTAAAAAAAAAAGTTTAGAATGCTAGAAGGACATTATCGACTAGCTCAATTAGACTGATTTTATTGACTAATTGTCCGATTAGGCACCGAATATTCGGCCTTGGAAGTTAGGTGTCCGGTCGCCCTGAGCGTGCCTAATGAGTTTTAGAACCTTGCATACGAGTGATCCAAACTATTTATTCATCTTAAAAAAAAATTCCAAGAGGCCCATTTTGAATGAAAATTGGAGATTTTTGGATTAACTACTTACGCATGTTGGTTTGAACTGATTTCTTACAGAACTACTTGGAAAAATGTTTAAAGATTGAATGAAAGGAAGAGAATTTTGGATCAACCACTTATGCATGTTAGATTGAGCTAATTTTCCAGTATGACACTCAAAAAAATGTTTTAAGATGAATAAACAATTCGGATCCATCGGTACATTTTTTGTTCACCGTGGTCTATACCTGTAGTTGGGTCCGTACACCAATTGGCTTTTCAGTTTTTTACTTTTTTTTTCTTTATTTAATTTTTTTTTGAATTTGTTATTTTTGCGTCAAACTTTTCAAGTTTTTTTATTTATTTTAAAGCTGGCTTTTGGTTGGATATTTGTCAAACAAATTGGGTAATTCTCATAATTTTTCACTTTTCCCATTCCTCACGCTAAGACAAATAAAAAAAATACTTAAGTTGGTAGTGGAATAACCCCACAATTATTGCCTTTAGACTTCTCTAATCTTATCAAAATAATTTAAGATGTTTGTTCGGAATAAGTTCTTAGCGTGCCCTGCGAAAATCATTTTGTTCGGATATCAGTAAGTGTTTAACAACTTCTTTTAATTACAAAACATAGAGTTCAATAAATTGATCAAACATTATCGATATCTTAATAAACAGAATTATTGGAAGACACATTAAAAAAAAAAAATCAAACACAAAGAATGTCTGGAATAATTTTGAGATGTCATCAAGTCAGTGTACGTGCACTGCACGTTTGTATGTTTATTGGGGTTGTACCTCCAGGTTTCGCCATAGGCCTCCTGTAAGGTTGGGCCCGCACCTCATGATGCGGGCTCACCGCGTGTCTCATCTTAATGTCAAACCATGCATCTCAATAATCTCATAGCTTAACCTGAATAATTTTATCATGCGGAAATTTATCGGAATAAGTAGTCACATATCGAATCAAATTTGCCAGAAAATAAAATGACCATACATTATTTTTAGAATAGTCCGTCTATTATTGATTAGTAGTACAAAATTGATTGTTACATTAGACTGAAAGTAGGAGGAGGGTGTTCGATAATCAGATGACTCGAGCTTCATTTTTCAGCTTGTCAATCAACTCATCCACAGAAGATACCATAACCCCAGATTTTCTCTTGGGTGGATCAGTAACTTGAACAATCTCCAGGTCGGATTTGATTTCCACGTTCAATTCCTCGGGAGTATATTTCTTAATGACCTTAGATTTTGCTTTCATAATGTTTGGGAGCGTCGCGTACCTCGGCTGGTTTAATCTCAGATCAGTCCTGCATAAGAACACAGGTGATCACTGATCAGTTGTCATAGATCTCCAAAAGAAAGCAGGTTAGGCTGTGTTTGGACTTATTAATTTATGGGGGATTTGTAAAGAAAGACGGAAAAATACTGAATAAGTTTGAATACGTATCCCCCTTTTTCCCCTTTCCTTTAGTAAATCATCCAACAAATCCAAGATCCAAAACATCCTACGGAAGAACGGGAACACAGACACTGAAATATGCCTAGCTTGTGAAAAGACATTAGTTGCTAATAAACTCAAAGTAATCATCAACCTTTAGCTGAGTTTACAATACCCCACAGAAAAGTCACCCTAATCTCTATGAATGCAACCATTTCAGGGATTTCTGCAATATTTACTTACGAGAAAGATGTATGGTGCCCAGCTCAGCATTTTAATGGCTAATAATCGCATATAACTTGTCTTTTGTTCACAAATGTCCCGGAAGGAGGCATTACACCTTCCAATATTGTTGTCGTTCTTTAAACAATATTAAGGATCCTCTTTTGTATGTCTAATTTTCCTTGGTTAAACTCTTACCTAACTTGTTACGATCATCCATGTACGCATTGCCCCTGTTGAAACTGCTGTAAGCTGCAGCTTCTGGCTTCCAAAATACTATTTTCAGCCCAAGATCAACTAATTCGTTTCAATGACCAAACTCATCAACTTTGTCTAATCTTTATCCAGTTGATTATATAAAATGGAAGCTGCTACAAATAGATCCCGAATAAAATGCTCAGTTCCATCAAACACTATTGCGTATGCAATGGAGTATACGTGATAAGAGCGGTAAAAGAGAGCAGGGAAGGGGATTGGCAAAGGGAGATGAATTAGGGATCAGAAACTAACGTGATTACTGCAGGTAAGTCTAAGCACAAGGTCTCCAGGCCACCATCCACCTCTCTGTCAACTGTTAATTCTTGTTTTTCTTTGTCCAGCACAACCTAATAAAAACATAATAAGTAATGGAGGAAATAATAATATTACTTCAAACTTTTTGAAGATGAAAAAAACGCATTTTGTTTTCAAAATAACAAATTCTAGAATGCAAATAATCCTTCAGCCAACTACTCAACAACTTGTTACAATATGATTAAAGAGAACTAACCAATGCACTACCACTGCAACAGTCATATTTTTCCGCCTTAGTTGCAGAGTGTTCTTTCAGCAAGGAGAGACTAAAGTGCAAACATTGTGACAGAAATTGAAAAAAGGCAACTCCACTACATATTACTATATCGTGGGTACAGTCATACAACAGCATTTTTCTCCAGAATTTTAAACGAAATTAATTGGCTTTTGTAGTCCAGCACTACTGCTATTTCAAACTAAAACACAGACATCATTTTTTTTTTATCCAACGGCTGCTTTTGGTGCTTCTATTGCCATTGCATCAATAAGGGGATCAGACTCTTTCATCGAGCACTTCAGTTATTTCTAGCAGCCTTATAATACAATACATCCCAAGTCACCATGGCCTATTGGCCAAATCAATTTGGTGGCAAAGGTATAAACAATTTTGAGCCCACTGATTGTCTTGTACGTGCCTGGACATGGTAGACTGGATACAAACCTGGTTTTGGTAAGTTCAAATATGTCCAAAGCTACCAAATAACCACGGGAAAAGCTCCGTTTGGAAAACAACCACCAAAAAGTCATACGGAAAGTAAAGATGTGCATAGAAAGGATAAACAGACTGAAACTTGAATAGCTTAATCAAGTAACAAACCAAAAAAGTACCATGACTTGTAATTCAAAGAGAAAAACGGGAAATTTATGCATAAAGCAGATTACCTTGGAAGCAAAAGTCCCTTGCGGCCAGTTGAGAAGCCCTGCTACCATTTGGCCTGTTTGATTGCAATCATCATCAATTGCCTACGGATGAATCTCAATGTCAGGGCATAAGTTATTGACTAAAGTAAGTGAAGAATACAAAGAGCTTAAATGGAGAACTTCGTACAAACCCAGATCCAAAATCAGTCTAAGCTTCAATACGGAAAACTTAATCGAAGGGAAAAACAAATCTTGTTTCATTCCAATCTCAAATGGACTTAGTGGTTCAAGAATCAAACAAGGAACTCCACTCTAGCTGAATTCAGGAGTGTACATAAAAAAGATATCACACTTATTGCAGTGATACTCACTACAAAGATGGTCATCAGTAACCAAATATAATCTGTAGGACAATGATATCACCAAACTCACAACAATGCAGGAGCTGCCTCAAATTGCAAATATCCTAATTGAAGGAGAATTCGAGGTTATTTAGCCCCAAAAAAAGTCATTTGAGGTTGATACAAAATGGTGGGTATACTCGACAAATGGTTTGTCAATCTACCAATCAAGATCTTAAGATGTAGTTAATGCGAAAATGACTATTGTGCGAATAGATACCCCTCAACTGAAGGAAATATGTAAAGACAACAGTACACAAACATATGTTACATATATATGCACTTCAATTTCAAGACAATATAGTGCCCGTATGTATACTATCTTTATACTCAGCATTTCCATATATATTGCACTTCGAAGACAAGTAGTAGAGCCGCAAATGAACCAAGCTGCTTGTGAACAGCTCCAAATTCGGCTTGTTATGGGCTTGGCAACCTCGAGCTCAACTTTTAAGCTCGTTTAGAAAACAAACTGAGCTCGAATTGGTTGTACCTGGGCTTGTTTTGAGAAGCTCAACTCGTTTATACAGCCTTGTGTGAACCGCACTCGAAAACCTCTATAATAAATGAGCTGAGCTCGAATTAGACTAGTTGTGAACAAGCCAAGCTTGAACACCTCAAAGCTCGTCTACAGCTCTAGTTTCAGACAATCCGTGTTACAGAAATGTCAATTACACAAATATACATATCGATTAAGAGATTTCAAAATCGACAAACCTGTTTACCGAGAATAAGAATCTGGGGTTTCTCGACCTCGACCAGGGCTCTAAGCAGCTTCGCGATCCAAAGTGGATAAAGCATCTCTTTCGTCTCCACATGAATCCCCCTATCGGCGCCCATCGCAAGTCCAGTCCGCAGAGTATCGACGCACTGCTGTGGGCCCATGCTGACGGCGACCACCTCCGACGCCCGACCAGATTCCCTGATCCGGAGCGCCTCTTCCAACGCTATTTCGCAAAACGGGTTCATTGACATCTTCACGTTGGTGGTCTCAACGCCGGTCTGAAATCAAAATTTGATAGATGTGTGTGTGAATTGGGAATGATGAGGCGGAAATTGAAGTGGGGGGGTTTTACCTTGTCGGGTTTGACTCGGATCTTGACGGCGTAGTCCACGACCCGCTTTATTGCTACCATTATCTTCATTTTTGGTTTGGATTTGGGTTTGAGATTCTCTGTCACGGCGGTGACCGGCGGTGGTCTGCTGCTAGTCTATCTACTGTTCGATTTAACGAGAAAATAGATAAGCCAGCTTTTTTCTTTTTCTTTTTTGCTACAAAAAAGCCGGTTGGGAAGTGGGTGCAAAAAATCGGAGGCATTAATCCATATTTTTATTTCTCTCCAATCATTCAATCAATATTCATATTGCCTATTTCAAGCAGTAATCCATATTTTCAATCATTTCCCTCTTTAGTCCAATCATTATCTCATATTTTCAATTATTACTCTTATTTCTCTCCCCACTCCAAATCCAAAACCAAACATCGGAGGGTACCTGTAGTGACATCACTTCAATTGTGAGCCATCTACAATCTATATTTGAGATTAGAATTATATAATTTGTCAAAAATGTTGAGTAGATCCCTCACAAAAATCAAACTTGGGTTTTGTCTAAACAATTGAATCAGATGATTTTTTATTAGACATAGTCTTTTGGACGGCCGAGATGCACGCTCGACACTACGTCACTCATACCTGCTCGACACCCAAGTTTTTCTCCTCGTCTTCACCTTGGGATATATTTGTGAGGGATCCAAGGAGACTACTTTTCCCTCCCTTCTTTTCTCTCTACCTTTCGGCTGAGAGCGACGTCAACTTGGGCGCCAAAAAAAGCACCAACAATTTCACTCAAAACGACATCGTTTTTTTAGCCCTAAGAAACTGCAAAAAAAAAAAAAAAAAACCCCAAACCCTTTTCCGCCTAAACTGAAGTCGAGAGAGAGAGAGAGCTTGGCTTTTCTTGGAGGCTCGAACAATGGCTCATCTTCCCCCATCAGCAACTAATCTCGCCGATCATTCATGGACGGAATCGAACGACTTGTCAGATCATCATCTCTCACCAAGTATTTGTCGGAATTTTAGCGGAAAATTAGAGAAACAAAAAGTGACTGTCGAGGAATGATTGGTACACTTGGTTTTTCGTGCAATTCTCTTTGCTTCCTCTATTGCAAGTGCTATGTAATGTCAATGGCAAAAAACATGACTTCTTGGTCGAGAAATCACCGAGGAAGATGAGAAATGAAAAATAATAAACCTTCCTCCCAAAATGAGAATGGTTGTGTTTGGTTTAGAGTTTTAGTTTAGTTTTGATGATGTAAGCAGGTGTAATAAGTGGAGAGAGATAGAGAGAGAAATGAGAAAAATGATGATGTCATCAAAACCAAAACTGGCTCAAAACTTGTAAACGAACATGGCCATAAATCGAGAGCTTGTCACGTGCTTGTCATATCTCCCTTTTCTTTTCTTTTCTTTTTTCCTTTCAGCCTTGCAAGTGCTATGTAAGGCTCAAAACGATGTTGTTTTGAGTGAAATTGTTGGTACTTTTCTTGCCAGCCAAGTTCAATTAAATAAGTGAAATCGATCAACATTTATTTATATCACTTATTTGATTGGAAAAAACAACGTCATTTTGCGATCCGGATCCTTTATGAGGATTTCTCTGTGAGGATCTTGAGAGGGTTTTGTTGTAGGCTTGACAACACACTAAAAAGGAGATCCAATGGCTCACAATCCGCTTCCTTCTTTTTAAATCAAAACAGCGTCGTTCTGATTGGAAAAAAAATCTGACGGAAAAACTTTAATCTTCTTTTGCCGTTAATTTTTCTTCTGTCGTTAAGTGTTGCCCAATGGCTTAACATACTATCTTCTTCGGCCATTATTGAGATCTAAATGTTAGGGTTTTGCATTTTTACAAGTATCACTTAATTGTGTGCATGTGTGGTTCAATAATATTATACTTGGTGAGTTTTTTATACTTCTAATATTATATGGCAGGTAATACTCTACCTATTGTTTACGCTTAGTTTGCCAAAAGATTAAATGAGGTGAAGGTGATAAAATGAGGTTCATTTTATCAAATGAGGTGGGGAGGTGATTTTATCTCCAATGAATCTGGACATAAAAACTAAGCCTTAGTTTAAGAGTAGAGCTACACTATTAGGCGTTTTTTAATAGTTCTCCAACATGTGTAGTTCAGTTTAATTTATTATTCATAAATCGAGAGCTTTTGCTCTTTTTATTCGATAATTTTGTTTCTTTTCTTTTTCTAGTTGCTATCTGTCCGATTGATCAAAATATGAACAATGTCAAATTGATCAATATGAATCGCTAGGGTAAAAGCTCTGAGCCGTTTTTTTAAAGTGCTTTTTGCAGATTGCGTAGTTGATTTGAACGAGGATGAATGATGTTGAAAATAATACTGAAATGAGTGAGGATGACAATGAAGGAATGTAATGGAAACCGAAAATAGGTATGGTGTTCGACTCAGAACCATCTGCATTTCATTTTTATAATAATTATGGGGGCAAAGTTGGATTTAGTATTCAAAGAGGTTACTTTAACAAAGATAAGAACGGTGAATTTACATCAAGAACATTCTTTTGTGCTAAAAAGGGGCATTGAACTTATGATAAGCGAGATTATCTTGTAAAAAAATCCAAGGGCTAAGACAAGGACCGGTTGTGGTGCTCTGATGACGATTAAACTGAATAGGAAAATGTCAAATTATCAGGTTAGCAACTTGGTAGAAACACACAACCATCCCCTTGTGCCTAGTGCGACACTCACAAGCTTCCTTCTCGCCTAAAAACATCAGCCACTCAACTTAGTGAAAGTTTCAATTCAGATTTGAAAGACTTCTTAAGATCTAACTATAGTTTGGTACAATTTTTTCACCACTTTGATCGGTTGCTTGAGGATAAGCGATATAAAGAGGGTGAAGCCGAGTATGGTTTGTCATACAAATTGCCTAAGATAAAAGTTCCTGTTAAGATGTTGATTGAAGCCGGAACTATTTACACCAAAGTCATGTTTGAAGAGTTCCAAGATCAATATGTTCAAGCACTTGAGTTATGTATAGAAAGTAAAGAGTTTGAAGCCGATTGTATTTTTTATACATTTGAAGGCCACTCTAGCCAACGTCGACTCAGGAAGGATAGAGATGGTAATGTTTCATGTTGGTGTAGATTGTTTGAGATGAGAGGTATCTTTTGTAGTCATGCTATAAAGGTCCTTAAAGATGAAATGAACATCATGGAAATTCCAAGTCAATATACCCTAAAAAAGTGGACGAGAGGAGCTAGAGCGCAAGTTGTGCAAGATTCATATGGACGCGATATGCAAGCGGATACAAAATTGGAAAAGAGTAGCTGATATCGTTCATTATGCTCCCTCTTTATTACAATTGCATGTTGGGCCTTCGAATTGCAAGCTGCATATGACGTCTCAATTCAAGATGGAAGAAATTTCCTTAAAGTTGTGGAAGACATGTTGGCATCACAAATTAGTGGTTTACAACTTCATAAAGAGTGTGTTGTAGTGAATGATGGGTGTGATAAGGAATGTGTTGTAGTGAATGATGGGTGTGATAAGGAATGTGTTGTAGTGAATGAAAATATTATTAAAGCGAAAGGGATAAAGAAAAAACCTGTAACCTGTCATAGAAAATGACGGATTAAAAGTAGCTCCGAGAAGGCAGTGGCTTCGGCGAGGAAAGAAAACAATCTCAATCTCATGAGGTATTAATGGTTAATCATTGTTTATTTTTTGTTTTTAGTTTTCAAACTCCTATTTTGCATTATTTTGATGTTGTTTTTCATTTTTAGGGTTTACAAATGCCTCCAAATATGCTCCCATACTTGTTGTCAGAGTGTGGTCCAGGCTTCGAAGCTTTGCTTCAAGGAGGTACGTCAAATTCAAGTATGGGTCAATGCTTAATAGCTGAAACTTCAAATGCCGAGCAATTTGGATACATGCCAAGTGCCAATCACTTTGGACAGTGGTAACTCACTAGTTGGAGAGTGGCCTTCATCAAACTTTTGATCTATGTGTGTTGGACATGATTTTTTGTTTTTTTGATCAGATGTTGGACATGAATTAGATTGTGAGACTTTGGAATTGCCCTTGGTTGTCATTCACACCCCCGATTCTTGTTCAAACACTAAGAATGTAGTCGCATGGGATATGTAATCCAATCCCATTTTTTTTAGCTAGTGCCTTTTTTTTTTCTTTTATGGAGGCTTATTATGTCGTAATTTCAAGGGCCGATGTGAAGTCTAGTTTGTCAAAATTTCCTAAGTGGTATGGCTCATTCATGCTATGCATGAGTGTCATGCACATGATCGTTTAACTTTTTTCTTTCAAAATTCATTTAATATTCAAGATTTAGGATCCTAGATTTTGAATGAAAATTTTGAAAATTCGATTTGTTGTTTACAATTATCTAATTCAAATGATTTTTTTATAAGACTAACCAAAAAATTGAGGTAAGAGACAATCTAACAATTTGGGGGAAAATTGAATAAAGAAAAAAAAATTTAGCCAATTAAAATTTGATCTAACAAAGAAGAACAAATCTGGGAAAAAATGAATAAAGAAAAAAAGATTAAGCCAAATTTGAGTAACGGCAGAAGAAGGTAGTCTGTCGAGCCATTGGGTAACACTAACGGCAGAAGAAAAATTAACGGCAAAAGAAGATTAAAGTTTATCCGTCAGATTTTTTTTCAATCAAAACGACTCTGTTTTGATTTAAAAACAAGGAAGGGGATTGTGATCTATTAGATCTCTTTTTTATTGTGTTTTCAAGCCCACAACAAAACCCTCACAAGATACTCATAGAGAAATCCTCATAGAGGATTCGGATCTGTCATTTTGGGCCAAAAGTAGGGAGAAAAGCAAAGAGGGAAAAATGGGGTCCCTGGATTTGTCCTGGTGGTGGAAGAAGGGCCCAAGACGATGAACAACTACAAATATTTTCACATATTACACTAATTTTTAAGTTTAATTAAGAAAAAAATTATGGGATTGGCCCCAGGAAATCTTTTGAGTGGGAAAAAAAATTCTTAAAAATTCTATTTTATGTGAGGCAAAAATTCTTAAAATTTCAAGTTATTAATTACTCCATTGTTTTTAGGTTGCGTGCATAAAATTAAATGACGGCTACGCACATATACACGATGTCGTCTCTTCTTTGAATCTCATAAGTAGCAATATATGCTTATAAAATATATATTTTTATTATCACTATGAAAATAAATGTGGGTTGGCTCCTGCTGAAAACAAATCCTATGCCCGCCACTGCTTTAAGCAAGTTGAGTCGAATCAAGACACTGATGTGTTTTGGCATGATAATTAATCAAATTATTATTGTCCTTATTAAAAAAATTGCATTTAAATTTTTTTTTGTAGATTATTCATTTGTCTCAATGAGAGGAATCTAAAAGATAAAAAATTATTATCAAAATTTAAAAATAAAATTCACTAAAGAAAGAAATAATTCAAAAAAGACAAATTTTTTGAATTATTTTTGTTTTTATTTACAAATTTTTTAGTTTGATTGATAATTTTTTACTTTTAAGATTTTTTTTATTATAATTGAGATGATCTTTAATAATCTAAAAAAATTGATACAAAAACTAAAAAATGAAATTTTCCTTAATAATGAAAAAATAATAATCTAGCTCAATTATTTAGTCAAAACACTATATTGCGAGCGATTTATTCAGTCCACCCAGGCACAGGAATGGAGTCAGGATTTTGGCGTAATGGAGGTAGACTATTTACGTGGAAGAGGCAGGGGGCAGATTTTTTTTAATTTGATGGTCTCTCTCTCTCTCTCTCTCTCTATCTCTCTCTCTCTCTCTATATATATATATATATATATATATTATTTTTCAATATAATAACGTAATAGTAGGATTTCCATCCTTGCCAGTCTCCCTTTCCTCCTCACATTGTAAGCCTCACCAAATCATGTGGTGGAAAAGAATTATGGGACACATGTGACTGTGTCGCCAGACCGTACTGAAAGATTCCTACTTCGATTTTGTTTTGGGTTTCAGTTAGCTATACCTTTCCATCAGGCGTCTAATTTCTTGGAATTTTAATGGGCTCTGGTAATACCTTATGGAAAATAATAAATCAGACCTGGGCCTAGCTTCCCAAAAAATTTTATCAAGGATTTTATCAAATGAGGAAGATATTTGATAAAATTTTAGTTTTTTTTGAATCATTTTTTTAATGCATAAGAAACTAAGATTTTATCAAACATCTTTCTCATTTGATAGAATCAACCTTGATTTTATCAAAGATAAAATCTTTTGGGAAACTCAGCCTAGTAAATTTGATAAGCCTCGTGCGCCCACAGGACTCCATATAGATCTGTCCCCGACCTTTGGATAATTACTAGGGCTATCCACAGTCTGGATTCCTATGAATTTGAGGTTCGAACAGTGAGTCACGGTTCTAAGAAAATGCATTTTGTTTCTAGACCTAAAGTGAACCAATCTAACCTTTCAATTTTTCATTCAAAATTTAAGATCCTATTTCCAAATTAAAAGTTAAAAGATTAGATCAAACACTTTTGAATATTTAATTAACTTGATTTTTTATGAGATCACATAAAATAATATTTTAAAATTATTAAATAGCTTGAATCATCTGTATAATATACTTTAGTGAGTCCCACACACCATACATGCGGTATGCTATGGATTGGTACCCATAATTCGTCTATTCTTGAGATTTACTAGGATTCTCCGAGGTCCGGTACAGTACATGAAAAGTTTCCCACAAATTCACCCATTGGATGCAATTTTTTGAGTGAATTTATGAGAAAATTTTCATGTACCAAATACTTTCCGGGATGCAGTTCAAAAAAAAAAAAAAAAACACTTTCCTGGATTCTCTCTACACTAGTAGGATAAGATTAGGCTACTCAGATGCTTTGATCAGTCCACTAATCGTGCAAAATTACACAAATTTTCCCCCAGATTACGTTACAAGACGAATAAAATCAGATTGCTAATCTTGGGAACCTACAACAGACCAATTTTCGTCTCGCCTTATCGAAACTCGCTGATGTAGTTTTTGACTTTTGCTTGCGTTTCTTTTTGACATGGATGGTTTTTTTTGGGATAAAGAGATAAAATTTCATTAATCTACCAATCAAAATACAGCCACCTACAAAAAGGAAAATGAAAAGGAAGAAATAAGAAACCGCTGGAGCATGCGCAGCCGCCTTCACCCGTCGTTGCCTACCACCGCCGATATCGAAAGCCCAAATTGAGGTGTTCTCGATCTGGCTTTCCCTGGTTCAAAAATCGGATGTGGTCATAGTTATTAACATTTTTTTTTGTCCCATTCAATGAATAATACACCCAAATTATCATCAATAATTGATGTGGCTAAAAAGCGCAATCTATCAAATCCATGTTTTTGCAGATAAAAAATGAATAAAATCAAATCCAAGTATTGAATTATTCTTAAATTTTCTAAGATTATCCCTCCATTAATAGGCCAGATTAGGCTAATGAGATGCTTTCATTCTACTAATTAAACTAGTAGTTGCGTGAGAAAATTTCCCTTGGATTACGTAACAAGACGAATAAAATCAAATTGCTGATCTTAGGGCATCTCATCAGCAAAGCCAAACCCCTCAAAACCACAAAAAATCAACCTCTCTATTTTCCTTCAACAAATTGTTTTTGCAACAGTACCGCACCAAATTTGGTGCGGTACTGTTCACGGACCAAACCTTTTTTTAATTATTTCCAGTTGTTGCGCGCGTCAGAAACAACTGGAGGAGAGAGGGAGGGGGGACACGTGGCGGCGGGTCGGTGGAGGAGAGAAATGTTAATTGCTGAAAGGGGTTGGGGGTCTTGACACGTGGTCCACCACTTGACTTTTGTACCAAACATCTCCCCAAGCGGGGGGAGTTTAGGGAGGATTTTTTTCTTCTTCTAGATTTGAGGGGAATAGTTTAATACAGTAAAGTTAAAATAGAGAATCTGATTTTGTGAGTTTTTGATAAAGTGACTTACTAAATTGTAAAAGGTGTTTTTGCGATTAAATGTAGGTTTTTTTTTTTTTTTTTGCGAGGTTGATGAGATGCTCTTTTTTAACTACAAAAGGCCCATTTTTTAAATTCAAAATATCATGGGTACCACACTAATGCATGCATACGTTGGTGAAAATCATGTTTCAAACTTTTTTTTTGTCATTTGTCATTCTTAATCTATTACATGAGGGACAAGAGAATGAGACTCGATCCTGAGATTCAATATAGGGCATCTAAGAGTTCTACTGCATGATTTAGCCACCACTTGCTATATGTTTCAAACTTTAAAAAGTAAAATTCCATGGACAGTGCGGTAAAAGTTGATTTGAAATCAGTAAAGTCCAATATAAGTTGATGTGAAAAGAATAATGATAATGTTTCTTTAATACTAAGTTTTACGAAGCCACACACTTAGAAAGGGACAAAGAGGGATCGAAGCTATAAAAGAATCCCGAAAATTATTCCGATTAAATCCCCAAAAATGAATTCAGAACCATTAAATTCATTTTTTAGAATATTTTCGGAATAATTTTTCAAAATACCTAGCATTTTCCTAAGGAATACTCTTAACTTCATATTTTACTTTCCCATTACGATGCTTGATTAGTTAAAATAGAAGAAAAATGCTACTGTAGCCAAAGTAGAAGATTCCGGGATTCAGGATGCGTGTAATGAGCTCATTCGGTCGTTCAATTCACGATTTACGATTTGAATAAATTGGGGTTAAATTAAAAGGAAAAATATGTTTTTGAAATATCAGATAATCCAAACCATTGATCGCCGATTGAACGACCAATGAAACTCACTAAACATGTGTAGCCGTGTAGTGAGTCCTTCACTACGTGACCATGTTTCCGGCCACACCGGGTGAGCGAAGATGGAAGAATTGATGTAAAGTGGACGTCTTCCCAACTGATATTTTGTGGAATTAACATTTACCAACTTGTACTAATGGTGTTCTGATGGCTTTGTGCTCTCCGAGGTTCCACTCACAAATAATCCGGATCAATCTTCAAATCAAAATGAAAAGTTTAAACAATTAGATAACACACTTAAGCTTTCGATCGAGTTGATTTTCTGCGAAGTCATTTGAAAATTTATCTAAAAATTAATGAACAATTCGGAGTATTTGTGCGGGACCCGCAGTTGGCTTACAAAGCGAATTGTTTACTATCGGTACCCATCAGATTATGTTTTTGTTTTTTAACTTTTTTTTTGTCATTCGTAATTTATGATCTATTAAACGGGGAGAGAGAATAAGACTCGATCTCAAAATACTGTTTACTGTATCAGAAAACTTTACCACATGAGTTAGTTACCACTTGCGTTTTTTTCAACTTTAACATTACTCGTTTAAGCATCAAATAAAGTGGATAACATTTTCTATAGTACAAAAGACGATGCTGAAAATTGTGCACGTGTGATTTGTGGCCTTGAAAACCTTTTTTAACTAAAAAAATTTCTCCTGAAACAATCACCCTTTGAATTGAAGTCATACAAAGAGAGTCAAGAGTTTCCAAAGCCATCACTTTGACCATCCAGGTGCATTGGACACAAGCCTAGGTCTCTATCGAAGGTTCTTTAACACGTGGCAAAATTCCCACCCATACAATTTTCCACTTGGCACCTCACGAGCGGTCCTTTATGACCAAACTTTAGGTACCCTTTTTCCACCCATATAAATCACTCACAATCCATACAATGTTTTCCAACGAAGTTAATGGAGGGTGGCAATGTGAAGGACGAGAGGGAAGGAGGAGAAGTAAAGTACAGAGGCGTTCGACGGCGTCCGTGGGGGAAATACGCGGCGGAGATTCGAGACTCTGCTAGGCACGGGGCCCGAGTGTGGCTCGGAACGTTTAATACAGCTGAGGATGCAGCTCGAGCCTATGACCGAGCTGCCTATAACATGAGGGGCCAACTAGCCATTCTGAATTTCCCTGAGGAATACCCAAATTCACAAATTGGTGGCAGAGGCTCCTCCTCTACTGCTTTGGCTTCATCTTCTTCGTCTTCGTCTTCATCGTCGTCAATGCACGGGAGGAGAGAGCAGAGGGGACAGAGAAGTGACCAACATGGACAACAAGTGTTTGAGTTTGAGTACTTGGATGATAAGTTGTTGGAGGAGCTTCTTGAAAGTGAACAAGAGAAAACGAATGGGCGACAATGAAGTTCATCCAGATGCTATCAAGGCCTTGCAAGCTGGTCTGGATACTTGGTAATCCAAAAAAAAAAATTCTATCGAGGTCTTAAAGATTTCAAGAACCCACAAAAAGTTTTCTTATCAACCCCCCTCTTCTATTTCTCTTAGTATCTATTTTTCCCCCAAAATTTGGTAAATTGTTGTAGTCAGGGAGGACCGTGGGGTGCAGAGGAGTGTTTGGCTCTTGCACTCCTCTCAATTTTCTTCCTATTTATAGTATACTTTTGGATTTTTTTTTTGTAAAATTATTGAATATCAGTGGTTCCCGCAAGCCAGGTCAAATTCATAATCCTGCATTCGCCACTGGTTTTAGTGTGTAAAGATAAGATTGATGATGCTAGCTATATTTGGTACTAATAGGAGTACTAGTAAATTGGGTTAAGTCAAGGAATGTGTGGAGTACAATGGAGGTTTAGTTTGTCAAAAGTTTTTCCACAACATAGAGAGAAGCCTTGAGAGGTTTATGTTTTTTGCAAAGTTTGTGGATGTCCCTTTTCTAGTACAATCCAGAGCTTGTTTTAGGTTTAGCAGGTGTGTGAATGAATTATTTAATGTTTCCGTTGCATGATTATGTGGTGTTTCAAGACACTTTTAACACCATAGATTTTGTAGGATTGACGGCTAAATATTTGGACCGCCTATAAATGTGTTGTACTAAAATTATCTAAAATGCCACGTGGCTGGTCTGCGAGCTACCGAATAATTACTTGTAAATGACAAACGACAAGCGTGGTAAAGTTTGGCCCATGATTGTAACGGAGAAGTTGACTTGGTTTCAGCTTTATTAATGTGGCCAAAGTCTATCCGTAAAGTGTCGGTAGTGATGCTCAAGGATAAGTTAACCTGATTGTGAAGTTCGGCTTGAACCGTGTAATTGCAAGGCATCCATACCAATAATAAGTCTACAGGCACACCAAACCCAGCGCACCACAGCCACACTTGCCTACGTGACATTTCACGTAGCACCGCGGGCCATGTCACTCATTGACTGAAGAAAAAAAAAAGATTATGCATATGAAATTATATGCCTGCTTTTTAATTGGATTGTGTAGAGAATAATCAAAGTGCACGTAAGCTAACCTGAACATCGTAACTGGTGATTGTTTTTTGCAGATGTTACATGCATGGACTTCAAAGCAAAAAATAAAAATTCTAGTGTCAAATTCAGCAAAAAGCGAACGGTTCTTGATGTGGGGCCATAAATTTTGGTTTTGGTGGATCGATAACTTTAATTATTCTAGGTATAAATTAAGAATACCAAATCACTAAATTAATTAAAGGCTAATCACCCATGGAGGGAAACCTTTGTTGGAGATATGCCTTGAATTTAAAACGGTTGAAGAAAAATGCAAAATTTGGTGTGAAAAGTCGTTTTTACGGACCTATAGTCCCAAAAAGGAAAAAAGTCTACCGGCCAGGTGGATTTTGGGGCGTTTTGGGCGTTCCGTCTCGGTAGTCGGATACGAAATCATGTAGGATACCGTCGTGAAATCCGCCAATACATCCTCGTTCGGACCACCGTTCACGTGAATTTGTGCGTATTCTGGCGTTTTAAAGAGGTTTTGACCCTAATTTTTTGTACTTTCTTTATAAATAGGGGTGTGGCTCCCAGGGTTTTAATCTTGAGTTGAGATTTGGAGATATCCTAAGGGTTTGTGTGTATCTCTTGCGTGTGTGTGTAAGGCGTTTGATGTTACGTAGGTGTAGCGCCGAGATTTGTCACTAGATATTGTGTGAATCTTTGAGTAAGAGTTACGGGTATAGGCCTTTCTACGTATTTCTCCCCTATTGATAAATGCTACAGAGTCCAAGTCTTTGGGAGGAACTACGTAAATTTTTGTCTCTTGTTTTCTTGTTGGTTTTGTTATATTCTCTACTTCGGGTTTTAGCACAACAACCTTGGCCATGTTTGTTTGGGAGAATATGGGGGTTGGGATTTGGGGTGAATTGGAGTAGGCCCCGTTTTTAACATTTGTTAACTCTTTTTGGGATGGGATTTGAACTCCTCTACCAAATTTAATCCCACTCCGTATGGTATATAGAATCCCGGGGTGGGTTTGGGGATTTTTTTTTTCCAAAGGCTACG
Source organism: Vaccinium macrocarpon (assembly GCA_022606695.1). Lineage (NCBI taxonomy): Eukaryota > Viridiplantae > Streptophyta > Magnoliopsida > Ericales > Ericaceae > Vaccinium > Vaccinium macrocarpon. The sequence goes on from CM040173.1 coordinate 3,884,283, forward strand.
AGAATTCCAAATCATAAATTAAATGCTTGCTCACCCATACAAGGTGTCGATAACTTTGATTTTGAATTTGTACTTTTGTAGAGAACTTTAACTTTTATATTTGAAAATGAGTGAAAATGATTGGTAAGATGATTAGATGAACCGATTACATACACGTAAACTGGTTTGGACATTTGAATTTTAAAGTTAAAAAAAAAATTGAATTGAGTGCAAAATGAATCCCTTATGCCCTCTTTTTCGTTTACCTGTCTTTTTCCGGCCCTTTATTCTTGTAGTTGGGAATTGGGTTAACATCAAGAAACCCAAGTTTTCATTGAGCCCAGCCCAATAGGTTTAGTCCCAATAAAAAACCCAACCACGAAGAAAATTTGTGACCGTGTATAATCAATTAATCAGGTTTTTTAACAGTCCAGGCGGATTGGATTCCTTTGAAATTCAATCTTAGACCGTGAGTCACCGTTATAGAAAATACAATCTGTGTTTGGATTAAAGGTCTTATAGTCCGGTTCCAATCCAATCTGTGAGCCACATGTCGATTCTAGTTTTATTCACAAATTACATTCCATAAACAAAAATAACAACTAGCAAAAAATAAAATAAAATAAGAAGCATCAAACAACCATTATATAAAACATTACATTATATTATCTAATTAACTAATGCAATAATTTGAAACAGGGGCGCAGCTATGTAGGGGCGGGAGCTAGAGTATTCTGTAGATTTTTTTTTTTTTTTATAAATGTTCTTAAAAAAATACTCCCCTCGTACCTTTTTAAGTTTATTGTTTCGTAAACATCATTACACTTTTCACATCAAATTTTACTCCACTTTTAACGATTAAATCTTTATTTACTAATTCTTCAAAAAGGGCACAATAATAATTGTATTAAATTTTACCATTAATTTTCAAAACACACATTTTTTAAGAGAGCTAAAAATAGAATACTCGATAATAAAAAAAAAAGGGATAGAGGGAGTATAAAATTCCAAAAGAAATTTAAAAGTGAGAACAATTTTTATTTCGAGAACACCACCAAATTATGGTGAACAATCCTTCGCGATGATGATATTGCTTTCGTCGACTCATATGATAACTACAGTACTCGCAATTAATTATTAATTTATCAAAACTGTCCTATTAAAACTTGAATGACGTACTTGAATGACTTAGTCTTGAAAAAAATCATCGAACCAAGATTTCTTTCATAATCTGACTCCCTTCAACTTCAATTTCTAACTCCGTGCACTGCTTTGAAATTGGATTAAACATTATATTAAATTGGATTTGGGGTGGGTGCCCGATCATGTTTTGATTTTTTATCAGTAAAAATAAATCAAAATTAATTTAAAATTGTCGAACACATCCAGGCTTTCCAAAACCTAATCAGACGGCCGAGGTGTACACAACACAGTAAGGTGCAAAGCACTGAGGTGCACATCACATATATTATACCCTAGGTTTTATATAAATTAATATACACTATATCACATTATGGTAAATTAGGAGTACTAAAATAACTACTGAAAAATATTTCTAATTTTCTCATGGTCTGGTTCAGTTAATTCATGGTTTAAAAATGAAAATTTGTGTCCAGACTAAGAGTCATAGTTTTTTAATTTTTAAATCTGTGTCCAAGCTATTAATCTACTGTTCCAATTCAAAACCCACCAATCTGTTTGGACTGGATTCACGATTCACTAGATTTTTTGAGCAACCCTAACAAGTCCTAAAACGTAAAGCAATAAAAAAGAAAGCTTGATGACTTATGAGTCGGTTTTATAAAGTCGGTAATGTTTCCTATTTAAAGGAACATTCACACAGACTCGTAACACATCACCCTAACCCTAACCCTTATTTCGTACCAAACCCAAAAAACCATCACAGGAAAACACACAGCTTCAACAATGGCAACCCCACTCCTCGGACCACCGGATATCCGTCTCCCCATCACCACCAGCACGGCTGCTACCACCGCAAACCCTCCTATGGGTTTCCCCAAGAACAATTCTGTCACCTACTTGTCCACGGGAAACCCGTGCCTTGACTTCTTCTTTCACGTGGTGCATGACACCCCACCAGAGCAACTGGTGCAGAGGTTAGTTGCGGCATGGGACCACAATTCCTTAACGTCCCTAAAACTCGTGTGCAATTTACGTGGCGTGCGTGGGACTGGGAAATCCAATAAGGAAGGGTTTTACGCGGCGGCGTTGTGGTTGCACAAACACCACCCGAAAACCCTAGCATGCAACGTGAAGGCGATAGCAGAGTTCGGGTTTTTAAAGGACTTGTTAGAGATTCTTTACCGGATACTCGAAGGACCGGAGATCCGAGAAAAGGAAAAAACTGAGTGGAAGATTTGGAAGGGAGAAGTGATGGATCGGAACACGGGTCAAAAGAAGAGGAAGGCGACGGAGGATAAGGAGAGAGGGAAGGATTCGAGGTTGGAGAAGAAGGTGGCAAAAGCCAAAAAAGCCTATGAAAGGTATTGTTTATTTTTTTGGATTTATTTTCTGTAACATGTCATTTGATTTTATTTTTTTTCCTTCTCAGCAATAACTTATGTGCTTGTCAATTTCGTCTTCTTTATATTCTACAAAAATAATCGTTCGTAATGCTTCAAAAATGTTCAGAAGGTGGAAAAATATTGCAATATACTCCCTCCGTTCCAATTTGTTTGCTCACAATGGGAATACGTGTAATTTTAAACCCCTACAAAATATATTTCTCTATATTATTTTTTAATTTGTTTTATGCCAAATTAAAGTGCTTATTGAGTACTTTAATTTGGTGTAATTTTTTTTTTAAAATATCATACAAAAGTACATTTTTTAAGATCTATAAAAATACACGTTTTCCAAAACGAACAAACAAATTGGGACAGAGGGAGTATATTTTTTGAGGTACCTGAGGCTCTGCTCTTCACTTAGAGATGATAGACCCTACCAACTTTTGATCTCAATTGTTCTTCATTGGAATCAATGGTTCAAATTCATAAATGAATTCTTGACTGACAAAGTGCATTTTTACAATGGAATCTGTGAGTCTGAACCGTTAATTACTGAAATGAATTAAAAGCCCCCGGTTATCTTTTGTGAATCTAAATTGTAAATTGTTTATCGAAAATAGAAAACCTTTGTGAGCATCAGATATATGGAGTGTGGCAGTTCAAAAAAAAAAAAAAAGATATATGGATTTTATTTTCTGTTTGGATTTTTATAAATTTACGTGAACGATTTAGGAGACCGGTTTAGCGTCTTGTTTGTACATCTAGTTCTTCTAATACTAGTATATTATGGTTTGTTTTTCACCAACAGGTATAACCGCGATCCGGACTACCGATTTTTGTATGACCGAATATCAGATCTCTTTGCGGAGCTTCTAAGATCCGACATGGAGTCGTACAACGCCGGAGAGCTTCAAAAAATTAGCCTCGCATCGAAATGGTTTCCCTCCCTAGACTCGTCCTACGACCGAGCTACTCTCATTTGCGAGAGCGTTGCAAGGTCAGTTGACTTCCAGGTTTTCGTCACTTATATGGTACAACAATGCTAGGTACCCCGAAAAACTATCACTTCCGGGATAGTTAGCGTATATATTAACTCTTTGAGTTCGAAAAATCTCATTTAAATTCCTAATTCTTCTCAAACAGGAAAGTATTCCCGCGGGAAGTGTACATAGAGTACCAAGACATCGAAGAAGCTCACTATGCTTATAGGGTTCGAGACCGCCTCCGAAAGGAAGTACTCGTTCCTCTCCACAAAGCCCTAGGACTCCCCGAAGTATACATGTGCGCAAACAAATGGGACAACGTCCCGTACGAACGCATCGGCTCGGTCTCGATGAAGCTCTACAAGGATTTGTTCTACAAGCACGACAAGGAGCGATTCGAGGAGTATTTAGAGGAAGTGAAGAGCGGAAAGAGCACAATCGCAGCCGGAGCACTACTGCCCCACGAGATCATCAAGTCGTTGGACGACGAAACTGGTCCAGAGGTGGCCGAGCTCCAGTGGAAGCGAATGGTGGACGACATGGCGAAGAAAGGCAAGTTAACGAATTGCGTGGCGATTTGTGACGTATCGGGGAGCATGGAAGGTATCCCAATGGAAGTCTCGGTCGCGTTAGGGCTCTTGATATCCGAGCTAAGCGAAGAGCCGTGGAAAGGAAAGCTAATAACATTCAGCTCGAACCCACAACTTCACCCGATCAAAGGAGATAGTCTTCGAGACAAGACGAGTTTCATCAGGGCGATGGAGACGGGGGCGAACGAACAAGGATTTTCAAAAGGTTTTTGACCAGATCTTGGAGGTCGCGGTTTTGGGGAACCTAAGGGAAGATCATATGGTAAAGACGGTTTTCGTCTTCAGTGACATGGAGTTTGATGAGGCCTCGAAGGTGCCCCCGAGTTGGAATGACTATGAATCGGGGGACGATTGGGCCTCATTGACTAATAACTGGGAGGCCGTTTATATGGAGATTCAGAGGAAGTTTAGGGAGAAGGGGTACAAGAAGGTGCCGGAAATAGTGTTTTGGAATTTGAGAAACTCTTTTACCACACCGATGATTAGCAAACAAGTGGGTGTGGCGTTAGTAAGCGGGTTTTCGAAGAATCTGGTGACATTGTTTTTGGAGGGGGGTGGGATTTTGAGCCCTGAAGCTGTCATGTTACAAGCCATTAGTGGTGAAGAGTATGAAAAGCTTGCAGTGGTTGATTGATTGAGAGAGAGAGAGAGAGGAGGAAAAAGCCTAGAAATGGATAATGAGATCATAGTGAATCAGTTAGACAAAATTGAATAAAAAGGGCTTCGATTTCAAGAGAAAAAGATAGGAGACAATGAAGTTGATGTCATTACATATGCTATCCAGTGGCCTTGAGAGTTAAAATACCCACAAAAAGTTGATCTCTCTCTCTCTCAAAAAAGTTTTTCCACCATATGGACAAGCCATCAAATGTTTTTGGTTGTTTTACATATTTTGGCCCTGACAAGCGTGAGACCCATTATTGCACGTACGCATGTTGTTCAAATGAAATATGGTTGGATGATGAATATTAAAATACAAAGGCTCACGAAATAGACAGCAAGCCTTCTCAACCTCCTAACCTTTCTATTAGTAAAGCACTGCGCTAGTGCGCCCCTTTCTCTAATAATAAGGGAAGCTTTAATTTGAAGCTGCCTGCAAAGTAAAATAACATGAATGTTTTCACATACAATCGCAAAAATATTGTTTAACTATGGCACTTACGTTAGTTTCACTTTTTATCAAGTACTAAGTAGCTTCAAAGGAATATTTTTTTGAAAATAACATGAATGTTTGGAAGAAATTTGTCAATTTACATAATTATTCAAAATCAAATTGATTAAATTTTCGGTTAGGAGTTAAATTCTTTGGCTTATTACGAAAGCCAGTCTTTTTGTCCATGCCTAAACCTCAAATTCCAAAGCGCAAACAATCATTGGCTAAACCCCAATGGCGATTCATCTTAGATTAGTGAGGAGAAAGTAATAAAAAAGAACAAGAAGGAATGGGTTAGCTTGTTCTTTTCATTTCTTTTTTTTGATCGGCAACAAGTTTATTAAAAAAAAACTTGACAAAGGGTATATCAACTTGAACCAAAGTTGAAGAAGTTAAAAATACCTGATGAGACAAAGTCCAAAATACCTCATAGGTCAAACCCAACACTCCTAATAGCGTAGCCTAAAAAAAAAGAGGCAAGCCAAATATTACAATGAAACCCAAACAAAACACCCGTGGGCCACAAGCCCAAATATACAATACAGCCCAAAACACCTAACAAAAACCTAAAACTAAAGCAGAAAACAGCATCGCTGTACTACCACGCCGCCGATCACCACGCCAGAAACCGAACTGCCACCAAATAGCAACACCCATCACCCAAGGGCCAAGGCAGAGAACCGAGATCCCTCAGCCAACAAAGAGGAGGACGCATGCTACCATGAGCCCCTCAACATTGTCGGACCCCGGGATCGACGGCCAAGGAGCCGCCAAGGGGCATTGTTCTTTTCATTTCTTACAGTTCGAAATGAAATATAACTCCATAATGTGTGAGACATACACTACAGTGTGGGTGTAGTACTATTAATCTCGTCATATAGTGAATTATATATCCATATACAATTAAGAAAAAAGGAAAAAAAAAAGTGTCTTTTCATAAGCAGTAATTAGTGCACTTTAATAAAATACATCGCCGAAACCTGCTACCAAAATGGCGGATGTTATATTCAACAAAAATTAGCAACGCTACATGCTCAGAAAGGACATAAAAAATTTATCAAAATTTGAAATAAGTGGTCTAGATTCACATGTCCAGAATTTGAAATAAGTGGCGCAGATTCACTCAAAAGTGAATTTGGGCTAGGCCGTTGATTGTTAATTCTGAACAATTTTCTGCGCACTTAAACATTCCCAACAAGAAAACTATTCTTCATTCAATTTGAATTCCAATAGCAAAAGGTCTTCTGGGCCCATAATTTAGGTGAATCAAAAAATTTATGAATTTTATGAATCAACCTGACCAAAACTTGCATTAAAAAGTAATACTCGCTTTGCCCCAATTTGTTTGCCCCTCATGAGAGTACGTGTATTTTGCATGTAAAAAATAATGTACAAGCATTAATTTTTTTTAAACAAACTTTACACCAATTTAAAGATCTTATTGAGAAAAAAAGATTTGGTGTACTTTTTTTCCAATTTTTTTTTGTAAACATGTTATTTTTTGCCTGTAAAATGCACGCACTCTCATGAGGGACAAGCAATTTGGGACAAATGGAGTAAGTGTTTGTATTATTTCATAAGATTGAATATTCAAATCTCAAAGGCCAAAAAATCCTAATAGTGGGCTACTTGAGGATGTATCTAGGCTTTAAATTTAGGATTCTTGAGATATAAACGAACTTCCTTGAACATTCCAATTATAAAAAAAATAGGTTATGAATTCATTTCACCCATTTTTTCATTTATATTTCTTTTTTAGGCCTTTTATTCTAGTTGAGAAGAAACCCAATTTTCCATTCAGCCCGGCCCAGTAGGTCTTTTAGTCCCCCCAAAAAACTCGACCCAATCACGAAATTGTGTGGGACCCAAGCTTGATGAGTCGGTTAGTAATAGATCAGTGGTGTTCCCTATCTAAATAGACATTCTAGGGTTCCAAAATCACATGCACACTGACTCGTAAGTCGTAACACAGTACAAACCCTAACCCTAATTTCGTACCAAACCCATCAAACCATCATAGGAAAACACAAAACTTCCCCAATGGCAACACGACTCCTTGGACCACCGGAGATGCGCCTTCCCATCACCACAACCGTTACCACTACCGCAAACCCTCCAATGGGTTTCACAGAAAACAACTCCGCCACCTACTTGGCCACGGGAAACCCATGCCTTGACTTCTTCTTCCACGTGGTGCCTGACACCCCACCAGAACAAGTGGTGGAGAGATTAGTTTTGGCGTGGGACCACGAAGCCTTGACTTCCCTAAAACTCGTGTGCAACTTACGTGGCGTGCGTGGTACCGGGAAATCCGATAAGGAAGGGTTTTATGCGGCGGCATTGTGGTTGCACAAACACCACCCGAAAACCCTAGCATGCAACGTGAAGGCTATAGCAGAGTTCGGTTATTTTAAGGACATGTTAGAAATTCTTTATAGGCTACTCGAAGGACCCGAGATCCGAAAAAAGGAGAACGCAGAGTGGCAGAAACGGAGGGCAGAAGTGATGGATCGTAACCCTGGTCGAAAGAAGATGAAGGCAACCGAGGATAAGGAGAAAGCGAAGGGTTTGAGGTTGGAGAAGACGGTGACAAAAGCCATAAAAGCCTTTGAAAGGTATTGTTTATTTTATTTTTTTTGGATTTATTTTCCGTAAGTTATGTGATTTGATTTTTTTGGATGTTCATATTATGAAGCAATTGTTCGGTGAAAAACCTTTGTGAGGATCTGATGTATGGATTTTATTTTCTGTTTGGAATTTTTTGAGTTTCTGTTTTGAATTCTTTTTAATATTATGACAACATTGACAGTATTACTTAGGATCAGCTTGAGAACTTATGGCACGTACCGTAGTAGAATCATTGCCAATGGCACGCTGTGAGCCTAAGTGTGAAAAGACAGTGGAAACTTTGTTATGCTGAAACCTAAATGTTAAGTCAGCAGCATGCTATGAATACCAAAAATATGTGTGTTTTGTAACACAATCTCTCCGGAAGACTTGTAATTTTGTTATGTGAACCATCGCTAAACTGAATCTAACTTGCATGCTGTGTTCTTAGTTTATTTGTCTAGGTACTTTTTCTAGTTTAATTAGTATTGTATAACAGCATATTTTGGTATTTTGCGACGACAGGTATAATCGCGATCCGGACTACCGATTCTTGCACGACAACGTATCAGATCTCTTTGCGGAGCTTCTGAGGGCCGACATGGAGTTCTACAATGCCGGGGAGCTTTATAAAATCAGCCTTGCGGCAAGGTGGTGTCCCTCTCTCGACTCGTCCTACGATAAAGTTACACTCATGTGCGAGAGCGTTGCAAGGTCAGTTAACTTACAAAATTTCGTCACTTAATAGTATAACTTTTCATGTTTGAAGAATCTCATTTAAATTCGTAATTTTTCTCAAACAGGAAAGTATTCCCGCGAGAAGTGTACATAGAGTACCAAGACGTCGAAGAAACTCACTATGCTTATAGGGTACGAGACCGCCTCCGAAAGGAAGTGCTTGTCCCTCTCCGCAAAGCCCTAGAAATCCCCGAAGTCTACATGTCCGCGAAAAAATGGGACACCCTCCCATACAAACGAGTCGCCTCTGTCGCAATGAAGCTCTACAAGAAGTTGTTCTACAAGCACGACGAAGAGCGATTCAAAGAGTATTTGGAAAAAGTGAAGAGTGGAAAGAGCACAATCGCTGCCGGGGCACTACTGCCCCACGAGATTATCGGTTGCTTGAATGACTATACCGGTCCAGAGGTGGCAGAGCTTCAATGGAAGCGAATGGTGGACGACGTGGCGAAGAAAGGCAAGTTAACGAATTGCATGGCAATTTGTGACGTATCGGGGAGCATGAGCGGGATCGCAATGGAGGTCTCGGTCGCGTTAGGGCTTCTGATATCAACAATGATACATACACAACTTTTCAACCACAACCAACCACAAACCCTCTCACATGTGATGGGACCCACCCGGGTGGGGCCCACTGGTGGGTCCCATCACATGTGAGAGGGTTTGTGGTTGGTTGTGGTTGAAGGGTTGTGTCACAATCATTTTTGTTCTGATATCCGAGCTAAGCGAAGAGCCGTGGAAAGGTAAGCTAATAACATTCAGCGAGAACCCACAACTTCACACGATCAAAGGAGACAGTCTTCTATCCAAGACGGATTTCATTAGGAGGATGGATTGGGGGGCGAACACGGATTTCCAAAAGGTTTTCGACACGATCTTGGAGGTGGCGGTGATGGGGAAGCTAAGCAAAGATCAGATGATCAAGAAACTTTTTGTCTTCAGCGACATGGAGTTTGATCAGGCCTCGGGGCATAATAATTACTATGGCTCGGGGTATCATCGAGCCTCGAGTAATGACTGGGAGACTGATTATATGGTGATTCAAAGAAAGTTTAAGGAGAAGGGGTACGAAAAGGTGCCGGAAATAGTGTTTTGGAACCTGAGAAACTCTAATGCCACACCCGTGCCTAGCAAGCAATCGGGTGTGGCGTTAGTAAGCGGGTTTTCGAAGAATCTGGTGACATTGTTTTTGGATGGGGGAGAGATTTTGAGCCCTGAGGCTGTCATGTTACAAGCTATTAGTGGTGAAGAGTATCAGAAGCTGGTGGTGCTTGATTGGGGGGAGCTAGAGACAGAAGTTGGCCTTGGCCCTCCTTCAATTTCTTCATCTTCATCTTCAGCATGGACAGCAATGGAGGTTGGTTTGTCAAAAGTTTTTTCACCATACAGAGAAGCCTTAAGAGGTTCAGAGCCCATTTAGCAGTTTCATTATTGAATTCTGATTTTTGCGTTAACGAATTTTGCCTGTTTTGGGAGTTGAATTGTAAAATACATTCTATATAATGCATTTTCTGAATCACAAAATGGATGCATGATTTTATAAATGTGCCCTAGATGCGTTTTTAGTCTTTTACAATCTCGATTTGCAAAATATATTTTTCACACATCATTCACACAGTACGCCAAATGCAAAAAATAATAGGCTTCCCACTGGTGCTTTTTTTTTTTTTTTGAAAGTGTGTATGTGTTCCTTTTCTAATACAGCTTTCTATCCAAACCATTTGGATTAGAAAGTAAAATAAACAAGCTTTTTAACAGTCCAAATCATGTGTTAATCGAAGTTCGGTAGATTCTGAGGCAAGACTAGCGAGGTTTGACTTATTGTGCAGCCTTGAGGATGCGCCCCGGGCGCAAAAAATAAAAATTTCCAACACTTAGGCAATCCTAAGCCGTGCATAAAGACCCTTTCCCTGCTAATTACACCATTTTCGTGCTCCCTTAATTACACCAACTTTCAGAAGACATTAGGATTCACAAGTGTGACTTACCTAGGCCCAAATTTGTTATCCTACTCCAACACTCTTTTTCCTCCACCACCATCTTTCCTCTCACATGTTCTCTGCAAAACAAAACTAAAAATCATCGGTCTTTCCCTTCACTGACTCTCTCCATAGTCACCTCAATTCACCATGATCGAGTACGTAAACCCATGCAAAATTTCCAACACTCGGCAATCCTAAGCCATGCACAAAGACTCTTCTCCTACTAACTACACCATTTTCATGCTTCCCTACATTCAGAATACATTAGGGGAGAGAGAGAGAGAGAGAGAGAGAGAGAGAGAGAGAGAGAGAGAGAGAGAGAGAGAGAGAGAGAGAGAGAGAGAGAGAGAGAGAGAGAGAGGCATTTTAGAAGAAAATGGTTATGGAGTTTTAGGAGACCTAGAGTGCAATTGGTTTTTTCATAATATATATATATAATCCATTTCCTCTCCAAACTCCCTTAACTTGCTAAGTTACGGATCTCATTGATCCCGATCGAATTTCAATGATCCAAAAATATAGATTTTGTGAAAAACAGCTCGGATCAAGCCCATCTCAGTATTTTTTTGATGATTTCTCACAAGGACTCTAAAAAATACTTTTTAAACACATTGAACGGTTCGAATCATCGAAATTCGATCGGAATCAATGAGGTCCGTAACTTAAGAAAATCCGGGAGTTTGGAGAAGAAATGTGGTGTATATATATACACACAATTTCCTTCCCATAAGGGACCCTGATGGGGGAGAAAAAACGGACCAAACAACCACAACCCTTGGATCAAAGCAGACGGCTGAGATTTAAAATGAAGACACGCAGATCCCATTCATTTAAAAACCGGGTCATTACCCATTCGCGGGTCAAGTTTTTCAATACGGGTAAAACACTTTCCCAAATTTTCAGACCACAATACACGTTCCATACACTTTTGAAGAGAGAGAGAGAGAGAGAGAGAGAGAGAGAGGAGAAGAGGAACCAATGTCGAAGAAGAAGATCGATCTATCGAAGGCGATCAAAACAAAGACGAAGTAGAAGATCGATTGATTGAACCAACGTTTTTGAAGCCAAAGAAGAAGATCGATGTACTGTGTATGATTTTCTCTTGTTTCTCTCGTTTTCATTTGAAACGCGATCGATTTCAAATATACTGGTTTTTAAGGTTTCAATTTTGAATGGTTTTGATTAAGAAAGATTTCAATTTCAAATATAATAGTGTTTAAAGTTTCGATTTTGAAGTACTAGGGTTTCAATTAAGAAGATTTTGATTTCAAATAGAAAACCAAAAATTACTGGATCACATGACAGTATGTTATCGTGGAAATTAGAATTGGTGCATCTGACCCCGTAGTTGTTTTGAGTCCCATAGCTACTTATTTACCTATATTTACTTGATTACGGTATTGTTTATGTTTCTTGTTCTTGGTGATGTATAGCTTTAAAAAGAGAATAGTCTCTTATAGGAACCTGATTTTAGGCTCTGAGTAGTTATGTCGAGTTTGTCCCAGATTGAAACTGGTTCAGTGTCTGAAAACTGAGTTCAAATTATTTTTGCAAAATGACAACATCGTTGATTGAAAACTGAGTTCAAATTATTTTCTGAAAACTGACAACATCCTTGATTGAAAACGTTTTATTCTCTCATTATTTTCTCTGAAGTTCAAATATATCTTTGCAATCCAGTAGATGTATGAAGCAAAAACAAGAGACAAGAAAAAAGATTTACATAATTCCTTTGTACTAAATGAGCTAAGCTAATTTTGAATCGCAAACCGTCGCAATCTTACTACAAGGAACAGCTATTATGGATGTGCTCCTCGAAAATCTGGTAATGGAACAAAAAAAACTTTCATGACTCAGAGCCCAACCCATATTTTCACCCATCTAAAAACCCGCCCCACTCTGAAGGGTAGTTCCTAGTCTTTGGCAACGGCGGGCTCCCTTCTTGCAACCTCCGGTTCAGACCACACATACACACCACGTTCCTATCGGGTACTTGGTACGGTGCTATCCAAGATTACTGCTATTAGGAATGCAATCACCATGTTTAGCGAAAGCAGTGTGTTCATTACATAGTTTAGCTGCAAAAAAAGAAAAAAGGAATGATAGATGAGTAACATATTCTGAGCTGGGATGTGATCATTTTGCAACAGCCAGTCTGCAATGCAAACCACCACGAGTTGCAACACAATGTGCTCGAGTTATGACTTCTTGTGGCTCCTTATTGTATCGGAACACAACCTATATCAGTACGACACAATGTTGATCGAACCACAAATGAATTGGTTCAACTAAGTTGAATCTTATCTCTACCGAATGTGCTTGGGAACCACAAGCTGCAAATTTGACAATCGATCTTTCCTTCGTAATACCATTTGACAACATAAATCAGCTACAACCCTGGCTTCCTAATTGCTAAATTAAAATCAAGGCGATGCATACCCCTCCATATTTTGTATGGAAAGGACCATGAGAAGTCACGGCATACGGCTGAAAATAACTGGGAACAGACACATTGGCAATTGGAGATATGCGATATTGCTGAAAGTAGGCTGGTATTGAAAGGGAGAAAAACAACTGACAATCCAACAAGGATAATATTTCTAGAGCTTCCTGCCTCACTATAACGTAGATTAGACAAGCCCAGTGCTGTAAGCATAGCCCACATAAAGCACAAGAAGCCTTCATTAGAATTATGGAGGATATAACATACAGATTTATCCTGACTCTAGGAGAAATATTTCCCAGAAATGAATTTGTTTCGTTAGATGCCTGACAGCTTTAAACTTTCATCATTCTTGGAGGTGGGGCAAAAGCTATAAAAGAAGGTATATGACAAGAATTATGGAGGATATAACATACATGAATTTAAGAATTATGCGCTCAATGGTTTTCGAGAATGAAACAAAAAGATTTCGCATTGACAAACCAAAATGTGGAAGATTAAGCTCTACAATTTTTTTTTTTTATCAAAAAAGAAAGAATATATTATACGAAAAGAAGAAGTACAAGGGGATCAACACGTCCAAAAGGAAAGGGAAAGAAACCCACAAATTTCATGTATACAAATCATGCAATCAGCACTTGCTATATCAAATATCAAAATCTCATTTTTCGAAATCAAAATTGGTGTTAGAGAAGAGTGTCTTCCACCAAGTTCTATAAATGAAAACAGCCAAAACTTGCTATCAAAGATCAAAACCTCATTTTTCGAAATCGAAATGGATGGAGAGAGAGAGAGAGAGAGAGAGAGAGAGAGAGAGAGAGAGAGAGAGAGAGAGAGAAAACCGTGGTGTGTCTTCTTCTTCTTCGTTGAGTAGTTGGAGATGTCTCTGCATCGATTTGGGGGGAAAGCTGGAGAGGAGGACTGTTTTAACCCGATTTGGGGTTTTAACTCACAAAACTGAAATGGGTCAACCCGGCATGGGTTTTAACCCGTGAGTATCTCCTTTCTATCTAAGCTGTTGGATTTAATCCAAGGGCTGCTGTTGCAAGTCCGGATTTTAAGTCGCATAAGGTTCCCTTATGTAAAGTTCATCTCTATCCATATATATAGAGCACGCCAGCACGGTGGACATTACCGTTCACAAATTTTCGCCCTACGGCACCATTTTAAAGTCTTCCACACAGTCCTCTCTTTTAGTCAAAACGACGTCATTTCTGTTTCTCCATGCCTTCTTCGCCCACTCTCTCTCTCTTGCTCTTGCTCTCAAAGTCTGAACTTATCACAGAATGAAATGCATCAGGAGTTCAGAACTCTGAATCAGGAATCAAACGTTATCTCTCTTTCTTTCTCCAACCATCCAAAGAAGACGCAATGGTGGAGGGAAGTTGCCGTTGCGGTCGTCGTCAGTCCACCATGGATGGAACTCAGAAGCTCCTGTGGGTATTTTTCACAGATTTTCCGTCCTCTTTCTTTGACTCTATTTATCAGAAAATATACTACTGTGTTTTGGTTGATTTAGAAAAGTATTTTGATGAAGATACTTTAGTTAGATATGGGACTTGAGTCCTTGATTCTTGTACAAAAACAGAGGTTTTCTCTCTTCTCTCTCACATTTAATCAGTACTCAGTAGGGAGTGTTGTATATCGTTCCATTTAGTCATTGATACATAATTTTATCTTCAGATTTGGGTTGTCCATTAGGCAACTTCTTTCCCTAATTCCACTGTTAAGAGAACTTTTTTAATGATGGTGAAATTGGTTCTTTTTGTGTCCTATTTTTCATACATTGGTTCCCTGTGAGGTTAGGGTTTGATTTGGGATTTATATGGTTGATAGTAATGTAAACAATTTGGTGCTAGAAGAGTTTGTTATTGTTATTTTTAGTGCTATATTTTCACTCATGGACGAGTTTTAAAAACTAAATTTTAATCTTTTATGTGTCCTGAGCATGTTCTAAGAGTTTTGCTAACATGTTTTAAAGTATCTACAATGTGTTTGACTATGAGTGATCAATGAAAGTCTCAATTCGTGATGGACCTATTTATCTGAATGGGCTATGGGCATAAATATATATATATATATATATATATATATATATATATATATATATATATATATATATATATATATATATATATATATATATATATATATATATATCAAATTCGTAATATATATACAACTCGATCCCATTCAACCACCAAGATATTGAAATCAACCATTAATACCATTCCACAAGCTCCAACTGAAATAATCAACTTCATCTTCTTCCTTCGTTCAAACCCAATCTACGTTTCCATTCTCCTTTCCCTAGCTCGAGTTAATCGAAGGTAGATATACCTTCTCCTCTAATCCTAAGTATATCTCATCACCATTAATCATATAAAGTGAATATTAAGTGAAATTATATATCACTTTACCATTATTCCCGTCACAAAATAAGCACTTCTATTTTTTATAAGCAGTTATTAATGCACTTAATAAAGAAAAATAAAAATCGCAGAAAACTCCTGCCAAAATTGTGTCACACGGGGTATGTTTGATTGTGTCTGCAGGCTGGCGGTCAAGTAGTTGAAGTGGAAAAGAGATGAGAGATAAGCGCAAACCTTTTACATGTGGCTATGTTAGAAACATACCAACCTCTTGGACTAAGATTCAAGAGGCTTTTGATTTCCTAATCTCGGCCCTTCAACCGTGCCCAAGAGGACAATGATAGAGGTGCGAGTAAGTTGACCTAGACACCGTTGACCATAGAAAAAAATTGCAGATGTCACACAAGCACAGACTTCTGAGTTCTGAGGGGAAAAAGAAACTTTTGTGGTGTCAAATTAAATTCAACAAAATAGAAAACTATCCTCGATTCTAAGTGAAAGGTCACGGCCATAAATTAGGTGAATCAACAACTTTGAGTATGAATTTGCAGTTTTGGCAGAGAATTTTGATCTTTATACTAAAATGAACCACACACAAAAATCAGTAAGATGGACCGAGTGTGTGTAAACTATTCTGGATACCAGAATTATATGGAAAAAAAAAGAAGATGGACCAACTACAAAATAGATTATTAATCCCTTCCTTCTTTATTCTAGCTATTTGGGATAACATCAAGAAACCCAAGTTTCACATAAGCCCAGCCCAGTAGGGGCTTAGTCCCTGTAAAAAAACGAATTTGGATTCTCCGTGTAATCCCAAGGCCCAACAAAGTTGCATGTCTCAGATGTAACTATTCATCTCAATAATTAATGGTTTATGATGAGCATAAATTATTGATAGATATAAGCCCCTTATCATATGTTGTTAGTTCCTAAATGTGCGCATTTATCTCTTTTTATTATCTTTTTAGTCACTTACATTTAGTTATTAATTTGCAGGAAAAAGACGATAATGCCTTATGCTTCGGCCGTTGGACTTTCTAATTCAATTAAAAGAGGCGGGTCCGGTTAGCGAATGTATTTGGAGGCTCAATATTATTTTACTTGGTGTGGAAGCAAAATCCAGAGTCAATCTTGGAAGGGATATTCACTTGCAAAGCAATATGTCAAGTATTGAGAAGAGTTCAACTGGCCGGTTTGGAAATAATATTGGAAGATTTACGTGGAAAAATATATAGAATATACTATTGCCAAAGAGAACTTGACTTGGTTGGAAAGAAATTCATTTTCCCGTATTAATTATTCGGTGGATATAAGAGGATTTTTTTTAGAAAGGCAATTGGAAAGGCCTTCCTAAGGCGTGCACTGGTCATTCCATTATAAAAGCAAGATAATGGCTTCCTTGTGAAGGGATTTTTCGGCTGGGAGGAAGGAAGGGCCGGAACAGAAGAAGGGTAAAACAAAGGAGCAGCAGTAGCATCTCGGGTTGGCTGGAGAAGTAGACAACAGCTTTGGGCATTAATTCTTTTACCCTTTGTAAGCTCTTGAATTATTCTACAATGGAGTTTTATTATTTTATGAATTCGTTTCCATACTCCATGAGCGGCTAGTCATTTAAACTAGGGTGGAGGATGAAACCCCATGTCCAGTAGTGGTTAAATACAAACTCTTGGTTAATTTTTCTTAATACATAATTTAATTGAATAAATGTTCTTACCTCCTTTTAATTTAATTTAGTGGTTTTGGATATGGATTCAATCATGTTTTTTTCATGTTTTGAAACTACTGATTAATTATTTTGCCTGGTTACGGAATTTTGGTTTCAAGTGTTGGATATCCCTTGTGATTTATTTGTTAACGGATACATCAGATTTTTCATGTCTTGAACTTTGAGGCGAGGAAGAACGTACATTAGATTTTTCTTTAAAACGAGCTTAACGAAGGAATTTTCCACAGTAAGAGAGTTTAGCCACCAAATTACTGTGAAAAAAGTAGAAAAATAAATCACGAGTTTGTTAAAAATCACTATGAATACATGGGCGTGGATTCTAAAGCTCTAGTTATCTTATCCAACCGGTAATCTTCACTTTCTTTTCTGTTAAAGTATAATTATTTTTCTTTTGTCATTCTTAGTTTAATTTTTAATTTAGAAATCAACTCACAATTTTTTGGAACTAGGTTAGGGTTCAATCGGTTTAAATTTATTTAGTTTCCTATAAAAAGAACACAAGTCCCTGTGGGTTCGACCTCGCTCTTGCAAAACTATACTTCGGTACGATTCGTGCGCTTGCGAGTATTTTAAAATTTCACAACAGTTTATGAATGTTTTTTGATTTTTAGCGGTGAGAGCCGTCTATGCCGCAATCAAATTGATTACAAAAATAATGGTTGGATTGGGACACTATACCCATTGCCCCCAAATTCGAACCCAACCACGAAACACTTTGTGACCACAATAACCTTGACATTGTTGACAAGTCTCAATTCATTTAAAAAAAAAAAAAAAAACAAACCCTTGATGAGTCTGTTATTAATAAGTCGGTAATGTTCCCTATTTAAATAAACATTCTAGGGTTCCCAAACACATGCACGCAGACTCGTATCACACCAAAAACCCTAACACTCAATTTCGTACCAAACCCATCAAATCGTTACAGGAAAACACAAAACTTCCACGATGGCAACACCACTGCTCGGACCACCGGAGATCCGTCTCCCCATCACCACCGCCGCCGGTACAACCACAGCTTCCACCGCAAACCCTCCTATGGGTTTCACCGAGAACAATTCCGCCACCTACTTGTCCTCGGGAAACCCGTGCCTCGACTTCTTCTTCCACGTGGTGCCTGACACCCCACCAGAACAACTGGTGCAGAGATTAGTTGCGGCATGGGACCACAACTCCTTAATGTCCCTAAAACTCGTGTGCAACTTGCGTGGCGTGCGTGGGACTGGGAAATCTGATAAGGAAGGGTTTTACGCGGCGGCGTTGTGGTTGCACAAACACCACCCGAAAACCCTAGCATGCAACATGAAGGCTATAGCAGAGTTCGGGTATTTTAAGGACATGTTAGAGATTCTTTACCGGATACTCGAAGGACCCGAGATTCGAAAAAAGGAAAAATCGGAGTGGCTGAGTCGGAAGGGTGAAGTGCTGGATCGGAAAGTGGGTCGAAAGAAGATGAAGGCGACCGAGGATAAGGAGAAAGTGAAGGGTTTGAGGTTGGAGAAGACGGTGACAAAAGCCAAAAAAGCCTTTGAAAGGTATTGTTTTTTTTTTTTTTTGTATTTATTTTCCGTAACTTATGTGATTTTTTTCGTCTCAGCAATAATATGTGTGATTGCGAAGTTTGTTTTCTTAATATTCTAGAAAAAGAATCATTGGTAATGCTTTTGAAAAAACATTTTGATATTCAAAGATTTTTGTGGTTACCTTTTCTTCTTCGAGATGTCTCGATCTTTTTAATCTTTGTAATTTATTTTTAAATATTGATATATATATTTTGCTGTTAAAAAAAAGTGTTCAAAAGGTGGACAAAAGACTACAACTTACATCCTTTTAAGTGTTTATACTTTATATTATGAAACAATTGATCAATCAGTGGCGGACACAAAATTTATACGTAAGGGGATCAAATCATATGTATTCCTACATTGATAACATAAAGTATAAAAAGTATATTTCATAAATATATATTGTTGAATGTTGTGTAAAAGGAAGATATAAGATTGTGTATACATGTCGTTGCCGTGTAATTTTATACACCTGATAAAAAATGGTTGATAACTTTGAATTTTAAGGATTTTTCTGCCTATAATATTGAGGAATTTTAAGATTTTTTTTTTACCCAATGTAGAATTACAGAAAAAGGATGGGTATTGGAAGAGAATTCTAAAGAATTGAATTAAGGCAGTTCTTGAGAATCCAAGGAAATGATCAATACTGGAGCCCTGCTGTTAGTACTTCTGTCGCATGGACTGACCTTTCTGGATTTAGGTCTTCTACGACCAATAATCTTAATCCTTGAACTCCATATTGTCAAGCTAACAAGTCGGTCTTGACTTTTTAGATGACTAATTAAGTGACTATCATCAACAATCAAGAATTTTTTGTTGAATTATTAGAAGTGGTACCATAGTGGAAGCCCATCAAACTTTTTCTCGGAGCCCCAAAGAGACCGCATCTTGAATTTTAGCTTAAGACCGACTCTACAAACTAAGTGTCTATTTTTAACCCAAGATATTTTTCTACCCGAACAAAATGAAATCCATTGGGAATTCGCATGAAGAGTGGGAGTTAAAAATTTATTTGGACAAGCCAAACAAGTCCCTAAACTAACTACTATTAACTTTATGTGTATTTAATGTCGTATGTTGTAAGCTGCCATGTTCATTTGTTAGGAGACCAATTTTATCAATTTGTTTGTACTTCTAGTTCCTCTAATGGTAACATCATATTTTGGTATTTTTCGACTAACAGGTATAACCGCGATTCAGACTATCGGTTCTTGCATGACTGCGTGTCGGATCTCTTTGCAGAGCTTCTAAAGTCCGACATGGAGTTCTACAATGCCGGGGAGCTTTACAAAATCAGCCTCGCCGCGAAATGGTGTCCCTCTCTAGACTCGTCGTACGATAGAGCTACACTCATGTGCGAGAGAATTGCAAGGTTAGTTAACTTCCAAGTTTTCATCACTTAATATTTTCGCGAGAATCTTGTAAAACGACTCACCAAAAAGAAATTTTCTAATTTTCAAACTGTTTTCCCTATCAAATGACACAAACAAACTTTTTTCATATGAATCACAAATTGATTTTTGTTAAGAAAATATAACTTTTCAAGTTTGACAATCTCACTTAAATCCCTCATTCTTCTCGAACAGGAAAGTTTTCCCGCGAGAAGTGTATATAGAGTACCAAGACATTGAAGAAGCTCACTATGCTTATAGGGTTCGAGACCGCCTCCGAAAGGAAGTACTTGTCCCTCTCCACAAAGCCCTAGAAATCCCCGAAGTCTACATATGCGCGAACAAATGGGACAACCTCCCATACAAACGCGTTCCCTCGGTTGCAATGAAGCTCTACAAGAAGTTGTTTTACAAACACGACTGGGAGCGATTCACCGAGTATTTACAAAAAGTGAGGAGTGGAAAGAGCACGATTGCTGCCGGAGCACTGCTTCCCCACGAGATCATTAAGTCGTTGGACGACGAGACAGGTCCAGATGTGGCAGAGCTTCAATGGAAGCGAATGGTGGACGACTTGGCCAAGAAAGGCAAGCTAACGAATTGCATGGCGATCTGTGATGTATCGGGAAGCATGGACGGGATCCCAATGGAGGTCTCGGTGGCGTTAGGGCTGTTGATATCCGAGCTAAGCGAAGAGCCGTGGAAGGGTAAGCTAATAACGTTCAGCGCGAACCCACAGCTTCACACGATCCAAGGAGATAGTCTTAGATCCAAGACGAATTTTATTAGGAGGATGGAGTGGGGGATGAACACGGATTTCCAAAAGGTTTTCGACCGGATCTTGGAAGTCGCGGTGAAGGAGAAGCTAAGCGAAGATCAGATGATCAAGACGGTTTTCGTCTTCAGCGACATGGAGTTTGATCAGGCCTCAAAAGTGAGCACGAGATATAATTACTTGGGGCGGGGGTACACTCCACCCTCCCCCTCCTCGACTAATACCTGGGAGACCGATTACATGGTGATTCAGAGGAAGTTTAAGGAGAAGGGGTACGAAAAGGTGCCGGAAATAGTGTTTTGGAACTTGAGAAACTCTAATGCCACACCCGTGCCTAGCAAGCAATCAGGTGTGGCGTTAGTAAGCGGGTTTTCGAAGAATCTGGTGAAATTGTTTTTGGAGGGGGGAGGGATTATGAGCCCTGAGGCTGTCATGTTACAAGCCATCAGCGGAGAAGAGTATCAAAAGCTTGTAGTGCTTGATTGAGAGAGAGAGAGGAGAAAAAGGCTAGAAATGGATAGTATGAATAGAACATTATTAAGAAATAATCGAACCATTTAGGGCTTGATTCAAACTTGCCAGTAGCAGTGATTGTCAAGGTTTTCTTTGTTCCAGCGAAGGAAACATTGAATAAATAGTGGCTTTTTCCTTGTTCATTAATGTGTGTTTCCGATTCAGCCTTGTCTTAAAACTATAATCTGAGGTTTTTCTTTGTTCCAGCGAAGGAAACATTGAATAAATAGTGGCTTTTTCCTTGTTCATTAATGTGTGTTTCCAATTCAGCCTTGTCTTAAAACTATAATCTGAATCATTCACTATTCAGAGATGGACGCCTATGTCAACCGTGCATACAATCAAGTCAATTAGAAAACTTTTTTTTGTTCAATCAATAACTTATATTAATTAATCAACATGTCAAAGGGCAGCCAACAAAGCTTCCCACTGAACTCAATTTGGAAAATCCCCAAACCAACTAGTGGGAGCTCAATATATAGGGTATACTTGGCTATCGTAGAGTCACCATATTACAATTGTGAGGAAAAAAATTGCATGCAAAACGTAAATAATAAACTGAATCTAAAAGCATTTCTAGTGCACTACCTAAAAAATGTTTGATAAAGTGTACACCTAAGCACATATGTGACTCTATTTTGTGTGCTAAGAACTTAGTTAGCTAGCTAATGAGAAATGTACTTTAACGGGGCTCCCTAAAAATGTTCATTATCTTTTAGAGTGAGACTCATTTAAGTGGTGAGAGAGGTGTCAGTGTCCCACAAAATTCTCCTCTCCTTCCATTCTCTCTATCTCTCTTCTCTTTCTCTCCTCTTAAGTTTCTCTCCAAATTTAGGTAGTCACTTAAGGTACTTTAGATAGTGAGAGGTGCCACCTAGGATTTTAATGAGTCAATTTTTGTGCACTAGAGACCATTTTTTGAGTTTTTCTTAGTTAACTAGTTAGGGCACTTTAAAGAACTTTTTTAGGTAGTGCACTAGAGATGCCCTAAAGCATGCATATCTTTGATGATCACTTCCAAATTGGCACTAACCGAAATTTTCCCTTGAAGCATTTTAATAACTCCTAGTCCGGGACTCCGTGAGCATCTCCTCCAAAATGTACTCAGATTCCACATTAATGCTACATTATTTTTTTTTCCCGGATTGTAGGGTGTCCCAAGCCAGTTTGCTTGCATCTTGAACTAATCCTACATCCTCTTCCACAATTTTTTCATACGCTAACATGTGGCTGTGAAGTGGCCCCAAGAGTTACTAGCAAGAGAAATCGAACCTGAAATCTTAGGTGAGAGCAAACCCTGAAGATGATAGGAGTATACAAAAACTCTTTCGTTCTCTTTTTGTCCGACGTTGGAGCTCTCCCACCATGGGGTGCCGGGATGCCCAGGCTCCAAAAATTCTTTTGTTCTCTTTTTGTTCGACTTGGGAAAGTTGTACAGAGTTTGTCCCTACAAGTCCCTCGAGTGAAGAAAATTCAACAAGTTAGTTAGTACATATGTGTGAAAAAACTAGGGAAACTTAAAAAAGGTGATTTCCTTCGTAAAATTAGAGTTTTTTTTTTTGGGTAAATATAAAATTAGAGTTATTCAGAAGCAAAATCAAGCTTTGTGTAAATTTTGTGGTGAGATGATGGAATCTTACCATTCACTGCTTCATTGCCCCCTGTCTGGAATGTTTGGTGCATGTAAGATCTTGGAGTGGTGGGGTATGCTATACCCCTCTCAATGTGGAGTCTATTTTTTCTTGGTGGAGGAACTACGAAGTTCAACCCATAGTCAAGATGATTTGGATATGCGTCCCTTTTGCAGTCCTATGGTCAATTTGGAAACAAAGAAATGAACATGTATTTTTCAAGATAAGGCTATTTGCTTGGAGGAATATGTGGATCTAATAAAAAACTTGGAGCAGCCTTTTGGGTGAAATGTAAAGGATATTTTTGAAGGTTATTCCATAAAGGACTTTATTTTCAGGCTTAAGAGCATCCTGGATGCTTCTTAAGTATTCAATCTAGAACCCCAAGGGGTTGGTCTAGTGGTCAAGGTTTAAGACTTAGGGGTTTGCTCCCTCTTAAGGATTCAGGTTTGAAACCTCTTAGGTGCTATCAAGTCTTTTGGAGGTAGTCCATACAGAACTTTGCTCTAACTTTAAATGGGGCCCCCGCTAGTGGACGGTGAGATTGATCTTCCAGGATTAATTGAGGTGCGCGAAAACTGGCCCGAAGGCTTGATTATCAAAAAATTAATTAAGCATTCAATTTGGGGTAAGTCAAACTATTTGGTGGTATGGGGGGTTTGGGGGGTCTTTTTGTGGCTGGGTGCTGGGGGTCTTTTGGTTTTTCTCTCTTTATTTGGTCTGGGGTTGTTCGGGGTCTTGTCTTGTGTCGTGTGCCCTGTGGGTCTATGTTTGACCCAATTGGCTTATATCTCTCTTCTAGACGTGTTGATGCCTTGTCTGATCTAATTTGCACCTTCATGATTGGAAGTGGAGTTTTCATAGTTGGCAAGTGCTTCTTCAGATTCAGTTGAGCATGTCTTATTACCCCATCCCTGCATATCAAGCTTATGCTGCATCTCAAGTCAACTCAAGTTATATGCTGCAACTCATAGTCTAGTTACTGATTCAATTGTTGGGATTACACGCGGAAGCACACAAGAATGGAGATTTGAACACAACCACAAACACAACCAATAGAAGTACGACGAAAAATAAAATGAAAAGTTGATACACGAGATACGCGTGGTTCGACAAAAAAATGCCTAATCCACAGGAGAGTACCTGTTCTTCACTATGGGAGAATAACTTGTACAAGAAAAACACTCGGATTAAATCACATAAACCAAACCCCTTGTACACTCACGCTCACCCAACCCCAAGAACAAATTACAAAAGGATTATACCCACACTTTTAACTCTCACACAAGCTCACAGGACTTGTACACTAGTTTTCCCTTGTACCGAATAAAGAACCACAAGCCAAGCCTTAAATAGAGAGATGTAAGCTCCTGGTTTCCTTGGATTATAAAAGGCCTAAACAAATTCCAACCATGAGAGGCATTATTTGCACCTCCACCCTTTCATATTCCAAACTACCACCACCAAATTAACCAACTAATTGGTTAGTTCCAAAAAATGTGAGCCAGAACCCATCAATTCAATCAGCTTCTTTTCGTAGACCTTAGTGAAACTGGCTTCAGCTCATCTGATTTTATGCATAATTGCATACTTCAACTGGCACATTCAAGGCCGGCCTTGAGGGAAGGCTATGTAGGTTGGATCTGGGGCTCACAAAAAATAGTCCATTTTTAGGAGGTTGCATGTTCGATCCCCTAGGGCATTTTTATGCGAATAATTGATGAAGTTGTACAAAAAAATTGTTTCAAAACAAAAGGGTAATGATGAGATTGGAACCCACAACCTTGGGTCCAACACCATATTACAAGCAATGTGTCAATGTAACACAAGGCCATTTTGTTTCTCATCTCGAAAAAATAATTTATATAGAAAAATTGAGAGACCCCATTTTCAAAACTTGATTGGGGCCTCGTAAATCTCTAAGCCGGGCATGAGCACATTTCTTCGATCCGTTGCATTTGGCTTCCAATGATCTATCTTCTCCATCTGAAAGCCTTTTCTTAAGTTAAGGTTGAAGTGTGTTGATTTAGTTCATTCTTGTCTCTCCAATGGTAGGAGCTTTTCTTTCCTCTTAATCTGTAATTGATGTACATTTGTTGAGCTTTTCTTTCCTCTTAAACAGTGCCTACATATATATACGTACACACAATCTCTTTTATTTTTCAAAACTAGCAAATAGCAATATATTTTGTGGACTATATTATTTATATTGATGTAG
Source organism: Vaccinium macrocarpon (assembly GCA_022606695.1). Taxonomy (NCBI): domain Eukaryota; kingdom Viridiplantae; phylum Streptophyta; class Magnoliopsida; order Ericales; family Ericaceae; genus Vaccinium; species Vaccinium macrocarpon. The sequence goes on from CM040173.1 coordinate 3,909,483, forward strand.
AAATATAGGTGATTCGGTTCTGCTAAGTATAAATTATGCATGTGCCACTATCCGTTTGAATTTAAAGAAAAAAGTTTTCTTTTGAACGGTCAGGATTGCTCACACATATTTTTACATGCCCTTGAGTCCGAAAAATTAGGTGATAGAAAATATAAATAAGGTGATTGGTTAAGTCCTAGTATTTTTTTTTTTTTTGCCATTCGTTAATCTTAATCTACTCTATCCCAGGGGACTTGGGGAGGGGGATGAGTGCTTACAAAATCGAACATTGCCCATGTGCATGGAAGTATAAAGGAGGCACCAACTGCACTACACTCCACTTGTAAGTCCTAGTATTGTTAAATTAGCAAAATATGTGGCTCGACTATTGTAGGCATTGATCAGTTAAAAAAAAGTATTGAAATTTTACCCTTGTAGGGTTCCAAAACCACATGCATCCAATTTCGCAACACATACAAACCCTAACCCAAATTTCCTACCAAACCCATCAAACCAACATAGGAAAAAGCAAAACTTCCACGATGGCAACACCACTCCTCGGACCACCGGAGATCCGCTAGCCCACCACCACCTCCAATCCTCCTCCAATGGATTTCACCGAAAACAATTCTGCCAGCTACTTGGATACTAGAAACCCGTGCCTCGACTTCTTCTTCCATGCGGTGCCTAACACCCCTACAGAACAATTGGTGAAAAGATTGGTTTTGGTGTGGGACCACAATGCATTAATGTCCCTTAAACTCGTTACTCGTGTGCCACTTACGTGGTGTATGTGGGACCGGGAAGTCTGATAAGGAAGGGTTTTACACAGCGGCGTTTTGTTGCACAAACATCACCCAAAAACCCCAGCCTGCAACGTGAAGGCTATAGCGGAGTTTGGGTACTTTAAGGACATGTTAGAGATTCTTTATCAGATACTCGAAGGATCGGAGATCCGAAAAAAGGAAAAAAATGAAGTGGCAAAGTCAGAAGATGGATCGGAACACGGGTAGAAAGAAGAGGAAGGCGACAAAGGATAAGAAGAAAATGGGTTTAAGGTTGGAGAAGACGGTGGCAAAGGCTAAAAAGGCTTTTGAAAGGTATATATTGCCTGTTTTATGGATTTGTTATTTTCGAAACTTATGAGCTTATAAGAAGTTTGTTTTCTTAAATATTTTAAAACTATTTTGATAGTTAATGCTACAAGAAAGTACTTCAAATCTTTTGTGGGTTTACTTTAGCTATAATGTATATTGCGATTAACCCACAACGTAGATACGTACTAGTACCAATACGTACCATCCCAATAGAGAAAACAGTATACTTGCATATCTTGTGCCTCTTTACCAATCACCTTATTTATATTTCTATTCCTTAATTTTGGACTCAGGGGCATGTAAAATATATGTGACCAATCATGACCATTCAAAAGAATACCTTTCTTTAAATTCAAACGGACAGTGACGCATGCATAATTTATACTTAGCAAGAGCGAATCTGTAAAGACTCATGTTTTTAAATAATTTTCTAGAAATAATGTTGGGGAAGTGTGAGAATCGCTTGAAAATGCAATATGGGGTCAATGTGAAGTGAGGATATGCATTGGGGTGTCTTTAAAACATGTTAGAAACATGAGGGGCTTAAGTGCAAGTGTGAGAGTGTATATACAATGTGAAGGGTCATATTTTTTTGACAAAATACACATCTCTCTTATCCCCATATTCACGGTTCTCTCTCCCTCCCTCCCCTTCTCCTCTAAAAAACCCTTCATTTCCTACTACAAATCCACCTCCCACACCTCTCAAACTGAAGATTCACCCTCATATTCATCATCTACGCGTGATTTAGAGTCCGAGTGCGTTCGTTGTTGCTTGGAGGAGGTGTATTTTGGTTGGGATTCAAGAACAAGAGTTGGGTCTTTCATCTTCTTCACATTTGGAGCTTGATATATGAGGTAGGGGACAAATTTCTACTCTCTCTAGTTGTATTTTGTTGATTTGTTGTGTATATCTTTGGGTTACCTATAAATTTTTAGTTAAAACTTGAAATCTCTATGGAAATGGGTTTAGTTTTGTTTGAATTTGGTTCTCACTCATTTGGTTGTCAAATCTTTGAATAGGTGATTGATAAACTCTTATTTCATGCTTAGTTGATGACTAAAGTCCCAAAATTGACTTGGATTGGAACACTCCCATTCATTTGGGAAAAGTTGTCAAAATTTCATTTTTGGAGACTTTGGTATCCATACCAATTTCGTGAGGTATGGATATCAATCTGTCTATTCACAGGATGCGCATTTGTATCCATACCAATTTTGAGGGTATCCATACCTTTCTTAAAAACTGTTTGTAGCCTTTGGTATCCATACCAACTTCGTGAGGTATGGATACCAAACATTTTGTTCGCTGGTTGTGCATTGGTATCCATACCACTCTTGGGAGGTATCCATACCATTCTTAAAATTTTAGAAAAAATTCCGCTTTGGTTTTCGATTGACTTGTTTGGTTTCATACTTGACATATCCACATCGTACACTTTGTTAATGACCGAAATATCCCTTCCCAGTCCATCTTTGTATGATTGGTTATTTTCTTTGATTTTTCAATTTACGTTTGACACATGTAAACTTTGTAGAAATTGGTGACGTACATCGAATGAAATGGTAAGGTGTGATGTTCATTATTTGGACATGTATGAAATAGTTAGTGGTCTTTGGAACTTAATGTGAGTTGATGCACTAGGATCACCACTCGGTGAGTCGCTGGGAGGGGTTCCACGAGGCCCATAAGACTTGCACAAGGTTTCCACGAGGCCCATAAGACTCAGACAAGGGTTCCACGAGGCCCATAAGACTCGGACATGGGTTCCACGTGGCCCAAAAGACTCGGGAGAATATTTCAACATCCACAAGCTTAACACATGATGGGTTAATGAGATTTATAGTGTTGATGGTGGAAATAGTTAATCGTGGATACATAACACCTTTGTGGTGAGGTTGAGAAATGAACTAGTTGGACACTTGTATATTTTTGGACATTAATGTATTTCGTTGGACACATGGGTACTTTATAATCATTTATCACTTGTTTTAGTCATTCACGCCATATCTTGCTCAAATCATTTTGGTATTCAACTTCATGTGCACATATCATACTTAATACACCTAGCGTTTGTAAAATGGTTTTCTACTGACTAGTGCAGTCAACCTATCAATTTTCAAGTACCCATCACGGAGCATGACATGGAGTGCATACATGCATTGGTTTTGAAAGCTACATGGAAGAGTTATTTTGGTTATGTTCAGTTAGGGGTTTGGGTTTTGGTTTAGTTTAGTTTAGTTTTGATGATGTAAGCTAGTGTAATAAGTGGAGAGAGGTAGAGAGAAAAGTGAGAAAAATGATGATGTCAGCAAAATCAAAAACTCCCCAAAACCGGAGCAAAATGGGTAACCAAACATGTCCTTTATCATCTTAGAACTTGTATTTTTGTTAAGATAATTTTGTAAATTGATTAAGTTCCCTCTTTTTGACATTGGGTTGTAAATATACAAAAAAAAAAAAAAAATCTATGTATTTATATCTTTGGGTTTATGGGTACTCTTAGACTATTGAAATTCGTTGACTATGACTTTCTATGTTTTATATGGACTTGACGTGAACCGTGGACTTGTTGACCATCCACGTGGAATTTATAAAATGTTTTATCTTTCAAATTTTGAGGGCGTGACAGAAGCACACATATTTCTACGTCAATATAAATTACATAGTCCTCAGATATATTGTTATTGGCTAATTCTAAAAAATAGACAATGTTAGAAAAAAAAAAGCTTTTAAAATATCTTTAAACCAATTAATTGGGTCAAATTATATTAGCTAATTAAATTGGTGGTTATTGGTTATTAATATTAGTAACTCCCAAATAATATATTATATATTTAAGTGTCTATTATATGCAATAGTTAATTGCATAGGAGGTTTGTTTTTCTATTTAAAGGTGGCTAGTCCATAAGATGAAGAGAGGTTTTGGAAAGAAAGTATCTTTTATCAAACCTATGAGCTATATGTAACACACATATATCGAGATTTGTTGAGATATATATTTTATTATTTTGAGCATATGGGCGATTATTGCTTCGTGTGGAAAGCTTTAACTACACACAAAGCTTCCGTGGATGATCATTGTATCTTGGGAGTGGAATGTCACATAACTCGGTGCAAGCGGGGACATATCTTTTCTTAGGAGAGCGCTTTACGCATGTCTCGATCAATATAAGTTTTCATAATCTCTCTTATTTTATATTTGTAGTATTGCCATATTATTATATTGTGGTGTCGTTATCTCCAATTATATAAATTTTCAGAAATTCTAACAATTATTTCCCACAGACAAGATTGTGAGTACGTATATATATGTAGGTGCCATTTAATTTGATAACTACCGCAAAAAGATGATTGATAACTTGAAATTTTATGAGAGTTTTTTTCAACTACCGCCAAAAAGAACCTATGAGCTGATTGGGGGTGTTGGTTGATGGAATATCAATCTTTAGGGGGTGTTGGTTGATGGAATATCAATCCTTTCATAGGAACATGTATGTTTGTTTCACAAAAACAACTTATTCTAAAATTAACTTATTGTGTTTTACATAACAGGTTATTCTCTTGTGATACACCACTCAAAAAATTAGCAATCTTATTCTAAAATTGGCCCTTTCTTTTAAAAAGTAAATACATGCAATGACGATGTTTTGAAGGCTACAAGAAGGAAAGAAAAAAATAATATGACAAGTATATTGATGATGTTTTTCTAATAAGTTGGAATTCTCAAAATGGTCTAATAAATTGGGAGGGGAGGGGAGGGGAGGGGAGGGAGTATATGGTAATGTTTGTAAGAAAAAGAATTGGTAAATGGCCATGGTGAAAGTCTCTTATTTATGTAAGGACAATTAAGTAATTGTGTAAAAAATGGTACTAAAAGACTTAGAGTTTATTTGGAACTCGTGCAAAAGAAAAAAAAGAAACGAAAATGAAAAAAAAAATCTCTCCTATTATTTTGGTTTAGAGGGAAAAGGGGTAAAAATATCAAATTCAAGTCTTATGCAAAAAAATTCTTCCATTTTTTTTTCTTTTTTTTTTTCAAGTCTTAAGCAAAATTCAAACACAACATAAAAATAAGGTCGAGAAAAAATGCAATTTTGTTCACCCCTCATTAAATAAAGGTGAACATTACCCTCACTCTGATTGTTAAAAAAGTTGTGCGGTCCACCCACAAACTAACATCATTAACAAAAATTGTAATAATTCCATTGACCCATATGTTTTCCACCAATCAGACTATCAAGTAATCAATGAGTATATGTAATCTTAACATGGTAAAATTTATAGTATTTAACAACATGGAGCTCAAAATATGATTGAAATAGAGATGAGAGTGCAATTATAATTTTTTAATGGTGGTGATTACAATTTGTGAAATGAGAAATATATTCCTATCCTAGACGAATTAAGATATCTTATTTGCACAAAAAAAAAACCCGGTTCTTATTTGTTTCTGCCTTTGACCTATAAACACCGTTTTACAAACTCATTATAAAATAGACGGGTTGTGATAAGCAAGAGAGTACATATATTTAATACCAACACCGCCAAACCCATCTAACCCGCGCATTTGCAACCCTAATGCAAAATCCCAGAAAGTTCTTACACTACAAGAAATTAGGTCTTTGGGGACGAATGATGTAAGGACCCGTGTTTTTATATAATTTTCTAGAAATAATGTTGGGGAGGTGTGAGGAAATGAAAATAGAGTAATAGAGGGTCAATGTGAAGTTAGTGTTGCATTTGAGGTCTTTGTGAGATGCATTATGGACATGAGGGGTGTAAGTGCATAGAGGGGTGTATATATATGTAATGTATGACTGATTTTGGTAAGAAAAATACACTTCTCCCTCTCTCAAAAAAATCAGACGTCTCCTCCTCTTCTCCTCCTCTCAAACTTTCTTCAAAACTCTTCACCAAATCCACCCTCCACACTCAAATACTTCAACACCCAACCAAATATTCATCATCTACGCACAATTTGGAGTCCGGGTACATTTGGTTTTGCTTGGAGGAGGTGCATTTTGGTTGGGATCCAAGAACAAGAGCTAGGGCTTTCACTCTCTCATCCTTGAAGCTAAACCATTGAGGTAGGGAACAATCTTCTACCTCCTCTAAGTGTATATTGGCTGAATAATGGCATTGTTGGTGTTATTGTTCCCAAAATTCTTGTTAAAACTTGTTTTCACCATGGAAGTGAGCTTGGTTTTTTATTGAGTTTGGGTTTTGTATGTTTAGTTGATCAACCCATGAATTGATTGTTGATATGTCTTTCTCTCTTGATTAGTTGTGTTTTGGAACCCCAAATTTGGACTTGGAATGAAGCCCCCATCCATTTGAGCAAGGTTGTAATTTTTCACCCGAACCCAAGTGGATCGATCCACTCTCAACAGTGGATCGATCCAAAACCCTCTGTTTCACTTTTGGGACGTAATGGATCGATCCACTCTCAACAGTGGATCGATCCAGAATCGTCTGCTCGCTGATTTCACTAGAGTGGATCGATCCACTCCTTGAGTGGATCGATCCAGATTCCTTTGTTCAAACAGATTTTTTTTCCAACTTCGCGAGCACGCCCTGGCTTCGTCCAAACTCCGATTGAGGTGATTCTTGAACCGTGGAAAGCCCCACGAGTCTACTTTCAAACCCAATTGGTTTCATATTCATATCCTCTGTATTTTGAGAGAAATGTCCTTTTTACTATCGTGCGTGTACTTTTTTCGAGGTTTATCACTCCGTTTCCATGTTCCATCACTCCGGGCCCTCATTGGTCCTTTCAAAACCTCTCAAATTGACCTTTAAGCTTTGGTAACCCATCATGGTGGATTTTATGATTTCTCTTGGTTGTCTTGGTTTCTCATACACTTTGACACGTGTTAACTTAGCCAATATCGATACACAACGAGTTTTTGAACTACGTAAATTACATGGATGTTTTGGACACTTGTAAAAGGGTATTGTGATACGTGAATTGGCTTTGGACACTAAGTTGAACTTATTAATTGATAAGTGGAAATGTAAATGTGAAATGCATGACACGGGGCCCGAAAGGGTATGCCCGGAGTGACATGGAGCCTTTAATGGTATGCCCGGAGTGACACGGGGCCTATATGCCATGCCCGGAGAATAAACGAATGACTAAAAAGAATAAGATACATATGATAAATGTAAAGGATACTTGGGTTATTTTTGGACATTTTGGGTATTTGCGAAGTATTGCGAATGAAATGTTCGTGTAAATGACTTGTTTTGAGGGGAATGAACCCACGATTACCTAAATGTAATGGTTCTTAATTTAAACTTATGGATATTTTGGTTTCACTAGATCTTTGAGGTATCTCCTAGACACCTTGTCATCGAATTGCTTTACCTTGGTCCATCTAGCTTATTCATTCACGTGCATCTTTCAATCTCTATACCCTTAGTGTTGGTAGAAATGTTTCCTACGAGCTAGTGAGCTCACCCTATCTTTCCCAGGTACATAGCATGGAGCATGAGATCGGATGCTTGGAGTGTGGTTGCATGCCATGAAGATTTTATGATTTCGAAGTTATTTTCTCATCTTCATACTAAGTACATTTTTGGAAGATGATATTGTAACTTTAATTTCTCCAAGCTTTTGACTATTTCAACTTATGTAATAACTTTAAAACTTTTGTTATTTTTGCATTGGTAAGGGTACCCTTGAGCAGAAGTTTATCGTACTTTGACTTTGACTTTCGATGGGAAATTGTTTGACTTTAATTGATCCTACGTGGATTATATTTGTATTTGGCTTATTGAAATTGAGGGCGTGACAAATGAAATCGTCATGAAATGCATGGTTTTTGTCTCCGATAGTCTTGGTGACGAAAAATAATTTTGCCACCTATAGGTTGTCTCTAAAAGTCACCTGGTGATGAAATTATTGTTTTGTCACCTACAGTAAATTTTGGAGACAAAAATTTTCATCACCAATTTTCAAATTATTTGTCACCCACTCACTAGTTTCGTCACTAACCGTGACTAGAAATTGATGAAGGAAACTACATAGGTGACAAAAAATTTCGTCACCGTAGAATTTAATTTCACTATTATTAAAATACTAAATGTGACAAATAATTTCATCTCCTATAATTATAAATCTTCATATAGAAACTCCTTTAGTGATAAAAAAAAATGTCACCTAATTCACATATATGAGAAATATAGGTGACAAAATAAACCATCTCCCACTATCTTGAGAATATCATATCCTATGCATTTTAGAATCCAATAGAACTCAAACAAGAAACTCTTTTACGATAATAAACATATATCGCATTAATAAAGGAACACATTTATAAATATTGTCGCAAGTCTGCTCTAGCTTCGTCATGAGTTGCCTTTACACAAGTCTAGATTTTTTTTTTATATCAAGCAAAATTGTCCAACAAAACTCGACAAAGTAAACGAAAGTGTAAAAGGAAAAGGAAAAGAGATGAGGATGACAAAGACAAGCTGAATATTGCTTTCGATCAATATTTCTTCCATTGGAACAAAGACATCAGTTTGTTTTAAGCACCATACAACCAAGGAATAGAATGGTTTTCTAAAGCTTCACCACCAAAGAGTAGCTTTGATCCTAATATCTGAAGCAATTTATTTATTCACGTGCTCTAACATTGCCTCCGTTGTAAACTACAACAACAATAGAGAAATCCTTATTTGATAGGAGCATTTAAATCCAATATTAATAACGATAATGCTTCATAAGAATGAAAATCTCATTGGTAATTTACGCGGACAAGCTAACCAGGAAAGGATCGATAATGAATGCTCCACCAAAACATGTTTAAATGTATGAGTTCAAGTCACAAAACAAAGTAGTTCTTACTACTCTTCGTTTGATTAATTCAGACCACTTGCGAACCCCACTTGCGAACCCCAAGGAATACCAAATCATCAATGTGTTTCCTCTTTTAACCTCCACAAGTGCCACACCATTATCATCCAAATCCACCTTTTGTCCCGCCATTCCCCTATCTCCTCTTTCCAAACCTCCAAAATTCCCAGAATACAACTCCGATAGTCCGCATTCAAATTAACGCTTCTATTGTTATAATAGGTAGATTCCTCTTTCACAGATGGAATTGCATGAGAAAAGAAAGCTACTTACTCAAACCTTCTTCCAATCATAGAATTAGGGAAAGAAAATATAAAGAAAAACAAAAAAATCCCAAAATTTCAAAACTTAATAGGACAAACCTATCAAAACTAATGAACTAAACAAATTAAAGTACTTAATCTTATATTCTCGAGACCCGACAAATTTCTTAACCTTAAGATGCAAATAATCCAACCTCATCGTCATGTCATACGAAACACCACATACAAGCTCAATCAAATCAGATACACGCAACCAAACCTAGTCGAGATCTCTCACATAAACCCCAAAACCAAAAATCACATGCAAGAAATTGAAACAAAAAATGCACACCAGGACAATGTACTCACCAATCACCGAAGGTGAGACAAACCAAAACCCAAATAGGAGCCACCAGACAAAACCTTGTACAAAACTCTGAAATAACTTTCATCGTTGCAATCAAAATCCCCAACACCGCACAAATAGCAAAGGACACCTGTAAACGTAATAGATTTGGAGAAGGATTATTGGTTTTGTGGGAGAAACTTAGGGCTTATAATTGGGCATCAGCATAAAAAAATCCCAACAAAGATTTTGTAGCAACAAGAACGTGGAAGGGGTAGGAATAATACCCTTAAGAGACTAATGCACAGACTTCTTGCGATCCATTCAAAAACAAGTTGCTGCACCTATATAATTTGCTTACTTCCAGGCAACATCAATAACCAAATAACAAAGCTCTTTTGAGTTGGCTTTGAAACCACGCTTTGTAAACCAAAAAGGCAGGCGCCATCAATAACCAAACAAAAAAGCTCTTTTGGATTGACTTTGAAACCATGCTTTGTAAACAAAAAGGCATTATCCCTACAAAAACTTCTTAGCCCTGAAAAAGAATAGAGACAACTTCACGGCTAAATAAAACATCATTGGGCACACACAATAGGGTCCACAGTAATAACAAGTCTCTTCATTGGGGCTTATTTTGCCGCTACTGGTAGTTCTATCGTGCTATTTGTTATGACCTAAGAAGCACGAACATATCTATTGGCCTAATGTATACTTGTCCAACATATGTTGGTCACGGACACAACACAACACGACATTCTCAGCCATGTATTAGGCATGCTTAGAGATCTCTCACATCTCTAACCAATTTAACAAAACAAAATAAACCAAATACACTACCTTTCAAAAAGAATGGTCATGGCATTATCTCACGTGCTTCCAATATCCTCTTACAAAGGCTATAATGATAGGTCTTGGCAATTTGAGAGAGAGAGAGAGAGAGAGAGAGAGAGAGAGAATGTATGACCTATTAGCCCTCAACCCATTAATAAGAAACCAAAAACCAGCTATTGAGATAGTCATACCCACTAATGCGTGACCTATTAGCCCACAACTAGTGTCGGGCTACGTGTTTCGCACGTAATCGCGTGCTCATCGATATTTTGTCGTAAGGTAACAAAACAACATTTGTTCAAACTTCTATCTTCTAATCATATTTTGAAGATATTGACCCTTGCAATTTACCTGCTCTCAAATCCCAAGCATTTACTCTCCAACTCAGGACATCACTCTAATCAAAATAATAAATGAAAATTTTGAATCTAAAACATCATACATGAGTAGCAAAAGCCATTCATAACATAGGTTCTCTACATCATTACCATATTGCAATACCTACATTAATGGATTTTGAATCCAAAACATCATTCATTGGCAGAATAAGCCATTCATTACATAAGTTCCCAAAATCTTTACAAATTATCATTCCTAAAAATATATGCTTAAACTAAACCAGGTCAAAAGTCTAACAAAAACAAATCTTGATTCCAACAAACTTCATCAAAAGTAGAGATCAAAACTTACAGTCTTGTCATGGAAAGGCTGCATTTTTTCTTCAATAATACCAAGGGTACTTGCAATTGATGCGGAGATTAAAGAACATATCACCAAGTTTTAGCATATGTTCAGTAACAAACGCATCCTAAACCGTCACTTCAAAAAATCCATTACTACATCAAACACTCCACGCTCTGTTCTTTTTTATAATCCAAGTTGTTTGGGATCCACTTTCATGTACATCAATTTATTCTTAAAAATTAATTCCATCGCCAGGACTCCGAAGTTAAACGTGAATGGTTTTTATTTAAAAGATTACTTGTAAGGTAAGCATCAATTAATTTAAAAAATCCCTATTACAGTAGGTATGAAAAAGATGGGCAATTAACATGTGACATCGTTTGGATAAGATGAAAAGAAGCATCATACGTTCAGAAGTTGGTCAAGTGATCGGATTCACATGAAGATTCCTCATACAAATCATTCGACACATGATAGTTCAGTTGAATGATTTTTTCAATTTAATGATTCAAGTAATTAATTTTATAAGCTATGCACATAAATAGTTGATTATTCGTAGCTAAGGCAAAGTATTAGCTAGAAAATGGTTTTAACCTACGTGAAAGCTTTATTTAAGCCTACATCTACTCCGTTTTTTTAGAGGTTTTCTTGTAATTTCCATATCAACCATCTCTGCAACTTGCTCTTGTGGATTTAAAATTGTTCAAATTGAATCCTTTATTATCGAACTCCAGCATATGGTTCCATTCGGTTTCTCATATCTTTAATGGGGCCTACTAATATCTCTCTGATGCTTTGATTAAGTTAACTCATCTTGATTAGAACAAAATCAAAGACAGTAAAAAACTGGACAAATTCTTAAGCCTGGTGAGTACACTTTCTTTGTTTTCCTAGTTTTATCTCAATGTCTAAGTAAACACCACATTCTCTTCATATGAGATACCACCCTAGACAAAAAAAGAGTAGTAGGAATAGAAAATTATGGGATTTGACAGAATAACACCTATGGAATTTGACAGAATAACACATTACACTAATCCCAACCAGAACTTAGAGGAAAGAAGGAAAATTGCATACCCAAGAGATTGCATATATATTTGAAGTGGAATGCATATATATTTGAAGAGGAATTTGTTTCCTTCTTTATTAACATTTACAATAAGATAAGAAACTGCATCTGCATCAGTTTCCATATTACCCAATGAGACAATGTTTAGGCAAATTCTTTTTCCATCTAAACTTGGTACTTGCTTTAGAAACATATCAATTTGCATGATTAGAATGGAAGGCCAAAAATAATAGATCATTTTATATCTGGGGAAAGATTTCCATTTGACAGAAAACTTGAATATAGAAAGATATACGTGTATATGATCACCTTGTGAACTATTTCCTTTTTCACCAAAAATAATACATCTTCGTCATACAACTAACAAACTTATTGTATGCTCAAACTATCTAGCACATCAGCAAACGAAGTTCTAACAATCAATTGAAAAATGACCATTTTCACCATGTTGGTAACATCAGCTTATTAAGGGTAACTCATCTCCTCGTGTGCCCACCACAAAAAGGGACTTTGAATTTTTAGTAAAATAGCATCATTAGGACTTTGTTTGGCAATTAATCTATCTTTCCTCTACTATTTTGGGTGTTTTGTTAATACAATTTAGGGACGAAATTCATTCAAGCTTATAATCAAACACTTGGTGGGGAACTTATTTTAGAGGAGGGCTTCATTCTTAAGGAACATAATTTGAAATTATGCGTACTACTTTAACATATTGTAGATACTCACTCATTTGGGTATCAAAAATAGTATTTTATCCTCTATTATAAGTAAGAAAAGGGTAGAAAACTAACTAGGAGGCTGTCAATTTGAAGAGATAAAAAGCCCCTTCATCGGAGAGATAAAGGACTCCAGAGGAGATAATAAACACACAAGCACTGGCGAAAGCGACTATAATTTCTACAAAGGAGCAACCAAAATCGAATACCAAGGAAAACCCCTATACAAAGCCAAAACAAAACAATAATGATAAAACTTGCAGGGAAACAGAAGGAAATACCCCTACCATAATAGTACAAAATTAGTTGAGAAGAAATTACCTCCATAGAAGTCGCCAATAAAAACTATGGTTAATCGATTTCTTCTCTCCTTAAGTATCTGATGCAAGCACAAGAAAATTCATACTGAAATCACAAAAGAAAACGAAATTTAGAGAAAAAAAAAGTATCAGATCCAACAAAAAACAAAAAAAAATCCTAACAACGCAGTGCAACAATGAAACATTTGGCAGCAATAGAAGGAAGTAGGGAATAGACCTCGAGGGAGTGCTGGAAGCCCGTGAATTCTAGAGCTCTCAGGAGATGAGTCGGAGATCAGAGACGGTAATTTTGTGGCCCTCGGAAGCCCATTTCTGGAGGATAGTTGTGGCGCTGCGCTTGGGGAGTCTAAGCCCAAATATTGTGCTCTTCCTGTCGTCATCGGCGTCTCCTCCATTCTGAAACCCGATGTCGGTGAGAGAGAGAGAGAGAGAGAGAGATAAGTTAGGAAGCTAACTTATTCAGAGTTACAAATTTAACTATGGTTGGGTTGGGTCCATAAATTTGGTGACAAAACAATTCCTCTCCTATAGTTTCATTTCCCTCCCAATACACTTTTGGGCCCGCCAAAAAAATACAGTAAATGGGTGACGAAAAAAAATTCTTGGCCCAAAGTCTTCTCTTTTTGTGAGGAATATTTTTGTCTTCTATTGGTTTGGTCTCCTGGGGTGGATGCGGAGGGATGTGGAGGGAACATATTAGTGAGGAAAAAATATTTTTTGTCACCAAAAATTCCATTCTTCCACAAGTTTAGAGACTAAATAAAATTTTATCACCTTTATTTTTGTTTATCCTTCAAAGTAGAGACGAATTATATTTTTCCTCTCAAAATAGTCATATAGGAGACAAAAAATAATTTCGTCACCAGAATTTCGTCACGGTTTATCATTTTTGTTGTAGCGTTATTTAGTGCTGCTTGTTTAACACGATTTAGTTTCCTATTTTTTTAATTTTCTGGAGTTATCTTATTTCCTTGTTTTGTTTTGCTTGGTCCCTACTCCAATGTATACTCTTAGTAGCCAAGTATTACCTTATTAGCTAAGTCTACTACTAGTACAAATAAGTGCAACTCTCCCACGTTAATCATTCAATTTTTCCTAACTTATTGAATACTAGAAGGATATTAAAAACTAGAAGAATAGTTTTCTTCTGCTAGACGCTCCATCAAAAAAAAAATAGGGACATTTACCATCAGGTCACCCTTAGATCCCATAATTACCATCAGGTCAAGCCCAATTCTGAAAAATTCTCATCAACTCCTGTTTACATCTAAAATTAACCAATCCAATGATTAATTGACACGTAATCAAGAGTGCCAAACGTTGGCAGTCACTCGTCGATACAGACACATTGGATTAAAAGAGCATATTTGAGTAAATACGATGTCGTATCGTGTTCAAATATAAAAACGGTTATTAGCAGTTACGAACCATCGTTATTGGAAAGAATTGACCTCAAAGCTAGGGGATTAACTGTTAAATATATAAGCTCCACGTGTGAACTTGGGAAACAAGGCAAATTGACAGTTATAACACGTGGAATACTTATAGAAAGGCAGTTATTCATCTTAACGCTTAATCATTTGAGTTTGTTTAAACAAATGTACAGATTCAAAATCAAAGCTTTTAGAGGAAGATTTAGAAGAATTCAAATTCAGACGTGGAGGAAAGAGCAACTGCCAACTCGAGGAGTGGAAGTTAGAGTTCGAAGCAAGCCGATGTTCAAATTCATTGAGCGGGAAGTTCGAATCGCAAGCAGCATTTATAAATAGAAGAAATCAAGGAGTGAGAAGCCCCCGGACAAATCTTCAACAAACAGCTATCAAAAAATTGATGCTTGGTTTGTTCATTGGCAAAGTAGTTTAGGATTTCGAACTCAGTTCGAAGTAGATTAGGAAGTAGTTAGGATTAATTTCGATTGTTCGCGTAAATAATCACCCCTATCTCGATTGTTCGCGTAGCAATCAACCGATTCAAGTTCTTGTATTTGAAGTGGAAGACAATTACGAAGTAAGTTTATCTTTGATTCATTAATCGAAGTGTCTTGTTTCTTTTTGTTCTTCGATTTCCTAAGTTTGTTGGTTTACATTTCTTCACTTGTTGAGAAAATCCTCTTAATTGAGGTAATTGAACCAATAAAACACAATCGCCTGATTAGATTTGGTTTTTCCAAAGTTAATTTGAGGGAGGAGATTCAAACTCTCTCTGGCACACTTGCACACAATTATTTTCCATTGCAAAAAAGTAAAAGAACCAAACAACTCCCCAACCCATATAAAAATGCCTAAATCATAGGTTACCCTATGAAAGTAAATAAAATTCCCGCGCACTAGCTATAAAAAGTCAGCTTAAACTACTAAACCTTTTATAATATGAAAAGTACACCCTAAACCTAAAACTATAGTGGTACCTTATTATGATGAAGTGTACCCTACCTAAGTGCACCTTATGAAAGTGTCTAAAATCCTAGTGTATCTTATGAAAATGCCTAAAATTCTAGGGTACCCTACGACTAGGGTACCCTATGAAAGTGCCTAAAATCCTAGGGTATAAAATCCTAGGGTATCCTACGATTAGGGTATCCCATGAAAGTGCCTAAAATCCTAGGGTACTCTATGAAAGTTCCTAAACCACTAAAACCCTATAATAGGAAAGTGCACCTTAAACCTAAACTCTGCAAAGCAGCAATTTTACGACAAGTGCAAGATTCCTATTTAAAGTTATTCTAAAATCCTAGCAGCATTTTAAATCCTAAGTGATTTTACGAAAAGTCACTTAAACCACTAAAACCCTATAATAGGAAAGTACACCCTAAACTTAAAAAAAGAGTGACTTACCTTAGTGATAATTAAAAAAAATGAATTACTTTATTAGTAATTAGACATATCTTTTCTAGACATAGAGGTAATAATCCAAAAAAATATATTGTATATACACAGATTCCTTCCCGTCCGGTAGTCTGGACTTTAAGAAAATCCGGACCTCAAACGGCCACCGTTGGATTAGATCCAACGGCTGTGGGAAAAGAAAGAGTTCACGGGTCTAAAGTCGGGTAAAAGAGCTCGCGGGTCAAAGGTACGGGTCATAAACAATACCGGGTCACCCATCCCCTCACTTAACCTTCGTTCCACAGAGAGAGAGAGAGAGAGAGAGAGAGAGAGAGAGGCGATTTTGGCAACAGACGAAGAAGACGACTTCCAGCTCGACCTAGCCTTCGATCGACCGGACTTTCTAGGTTTCCCTCTCTCTCATTCTCATTTTCTCTCTGACTTTTTCTCTCAATTTCGATTTTTCTGAAAAAACCCTAATTTTTTTTTTTTTTTGGGCAGTGCGAAGCAAATCGAAGGACTCGATCGATCTTCTCTACATTGCGCACAACGAGGTCTCTCTCTCTCTCTCTCTCTCAAACACGCTCTTTGTGTGTTTGGATTTACTGTGAAACCCTACATTTTTCAAAAACCTAGATCTACGAATGAGTTTACTCCTATTTTGGCGTGTGTATGTGTCTGTGTGTGTTACTGTCTCGTTTTCCTCTTGGCTTGATTTGGGTATTGCTATTTTCGTTTTGGTATTGATTAATTTGGTTAAGTTTGATCACCTGCACTTCACAAAGGTGCATTTGAGTTTGAGTTACATGAGAATTGTATAAAACCTCAATTGCCCTATTTGGTTACTCCAGAAGAGTGTGTTCTTTTTTGCAGGACAGTTGAGCAACGAATTGTATAAGTTTCTGAATACGTCACTCCTTCCTAAAGTGACCTTACTTTTGAGATACTCCTTCCAATATGATTAATAGAGAAACCCATTTCAGAATTGGACCGATTTTTCTTGTCTTGTCTTGTCTTGTCTTGTCTTGTCTTGTTCTCTTTCCTAGTTGTGTTGAGCAATTAATTCCATAGTAGAGAAATACGTAGCTGAGTTTGATGTTGGTATGCTAAATTTCCTTGTTTTAATGCTGCTCAATTGGGTACTCTTTTGCGGGTAATTGTTTAAGTAGTTGGTAAAGTAGTTAGTGCATGTAGCATTGCTCTCTTAGAAGACCATCAATGCAAGTATTCTGGAACGCCTAAGTGTTATAGGTTCTGGAACGCCTTATATGAAATATCCAGGCTGCAGTTCACGTTCTGTCAATTGTGTCCATAGGCTCCTTTATCCAGCACCGCATTTAGTGCCCTTTTTATATACTTGCTAGCCTGTTCATATATAAAAAGGAGAAATTACTTTCATAGCTGTTCTTTCTAACTAAAGTATCACCAATTAATGCTTGCAAATGGATATGTGTGATAAAGTAAGTATTGTAGTGTTAAGCCTGCTGTTTTGATTTTCATATTCCTCTATCTCAGTTCTCTAATGCATTTGCAAAACGAAGAATTTCACTTGAAGACTATGTTCATGCTTTAAAGACTATTGTGGGTATTCCCACGCTCACAGAAGCTGTATGAATGTAAAAGTTACTAATATAAATATGTGGGGAAATACTTCCCCATAATTTTAAGTACCAACAATTTTTTTGGTCCCTCAAGTAAAATAAAATTATGGCCACGTAAATACACATATACTTAAACCTATGGAGGAGTATTATTTTTGCGACCACTATAGAACCAAACGTGGTTCCGGCGAGGCCGCATTAGATACAAATACTGCGTCCGCCATTGCAGTTGGAACAGGTAACAAGCACTGACAACTGGAATATTTCTGTTACATAAAAAATGAGAGCATAATCCTTAAATCATGTATTTAGTTTGTCATGTATATCTTCAGTCAATGTTCTATTTATCGCCTAGGAATTGGTCGGTTCTAGGGGCAGCAACATCTCGATCGTGACTAAATTGGAGAAGTCGTTCATTAGAATGAACCTGATCCTGGGAGAGAGAGAGAGAGAGAGAGAGAGAGAGAGAGAGAGAGAGAGAGAGAGAGAGAGAGAGAGAGAGAGAGAGAGGACCTTGGTGGTTGCCGCTGAGGCCTGAGAATCCAGAGGAGAACAATACAGACCAGGGTTGGAATCAGTATAGATTTTGTATATGGTAAAGTAACATTTAACTCCTTGAAACTTTCTATTATTACAAAATGTACCTTTAAATTTAGAAATTTGCAAGGTATATCCTCCGCGGCTCCGGATATACCAGTAAAGGAGTATTTGTTTTGGGCGAAAAGCCGAAAACAGTTTTTGGAAAATGTTTTCTGGAAAGTAAAGGCTCCCGATCAGCTGTCCTGCTATTCCTGTCCCTAGCCCCTGTCCCAATACAAAACGGCACAGTTTTGGTGCCACTCCAACCCTTTGCCAAATGCAATTTTGTGGGGCCAATTTCGGGTCCCCCTCAAAAGATCTGAACCATTAAATAATTTTAAAGGTTGTGTTCGGTTGTACAGTTTAGTTTTGTTTAGTTTAGTTTTGATGATGTAAGCAGGTGTAATAAGTGGAGAGAGATAGAGAGAAAAGTGAAAAAAGTGATGATGTAATCAAAACTAGAACAGTGCCAAATTACCCCAAAACCCCCAAACGAACACAGCCAAAATAATTATTAAAGTGGTCTCGGTGAAAATCAAGCCAATTGCATAATTTTACATTATTCATCTAATTCTTTGATTTTCATTCAAAATTCAGGATCCTACCAGTTTGCAAGAATCTTTGAAAAAAGTTATAAAATTGTGGGCTTAGAAACTTGTCGATCTGAATCATAAGAGTCATAGCGGTCCTTGAGAAGAGTATCCAGTAAAAAAATTGTCTTGTTTGGAAATCGATAGGTATCAAAACACTAAAAATATAAGTTTTTTTCATACCAATCATTGTCCGAACATGATAATTTTTTTACTGGATGCTCTTCTCAACGAGCCCTACGACTCTTATGGTTCAGATCAATGGATTCCTAAGCCCACAATTTTATAACTTTTTTCAAAGATTCTTGCAAATTGGTAGGATCTGGAATTTTGAAAGAAAATCAAAGAATTAGATGAATAATGTAAAAATATCCGACTGGCTTGATTTTTCTCCTAGACCACTTTAATAATTATTTTAAAATAATTTGATGGTTCAGATCTTTTGTGTGGGACCCGAAAGTGGGCCCCACAAAATTGCATTTGGCAAAGGGTTGGAATGGCACCAAAACTATGCCGTTTTGTATTGGGACAGGGGCTCGGGACAGGAATAGCGGGACAGCTGATCGGAAGCCTTTATTTTTGAGAAAATGTTTTCTAGAAACTGTTTCGGCATTTCGCCCAAAACAAATACTCCTTTACTAGTATATCCGGAGCCGCATAGGGTATACCTCATAGTTGTCAAAGGCGCGCCTAGGCGAAGGCGCAGCGAGGCGCACCTTTTGCGCCTGGGGTACACCCAGGCGAGGCGAGTTAAAAAAGGCGACGAAAAGGCGCGCAAAAAAGGCGCGCCTCTTTCAATTTTAATAACAGCCCTAGATTTTGTGACTTAGGTTTAAAAACTGATTTTGGCCGTTGGTTTTTTTTACTGTATCTCAGAGTATAAAATCCCTCTCAGCCGTCATCTACATCTCTCACTCTCTGGAACGAGAACACTGAAGTATCTCTGTCGAACATCTCTCTCTCTCTCTCTCTCTCTCAACGATTCGTCTCTCTTTCTCTCACGATCGAACACTCTCAACTCTCAAGAACGAAGACAGACAATCGTAAAAATCAATTTTCAGGTATGAATCCGTAATTTCTTTCGCTGCTTTTTGTTTTTGAATCTGTAATCTGTAATTTCTCTCAAGAACGAAGACTGAAGTACCGAACGATATCTCTACTTTTAATTTGAGAGAGAGGAAAAGAACTGAATCTGTAAATTTAAATTTGAGTTTTGTTTTTGAATCTGTAATTTTTTTGAATCTGTAATTTTTTTTTGAAAAACAGTGGTGCTTTTTATTTTTGAATCTGTAAATTTTTTTTTTGATCCTTTTACTAATGAAGAATATATCGCTGGATTGAACCTCTTGTCATGTTATGATTATATCGAGCAGTCCTGTGAATTCATATGGAAACTATGTAGGTGCGCCTCGCTATATGCTATTTTTTCTAAATTTTTTTACGTAGGTGCGCCTCGCTTCAAAAAGGCGCGCGCCTCGCCTCTCGCCTTAGTCCCCACAGGATTTTGCGCCTTGGTGCGCCTTTCGCCTTTGACAACTATGAACCTTGTAAATTTCTAAATCTAAAGGTACATTTTGTAATAATAGAAAGTTTCAAGGAGTTAAATGTTACTTTATCATATACAAAATCTATATTGATTCCAACCCTGGTCTGCATCGTTCTCCTCTGGATTCTTAGCGGCAACCACCAAGGTCCTCTCTCTCTCTCTCCCCGTTTGTCTCTCTCCCACGATCTCTGTCTGTTCAGCTAAACGAGTTCTCCAATTTAGTCACGATCGAGATGTTGCTGCCCCTAGAACCGACCAATTCCTAGGTGATAAATAGAACATTGACTGAAGATATACATGATAGACTAAATACATGATTTAAGAATTATGTTCTCATTTTTTATGTAACAGAAAGATTTCGGTTGTCAGTGCTTGTTACCTGTTCCAATTGCAATGGCGGACGTAGTATTTTTATCTAATGCCGCCTCGCCGGAACCACGTTTGGTTCTATAGTGGTTGCAAAAATAATACTCCTTCGTAGGTTTAAGTTTATGTGTATATATGTGGCCATAATTTTATTTTACTTGCGGGACCGAAAAAATTGTTGGTAACTTAATTATGGGGCAGTATTTCCACTTCCCCACATTTATATTGGTAACTTTTTTCCTCCAAAGGAATATTTGGAGTTGTGCAGTGGCCCGGGCATCATCTTCCATCCGCCCCTGGTTCCAAGCCCAACTATTTGTGAACAACAAGGATTAATTCTTCACATGATTAACATTTGGATTTTTGTATTGTTTCACAGCTTTGGAAATTGAGCTTTTAGCTCCTGGAAAGAGCAGGAAAGGTGAAGTTCAACAACTTTTTGTTGTGGAATTGGTGTAGATAGATTATCAGTTGCAGCTTTCTCAAACTTGCTTGTGGCTATAGCCCTGCCATGGGTACTGATTTGGACGCTCTGGATGAAATATTTTCCGAGTCTGCTGCCAAAAAAAGTTAGTTAATCTTCCTCACCATTCCAGTTTGTTCCTTGTGAAATTATAAAATGGTGATTATGAGACAGGATATCGTATTTTACAATAAAACAATTGGTTTTGCATTTCGGTTGTGGGCCGAGTTTTTTTTAATGTCTTGAATTCACTTGCAGCTAGGACTGGTGTCAAATTTCAACCTAAGGCCAAACCCCGTCCAAGAAAGGAACCACCTGCAATCCCTGCTACACAGACTGCTCAGGATGTTGATACTGGAGATGATAAGAAATTAAGTCCCCTGGTGGGGCCATCTTTAGTTAGTTCTGAGCCCCAGAAGACTGAAAATTCAACCAAAAATGATGAAGACTTCGTTTCTGGAGTTCATTCCTCGGATGATTGTGCAGTAGTGAACCCCTCATTGAAACGTGTTATTGGAGACACTTTGGGTTGTAGTGTTGGTCTGCCTTCCAACGATCTAACTGACAAAAATGGATTGCATTTTACCAGGGGAAAATCAGGAGGAGAAGTATGGATTCTCTCTCTTTCATGTGACAAGAACATTTCTTTCTCCATAATAGTTAATTTTGTTACTCTCAGAGTGCAGATATCTTTTCTGGGTTGGAATCTCTTGATGATTTTTATTCTAAATCTACCACTTCAACGGGTGAGTGATGAAACTTTTTACCTGACTGCATTTCTTGCTTGCGGTTCTTATTGCACTAAGTACTCCATGTATTATATTGGCAGTGGGAGCTGCAAATAGGTCTCCGAAAGAGGTTGACCTGAGCGTCCATCTTGGAAATGATATATCAACATCATGTCCGGTAAATAATGATGCTGAAGGTTTTCTTGCACATTCAGAGATACCCACTGTTCCTGCTTCTGATACTAGGAGTGTAGAAGAGAAACCTGTTATTCCAGTCCTTCCTCAACATAACGTGTCAGCTGTTAGGATCTCCGATGCATCCTCATCTTATCCATCTCCTGAACTTACTGTTGCTCAAGATCCCTTAACATGTGTTGATACTGGTTCATATAAAAGTGGAGTTTCCCATATAGATACAAGATGCGTGGAAATAGAGGTGAATGCAATTGTTCTTTATGTAATTTGTTTAAACAAGAGCTTGTCTCGCCGAAAGTACTTAGTGGCTTCTTTATGGTTTCTTTCAGGACGCAGAGGCCATGCCTTGCTTGGAAACCTTAGATAATCTATTTGAGTTAACCACGCAATCTGGTATTTTTTTTTTTCTTTTTTGTGTGCGCGCGTGTTAGTTGTACTGGTATAGTTCTTTAGCATTTTGCTAATCTCAGGTCAGCGGAGGGGAAAATTCAAACCCAAGCCCAAGGCTCAAATTGACAGGGAGCAACCTGGCGGTAGGACCTCTTTTTCACAGGGGAATGAGTCAGTTCCATGCTCTCTTAATGCTCAGTATGTTCCTTCTGAAAGTGAATACATAAATGAGGCCTCAATCCCTGAATTGCCAACGAACGATCTTCAGGATTTCTCGTCATCGAGGTTTGATGATACTTCATCCCGAATCCCAGATATTGAAGAACCACTGTATCCGGGGGGACCTTCAGAAAAGATTGTAATATCTAACTTCTGCACTGTCGTTTTTGTATACTTGTAAATAGTTGTCATTTGATCCTTACCTGATATATTTTTCTCCTCTTTGTTTGTTTGGTTTTTTTTTTTTATTTATTTTATTTTAAATTTTATACTTAGGTTTCTCCAAGTGCTAAGACTAGAAAAAGAAAACGCGTGAAGGTACCAAATGATTCTTTGGACCACCAACAACCTCCCATAGCTGATCAGGAGAATGAAGCTGTTGACGACGAAAACTTACAGGAGTCTAATAAAAAAACTAAAAAAAGAAAAGCTCCAAGAAAGTCTAATAAATCTGCGCCTCAGAAAGAAAAACCTGTTCAGAAGCGTAAGAAGGCTAATGAAGAACCCGGCCCGTCATCCAAAGAGCCTCCCAAAAAGTTCTCTCACTCTTCCAGGCGAAAGAGAAGACAAGGTAACTTGCACTTTCGGGGTGTCAGATTGTGACCTCTAAAAGATATGTGATATCATTTTTCATGTGTTTGCTTTTTTTTTTTTTGAAATAGTTGACAAAGCTTTGCTCGACACCCCTGAAGATGAAATTGATGTGACAAAGTTACGTATGAGAGATCTAATCTTGCTTGCCGAACACAGGGAGCGGATATCTGTATGTATTACGCATTATGCTATGATTACCTATATTTAATGGATTTGTAGAGCGGCCATGTATGTTGGATCTGTGTTTCGTTGATACGTAGTTGTCAAAATGTTGCCATTTCCTTTCTTTCAATGTCACATATAGCCGTGCAACTTGTTCGTTTTGCTGAAGCATACCTGATTATTTGCCTTGGTCCCATTTGGCTCTCTTGTGCAGAGCAAAGAGGGAAAAACATCAGAAGTACCTTCAAATATTCCTAGGTATGAAAGTTCACTAAACAAGAGCTTTTTTAGATATAGCTTTATGATGCTTTATTTAACCTCCTCCTATGTGTCTATTATGCTGTTATCTTTTTTTATTTCAGCTTTTGCTAATGTTTGTTGGAGTTGAATGAAGAAGCTTAGTGTCTCTCTTTGAGAAATGGATGGTAGAACTCCAGAATACGTGCCTGAATAAATTTAGTTTTCTTAAAGCAAGCTTAGCCTGTGTCTGTTACTGGTTCCATTGCGTTTTGTTGAATTTCTAGAGAAGGGTAGACCGGACACCCCCTATACTAGTGCTAGATCATATTTAGATGTATTACTGAGCCTAATATGTGCCGGTGGATGTACAATGTGCTATTGCTATGCAATTTTTTGTAGCTGATGGCAGTATTCAACCAAGCAGGTAATATATTTGTTTTCCTTCTTCTTTAGAAATGGAAAATAAATCAGGAGAGTGATTGGATTTTGGTACTGAAATAACTTATAGGAGCACTGGATCATGTTTTCAAAGAACTGAAGCCCGATGTGTGATGCATGTAGTTGGTGGTATAGTGGTACTTCTGTAAATATGAACAATACTTTGTGAATGTTTTGTGAAAAATACCTTGGGGTCCTAAGATCCTTAGAATACACCCTGTTCTTGAAATCATACACTAGGGAAACACATTTACATAGAGCCACTGTCGTCATTATATGCAATATATTTTTTGTATATTTTTTGTATATTTTTGTCTATTTTTAATCAGATAAAGGTGCTGCTGAGCAATGTAATTCTATTGTCTGACAAGTTGACTTTCTCATGTACATCAATATATTTGTATTTGTTTGACTTCGCCAACTTCATTTTTAGACTTGTGCTGCATTTAAATCCCTATAGTTGACCTTTTTTTTTTATAGCTTATGAAACTGTCTATATACTAGCTTTTGATTACCCTATTGTACCCTATACGGATTGAGTGTTAGAACTTTTTCTGATCCCCTCGTACCAATCTGAAGTCAACAAAGTCTGTTCCCGTCCTTCAGGCTTCCATTTTGACAACCATACACCATGGCTAGTTTCTGCTGAAACAACTGATTCTTTGCAATTCCAGCTGTATGCCATTTTCTAAGTTGTACGACTTATTTTCTTTCACGGTCCCTAAAACATGCAACTTCTCCTACACCAGTTGAAAAATCTTTAATGGAGGAGCTTTGCTTAAATCACACATCATCCACAAGGGGGCGGCTGTATTCCTAGGTTCCATGTTCTGTCAACGACTCAACATTAATGCCCCTGGGCACATTTTTCTTATTCTGAATATTTAAACCGATTTTTCAACTATGAATGAATCAATGTCTGATGAATGCTTGCTACGAAGAAGAGTGACATTTTCTCTTGTATTTTTGATATTTGCTCGTGTTGTAATACACTGCCCTGCGTCTAAGGATACTGGTTTCCATATAATTCTCAAGTCATTCATTTGTTCCTGGAATTTACTTCTAAGAATTCTGTTCTGCAGTGCTGGCACTTCATATGCCGGTTATGATGATGATGAGATATTTGCTTCCGAACACGGGGGCTTTAGTGATGATCAAACAACTCCTATTGTTCAGGAGAGTTCTACTTACACTAATTATCAAACTTACATGAACAAAACGCCGAGGTCAAGATGGTCGAAACAAGACACAGAATTGTTCTATGAGGTAAATCTCGCTGTTGTTTCACATTGTTATTACCAACATTTCCATTCAAAAACCATTTTGTTTTGGTCATTTTTATGGTGTTTCAGAAGTTAAATAACCGATTTCAAAGATGATGTATTTCTCTGCCTGCTAGAACTGTTACTGGTGTCAAGCTCAGACTTTACACATGAAACATCAGAGTATCAAATCCAAATTATTTGGCCAAGTTTCAACTGGAATGACCACGGATTGTTATGTTAAAATAAAATAGGGAAAAAACTTTTATGACCAGATTCCTTCAGGTGACTAGAATGTGACCTTGTATCAGCTGTATGAAATGCTTAAAGGTTCCCCTCTTCCCCAAGAAAGAGAACCTATTTGTGTTGGCCGCTGTTGTATGACAAATCATCGTGTGCTCTGAATTGTCACTCCAATTGTAGGTTGCACCTCCAGTTTCTTGGGATTTTAAGCTTTTAGAAATCTGAATGAGTGTTAAACCAATGAACTTGTTTAGTCTTGAATTGTTGGCAATTCCTGCGAATGCCCCATTTGGTACTGATTGTATTGATAAGAAGGGGTGTGTTCTTCATTCTTTGGGCTTGTTTTCTTTCAAAACTCAAATTATCATACCCGTTGAGATAATCCAAATGCTCCAATTTTGCTTACCTACAAGATGCTTTGGGAATTGGGATGTTTGTGTGCCCTTTGTAGTTAAAAGTGTTCAATTGTACATTGTACAATAACTCAAAGTAATCTTACGTCCAATAATATGGTTCGAAAGAGAAGATATACTTGGCACTCAAGCTCAATGTCGGGAGTCTCAGCTTCTGTGTAGAAATTTATTTTTTACCTTACCCTCTTGCTTCACTTCCTTTTCTTCTTTTTTTCTATCTTTCTTTTTTTTTTTTTGGAGATTGGGTTGGTGTGATATGTCATGTGTAGGGCAGCCACAAAAATATGAATCATTCATGTTGCACTTATTACAGTGTTACAACAACAAAACTTGGATTGGTGATTTCACCTTTTTGCGAGTACTTGTATGCATTGATTGCCAACAATTTGGTGCAAATGATGGCGTGTGAAGTTTTATAAGGTATTGTACTGTGGCTAAAGATGGATCCAAGAATCTTCAAGGTGGAAGTTAGTAGGTTTTGGAGAAGATTTTCTAGTTAGGCTTTTTTTTTTGGTCCTATGGAAATTCAGTCAGTTAGGCCTTTTTGGTATCTCCTTTCAGAGCAATATTGTTTCTTTCATTGCAGGAGATTGGAGACCTATTTTTGGAGTTCAAGGAATATTGTATTCCTTTTGTTCCAGTTTTGGCAGACTTCTTGTCGTCCTACTTTTACATCATAATAGTATGAGTTTAATATTGTTGGGTTTGCAAAACTCCCATTTCTCATATTGAATCAATCTACCGGTTAAATAATTTTGTGATTCAACCAAGTTAGAAACACTTGAATCCAAACTGTGTCTCAAATCTCGTGACACGCTACCATTCTACACTCTTTTCATTTAGAGCTCTCTACGTGCCCTCTTTTGATGTACATCTGCTGTTTACTCGTGGCAAAGTTATTAGCTTGACTACTTACGCAGAAAGAAATACTTGCTGACAATCATCCAACTTATTGTGATAATGCTTAATCAGTTGGATATACCTCTATTGTTCTTTCCAGTATTTACCTCTCTGTTCAATTGTGTTAGGCTTTGCGACAGTTTGGATCAGATATATCAATGATCCAACAACTTTTCCCTGGTCGGTCACGTATCCAAGTTAAGTTGAAATACAAGAAAGAAGAACGTCAAAACCCATTGAGGCTTCACGAAGCTCTTACTACTCGTTCCACAGGTAAAATTCCCGTCTTGTTTCTCTGTATGTGTGTAAATATGTATGTATATTTTCATTTAAAGTTGAATGGCATTTTCCGAATGGATGATTGCTAAGAATCCGTGGATCAAACTTTTTTTACATTGGAAAAGCATGAAGAATTCTTAGGTGGCCATGATATTGGATGGATGGATGGATGGATGTTATCTATCATCCTTTGAAAATCTTGGAAGCTTTGCGATAAAATAGTTATGACTGATTTGGGTGCTATTCACTCGTCATGCGATACCCTTGGCCTTGGCCCACTTGGTGGTCACTTGCTTTAAGAATTGGCACACTTCCGTGCACAAATCAGAGCAGAAAAGGTTTATTGAATTCTTTTCCTGTTACATTTTAATTGGATAAGGGTGGCTGGTGACAGTTGTATTTTAGTTTTGGAGCTGATGCCCAAGACAAGAAATTGTGTGGAGGAAGGTTTTCTGATGGGGTTATGGTGGTGGTTTTGGTTGATTTGATGTTGTGAATATGTGAAGTGGTTGTCACTCGGGTTCAAGTTAACATTGATATAGGGTCTATTTTATAGTAGCAGAGCGAGCAAATTTAATTTTTTGTGTTCGGGTGCTCATTCTGCAATGACCAAAGAAAATAGTTCAAGGTTTTAATAGTGGTAGTGGTTACAAATGACGTGGTTTTGAGGTGTAGCTGGAACTAGAGGTGTTATTGTTCATCTTTAACATAGGAAGCAATGACTAATATCTATGTGTTATTTCAGAATAGCATTCGTTGCGGTTTAAAATACTGTTTGGCCACTTTTTTTTTTTTTTTTTTTTTGTGTAGTTCAACATTTTATTATTTTTGCTTTTCTCAGGTAAATAATTGACTCGCCTGTTGATATTGCAGATTACCCTTTGAAATAATTGATGGCAATTTTGAAGCTCCCGAACTTTTTAGATTTGCATTTTGTCCTCCTAGCTTGTCCTCCATTGTGTCTGACTAAAAGAATACTATAAACTGGTCGGATAAACATACGGTCTCCAATGGCTTACCCTTTAGCCTACCCACTTTGAGTTTTACCCCCTTTTTTATCCAAATGATGGGAAACCCACATCCATACCCTTTTTTCTCAACTCTTTCACTTTGTCATCATTTAAAAATATGCCATCTTGACCCATATTTTGGAATAAAAAAAAAATCACTAGATTTTAAAGAAGTGTTTAATGGACAAGACATGAACACTCGCCTGGTAATGATATCTGGCAATAGTCATTTGGGTGGAGCAGAGACAATTGCTGGTTCTGGTGGCTGCCAATCATTGACAATTTCGCTCTGAGTTACGCATTAAAATAGTAATGGTGATTGTTGATAGAAGGTGTGGAATTCAGATGATAGAGATAGCTGTAGAGATCAAGGATGACATGTAAGTTGGTGGTCACTGGTCAGTGGTTAGAAGTTCTTCAACAACAATAGTTGGTGTCTGGTGATGTCGTCTATTGTAGAACGAGTTATTTACTTAAAATTTTCTTGCGGTGGATTATACTGTCTGCGTGGAAAAGATACTCTTGGTCAAACTTCAAGTGAGGCAGTAACCAATAAGGATATTTTCCTTGTATTTGGAGGGGGTTAAAAAATTCCACTAATTAGTCCCTGGTGAATTGTCATGGTCACTTTGATCATACTGGGGCTGCAAATGAGTCAAGGGGCTCATTGATACCTTGGGCTTTTCTTTCCGTGGGCATTGTTAGAACACCTTCTTGACAACTTGGAATTCATATTTATTTTGTTCTTATTCGGGCGTTAAATGACAAATAAATTGACTTGACACAAACTGAGAAAATAGAATGCACTGTGGCTGAGATATCATGGTATTAACACTTGAACATAGGTCCTTCCGGAGATGTCTGACACAATATTAGTTTGCCAATTGTTCCAAAAGCTTAGTTGTTTAGAGAATGGCCTCTAGGATGGATATCAAGATTCAAGCTGAAAGTCATTTTGTAATGTTGGTAAATCAGTTTTGATAGGGTGGAGTGGCAGTAGGGAACTCTTGTTATCAATTAGTTTGACTTGCCAACTGCTCATCTTTAGCACTCAAATCAAAAGAGTGAGGGAAGCTATTGTCTGTAATTTTCAGTGGGAAGGGCAGCTTGGGCTGTCCAAGTAGCATGCCTTGTCTTTGCATAGAACACGGGACTCTCCGGGAAAGATTCTTAATGGTTTGGAAAGAGGATGTGACTTGTGGATTTGGTTCTAGTTCTCACAAGTTCGCCTGTGAACTTCTTGAAGGGAAACTGAGCAATTTTTTGTTGGAGGGGAAGAGACTGGAGAGCATGATTTTTGTTCTTAGTTAAAGCTTACGATTTAGATCCAAACATTAGGAAGGAATTCGAAGAAGAAAAAATGCTCTTTTGAAGTAATGATAAAGGTATGGCCAATTTTGTTGTTTTCCTACTTGGGTGGGTACTTCTGTGTGTCTGGGTCCGGTATGCCTTGAGTTTTTATTCTATAAAGTTTTTTGGCATGCTAGATGTTTATTGTAAACAACTAGTGACCTTTTCTTTTCTTTTTCCCCCAATCCTGGTGTATTTTCTATATTTGGTCTCACTATCTTTCGGGATTTGCAAAATGCAAACAAACTAATTTGAGGATGATTAGATTAAGTTTGAAGAGTAGAGGTGTAAAATTAATGATTAAAGAAGACCGTTGTCCTTGTTGGAGTTATGTTATGAAAATAAAGAAAGGGATTACCGAATTAAGATTTAATGTTAATTGATCTCCTCTTTGGAGTTGTGTTACCTAAATAAAATAGATAGAAAGAGGCAGGATTGTTGAATTTGGTGAGTTGTTGTAGCTTGAAGTGAAGGTCTGTTTGCTAAACCTTTCTGGGAATTGATCAGACCATTTTAAGAGACTTAGTGATATCTACTAGATAAAGATGAAGCACTCTCACTCTTGTTGGAAACAAAAAATTTATTTTAGAGAGATTTATATTATGCTGTTTTGATGACGTGTAAAAAATAACAGACATATCGGGGCTGTACCAGTAAAACATATAAAGGGAGTGTGGGCAGCAAAAGTCAGGCCGATGTGGAAGGTAGAATTGACTATTTGACTATTCCCATGAAAGGTGGTGGTTGATGTGAGATGCCTACATATGTACATATGGCTGCTTCAACTATTACCAAATGTTTTGATATTGGGTCCAGGCCAAATCATGTGTCTATCTTGGTCACGAGTGTCGTCATATTTTCCCAAGATGAAGGCACTATTAGAAGACTTTTGTACCCCGCTGATTCAAAAATTCTTACCCAAATTAAATTAGAAGAGAGCATAATTTAATTTGGTTATTTCTGTAGATTACTAAAATCAGGATATTCGCACTTTTGGGGTTGTATGATAATTTTCTCTCTCTTGCAGATCATTCCCATTTTAAACAGGTGATTGAGCACTTGAAAGAAATTGCAGCTAAGGAAAAAGAGAACTCGTTTGGAGAAGACTCACTTGGATTGCCAGGAGATGAGGAGGTGAATCCCGAAATCAATGTACGTATTCATTGCATTGTGTTCTTTTGGAACATTGGATTTTATCTTTGTTATATATCATGATGAGCTTTTTCAAGGGTTGTGGACAAATTTTTAGCATCAATTTATCGATGACACATTTTCCTTGTGACCTTGATGTGGTTGGATTTCCTGTCCATTTGTTCTATGAACTCAGCTTGTGTTATAAAGAAGTTTGAAAATGTTGTAGGAGCTAAGCTAAATTGGGTTTTAATGCTGGTGTGGCGTGTTTTGTTATTTTGCTATTCTCCCCGTCTCCTTTTTGTTAAAGCCTCGCAGTGAATTTCGCTTAATCTAAGTCTTCTATTCTTGGTGTGGCATTTTCCTGATGGATTTATCTGCACAGGAGGAAGTAGCAAAACCTGAGCAGGCTGAGGTAGGAGAAGCTGAACCTGACGTTACTGAAGTTCAGAGTCCCGCGAAGTCTTGTGATACCGAGGAGGATGACTTGTCTTCTAGATGGAGTCAATATAAAAGTGAATTATAGCATTCGAAGACAAGATAACTACTTTTGTGTTTCATCCCTAGTTATTTTTTGTTATCTTCCCCAACTTTTTTTGTTGGCCATTATGTTACGCATGAATCCATTATTTTTGGGGTGAAGCAACCGTGTCAACACACCACGGTCCGGGCGTGTACATTTCGTGTGGGAATGGAGTATGTACCTGATGGTGTTCATAGTCATTAATCATAGCACCTGTGGGCTATGTGGGCTGTTATATTACACGTTTACTGCTGATTTTCCTGGCTTGAACAATTATGACACACTTCAAGTTGTGCGATTCATTATAGTGAAGTAAAGAAAGTCCAATAAAGGTCATAGGTTGACAACTTATAAAAAGAGCTTGCACTTTGTGCTGCATTAATTGGCTTGTCCATGTTTTTGTTCAAACAAAATTTCGTACTGTAATCAATTTTTTGGAGGGTAATGATTTCTGCATTCAATTTTTCCATTTACACTTGGAAAGTTCTACTAAAAAACATGAAATATAGTGCATTTCTCCAAGGAGAGTGAAAATCATTTTCCTTTTTTGGATTGTCATTTAATATAAGTTATATTTATGTAAAAGAATCTAGTACTAAATTATTATTTGACACATTCAAATTTAGATTCCTATTTGCGTACCTTTCTTTATTAGGTTTGATCCCTCTCTTCGATAAATCAAAGAGGCAAATATAGGAATGTATTGACTGACCTCGGGGACCCACTTGTGGGTTTCACATAAATGACCCGAACCATTCATTTATTCATCCTAGAATGATTTTTCAAGGGGTCTAGAGAAAAATCAGTTCCACCAGATGTGCCTAAATGGTTGATCCATAATATTCCCGTTTCAATTCAAAGCGATGTACCCACAAGGTTCCTTGAAAAATCATTCTAAGATAAATTAACGGTTTGAATAGTTCGTGTGGGACCTGCAAGTGAGTTTCCGAGGTCGGTCGGTGTATTCCCATTTGTACCAATAGCAGTGTTGCTAACTCTTAGATATACACCTGAGCCCGTAAAATGTACTGCCTTCGCCCTGATTTCCTTGGATTATAGAAGGCCTAAACAAATTCCAACCATGAGAGGCATTATTTGCACCTTCACCCTTTCATATTCCAAACTACCACCACCAAATTAACCAACTAATTGGTTAGTTCCAAAAAATGTGGGTCAAAACCCATCAATTCAATCAGCTTCTTTTCGTAGACCTTAATGGAACTGGCTTCAGCTCATCTGATCTGATCATAGGGCATTGGCGCAACGCTTCTAGTTAAAAAAAAAAGGAGTATCTTCGCGTTTTTTTTTTTATTTTGTGCATCTCTGTAGTGTATAGATCAATACCATATGTTGGTTTGAATGAACTTTATAGCTGTATGTGGTGACCTCTCTGGTTTGGTTTCCTATCAAATTGGCTATGTTTAGGGTCTGGTGTCTTTGACTGTGATGTGTAACTTTTTCATGGCCTCTCTCTCTCATCTTATACGTTACGTGCACATGCGAGTATGCTTATATGTAATGTTACGTTCTGAAAGAATTCAGGTTTACGTTAATTGCAATTGAAGACAGTTGTATAAAGAGGATCACTAGTAGCAAATAACGGATACTATGGCGATAATGCCACAGAAGTTAATTTTAGTTTAAAATATATTGCGTTATTTTTTCCCTACTGATACAAAATGGCAAAAATCAGTTCTAGAGCCAGGGTTCCCAGTTTGTTCTAAAGACGACCACAAAAAATTCAATCAGGTGATTCTAGATTGGCTTTGAAAATGGGTAGACCCAAAGCTTAAAAGTGTTGCGAAGTCGAACAGCGATACATTGCACCAAGAATCTAACGATTTGCAGGTTGATTCTACTATTGTCACCGAAGAGACAACCAAAAAACATAGCTATACGAGGAAGAAAGCAAGAAAACAGATTGCATCTCTTGACAAAAATTGCAACATTGAAGAAATTAGTCATGGACATGATTGCAACACGAAGGGAGACAACGCTATAGGGATACCTAAACTGCAAGGTGTCCAATTGAGAACTCATTGTTGTTGAGTTCCTTGTGTTGGCTTAAATGCCCATTACTTGGAGATATCTTATTGTGCTTACGCCGAGTTATTTTCCCAGTTTTTTAATTTTACACAAATATCAATATTTGAAAAATGGGATTCTAACTTCTTACCTACTCAAACAATCCTCTACTCTAGAAAAGAAAAATCACCAATGGTCCAACCAAGGACTTAGCTATTTCATATATGTTTTCAAGGGACACACATTCCAAGATTTGGTGCATAGCTTCTTCCTCCGGTCTTCATTTCACTGTAATTATTTCGCATGCATTTTTAGACAGCTGAAAATATCGATGTCATCCAATTGAGTTCCAAGGAATGTCATTTTTTGATGTCTTAGAACTAAGGGTGTTTACATCATTACACATGCACATGGCAGCTTTCAACCTTAAAATTGTAACCAATTTGCAGATAGCTAGATACTAATAAATCAAGTAGGATAAGCAATGGAATGAAATGCCCTACTCTGTTACCATCTACAAGAAAAATAGATGTAGAGGAAGGAAGCTTGGAGAACAAAAAGAAAAGAAGGATTGCACCCATGCAGGGAAGGATGCTTGCTACTACTGTAGAAAGAGAATCACATGAGATGCCAAGTCCATGCTACAACCAAGGTATATACGGATTCAAAAAAAAAAAAAAACCTAACTTGGCAATTTCATACTTGCGTTCATATATTAGTCACTATTCCAAAGCATCATGATACATGCATATATAACAGCGTTCAATGTGAACATTATGACCAGCTGTCCTCCATGAAGAAAAACTGGCGGCGGGGGTTGGAACAATGATAAAGCGGAATGTAACCCTTCTTAATTCATGGTATATGACGTGACACATTGTTGTGAGGAAAATATTTCAAGGCATAAGTTTTAACTCTCCAAGTGTTTTGATGCTCACAGATATGAAGTTATTATCATCACTCTATGACTCTATGAGGTGATCTTGCCAAAAATGAAGGTGAAGTTCTGGAATGCATGTGAAAGGTCCATAGCCCGTGGTTCTCTATTTGTTGGCAATTTCACAACAAAACACATTCTCTCTCTCTCTCTCTCTCTCTCTCTCTCTCTCTCTGTGTGTGTGTGTGTGTGTGTGTGTGTGTGTGTGGTCAAAATTACAAGTTCCAACACTTGTAAGGCTTGTACAAAGGAACAAAAGTTTGGTTTACACCATAAAGTCGGTGGTTGGAGTTGGTGTGGGCATTAAGAGGAAGCTCAGGGTCGCTCGGTAGTGTAACGGGGGTGTTACTCAGCCTCGTACATTTGCATGCACGACTTGAAAACCAATTATCGAAATTAAAACGGAATTTTATTAATTAATAAGGAAATAATCTAGTTATTAGAAAATAATAATAATTTATTGGATTATTAAATGAAATTTTTATTTTTCAAAAATTCAGGTCGTTACAGTGTCCGACATTGGAGCTCTCCCACCATGGGGTGCCACGGGATGCCCAGGCTCCAAATATTTCCACTAATTAGACTAGTTTTCCAGGATAACCTAAGAAAGCTGTATTTATAGAATTTGTCCCTGCAAGTCCTTCGAGTGAAAAAAATTCAATGAGTTAGTACATATGTGGGAAAAAACTAGGGAAACTTAAAACAGGTGATTTCCTTCTGAAAAATAGTCATCTAGCCGCAAAATCAAGCTTTGTGTAAATTTTGTGATGAGGTGATGGAATCTATAGACCATTCAATGCTTCATTGCCCCCTGTCTAGAATGTTTGGTGCATGCATGTAAGATCTTGGAGTAGTGGGGTATGCCATGGGTTACCCCTCTCAATGTGGAGTCTATTTTTTCTTGGTGGAGGAATTACAAAGTTCAACCCAAAATCAAGGTGATTTGGATATGCATCCTTTTTTGCAGTCCTATGGTCAATTTGGAAACAAAGAAATGAAGATATTTTTCAAGATAAGGCTATTTGGTGGGAGGAATTGTTGGATCTAACCAAACTTAGTGTAGCCTTTTGGCTGAAATCTAAAGGATATTTTTTAAGGTTATTCCATAAATGACTTCATTTTTAGGCTTAAGAGCATCTGGATGCTTCTGGAGTATTCAATCTGGGATTACACGCGGAAGGACACGAGAATGTAGATTCGAACACAACCAAAAACACGACCAATATAAGTAAGATGAAAAATAAAATGACACGCAAGATATACGTGGTTCGGCAAAAATATGCCTAGTCCACGGGAGAGAACCTGTTCTTCACTATGTGAGAATAACTTGTACAAGAAAAACACTCGGCTAAATCACATAACCCAAAGTCCCAAACCCCTTATACACCCACACTCACCCAACCTGAAGAACAAATTACAAAAGAATTATACCCACCCCTTTACCTCTCACACAATCTCACAAGACTTGTACACTCATTTTTCCTAGTACCGAATAAAGAACCACGGGCCAAGCCTTAAACAGAGAGATGTAAGCTCCTGGTTTCCTTGGAATATAAAAGGCCCCATCTATAAATCAACAAATTCCCATGGTGCAAGAATCCAAACTTTGAAACCATGAGAGGCATTATTTGCAACTCCACCCTTTCATATTCCAAACTACCACCACCGAATTAACCAACTAATTGGTTAGTTCCAAACAATGTGAGCCAAAACCCATCAATTCAATCAGCTTCTTTTTATAGACCAGGGGGTGTTTCACTAACAAAAAATAGTTTTTTCTAAAAACCAAGACTGGTCATTCTTTTACAATGCATTACATTAAAAAAAAACCGTGAAAAACCGGTTTATTCCAAAAACACCCTTAGCGAAACACCCCTAAGGATTTGGCTTCAGCTCCTTTGATGCATACTTCAGTTGGCACATCTCCTTTGTTGCATTTGGCTGCCAATGATCTATCTTCTCCGTCTGAAGGCATTTTCTTAAGATGAGGTTGGGGTGTATTGATTTAGGTCCTTCTTGTCTCTTCAATGTTAGGAGCTTTTTTTCCGTCTTAATCTGTAATTAAAAGGTGTGGTTTTGTTGGGTGGTTGATCTCTAGCCAACCAGTTTTGGGGGTTGTATGGCAGATAATTGTTGAGAGGAATAGGTGCCAACATAGTTAGGATGTTTCCCTTCTTTGTGATGTCTTTCTTAGCTTCCTTTAATCTATTGTAACTATTACTTTGGTTTAATAAAATCTTCTTTCGTAGTGTAAAAAAAACATGTGTTAAAAAAACTCTCATAAATATTTCAAGTTATCAATAATTTTTTTGCCATAGCTATAAAATTAAATGGTGCCTACGTAAATAACCTACATATATATACGTACACACAATCTCTTCTATTTTTCAAAACTAGCAAATAGCAATATATCTGTGCACTAATATATGTGATTCGGTCCAACTAAGTATAAATTATGCTTGCGCCACAGTCAGTTTGAATTTAAAGAGAAAAGAAGTTTTCTTTTGAACGGTCAGAATTGCTCATATGGTGGAAAGTCTAGGGGCACATACTTTCAACAACATACCAGCCACACCCACTCCTGTGGGACCTACTCTAAGGTTTCACTCGAGTGATCGGAACCACTCAATTTGTTTGGAATATTTTTCGTAGAGTCCCTGAAAAAATCAGTTCAATCGAATACCTGTAAAAGATCGATTGATTCATTAAAGTTTCAGTTTCTGAATCGAACGGACCAAAACTTTAACAAACTTATTAAGCCTTTCCCAATATTTGATTGAGCAAATTTTTTTTAGAAACCCTTAAAAAAATATTTTAAACAAATTGAGCGGCTCCGATTATTCATGTGAAATCTCAAAATAGGTGACACGTGAGTGGGTGTGATCGGTATGTGACCAGATAGGTGTGCCTGTAGGACTCTTTTTACATGCCCTTGAGTCCGAAAATTAAGGAATAGAAATGTAGATGAGGTGATTGGTAAAGTCCTAGTGTTGTTAAATTGGCAAAATATGTGGCTCGAATATTGTTGGTTTTTAATAAGGCGTTGATCGTTTAACAAAATTAAAAAAGAAAGAATTGAAATTTACCCCTTAAATAAACTTTGTAGGGTTCCAAAAGCACATCATCCAATTTCGTAACACATCCAAACCCTAACCCTAATTTCCCACCAAACCCATCAAACCAACACAGGAAAAAGCAAAACTTCCACGATGGCAACAACACTCCTCGGCCCACCGGAGATCGGCCTCCCCACCACCACCACCACCACCACTACCACCACCAATCCTCCTCCAATGGGTTTCACCGAAAACAATTCTACCACTTACTTGGCCACTGGAAACCCGTGCCTCGACTTCTTCTTTCACGTGGTGCCCGACACCCCTCCAGAACAATTGGTGAAAAGATTGGTTTCAGCGTGGGACCACGATGCATTAATGTCCCTAAAACTTGTGTGCCATTTACGTGGTGTACGTGGAACAGGGAAGTCGGATAAGGAAGGGTTTTACACAGCGGCGTTTTGGTTGCACAAACACCACCCGAAAACCCTAGCCTGCAACGTGAAGGCTATAGCGGAGTTTGGGTACTTTAAGGACATGTTAGAGATTCTTTACCGGATACTTGAAGGACCGGAGATCCGAAAAAAGGAAAAAACGGAGTGGCAGAGTCAGCAGATGGATCGGAACCCAAGTCGAAAGAAGAGGAAGGCGACGGAGGATAAGGAGAAAGTGAAGGGTTTGAGGTTGGAGAAGATGGTGGCAAAGGCTAAAAAGGCTTTTGAAAGGTATATATTGCCTGTTTTATGGATTTTTTTATTTTCGAAACTTATGTGATTAAGAAGTTTGTTTTCTTAATATTTTAGAAACAAACAGATTTGTAATGGCCACTACTTTGATATTTGCGGGTTTATCTATAATTTTTACATTGTGGTTAATCCGGAATGGTAGATACACATTACTACTACTGGTACGTATCGTCCCAATAGAGAAAATGGTATGCTTGCCGGTATGCGAGTGATAACTTTGGTATTTAATGTTGCATCTGGTAAACTCGATTATTTGAGGAGGATATCAATTCAGCGTCAAGTTTGTATAGTTCCCCTAATAATAGTATATTTTTGTTCTCTTAACCAACAGGTATAACCGCGATCCAGACTACCGGTTCTTACACGACCGCGTGTCGGATCTCTTTGCGGAGCTTTTGAAGTCCGACATGGAGTTCTACAATGCCGGGGAGCTTTACAAAATCAGCCTTGCGGCGAAATGGTGTCCCTCTCTCGACTCGTCCTACGATAAAGCTACACTCATGTGTGAGAGTGTTGCAAGGTTAGTTAACTACAAGCATAGTTTTAAATATCGGTATTGGTGTATCGGTATCGGGACGTATCAGTGATACATCACTAAAATCTGGTGTAGCAGTCATGAATTTTTTAATTTTTTTTGGACGTATCGGCCGATATGGTATGATACATATCCGTATCGGAGTCTCCAAATCCCAAGACAATACGACCGATACAGTACGTATCGGCTAATATTCAAAGCTATGCTTACAAGTTTTCATCACTTATTTTCGTGAGAACTGTTTACAAAACAACTCACCAAATAGACATTTTCTAATTTTCAAAAAAAAAAAATTACCTGTTAAATGACGCGGAATATAGTTATAATCTGAATCACACAATGATTTTCCTCAACCAAATTTATTGAAGAATATTTAGTAATCCTACAATCTGTTTTAAATGTCCCCTTCAATTTTTTAAAACTCGTTAGGCGCCAATCAAACAGAAAAGGGGCACCTAATGCCTAGGCGATGTCTAGTCGACCACTCAGAATCCTAGGTGGGGACTAGGCACCAACTAGTTGGCTTTCTAATCTAAGGTGTTAGACCACCACCTAGTACCTTGGTAGGGACTAGTTAGCCTAGGTGACCGACTTTTAGAACACTAGTCCCCTTTGAGGTTAATATATTTTTTAGATGTTTGAAACTACAAACTCTTATAATAGACATTTAAAAGGCGACAGAGTATAACTTTTCCAATTTGACAACCTCATTTAAATTCATAATTCTTCTCAAACAGGAAAGTGTTCCCGCGAGAAGTGTACGTAGAGTACCAAGACATCGAAGAAGCTCACTGCGCTTATAAGGTTCGAAACCGCCTCCGAAAGGAAGTACTTGTCCCTCTCCACAAAGCCCTAGAACTCCCCGAAGTCTACATATGCGCAAACAGATGGAGAGTCCTCCCATACAAACGTGTCGCCTCGGTCGCAATGAAGCTCTACAAGAAGCTGTTCTACAAGCACGACGAAGAGCGATTCAAAGAGTATTTGGAAAAAGTGAAGAGTGGAAAGAGCACAATCACGGCCGGAGCACTGCTTCCCCACGAGATCATCAAGTCGTTGGACGACGAGACCGGTCCAGAGGTGGCCGAGCTTCAATGGAAGCGAATGGTGGACGACATTGCGAAGAAAGGCAAAGTTAACGAATTGCATGGCGATTTGTGATGTATCGGGGAGCATGGAAGGGATTCCTATGGAGGTCTCGGTAGCGTTAGGGCTGTTGATATCCGAGCTAAGCGAAGAGCCGTGGAAGGGTAAGCTAATAACGTTCAGCGCGAACCCACAACTTCACATTATCCAAGGAGATAGTCTTAGATCCAAGACGAATTTTATTAGGAGGATGGAGTGGGGGATGAACACGGATTTCCAAAAGGTTTTCGACAGGATCTTGGAAGTCGCGGTGATGGAGAACCTAAGCGAAGATCAAATGATAAAGACGGTCTTCGTTTTCAGCGACATGGAGTTTGATGAGGCCTCGAGTAACTCGAGTTACTACGACTCCAATGACTCAGACGGATCAATGTCTTCGGCCTCGATTAATACTTGGGAGACCGATTACATGGTGATTCAAAGGAAGTTTAAGAAGAAGGGGTACGAAAAGGTGCCGGAAATAGTGTTTTGGAACTTGAGAAACTCTATGGCCACGCCGGTTCCTAGCAAACAAAAGGGTGTGGCGTTAGTAAGTGGGTATTCAAAGAATCTGGTGACATTGTTTTTGGAAGGGGGAGGGATTTTGAGCCCTGAGGCTGTCATGTTACAAGCTGTTAGTGGTGAAGAGTATCAGAAGCTTGTGGTGCTTGATTGAGGAATGGATATTTAATAACTTGGAAATTATTTAGACAAAAAAAAAATTCAAGTACTTCGTTTTTTTCTAATTCCAAAATAGTACTAGCGATTGACCCAAGTTTTTCCTTGGTGATTTATGTGTTTCCTTATTGGTTCAATATCAGATTAAAAAGTTGGGGTTTCCAATGACAGTTTATTCATTGTCGTACACAAATGGAAGGATGACTTGAGCAGACTGTATGTGATGTAAATCGTTCAAATTGAGTTTTTACTATGGTATTTTCGGTATATTCTCAGACCATAAGTAATATCGTAGTGGAAATTCCCTCTTAGTATACAAAGCTTAATGCATAGAACAACTTGTAAAAAAACCAATTAGTCGATCGGATATCGGTAAACAAACTATATTTTGGAAGAATGGGCATATCTCCTCAGTTATTTTCTTTTTCCTTGGATTAACCCAAAGGACTGGCTCAATGGCTTGGGACTACGGGTTTGCTCCTCTAAATTCGAGTGCAATTTTGCTCACTCTTTTTAAAAGAGGGAGAACAATACTCTCTCTTTTTTTTGAACTGGAACATTACTCTCTCTCTTATTCGTTGAACAGTGTAAGTCTCACCCCTGTAATACACTTTTCGGTAAGGATAACATCATTTTTAGTAGAATCCACACTACCGGGTAATAAGAGTGTGAACAAATTAAATCCTCTTAAATCTTATATTCGAAACTTTTTAATTGCTA
This sequence comes from Vaccinium macrocarpon, assembly GCA_022606695.1. Taxonomy (NCBI): domain Eukaryota; kingdom Viridiplantae; phylum Streptophyta; class Magnoliopsida; order Ericales; family Ericaceae; genus Vaccinium; species Vaccinium macrocarpon. The sequence goes on from CM040173.1 coordinate 3,950,506, forward strand.
TCAACTATAGTGTGTTAGTCCATAAAAATGTAGTCTTTAAATTGGGCTCATGCCGATGGACAGTGAGATTGATTCCCAAAATATTAAGTTGAGATTTTTGTAAGTCATCACGAGAATTAAAAAATAAAACACTAAAACATGCGTTAACTCCGTAGTTATTAAACGATGTTGTGTGGAGAGTGACTGCATGTGTGGGATTGATTCATTTGGGAAGTTGTCATCGGTACTAAAGACTGAGGCCATGGCGTGCAGGGACGCCTTACAACTTGCTAAGTTTTTGGGTTTAGATTCACTTACCATAGAAGTAGACTCGCAGCAATTAATTCCGATTTTGGATAGCTAAAAATCTTGCCGTACAGCAGTGATGCTGTTATCAAAGATATTCAATCGCCAAGAAGTTAATCGGTTGAGGATTTGTGATTTTCATTTTATTCGTGAATCGACAAATAGTTGCACACAGTTTGGCAACTTTGAGTTTGCAAGGTTCTGAAATTCAATTCGAACTTGAAAAGTTAGGGGCCTTGTTCTGTTGATTGAGTTGAAAAAAATGTTTTCAAAACTTAATTTGAAATTTTAAAATATTAACAATTCTCATTTGACCCGGGACCTAGTCCATCCTTGGACTTCTCTGTACCCACGTCACTTTTGACCAGAAAAGTTGAGACAGTGGGTCCCTTCACCCTAAAATCCAACGTGTAATGTAATTGTCTTATCTTTCTCTCTCTCACTCTCAAAATCCAACGTGTAATGGAAGTACAATACAACAATTACTCCAAACTTTGAAAAGTCAAAGGAGGGGATGGACCCCATTTTTAACTTTTTGCCGAAAAAATTCCGAAACAAGGCCTAGACCTCCTGATTGGTTATTGAATCCATTGTGAAACAATAATCATCGTCTCTTTGATGAACATTTTCCTTTTTGCGTGACTTGAATGTTCTGTATTTCTCAAAAAGTGGTTTCATTGATGGGATTTGCTATGGTTCTTGTTAAAACACTCATATGAATCAAATGGCTGTGCTTGTCAAAGAAACAAAAAAAAAAAAAAAAATGAAACGATTTGATTTGTACCAATCAACGTAACTAACATTATCACTGTTGATACCAAACTCGTATCTGTTGTCTAATAGGTCCAGAACAGTTGCAAAGAAATTCATTTACTACCAGAAAGAATCGATGAAAAAAATTATTACTTTTTCTTGGAACACCATTACGCTGTACATTTATGTGGACTTCACCACCAAACATATGGCTCCCATAAATTGTGCGTTGGAAAAGGCCTGTCAAGCGCCACATGTAGCACCAATTAATCTCTCTAGTCTCAGTCTCAATCCATAAGTTATAGACCTCAACCCCTATCATCAAATCTTCAAAATTTTAGAACTCTAAGAACAACAAATAAGCATGAAAGGTGTTAGGATCGAATCACACACGCACACGATATATGAGTATAAACAGTAAAAGTATTGACACAGAGATATACGTGATTCTCCAAAACCGGGTATGTCCACGGGAGCAGAGAGAGTAGTCGTTTATTGATGATCTCGTACATAGGATTTTACAATAGAGAGTTTATATATGGTTGCTACTTCTATTCCAACCATAATCCGCATTATAGCCTGAATACCTATAATGCCCTTATAACACCGTGACTATATCGCTGGAGGGGCGAAAGCCTCTCGCACTTTAAACCTTCCGTGCCTACGCCCAACCTAAACAACTGAATCTACGATTGGGCTACCGCCCGCCCCCGTTTGCAAGATTGGCCTTTTTTAACTTCTTACTTCTCATACATACCCATACGAGCCCACAAGCTCCAACAAAGTTAAAGCAAAGCCCACTTAGGAAATGGGCTTTGGAAATTTGGTTTGCCCAAATCCTATTCGGTTAAAAAATCAACACTTCCAGTGGGCTTTTAGCAGTGAAATCAATTGTTTTCACAACATGTAAGAGGAAGTGGCCGGGCCCAAATTGATCCAATTCTCAAGGTAAGCATGAAAGTACATTTCTACAACCTTTTTTGAACAGAAAGAAACATTTCTACAACTTAAATATTACTCCCTCCGTCCCATAAAGTTGGATCACTACGAAACTACATACAATTTTCAAGCTAAAAAATAATGTACTTAGCTCTCTCTCTCTCTCTCTCTCTCTACCTTTCCTCTTCCTCTCTCGCGAAGCTTCCCCAACAGTACCATTCCAGATCTGGGGTGGGGGCCCCCCCCTCCTTTCTCTCCTCTCCCTCCCCTTCTCCCCCCTCCCATCAGTGTGTCCTCCACCCCTCGGCACTAATTGTCGCGTTTTGGCCTTGGATGGCTTGGTGCTTGGTCCCCTTTTTTGGTTTTTCAGCAGAGGTGTTGTTGATCCGGCTTCGGGGGTCCAGTCCGGTAAGGTGAAGACGGAGCTTGGTGGTCCGGTGTTAGGCGGCTGTCGGTGAAGTGAATACCGGGTGAGGTGTTTTTGTTTCCTTTTGGTTTTGGTCCCAGTCTGGTTTTCCCGGATCTGGTGGGTTGTGGTGGCAGGAATAAATTTTCTTGTTTAGTCTGTTTTTCTATTTGTTTGATCACCATGAGGGGTGGTTGTTGTGCACTTGCTGACCACAGCCGTGTTGGAGGGGATCATAATGTCCAATAATGGCAACATCCCCGGATCGGCTTGTGGTTTTCCTTGTTTGGTTGGCATCGCACTGTTCCATTGTAGGTTTGGGTTTGTGCATGATTGGCACGTCGTAGTCCAAGTTTTTCTTGGTTTCTACCTGATGTGTAATTATCTGTTCTTGTATCCTGATCCTTTGTTAATGGAACATCTTCATTTTTCTTGTAAAAAAATAAAATAATGTACGTACAAAAATAATTTTTTAGTCAATATGGATCTTGTTTGATAGATCTCATTGAAAACTTTTATACGATGCAAAAAAAATTAAAAATTATTTTGGTAAATACATTATTTTTTAGTTTGAAAATTGCACACAGTTTCGTAGTGATCCAACTTTATGGCACGGATAGAAAAATCTACCATCCGCCCAATGGGCAGACAATAAAGTGTATAGAATCTGAAGTTTTAAATGTAAGAATTCAAACAGTGAAAAACTATTCCATTTAAGAGTTATAATTCTTCCATATACGAGTGTTTTATCTGGGCAGACAATAGGACTGATATTAAATTTACGAGTCACTCCCTGCTCTCTTTTTTTCCCCTTCTTTCTATCGAATTACTCTAAATAAGTTGTGTTCGTTTAAAATATGAAGGGAGGGATAGAACCACATTAGGCCGGCAGACTTCCAGCCCTACCCAAGTTTAGTATCATACTAATATATATTGTATAATTTCTTGTGTTATTCATATATTAATTCTACTATTTTGTCTAACCTCAAAAATTTTGATTTGATCTAGTAACAAACTCAAGTTATTTTGTTATATTCGTTTTTTTTTTTTTGCATAAAAAAATAAGTACATGGGTTTATTCATTAATGCATTTTTTTTTTTTTGAAAATGTCAAGATATATATAAGAAACGCTAAGACAAATCCTTGCTCAATACAGACTCTAAACCTAGTTGAATACAACCCGTAGAAAGAGCATAATTTTGGACTCTACCATTAATAGCTAACCAATGTGTCCGTCTATTGCAATCTCTTCTACACCATTTGAAGGACCATTGTTTGTTCTTTGCCCAAGCTTTGATGTCATCCACAATTATAGCTATAGTCCAAGGTATCTCGGCCCTCGACTTATCAAAATAGTTAATCAAGACTTTACAATCAGACTCACTGATTATCTCATTCATATTTGTCTCTTCTGCCATAGCACATGCTATCCAAAGAGCCCAAGCCTCGATAGAGAGCACCGACGCAACCATTACTCTTCCACAATGCCACCATTGATCTATTCCACCACTATCTCTAGCAATAATGACAAAGACAACCAAGCTGCGGGAGGAGTTAAATGCTCCATAAATATTAATTTTGATCCAGAAGGGGGGAGGTTCCCACTTCATTGATGCATTGAGTTAGAGTAATTCCAACGTATAATGAGTACAACAATATAAGACAAAAATAAAAAATAAAAAAAATTCAAGTGAAAATATGTCCCTTGGTCCCCGCATATCAAAATCTTGGCTTCCCGTCTAATGTAAGCTAGATTTATGCATACTCATATTGTAGTATTAAAATTCTACTATAATAAACATTCATTTTCAAAGTTTTCTTCAACTTTCTCATATTTTATGCTCATTTTTTAATCTTACAACCTGACTATCAAAGTCCCTTTAAAAATGCTTCACTGTCAACCATTTTCATAAAGATGGCTACGTCATCCAAATTGATGACTACTCCCTCTGTCTCATTTTAAATGTCTCCTATGTAAAATTATGTCATTTTGACTTTAAAAGAAAACATATTTTTAGATATTTTTTCCCAAAATTTTTTACACCATTCAAAAGTACTCGTTGAGATGGTACCAAAAAAAATTAAAAAATAGTTCCGAAAGCATTTTATTTTTTAAGGCCAAACTTGCACGATCTTCCATAGAGAACGTTTAAATTGGGATGGAGGGAGTATTAATTACCCATTCTGATTCGTACCGATCGGGTTACCCAACATTTTAACTGCGATTTTGGTTTCGGTCTTAATTTTAAAAATTCTGGACGGATTTCAGTTTATATTCGGATTCATTTAATATCTATAGTAAAAAAAATTCAAACCGCACCCGGTCCGTAATTATACATGCCCTCAAGAGTATCCTTATAGATACATATACAAACACAAAAAATTGGGTGTAGAAATAACGAATCTAATCAAGGGCTATCTCCGTCAAGTACAGTTACGTGATAGGAAACTTGCCGAGTTTTGGTGTAGGTTCTAGTTTATATACTCTTTTTGTTCGTAATGATAGTCCATTACCAAAAAAAAATGTGTAATTTTTAAATCAAAACATAAAGCACTTTCGTGAATAATTTCTTCAATTATTTAACATCAAATCAAAGATCTAAGTAGATTTATAATTTGGTGTCTTTTAATTTGAAAAATTATGCAATTTTTTTTTTAATCTTTCGATCCAAGTCTCTTTGGGCTACTACGGTCTTGGAGCGGCGAGGCAAGGGAACATAAAGCTTTGTTTGGAAAATGGGAAAGGAAGGGTAAGGAAGAGAAAGTTCAAAAAATATCTCTCCCCTTGTTTGATTGGAGAGAAAAGAGGAGAGAAAATGGATAAATAATTTTGTTGGAATAGTAAAATTTCCCCCCTCATTTTCTATTATTTTTCTTCTAAATTATTTTTCCTTCTTTTCTTTCACTTTTCATACATTCCAACCAGAGTTTGGCTCGGTTGGAGTTTTTTTTTTTTTTTTGATCAACTGCAATTTTCATTCCAAAAAAGCCTAGCGGCACTTACATAAAAATAATCATAAAGTCGGAAAGAGCTAACACTACTAATCATGGGACACGAGCAACCTCAAAGTGCATACATGCTCAAAGACACATTACTGCAGAAGCAGACCGACACAATGCGGCGTAGGATCTATCCAAGAACCGGTAGAAGAGCATCCAAGAGCTCAATCCATTAGAACGGTCCACGAAATGGCTAACCTTGGCATTCACGACGTAAGGAAACCGAGTCCCTCACAATCGCAAAGGGATGCTCCATTGCAAGTTTCTGCTGACACTTCGAAACTCCGGGCGCGGTAGTAGACCAGACAACCCACAACAAGCCGGACCTCCTTGCAAGCACCTCATGCCAGAGACTGATAAACCAGTCCGGCAAGAACCAGACAACAACGATAACTAAAAAGAAACAGACATTATTCACCCACCTACACCACCCACCAGGTTTGGGGAACACCCAGATCGGTACAAACCGGACCAACGCCGGTGGAAAATAAAACAGAAAAAACAGCAGAAACAGAAATAGCCCTAAACTACCCACTTTATTACCTTTCGACCGGCCACTAGCACCCAGATCTGGCTGGACATGGCGGAGAAGGACAAGCCACGCTCACCACACGACGGCCGGAAACCAATCGGTAGGGGAAAGATCGCCGAACTCCATCCACACGCCAAACAAGGTCGGAGTGTAGATACACCAAGCCTAAGGGGAAGAGGGGGGGAGTAGAAGGGCTGAAGAGGGAGGAGAGAGAGAGAGAGAGAGAGAGAGGGAGGAGGGGGAGGAGGGTAGGGGAGGCGGCGGCAGCCCCCCTCCCCCAGATGGAAACCCTAAAGTCTGAAAAGTTTAGAGAGAGATGCTCTGGGTTTTACAACTAGATCAACTTGAGTTCAATATTTTACTGGCTCGGTTGGAGTTCGAAAAGAAAAGAAAAAAAAAATCCGGCCCGACCCGATCACTATCCGGCTTTTATCTACCAAATGAAACCGACCGACAGAATAACGAAAAAAGTGGGGTTCTTCTCGGCTATGGGCATTTGGGCGTGCGTAGTGCGCCTCACTCTCTCTCTCTCTCTGAAAGACCTCACTCCCAAACCCATTGACTTTCTCTCTCTATATCTACACCCCAAATTATAGTACTGCACAGTACACACTTGAGTCGCCGATTTTCGAATTTCTCCCCGCTTTTTCATTTACCGGTCACAGATTAAGATAACATCGAATTTTTTCAAGAAAAAAATTTCGGTTTTTTTGAAACTAAAGGCCACATCCCACCCACCTCCTACAAAGCGAAAGTCTTGATTCTAAAGCCAGCCCCCCCTCTCTCTCTCTCTCTCTCTCTCTCTAGATATGCTAATACCCACAGCCCCAGGCTAATACCCACAGCCCCAGAACAAGGCCAAGAACAACGCCACGGACCCCCTTCACTTTATTCTCTTTTTGTTCCTTTCCAGTCTTGAAATTTGGTTGTTTTTTCCAATCTCATAAGTCAGATAATTAGAAGGTATGGAACCTGTGGTTCTCGATGGTATAATCAACAGATTGCTTGAAGTGAGGGAAAGGCCAGGGAAGCAAGTTCAGCTTTCCGAGTCAGAGATCAGACAGCTTTGTTTACAGTCCAAAGATATCTTCTTGCAACAGCCGAATCTCTTAGACCTTGAGGCACCCATCAAGATCTGCGGTATTAACTCTGTGAATTTCTTTTCCTCTTAGGTTTTAGTTTTACAGCCCCTTTGGATTGTGAGAAAGGGAAAGGAGCCAATCAAAACATCCTAGCTTATGAAAATATCTTTGTACCTTTTTCTTCATTTCTCACCAAAGTACTCAGTCCAAATGAGTGATTTGGTAAGAAACTATGATCTTTTCTTATTGCATCCCTCAATCCAAAGTGGATGTTTTAGGGTTATCAGTCGACTTCCGTTCGAATTCTACTGAATTGGGTTTGTCTTGAAATCGATGTTTCTGATATAGGTTCTTTATCTATGAGAAATTTGAAGTGGGTTTTGGTAATTGTGTATATCGAATTAGGGGACTGAATTTGGAGCGAATTAGTTGTGCATGTTCTGGATTGCACTTATACTCTGATGGTGTAATAGTTTTCTATCAAATCTGTGTTTTGTACTTCCATTTTAGCTATTTAGGGTGGTCAGTTGACTCAGTTTGACATATATAGAAATGGGTTTTGCTTGACATTGATTGTTCTTAAGTGTGCTTGGTTTAAGGATGATAAAATTTGAAGTGAGTTTTGTTGATTTTTGTTTAGTTTGGATTTTCACACAATTTTGAATTTAATGGGGGGAACTGTGCGCATTAATTTGTTGCGTCTTCTGGATTATACTTGCACTTTGATGGTATAGTACTTTTGATGGATTTCGCTTTTTTCCCCTTGCATTTAATTTTCCTGGTTATCAGTGATTTTTAGTTAATCGGTTATGTAAAATGGTTTTAGCTTGACATTGATGTTTCTTACGTGGAGCTGCTTTAGCTATGGTACTATTTGGCTCGCACTCAAGTTTTGAGTTAAACTAGGGGAACATGGGTGAATCAATTGTGCATGTTTTGGGAACTCTAGTCTTGGGGATACGGTGGGTGAATTAGTTGTGTAGTATCTCCCCGGCCCCCGTATTTTTGTTTCTAGGAAATTACTACTTGACGTGGCTTTATCCTGAAACGGGTTTGTGGGTTTGCTTGAGCTATGGTAAAAAATTGTACGTGGGTTTTGTTGATTGTGATTGTTGTAAGGTGGGGCGGTTTGTTTTTTTCTTGAATTGGTGAAGTGTATTGTACTCATTTTGGCATTTTAAATGTTGGCCCAACATCGAAATTTCTGCAGTTGGTTTCTTTTAGCAATAATAAAATCGAGGTGGTTTGTTGATTGTTACTTGGTGATTTTGATATTTTGAGGCGTGTTTGGTTTGGTCTTGTTTGGCACTCAAATCTTTTTGTTTTAAGTAGGAAACTCTCTATGTTTCTGGATTGTACTTATACACTTTGATGGTGAAATATTTTCCTCCCATATTTTGGTAGCTTGATATACAGGGTCAGCCCCATTTCTTAATAGCTATGGCTTTGTTCAGTTTGGGTTTTGAGGGAGGGTTTTTGGGATAATGAGTAGAGAGATACTAGAAAGAAAATTTTATTGGGGACCGTGCAGGATGGGTTTTGGGACCCAAACCGAACAAGGTGTATATCTTTTAGATGAGTTTGTGGTCAACTGTTTTAAACTTCTGAATGGTGGTTCAGTGGGTTTAGTGGAGTGTCAATTTGGGTCTTGTGTGTGTCTTTCCGGACTTGAAATAATTTGATGTACTCTGGAAATGAATTTTTCATCTGACAGTGGACTTCCCATTTTGGAGTTATTTATTCTCCTCTGAATAACAACAAACACAGCTCTAATGCTGAACAAAGGAGACAAAGCACTTGAACTTCCTCAGGAGTCATGACAAAATCCATTGAACATAATTTTATGTTATCTCCCTCTTGTTGTGGAGTATTTGCTATTAATGTACTTAAATATTTTGCAGGCGATATTCATGGTCAATATAGCGATCTTCTAAGGCTTTTTGAGTATGGCGGGCTGCCTCCCAAATCCAACTATTTATTCTTGGGAGATTATGTGGACCGTGGAAAACAAAGCCTGGAAACGATATGCCTTCTTCTTGCATACAAAATCAAATACCCTGAAAACTTTTTCTTACTGAGGGGAAACCATGAATGTGCTTCCGTAAACCGTATATACGGATTTTATGACGAGTGCAAAAGAAGGTTCAATGTCAGAGTGTGGAAGGTCTTTACGGATTGTTTCAACTGTCTTCCTGTCGCAGCCCTCATTGATGAAAAGATATTGTGTATGCACGGGGGGCTTTCTCCTGACCTCCATGATTTGGACCAAATCAGGAATTTACAGCGTCCAACTGATGTTCCCGAAACTGGTTTACTGTGCGATCTACTCTGGTCAGATCCAAGTAAAGATGTCAAGGGGTGGGGTATGAATGATAGGGGTGTTTCCTATACCTTTGGCTCTGATAAGGTGACAGAGTTTCTTCAGAAGCAGGATCTCGACTTAATTTGTCGTGCTCACCAGGTTAGAACAACGTTAAGGCCATTTTTGTTTGTCTGGATTAGAGTACCGGATTGGACTACAGAGATTATATCCCACAAAAAATGGGATGCGCCATACCTGCAGATTTATTAGTCTCCGCACTATTGATTCGATAGGATGACTTATCCCATGGGATGTTTTACCCTTCATTATTAGTCCAGCCAAACAAACATGGCCTAAGCTTATTCTATGCTGCATTCAATATTGCCTAGTATCTCATATTTATTTGTCATCATATAGGTTGTGGAAGATGGATATGAATTCTTTGCTGATAGACAACTTGTGACTATATTTTCTGCTCCCAATTACTGTGGAGAGTTCGATAATGCTGGTGCAATGATGAGCGTAGATGAAACTTTGATGTGTTCTTTCCAGATTTTGAAGCCCGCTGATAAGAAGAAGCCGATGTATGGCTTTGGAAGCACAACTACAGTCAAGACAGGAGCACCATCAACGAAAAACAAGGTAACCCTCCTTCAATTACTGGTGTTATATTGGGCTTCAGAGAATTTATTTATTTTTTGCTTGGTGAATTTATTGCAGTTTCTATTTTGTTGAGATTATTCTGTAAGGCTACCCCATTGGTTGAGCTCTCTTCCCACATCCCTGGTGAACTTGAACGAGGTTCAAACGTTTAAACAAAAATACTTTATAACACCTGCTTGGTTTAGGACGTCTATCAATGTTGTTTCTTTGTTAGTGATGGTTCAGATGAATATGGTTTTGTAGAGATGAGAAGAGGAGCTAATTGAAGCACAAAGACAATAGAACTAGTTTGACATCTGAACTAATAAAGAATACTTTATAACATGCCAATATAGCTATGCAATGCAATGCGCAATCATGGATCAGATTGTATTTCTGGTATAGTTGAGTGCCCTTACTTGGTGGACCAAACTTAATCTGCAATTATTTAGAAGTTCTAGAACCTGTGTTTTGTATCGTCTCTTTTTGAAATTGAAATAACTCGTGGGATGTCTTGGGATCTTTGAGCTTGATCTCTCTGTATACTTGTGTTGAAATGGTTTTAGCTATATCGCTCGTGTGTTACATGGAAGTGAGTATGTGTATTTGAAGTGGTATATCTATAGACACCAGACCTTGCTAAAACCTAGATCTAAGGATATATGGACGCGGATGCGAAACTGGTGTTCGTTTAGCGGCTTCTTCTTTAAAATTTGTAAAAATTTATAGTTCAAAGGGTGTAGTTTGGGCATGATACCTTTTTAATGTCATATGCGGCAAACAAAGTTAGATACGAAGAGAATAGAAGAGCCATGTAGCCTGTCAGAGTCTTGGGTTTCCAGGTCTAGCATATGTAAAATGCCGTGTTTCTAATTTGGCTGACATTGCTTCATTAACTAAGAAGAGTACTGCTGTAAGTGCTTTGAGTCTGCACTATCCAACAAAATCTTGATATGCGTACAGAGGGTGATAGAGGATCAATGTCGGTAAAGCTTTTGCAGACATCATGTTCCCTCTCAATTGTCGAAAAAGTTGCTTCATTAATGACTCTTTTCCACTTCTTTGCAGTCGTTCCTTGGCGCAAAAGTATGACAAGTTAGTTCATTTGATCGAGATTAGTGAAGCAGAGTTGTCTTTTATCTGTGCATTCGGATGAAATTTGTCAAAGGAGTTCACTCGGTTATTTCATCCCAAGGGAAGTTAAGAAAGTCGGCTCTTTTCACTAGAGAGATTATGTTGGTTCCTTCCTCTGATATAAGAAAGGAAGGCTGTAACTTTTTTTTCCTTTTGTGCTTTTCTTTTTCCTTGTTGATCCTGCATGTACATTACAAGCTCTGCTACAGCAAGGGTCATGGAATTGGTACCTGTACGAGAGAATTGCTCAAATCTCTTGATATTGAAATCTGAAATGTGTTTAGGATTTGTGGAGTAATAGTTTCTCCCCCAGAACTCATCGGGTCTCTTTATTTGATGGGACTAATAGAGAAGGGGTAGACAAACCAGACAAATAGTGATGGAATTAATCAGATCACATCTCTCTTTAAAATCCAGACGGCAACAATTTTTTAGGCTTGTGATTTGATTTTCAGGGTTCGATAATGGTGGAGTTGGGGAACATGTTATCATTAGATTATCAAAGGAATGATTACCCTCATCCTCGATTAGCAACAGCATTTCTGGGCTTTTCACTTGAGCACGAAATTGTTAGCGGTAACACAACACGCTTTTTTGTTTCTGTTATTGAATGAAACTCATAACAAGATTGAATGCCATCCAGCCAAATTGGTGAATTCTTTTGAGATAATACAGTTTTGATGCTGAGATTCTACAGTCGCAGAAGCACTTTTTCCTCCCCTTGCGTAACAGTGAGAATGCACGAAAATGAGTTCAATTAATGCCCAATGATTTTGGATTGTCAAATAAGACAGCATGCTACATCCTGCCCATATTATACATGATATCCATGCGTACGCGTAAGGTCAACAATCCCAAGGTGGGTTGGCCAAGTGGTCTAAGCTTTGAGATTTTGGGTTTTGCTCCTACCTAAGGTTTGAAGTTCGATTTCTCTTGTCAGTAACTCTTTGGGCCACCTTACCTCTATGCATAAGTGTGTGAAATAACTGTGTGAGGGGTTGTAAGGATTAGTCTGAGATGCGCACATTATAAAAATAAAATAAATAAATACAACCCAAGGATCAATGCTCGAGGACCCTCCCACCACACATTGATGTGTGATCTACACACCATGGTGAGGGCTACACCAATGTGCAGTGGGAATAGGGATGGCATGGGGAGAGTACAGAATGGATACCACTGCTTCCATTCCCAAAGTCATATCTATCTCCATCCCCTCCCCAGTCTCCATCGGAGATTTTTTTTTAATCTTCATCCCCACCCAATGCGAGGAATGGGGATCCCCACAGGGTATCAGAGATCCAAAAGTTCACTCAAACTATTAAAAATTAAAGTGAATACCAAAGAAGAAGTTTTAAATCCAAAGCTAATAACAAAAGTGGTTCCAAAAAATAATTAAAACTTGTCAAGCCACTCAAAAGTGCTAATGTTGTTATTATTCTTATTAACTTTTTTGGTTTCTGAGTAGATTAAAATTTCACTTAAAAGTTCCACATAAAACAAAAGTACAAAAGAAAACCTTCCTTATACAACTAACCAACAAGTTATAAGTTATCACTTATAAACTTATCCATGAGGCCAGTTCAAAAAAAACTTATCCATGTGGGAAAAAACTTATAATATAATATACCTATATATGTGATTGGAGATGCAGAAAGGGGCGGGGAGGGGAAGGGAATAGGGAGGGGTGGGGATTGGGGAGGGAACTGACTATATCATCCCTTACCCGGTCTCCCTGAATTTTTTTTTAAAAAAAAAAATCTCATACCCTACTCGATCCCCGGAAAAATCCCCGAATCTCCTACCCATTCGGGAAGGAGACGGGTTGGATCGGGGAGGGTTGGCCGAGATGGCCATCCCTAGGTGGGGAGAGACCTTGAAGCAATTGCTTCACAAGCTCTAAAGAGTTTTTCCAAGATTAAGGATCTGATCTGTTCAGCCAGCCTTCTCTCAAGGCTAAAGTTCAGAACTTCAAATGCAAGACAACACAATAGACCAATCCAAGCATTCGTATTTTTCAACTGCCTCCTTTTCTGAGGAAAGGCTAATGATATCATTCACATGTGAAAGGCCAAAAAAATGTATACTATCATTACTGTGTATTGAAAGAGTCAATTACGCTGGTTCGAAACTAACCTTTAAAATCACTACTCATATTTTAGGAGAACAAAAATCTAGAAAAATTATACAGGTTGTGTATACCGTAAATGTTGCTGGAAAAAAGAAAACAAATAAAAGAAAAGAACAATTATCAGTGTTGGTAAAACCAAAGTACTTCTCTCAGGCAACGTTACCGATTGATCCAAGTGCAGCCCTATAGTGAGTTCTGTATACTGATCCGACAAAAAATTGATTCACCTCAAATAAGAATTCCGATGGTGGGTTGTCACTGCCATGACAAGATAAGCTTCAAGGAATCATATTTGTCCGTGCAATAGTTTGCGTGTGCGAAGCAAACCCCAGAAAAATTGAGCCCAAAAAGAATCATTTGCTATCTCTGTACACCTATTTACTAATCATTAGGATCCATTTCCTCGTCTTGCTCCAACGAGGGAGTTGTGAATGTCGTACTTCCTTCATTTTCCAACTCCGGTTGATCTTCCAAATCTGACTCATCCTCTTGAGATTCATTCTCATTAGCAAGGTTCTTCTGAGCGCCAACTGTTTTGAGACCCTCATGCATCCATGTTGGGCATTCGGTGTCCCCTTCGTAGGACGAGTGGTGAATAATCTTGTTTGTAGAACTACCAGTATCAGTGGACTTGAGAATTCTACAGGAGCATTCAGGAATGGGGTGAGAAAGGAATGAGGTTGGTTTTGATCTACGGAATTCCCTCTCAAGGCCCTCCTCGCCCAAGCTTCTGTTCAAATGTTCCCGTACTGAGAGCGTCCAGTTACGCTTTGGATGATAAAGATTGTCTCTCGTCTTGTTGAACAGTTCAGCAAGATATTTCCTGCTTTGAAGACCACATACTATGAGAATGAAGATGAAAAACAACTGCATTTCGCAAAATAACAAACTTAAAAGCCACTCAAATAAATATGTTAACGAAGCAACGGCGCAAAAATCTGTACTTAATGTAATTTTACTTGGATCAAACTTCAGCCATTCCAATATTGTTATAATGCCGTCTTTGGATCTTGAGTTGGTGAAGGATTTGATAGAGGGGAGGAAAAGAAATACAGTGCGAGTAAAATTTCTCCCCGTTCTGATTGGAAACGACAAATAGTTGAAACTGAATACAAATTTAGAGAAATTACTTGTCTTGTTTAGTTACCCCAAAAAATTGCGAAGTAAAAGTAAATTCCATTTCCCTTTCCTCTCTTTTTTCTAAAGTCCATATTATGTTAAACAATGAGGAACTGGCTATAGACCATTAGAAATTTGTAGTACATCCAAAACCAGCAAAATGAATTTCAAAGGAAAATTTTACCTGTCCGGTCGATAGGTTCTAGTCGATGCCATCTCATAAAGACGATGTCCCATAACCAAACCTGAAAAATCTGGCCACCCACTCCCATCATTGTTGAAACCAGGAAAGAAAGCATCTGCTTCCACTGAAACAATATAATCAAGAGCAGCCCATAACAACCTATGTGCTTGACTCCTCAAGTCAACGGGTGAAGGATCAGGTTCCAAATCCTTTTCTGCAACCCAACCATACCATCCTTCCTTTTCGTGTTGATAAGTAGGTCTGTCGGGAGGTGGAGGAAGAGGCCGTGGACGAGGACCGGCTTTTTGCCATTCTTCTTTTAGCTGGTCCAAAGTTTTCGCTGGAGGAGGCAGGGAAGTATCCTCTGGAAATGGGGTTTCTGTTCCAATTAAATTGGTTAACTCTTGATTGCTGCATAAAGAAGTGCGATCCACCAAGTTGGTGTACATGGCACGTAAAGGGATCATAATCCGTTGGCCACCAAAGGTTTCAGAACCTGCCAAGTATATCCTGGTTTTAGGAGGGTAACCCATTGCCCGAAGGAGGAGTCCTACCTACAAAGACCAAGAAAAAGAAGATAAGCCTTGTACCTTTAGATTAACTAAGTAAAAGCACAAAGTTCCAAGTCCCAACACAAATAAAATTAATTAGAGGCACTGAAGACCATTGGAAACTTAGTAGGTAATATCAGTTCAGGAACCTGGGATCTTTTCCTATCAGATAGGAACAGTTGTAGCCAAAATGCACTTCCAAGTAATTTGATTGACGAATCTGACTTATTTCACACCCCCTCACACAACAGAAAACAAGTCCATATCTATGGGGGCTCCAGGAATGACACACACCAAAAATGAGAGGGGAATATATCTTCCCACAAGATTTTTTCAAATTCTACAAGATTCGTCAAATAAATTTGCAATTTGTTTTGTGCATGGTTGATGGGGGAATCTGGAATACTGAGAACAGTAGTTACAGGGAAAGAAAAGGGAAAAAAAAAAAGCAAATAAAGAGACATACATCTTCAGGCATCAGGGGACATGAGCCATTGGCTTTTCGGACATGTGAATCAACAATCAGTTTGTCCTTCACAATTCCTCGCTTAATCATCTGTGCCCTTCGGTATTGTATCAGCTCAGTGTGAACATCCTGGGAAAAGTATCAAATACATAGTCAGAAACCAAAATCAAACTGGAAAATCAGAAAACCAGAGTCATAAATGACATGAAAGAAATTTCGAATAATCAGTGCAGCTTCTTTGTGCAAATTATTGACATATAATCAAGAAAATTTACAATCTCCTAATTTTGTGCTGGCAAACGCTTACAAATCATGTGACAGCTTTATCACATCCACAAAACTGAACTCCTGCAAACACCTCCCCTTTAATCTTTCTCGGCCCAACATTTTAGCATGCATATATTCCTATAAAAATAGCTACTGATACCAGAAGATATTAAATTATTAATCACTTAAGGAAACAAGAACGGGTTGAAATCAACAACATATTTGAGAAGCCATAGCATCTTTCTTTAGAAACTAAACCAAAGACCACAAACCACTTATGTTGACCAACAAACAAGATGCTCTGTAAGCCGATTTTCATTCTTGGTTTCTAACAGCTTATCTTGGTCTTGGAAATAGGTTTCGTATTGTACCAACCAGCTGATAATTAAATACCCAACCAAACTAGGAAAAGATTTGGAAACTAACCTGAAAAAGTTCAGCGCAGCCATGATATGCCAAGGTATCTCTCACAAGGCCAGGATTGAAAGCAAGGTAAGGTTGGCCTAAAGCTCGTAATCTGTAATGAAAAAGTTCATTTCAAATCAATATCCAACCGAAAGACAAATGAAACAAGAAAAAGAAAGAGAAGTTCAAGAAAGAGCAAAAAATTCATTCACGAGAGGAAGCTAAATCGAACCTACTATAAAGCAGCAGATCCCAATTGAATGATACAATAAAATCATGAATATGACTACCTCATCTTAAGTGCGCAATCAAATGGTGTCCCTGAGCACCCCTGAATTTAGGTTCAAACTTGCATGCCTTGATGCAAGTCATAATCAACTAATAGAGCACCATACCAGACTTCCCTCCCAAAGTCGCACACCAAATTTTAAAATGATTAAGTCGCATGTACCCCAGCAAAAAAATGGCAGTGGCCTTTCACTAGGATTAGAACTTTTCAAGCTTAATAATGACCAAAATATCAGTCAGAGAAAAGCATCAGTCATACCCACAAGCCATACCAGATTCCGTTACAGTAAATTTTTAACCTATGTCAATCCATTCTTAACTGGATATCTCACACTAGCAAGACCAAAGGTAGGAAAATTGAAGGGGGACGCTCGCTATTCTAACCAAAGGAACATCTGTGGCAGAATTGCTCTTCCACTCAAGTCCTTCAACCGATTGGTTCAGATCTTTCAACTTAAGGTGCATCAATCATCCCACATAGGTATTAGACAGCTTTGTACAAAAAAATGCTGAAGGAACTTCTTAAGGCCCAAGTACTTGGAGGGAAAAGCCAAAATGACTGCGTAAACTATAAATCAGGAATATTCTATTAGTCTCTCATGGAAACAAAGAATACTTCATGTTTCTCTGTTGCTAACAACAAAACCAAGCAGTAAAAATTTCTTACCTTTCCACCATTAGGTGTCCCAGTGTCAAAATTTCTGGGCGGAAACGAAGTGCATGAAATGCTACCCGACATCTGAGCCTCTGATGTTCAGCTAAGCTAGAGGGAAGGATAGGCTAGAAGGAAAAAAAAACATAGACAAGTTAGAGGGTTCATTACCTTAGTTGACAAATATATAAAAAATAATAGTCATCGCAAAAGAATAACAATGAATGGTATAACATTCTGGTTAGTAGTGAGGTAGCATTAATGACCTCGCAAAAAGTCCAAATCAGCTGAACGATCACAATAAATGACAAGATTAAAGACATATAGAGCTTGAAGACGGCTGTTATTATTACTATCTTAGCCTAATTAAACTAGTATGATTCCGGAAATCTAGTTTACCAGCAATACTCTCTAATTCACAGGGTTTACTGGAACGTGAAGAATGGATTCATTGCGAAAAATACCTAAAAGAGATAATGTATGCAAGAATACAAAGATTGTCTGAGAAAAACGCATAGCCCAAGCCTCCACAGCCCCACAGAACTTGAACCTCTCAGCTCACCTTCGGCAGTGGTGGGAGCAACTGGAGCTAACAAAAAAGGCGTTATGTACGCCAAATCTATACACCTATTAGAAGATTGTCCAAACTATACGAGGAAATGCAAATTCTATGACTGGTTGATATACGTAGGTCCCTAGACAATATGTCTGTACATATATACAATGAGAGAACAACGGGAGCATTTTTAGGGTAACTATGGCAAACTTGGGACACAGAATATTATTTCATAGTACAAAGCAGTCTACACTCTACATAAACTAACTTGCTTCACTACAGAAAACTTGATGACTCTACAGCCCTTTGAAACAACAGATGAAAACAATGGCTATGTCAATGGCGACCCCCTTTGTCTGCTTCCATGATTCTACAAACCACCTACATAAAGAGCTGCCTTGTTCAATGGAAGCAACCAACAAGCCTTGACACTAATTTCACCCTGTTGGCAAGTGCAACAGATGGTGCTTTTGTGTATTTGTGAGAGACAGAGAGAGATGTTGTAGTCCTCTACAAGGGCCACTATACAGAAGAATTATCATGATTGATTTCAAGGGAAAAGGACAAGGTACCTGTAGGCAGCCTCCATCGTGAAGCACTAATCCAACAACCTTTGCTTCCTTTAACTTCGGCAACACCTCTTTGATGTAAAAACTTGGAGAAGCTGAAGTTTTGGGCTTAAAGATTGGGAACTGTCTAAGTTTCCTAAGCTCATTCAATTTTGGGGGCAGGCTCTTTACAATAGTTACATCATTAATGAGACCTGCTATGAACTGGTCCTCGTTGTAGAGATATGAAAAACTCTTGAACTTGGAACTGCACAACGTTGGAAGGGAATGATTATTTAAAGCAAGCAAAAGACAAATTACACTTCATGTTATTTGTTTTTGATAACTGAACTGAATAAAACCTGATGCCTTTCCCCTGTGTACTTTCTTGAATCTCTGGAATGACAAGTGTGGCATTTAGAAGCCTGGAGATGGTAACAAGATCACAAATCTAAAAAATTGGCAAACCCATCAAACTTCCAGTTAGAACACAAACACAATAAAGATATCCCCAAATATAAAAAAATTAAACAACAACTAGGGACGTACTGAGCTTCGAATCTTCTCAAATCCACCAAAAATTTTCGCATATATGAATCCATTATTCTCCACACTTGGAACTGCAACATGAAAATAAAGGTTAAGGTTTGGTCTCGTACAACTGAAGGCTGAAGCTTGAATAGGGTGGATACATATGTGAGCTATAGATAATTTCAATGGCAAAGAGTAATTAGAGGTCCTAAAGCACTCTGCCAAACATTGTTTTTTATTCAATCCAACTTTTCCAGCACCAAAATGTACGACTTCCAAAACAATAATGATTCATCTTATCAAGACAAGTGTGAAGCAAAGCCTTACCAGGATATCCACTTCGAGGATTGGCATAAGGCTGCAAGGATTCAAGAGATACAAATTTTTTCCACAACTTGCTATATCCAGCGCCCTATAGCAATTTGAAGATAAAAAGGAAAAACATCTGAGAATGATGAAAACAAAATCAATCAGGACAATAAGTATCATGAAAGCAATGAAAACAGTAAAAAAGAATAGGAATATGTAGTGATACCTGTCTCCCCTCAATGTTTACATTTAAATCGTCAGTGAACCCTGCTATTGCACTGTGGTGCACTAGATCAGCACTTGAATACTTGGCTAGAAGCAAATGAACTAGCAAAGAGACAAAAGATAAAACCAGTCCTCCTAGTGCAACCCATTTTATTTTGGATTTAACCAACATCTTGATTTACACCAAGGCATTCCAGAAAGCTAAAGGCACAGTTTCCCTGGCATTAGAGCCTAGGCATCCAACATGAAGCTGAAAACACAATGGAACTAAGATGAGATTCAAGTCAATATCACCTGCTACGAATATGGTCTCTCCTAAAGCAACTCTCACACGCTTGTAGAATTTGACGTGTCCTCAATATGATAAGGAGTGGAAACTTTCACAAATGCTCATCGTAAGAAGCCTATCACGGCAAAAAGACCAGTCTTGTCTTATGACAAGATACCAAAATATACTGATTGCCCATGGTTGAGCATAAACTAAATGAACCAGCAAAAAAAAAAACTATTTTAACTGAAACAATATTAAATGGACAACAAATTATAAGCCTCAGTCCACATGGCTACAAAGAAGTGGGATAAAAATGTAGATACAATCAAGCAGGGTGAATTTGAAATATCCATTTCATATGAGAAATTTTGAAATCCTTCACAGTGAGGGCTGTGTTCATAAAACAAAGCCAATGCCATATCTCTCTCTAACTCGAATCTATCCTGCACTCTACTTTTCAGAAGCCACCAAGAGCTACACATGATATAAAGGTGTACCCAGTGCACAAAGTTCCTGCATGTGCATAACCCGGGGAAGGGTTGATGTATCTAGCCTTACCTAGCAAGCATGGCGACTACTTTCAAGAGTCGAACCCTGTGACCTTCAAGCCACAATGGGGCAGCTTTACCATTGCGCAGATCCACCCTTCAACAACATTTGTAATACTATTACTAAACCAAACTAAACCGAACCGAGGTTTAAGTCCCAATTAAATGGGGTCGTTGACATGAATCCACTTTTCCCACTGAGCTATGTGATCAAGGGTGTAACACTATTAATGCAAATTGAAACTAAATCCCTTCATTTCAGATCCTCATCTCTCCGACCATTTCATATCAGCAATCTGGAAATCCTTCACGTGACAACTGTAGTCGTAAAACAATGCCAATAATGAATATATCTCTTCTAAGCCTAATATCTCTTCAACCCCATTTGAGAAGCCACCAATAGCTAAACCTATAATAGTAGTATTACTAAAACCAAACCAAATGGAGGTTTATGTCCAATTAATTGGTGACGGCTACATTTTTTTTTTTTTTTTGCATTGAGCTATGTGATCAAGGGCGCAATACTGTAAGTGCAAATTGACACTAATCCTATCGTTTTCAGATCTACATCACTCCAAAAGGATTGCATGAAATGGGTATACAGTGAAGCATGATTCTCAACTAACCTAGATGGGTTTTGGTATCCAGATCCAGCTCATTTCTTTCTTGGCAGAATCGCGAAAATCCTCAACCGAAAAAGTAAAAGTTTCACGAAACAGCATATACTACTAGAAAAATCCAACGAGAAGATTTGACAACTTGTCACGTCTCCAACAATTCACTTCATGGTCACTGCCGAGAGAGAGAGAGAGAGAGAGGGTACCTGTTCGATGTAAAGATTTGGGCTGCGTCGTATTCTGATCGCCGATCGGCAGACAAATTGGATACTATCTTTACTACAATAACAATCCTAAAGTAATACTCCGGGTTTCCTATAATGGAACGATTCTTATAACGGAACCAGCTCCTCTCAACTTTTCCCCCTCTCTGGTTTTCATTTTTGTAGGCCCATCCCAGACTCACAATAATGATCAGAACTCTTCAAGTTGTAGATCCCGTCGAGAACTTCAATTACGCCAAAATAATTTTGATCGGAACGCATTTAGTGTATTGGAAAAACACACACAAATGATTTTAAATCCAATATGAATAATATATATATTTTCAATATAAATATGTACCAATCACGCATCAATCCGTATTCAATTAACATGGTTTTGGCATGGATAAAGATCTTGAAGAGATCTACAAAATGAACGGTTCCGATCATTATTGTTGGCCCGGAATAAGCCAATAAAAATGCAAACCGAAAAGGGACTTACATTAGTAAAAAAATGTTTCATTTTTTTGGATTTTTCTTGAAAAAAATTGTATTATTTTAAGTTCTTATTTATTTTGACATTTTGAGATAGAAGTAGTATTTTTTTATCATAATTCTTTAATATCTAACCCCTCGAAATAATTGTTATAATTACACTTATGTCACAATCAAATTATGCATCACCGTATCTCTACTATCATACCGTTTGTAATTGGGTTACTACTAATGAATGGTGACAGTGGTCGTCCAAGCGGTTTTCCAATTTTTTTGGAATTTGGGCTGAAATATTAAAATTTATTTTTTTGGATTGAATTAGTTTAGTTAACTCCGCCCCAAATCCACCCAAATTCCCAATGACATTTATACTAATAGCTAATTTTTTGTTTGGATTGAATTGGTTTAGTTAATCCCACCCCGAATCCACCCGAATACCCAATGACATTTATAGTAATAGTTTTGTAATTTCAAGTGTAGTCATATTACAAACATATACTACCACTTTACTCATTTATACAATCTAATTACAATGTTGACTTGAGAAAGTGGTATGGTATTGCTAATATTTTAAATTAGGAAGCTTATGCATAATATCATATATTTTGTGGTCAAAGGAAAATAATAAATATAGTAAGAGGAAATACAAATTGAAATGGTGTAACAGGATTTAGATATGGGGTGGAAAAATCCATCTGATACGGGAGAAAATACTCCCCATTGGAGTTTAGGGATGGGGATGGAGAACAGTTACCTGTTCAGAGATTATGAACGAAAAGAGTGAAACGCCTCATTGTCAAGGTATGCATAGACTGACCCGACTACCCTATACTTTTGTCTGATGTATTTTCTAGCTACTTTTTACAAGTACTACTACTAATAAGGGGTTTTCAAAATGTACTAACCCATAGCACACATCGGTACGCTTCTCTAAGATCTCATCATCGTGATTCAAACCATTCAGTTTGTAGAGCTTGTTAAGCATATTATTTGAGGGAAAAAAAATTAAATTGGTTTAGGTTTTACGAGTGGAAAAGAAAACAATAAAGCAGTTTTACAATAGTATCTTGATTGTGCATACAATTTATGCCCCGTTTATAAAAAAGAAACAAAATGGGACTTCTTTATTTTATTGTAGAGCGAACTTTATACACTGCTCAAAAGCTAACCACAGTCCACTAGGTAGAGGATTAATACATACGTAACATCAAAAATAAGAGTTTCAATGCACTTTCCGCATAGCATATCAATACACTTTCACAAATATCTAAACACTTTTTTCTTTCCAGATATCAATACGTTTATTTTTTCCCCGCATTAAGTCATTAGCCACTAGCCACTGGGTTGTGATCAGCATTTTCCATAACGCTTAATCAAACAAAAGCACAAAACTCTCTCAGCTGCATTTTGCTACTGAATGATCCTCCCTTTCTTTGTGAACAAGAAGTCGTTACGGCATGAGGAGACATCAATCTCCTAAAACCCCTGCAACAAGATCGAAAGACATCAACGGAAAAGGAAAGAAGCAGCAACAGGATGGGGAAGAAAGAAAATAGAGGATTCTTTGCAGTTTTGCATAATGTTCTGTGAAAAAAAATAATTGCACCGACTCCCACTCTACAAAGCATGTATGCAAAATGCGCTAAAAACCACCCCACCATCTGAGGAAAGACACATCATCCCCTATAGGCCTATACTATAGGAGAAAGCCTTTGTATCAACACAAGGGCTATCTGAAAGAGGTGAAAAACTTTCATTCAAAGCAAGCGTCCCATGTTATGTCATGGCAAAGCTAAACCCTGGTTATAACGGTTAAAGAGCCGCAAAATTTCACCAAGCTCCAGCACCTATCTTGTTTGAATATGGTCATTGTTCTTTTACATTCTAACTTTTTCTTCAGCTAAACGTTTATTTCCTTGCACACCTATTCTTCTGGAGACACGGACAACTGATTTTTACCATTGTGGAGGGGCTAACTTATTTGGGAAGTTCTTATTTCTTCTAATTTTGTTGGAGTCTTGGAAAAGAGCACTGTTTAATTCATTTGGGGGCAATGGACAAGAAAAGTTCTTATTTAGCAGGCCATGGACAAGGGAAAAAAAACTGGATACGGAAGATTTTTCTTTTCTTTGTGGTTGAGCATCTTACTCACCATGACTTCCCAACCGCTACCCTCCTCCAACGGCTATCCCTCTCAACTGCAAAACTCAACACAGCTACTACCAAACAAAGCTTAACAGCACGACTAACTAATTCCAAACCTCCTTAACTGGAGAGAAACATTGTAAAACTACCAAAACATATGTTTTTGTCGTTCAATAAAGTTTTGTAAAACCATTAAGTCAAGCATTGCCAGAATGACAGGTATTGCCTAGGAAATTCGACATAGTTATATGCACACAAACAAACTTCAATTCTAGCATGCACAACTTCCTTACCGGAGAGGAAAATTCACACGTAGCAATGATATCATCCCCTAGGCGCCTTATAAATAATTAGAAACAAAAGATTGCATCATTCTTTAACTTAGATTTTCTGCCACCTTTTCCCTTTCTTCCGCTTTCCTGGTTTCGATTTTTTGCTACTTTGTTCTACAAGGGAAAAGTGTGGTTTAAATGGACTCATTATCCACAGTAATCAGGAAACAAAAGCAAAACTAATAAGATCATTGTATTCAGAGCATATTCTAAAAGAAAATCAATATCATAAATGCAGGTTTCACTTTCAAAGGGATGGTAGTCAACTAACCATATTTGCTTGAACTCTGTTCGATGGTGCCTTTCGGTGACAAGGAATAAGATGGTACAGAGAACGAATCTATGCTGACAGTTGCCTGTTTCTTAGCCGTAGACGATTCAGCCGTAGAGCACAAGTCATCATCCACTCTTGATTTTTCAACCATATCCTCACAATTTGGCTGCTCATTTTGTAATAGCATTTCGCCATCTTTGTACTTTGGTCTCTTTCTATTGAGCAATTCATTCTTCAAATTTTGAACTGAGGGCACCCTTTGATCATTAGATGAACTAGTGGGGCAAATAGTTCTTCCCTTTAAAACTACCTTCGGAATATCCAAATCTTCCACACTGCCAGCATTATCAACAACTTCTTCATTCACCCCATTTGAGTTTTTCGCCCGAGATGCCTTTTCATTTTCCCGCATGATGTGGATAGCTTCGGTCAACTGATCTCTTGCAGTTTCTATATCCACAACAGGATTTGGATAGTTTAATCCTAATTCAACCCCAGCAGATTTAAGAACAGAAAGGGGTGCATCCCAAGGATGATGGATCCACTCATTTGGAACTCTAGCTAGCTCCGGCAACCACTGCCTCACATATTCTCCCTCTTCATCACAATTGAAGCCTTGAATCTGACTCAAAATTTTCAAGAAAAATGTAATTAAGGAACCAACAAAAGCGTTTCTGGATTCTAATGCGAATCTGCAACTTGATTTCCTAATTAAACTATAAATCACTAATCATCATTAAGCACTAGTTAAATACATCTTGGACATTGTGCAGGCAAAAGAATTACGTGTTGCTAGCGTTAACAAAAGTGAACATGAGAAAATCTAAAGAAAATTGTGAAGTTGAATAGAAGTATCACGAATTGTATAATGTCCGCTGATAAACCCTCAATCATTCGTGTCAATTTTCAGTAAACGCTTTTTTTTTTTTGGGTAAATAATTGTCAGGAAAAGTTGATAACTATCTCAAATAGAACATCCTTGACAATCCCACTAACTTAAAATTTCAGAACTCGAAGTAATCAGCAAAGAATTCATCTTCTTCTCTTACAATATTCTTTTTTATTTAGAACAAGGTGGACAAAATATCTTATCCACCATCTAAAATTTTGCCAGAAAAGATACACTCTACCACCCTTGGATTTTGTCTTCCTGCAAAATTCCAGCACTACGGGCCACAAACTGATATAGGACATCACTGCTTAATAGGATGTCCAAAGACTTCAGCATGCAGTCGTTGCAAGTGTAATCTAGAATTTCATTAAATTGTATGGACTGTGGATATTAGCCCCAAATGGTGCTTTTCGTGTAGTTCTACAACTTGATGGAAATGCAAAGACCTGAGTAAAATAAGTATTGTTCTACCCTAAAAGGATTAAAAACTGAAAACTTATTTCCGAAAGTTGAATTCTCATAATTTTCCGTCAATGGAATTTGCATAAAACCCAAATTGACTGAAAATGGAACCATTCTAAAAATCTCTGGAAGCCAAATAGACCCCGAAAAATGTTGTCGATAGTAAATGTATCAGTTTTATATTTATGCCAACTATGAAGGTATTGTGCATAAGATATTGTGGGTTTTAAGTTTGGAATACACAGCATCTTGATTGATTATGAAATACGGCTTCAAAATGCCTTGAAAAAACACAAATCTTGACATACCTGTGGGCTATCTAAACGCTCAAGCTCATGACCATCTGGCAAGCTCCCCGAGATGTATTGCCAACCAAGGATATCACTTTCCAAATCTGCATCCAAAAGCGTGTCCCAGAAGTACTTCATTCCCCATTGCCACGGAAGAAGCAGAAACTTAACACAGAAACTTGAAACAATCACTCTTATCTTATTGTGAATCCACCCAGTTGCCCATAGCTCTCTCATCCCCGCATCAACCAAAGGGTAACCAGTGCGACCCTGTCTCCAAGTCTTGAAAAGGGCATGGTCCGCACGCCAAGGGAAATGTTTCAGGCTACTCAACAATGATCTTTCGTGAGTAAATGGAAAGTTGAAACATAGGTAACGAGAATATTCTCTAAGCCCAATGGACCTAAGGAAAAGAGCCGCACTTTGTTCACCAATAGTATTCTCTTCTCTCAACCAAAGTATATGCTTCAGTCGCACACAATGGAAAACTTTCCTCACACTTATCTCCCCAAAGTGAAGATAAGGAGATAAAAGTGAGGTGGAGTTCCCCCAAACCTTTAGCCCATCTTTGGAGTAGTCGATCAACTGATGTTCAACAAATTCACTAAGAGCCTTGTCAGCATTGCTACAACCTGGAGACCATCCTCTTCCTAATAAAGCATTACTAGATTTTTCTGATTCATTTTCGAGACCTAGTTCCTCAATTGAACAATTTTGACCTGTTCCTGTAACAACGTGGGGAAACAATAAACATAATTAAAGTAGAAAATTTTCTTTGTAAAATCGTTTCCTCTATGGCATGTATACTTTTTTGTACTACAAAACTATGGTAACACTAACACTTTTACCAATAGCAAATTTTCCAAATAGCACATCTCCCTTACTGGTTCTTGACTGCTTAGAAATAATATTATTCATCCTTAAGTAGAATTTTGGCGACAAAGAAATCAGATTAACACTTAGGGTCCGGTACTTTGGCCTGACCAATAGCAAATAGATATATAATCCCATACAGGATACATAATCCAATCGGATAAAAACCAAATCCCCATGATATTCTATATCCTTGTGGGATTTCATATCTGATAGATACTTAATCAGGACAGAAAAAAATTCTACCAAAAAGGATCTGTGGTCCCTCAGATTTATAGTCCTATCCAACGGCCAATGCTCACATTCAGGAAAACAAAAGGACCCTTAGTGCATTATCATTCGAGATATATTAGGTCAACAGGAAATTCAGGCACAATATACCTGCAGCTGGCATCAACTTCCATGGAGGAAGATGTGAAACGGGTTCCAGTTGCATTTCCAAGCACTTATCCCAATATGCATCAAAGGTGGTAAAAGCATGGCCGTTATCATCATATACTTCCCATGGTTCATACAACAAATCACTATTGTAGCTCTGCACAGACACGCCAAGTTCAACCAGCTTTTGTTTGATGTTGTGATCACGAACCAGTGAAACAGGATCTGAAAATCAGGAGTACTAGTATCATGAACCAAAACTCAATTACATTAGCCATTAATTAAATGTCTTATCACTGCTGCGATCGAGGTCTCACTGGCTAATTGAGTTTCAACTATTTGGAGAAAAAGAGAAATAGACACAGCAAGATTGTGAGTAATTATAATTTAACACTTAAGGGTATCATCGCATAGCTCGAAGCCTCAAATATCTCAAATTCTCAATGATCATTTTCTCTTTTGGATTTAGTCAAAGTTGAGGCTTGCACCGAGACATTTGAGTAGCATGAATAACCAAGTGAAGATAGCAGCTTTTGAGCAGATACAGGAAAAACAATTACAAGCTCACCAAGCCAGTAAACAAGTAGAATAGATAACCAGCATTTTAGCATTGTTCCAATTCGAATTTCTATAAAGGCAAGATCCCGGTTGAAATATAAACAAGATGCAATTGGTTTCTACACATTTAATGCTGGACTTCTGTATTTCCAAACAGAGTGGTGGTCATGCAACTCCGAGCCATACAAAGTAAAAAAGACTATGAAGAGGAGAATTTTTCAATTCAATAGGTCAAAAGTCGTTTTACCCTTGATATATATTTCTGATTTCTAGATTGTCTACCCAAAATATATGTGACACCCTGACCCAAATCGGAAGTCTACATACTTGGGCGATCCTATATATATATATATATATATAGAGAGAGAGAGAGAGAGAGAGAGGTAACACTTCTTATCCGGACTTTTGATTTCCGGACTTTTGATCCAAAAAAATTTTTGACGATCCAAGCCGTCCAATGTGTTCAGAAGGTGTTTTCAAGGGTTGTAGCGGAAAATCTTCATAAAAAATACCAAGATGGGCTTGATCCAAGTAGTTTTCGCAAAAATATTTAAATACAGTTTTTGCAAAAACTGCTTGGATCAAGCCCTTCCCGGTATATTTTTTTTGAAGATTTTCCGCCTAGACCCTTGAAAACACCTTCTGAACACATTGGACAGACCGGATTTTCCAAAAATAATTTGCAACACAAAAAAAACCAATTTTTTCTTATTTCCGAGAGGTGTGGATGTGAAATTTTCCGTATATATATAAGGAACTATACTAATAGTACCTTCGACTGAAGCATTTTGGGTCATGTGGTATGCCTTGTAGATTATTTTGGGGGATTATTTTATGGCTTCAGTTTACTGTTATTTATCTTTTATGTTCAGGGTAGTTTAGTCATTTTGTGTTATTAGGGTTTCGCTAAGGTTATCGTCATTTATCTTTTATCTTTTGGTATTATTAGAGTTTCTTAGATTTTTCTATTTACGCACTGCTCTCTCTCTCTCTCTCTCTCTCTCTCTCTCTCTCTCTCTCTCTCTCTCTCTCTCTCTCTCTCTCTCTCTCTCTCTCTCTCTCTCTCTCTCTCTCTCTCTCTCTCTCTCTCATTGTAAAACACAGACTTCATATATACAAGAATGGTTTTGGTTCTCTCTCTCTCCTTTGATTTGTATCAAGTGCTAGGTCAGTAGACTACATGTGGCGTTTCAATAGACATTCCCTTATCATTCACAATCCATTTTAAGTATCAATAGAAATAGTCAGACCATCCTGATGACTACCAAAGAAAGGTTCACTAAGCATGAAATAAAGAATCACATCCATGTGACATTTTTAGCATCTGAAAGTTATATAGAGGGAAGAATTGTGAATTCAAGAAAGGAACTAAGCATACCATAAAGATGGTTATACATTACTTTTGTCGCCCCTATAGCATCGATGCAATCCAGAAGTGCAGAAAGAGTACTCTCAGCTTTAATCAGCACAAGTGCAGCTCCAAGAGATTTCAAGGACTTCTCCAAATGGGCAAGAGATTGCTTAAGCCACCACCTGGAAACTCGACCAGGGTAGAATTGTCCTTCTTCTTTTGGGCACCATATATACACAGGAAATACAGACCCATCCCTAGCAGCAGCCGCCAAGGCAGGATTATCCTCTACTCTCAGATCCCTCCTAAACCACACCACGGTTTTAGAATTACCAGCCATATTTGAGGATTCAGATCTTTTGGCTCAAATCAAGGCTCTCCTCATAAGTACAAAGATAACAAGGGCTCAAACCTTTAGGTACCAATCCCATTTATATCTTTAACTTGTCCACAAGTTTACTTTCACCCAAATGTGTGAACATCAGCAAAATTCATATGATCAAGGATTCAATGAAACTACATAACAGCACTCAATTCAAGAAACCCATGAGGCAAACAAAATTTTGGGATTTGGGTTTATGCAAAACTGCCTGAAAAATCTGGAATAGCTCCAAAAAAAAGTCCAAATTACCCCAGAAGCCACCAAAACCATACCAGAAAACTGACCTACACCGAGATCAGCCTATACCTGTTCTCAATCAAACCAAGCATGAATCCATTCACATGAGTGATTCACATACCCATAGAACAAATTGCAAGAACCAACCTGAAAACTAATACGAAGAGATATTCAACTGAGGAGCACTTCTTGGAATCCTTATTACTTCTTCAAAGAACTGATCACACACACCAGGACAAAATAGATTTCTGTGGAACGAAAGATCAGATTTCATGTGACTACCGGGCCACTGGCTAGGGAGCAGGAACAGAGGCATACGTCCATGATTCCTTATTAACAATGTTATCCTGTGCACAAAAGAAAATTTTACTACCAGAGAAAGGGACAAGAAAAAGGAGGTGAAAAATGTACAGAGCATACCACCTGCACTGTCTTCGTATAGGATTCACATGTACCCGCAAATATGCATTCTAGAGAAATTGGACTCTTCTCAAATCTAAAAGAGAAAATTAATGGGTAACACGGCCAGCTAACTTTATACTCCAATATCATACTAAGCCATGATTTGGCTAAATTCAAAAAATTAGTTTTTTTTTCGTTTTATTCTTATTAAAAAAAATTAAATTTTTTAGTTTTTGGTCAATTTTTTGTAGTTTCTTGACTTGTCCCGATGATAGAAATCTAAAAGGTATAAAATTATTAGCCAAATTTAGAGTTTTGTGAATAAAGACAAAAAATAATCCAACAAAAAATTGACCGAAAACTAATAAATGTAATTTTTTTATTAAGGACAAAAAAAAACTAAAAACCCAATTTTTTGGATTTAGCCAGATCAGGACCGAGAATTTGTGTTTGGACAAGTTTGCGGACTTTGTCGTTCTCTGCCACCAAATCCAATGTCCACTGTTTGCGAGTACTTCGAAGTTGGGATCCAATAATAGGATATAAATTGCGAATGTTAATTTATGGATTTTTTAATTAAATGAGGATCTATAAAACTCTTCTGAATGGAAATGCGGTGAAATAAATCTTGGGGATAATGGTAATGGTAATTTTGTCAAATTTTAATGAGGATTTAAAAAGTCCCTGTCGTTTTTTTAATTTTGCATTATATGTTTCATTTCTCAAAATGTATTTATTTTATAGTAACATGTTTCCACACAATAAAAATACAGAAACAAAAATTCCGAAAAGTGGAAGTGGGTGGTCAAACACGTTAAAGTGTCGAGTCACATAATAAACACCCATATAACTATAAGTATATGATGATAGAGGGAGTTAGAGTACAACATGGTGGTGCCCAAACCACCGAATAATCGCTCAAGCCCAACACGTATTAGCCGCCCCTCTATAAGATTTTTCGAATTGATCATTTGTGACGAAAAAAACCAGATTTATTAAGATAGATACATACCTTTTACCGAATAACATTATTCTTAAATTGAGAGGCTTTAAGTTATATTTTTATGATTATCTGCACAAGAAGATACGAACAAAAACAGGTCAGATCATACAAATACTTCCGTGATCCCCAAACCGTCCCAATCACGGTGCTGCCCTCTTACCCATTTCATAAGAAAGCAAGTTGGCTTTTGGCCATTCCGTAGAGCAAATTTTTGGTACACCATTTCTGTAGACCAATGCACTTATTTCCAAAGAGTCACTATCTTTACACGTTCTGATTTTGCATATAACCAACGAAATGTAAGTGTCCCAATAGCTCTGGTATATAGCTTATTGAGTCATGATTCTGGGTAGTCCGGTTGGTTTGTGAGTTTGCTCTTCATACAAGTGATTAGGATTTGATTATTTATATTAAATCGCAAGAAAGTAATTTCTTGTACATCGCATTGTCATGCCCATACAAGTGATTATGATTCGATTATTAAGGTTAAGTTGACGAAAAAAAAATCTTGTAAATCTCCAAGTCACGGCGTGAATAACCTGTCTTTGATCGGACTAGGGAGGGGATTAATACAGGTGTTCATAAATTTGTCCGTACAGACCGACAAACCTGGGTTCTAACATTTTGACAATTTGTGTTAATATTATGTTTTAGCCTACTTTTCAAAGCACCTTTGTTTTCTAGAAAGCGACTAGAAAGAGGCACCAGCCACTTGCCAAGGCTACTTTTCAAAGCGACTAGAAAGGGGTACACATAAGTGTGCAAACGAGTTGAGCTGAGCTTTGTAGTGTTCGAGCTCGGCTCATTGAGCCAAAAAATCAAACTCTAGCTCGGCTCATTGAGCCAAAAAATCAAGCTCTAGCTCTAGCTCAGCTCAGGCTTGGTTTTCTATTTGCTAAAATGGAAATCTCATAAAATATATATGTCCAGATTCATTGGAGATAAAATCATTTTCCCACTTGATTTGCTAAAATCAACCTCATTTTATCACTTCCATCTCATTTTATCTTTTGGCAAACTAAAGTCATAAACAAGCCGAGCCCTTAACGACCCGAGCCAGGGTATTTAACGAGCCGAGTCTATACAATCGAGCTGAGTTTTTGCGAGCCGAACCTTTACGAACTCGTTAACTAAGCGAGCCAGAAAATTGAGCTCGAGCTCAGCTCGATTACTTAACGAGTAGAACCAAACCAAGCCATGAGCTGCTCGCAAGCAGCTCAATTTGTTTGCGAGCGGCTCGGTCGGTTTGTTTGCGGCCCTAAGTACCCGCAACTTGCCAAGGCTAAAGGCACAAGAGGCGCAACTTAAGTGCCTACGGTGGGTTACAAGCAGGTGCTTTCACTCGCCCCACCGGTTACAAACAGGTTCTTTGCCTCGCCCCACCCTCCACCCTCCGTGTCCATAACGCACACAGCCTGAGCCTCGTTGGGGCTCACGCCTATTTGGGCCTTAAACAACCATGTAGAATACTATCACGGAACCTTCAGATAAGATGGTTCAAATTCCAATCAATCCCATCCACATCGCGGTTTCAATGCCAGCCCATGCACCTTATATGACAAGAAACCATAACTGCACTTCAAAAAATACAAACAAAAAACCAACATTTCAAGGGTAGGGAAGCCCATATTGATTCGGACCTCAAGTTGGACTCTTCTAGTAGAAAATGACATGATCACAAGAGGCCTCGTGATTCATCCAAATAATAATAGCATATGTGATTAGTAAGCGGTCAAACAACAGTACTCTTAAGCGCCCATTTTACATCTGGGAAGCATCATGGTGATAAAGAACCCCGCTGGGCACCCAGAACTTTTTTAGGGCTAAACTAAGCCAACGCCAACAGAGGCTCCAAGATCAGCAACCCCAGATGCCAAGTCATTTATTTGTTTAAGCTATATGAATTACTTTTACATAAAGAGTAAGTTGCAAAAGAAAAGAAGCTTCTCTTGCGATGCGAAAACCCTCTATACAAGCGAAAAGGGTCTAGTTTGCACGGTCTTGCAGCACTTCAAGATCCATTTCTGTCGGGTCAGTGGCCTGAATCTCATAATGGATGCCCTCGAACTCCCTCCTGAATCGCTCCTTGGATGTGGCATACAACATCTTGGCACGAATCCGAGACACAGAAGGAGACCTGAAAGAGATGAGTTCACATCTTGCTGTTAGAGGGGCTGTCAAATGGAGTTCTTAGAATGGGATGCAGTAAAAGAATTATATGAACTACATGGTACTACCGTCTACTCTAAAGGGACGAGACCAAACAGTCGGCTCATGGCGCCACCCAGTATGTCCAAAAAACTATGTGCATGAAGTTTTTTTTTTTTTTTTATCTTTTTGAGAATTGTGATGGGCGAGTAAAAGCCGTACAAAATGAAACCATGAAAAATGGTGATAACAAATTTGATGAGACACAAACAGCACTGTTTCCAAGAACATACCCACATCTAACAAGTTTAGCACGTCCAACAGTCCAAGAATGTGAAAGAAAAAAGAACAACATGTCAATAAATGATGCAGCAAAAGTCGGTTAAAGATATTTGATAGCTTAAGCATTAAATCTGGACAGCAATATATGACAAGTCACAAGACGAAGCCCCAGGACTTCTCTCCACAACATCCTTGTCATGAAGAAAACAACTTGCATAAACTAAACACAATAGGAGAGGAAGATATCTGCTCAACAACTAATTTTCAAAAGTAAAACGATCCTTGATGATGGATTTGCAAGTACATGATTGGTTATAAATAAAAAACGATCATAAAAAAAGAATCTCAACTACTTTATTGAAAGAAGTAGCCTCAAGTCTCAACTACTTACAATAAAATTAAGAGTCTTGAGGCTCAACTATGCATGATGGCTTTGAGGAGAATATCATGACAACAGAATAATGAGATTAAAGCATCTGAAACAAAAAACTGACCAGGCAAAGAAAAATATTTTGCTCTTCTGGCAGTTCTCAGACGTCACAAAGTCGTAGTCATACACTGCATATCGGCAATCGTTCTCAGGCAAAGATGCAGTAAAATCATCATAGCTCTCAGCTGGACCTCCAGTCTTTTCAACCACAACCTCTTTTTTCTTCTCATCAATCTTAAAGATCACATAGCGGTGCACCTTCTTCCTCTGCAATTCCAGATACGTGCTCTTGCAGTGATCCGCGACACCCATGCCAGATGATGCATTTGTCTGACCAATCTAAACACCAAAATAATTCAATAAGATCATGCATCCATATAGGTACAAGATTGTGTATTTTGCATCAGCCATAATTAGTAAAGTTTATTCGATGCAAGCTAAATCCACAACTTGAACAGCTCCTTCATGACATAAAAGTGAAGATTCAAACAGGACAAGTATACAAAACAACAATGAAAATGGAGTATAACAATGCTATGTGCTTTCCCTATACAGAAGCATTCTGTTTTATAGTACAGGACCAAAAAGAATATAAATTCTACTGTCCCTGAAAAAGGAAATGCCAAAAATTAAGAAAAATGATATCCAAAGCTTCCTTTGATACTATTTTTCAATCTCAAAACTACTTCGAGATTACAGTTAACTAGGGAAGCCTTCAAGCACAACTCTTATCCTTCGACCAAGAAATCTCTATAGATTTCAAACACAAAATGAAGTGGTATCATTCCAATTTATGAGTAACCGATGATCATCACATACATATACGGTCTATCCTTGGATCCTAGAACAATTCCATCTATTGAATTCTAAAGAAAACAAGCACTTGTATATGAAATGATAGCATTGTCAGCCACTAGAACATCCAAGAATATTACAACTGTTTAACCGTGAATAGCTACAAGTTTACAACAAATGGAAGGCATAAAACTGTTCAAGCCAACAAGATACCATAAGAATTACATCGTTGTAAATAAGAACAATTATTCTACATTAAAGTTGCAAATAAGAACAATTATTCCACCTAAGATTCACCTTAATTCAATGGAACAGAAAAAGAACAATGCCGCGTAATCCAAAAGCTTTTCCTAAATTAAAGTTGAAAATAAGAACAATTATTTGCATGAGACTTGTGTTCGGCTTGTCTATGAGAGGCTATTCAGTGCCTAGGCCCCTGTCCCACCACACATTAGGGTAGGGCCTACACACCTTGTCTTGGACCTGAGGCTTGGGCACTGTCGTACTGAATAATTTTTCCTATTTTAGGTGGGATTTTTTTTTTTTTTGTTACTGAAGTAGCACAAAAAAACCCAGGTCTTTGGCATATCTATTTCAGCATTTGACTTTTCAACCCAAACACAACATTTTATGGTTTTTACCCTCAATTTTCTAATGGAAATCCAAAAAACACAATTAAACTTGACCTTTTAGTCCAAACAAGCATTAGATGGATAAGTTCCACCATCAAAGTGATCACCCATTCTTTTCCAAGCAATGTGATATTGTATTTCCTTTGGATAATGATACGGGTACAGAAAAAAAGGAACCGAAAATGTACCGATCGCGTTCAAGGACCCACTTTTGGGTCCCACACAAGTGATTCAAACTGTTCATTGTTCTTAAAACATTTTTCCGAGGGGCCCATAAAATTTCAGCTCAATCGGACGGTTGGAAATGCTCGAACCAAAGTCTCACCGTTTGAATCAAAATTTTGTGTGAGACCCCAAAAGTGGGTCCCCGACGCGATCAGTACATTTTCTGTGCCCCCTTTTTGTACGGGTAGCACTGTCCATTTCCTTTAACATCCCCTTCCCGTTCAGCCTATTTTGAGGTCTATCACATGTAGCTACATTTGGGTCTATCATCGTGCAATCTTTTGTAGGGTCTGTCATCATGCAACCTTTTGTAGGTCTGTCATCGTGAAATCTAGATAGTAAAATTTTTATTTTTAAATGTAGGGTCGAATATGCCCCACTCTTATGAAAACTTTATATCCTACCCAAAAGCAAACATAATCAGGCTCTTCGGGATTCAATAGCATAAACCAGCAACGAAGATCTATCCTAAATTCACTCCAAAAAACACCCAAACAGTGAAAAATCAAAGTCCAAGTGCTCAAAAAAACATATCAAAGTAAAGCGCATGGTGTCTAAACATCAGGAACAGAAATCTAAGCACGCATGGAGTAAATGGAATCGGATCTAGACAATAAAACCCGAAAAACAAATCCAAAGAAAGGATTGGAAGAGAACTTACCCCTCTGAAAGACATGGCTAATGCTGATCGGAAGAAGACCAGGGAGAGAGAATTTTTAGGGGGGAGAGAGAGAGAGATTTAGAGAGAGAGAGAGAGAGAGAGAGAGAGAGTTGAGTAGGGGAAAGTAGAATCAAAGGCAGCCACCGAACCGAAGAAAAAGAAAATGGAATTGTTTTTGGTGGATAATGGAAAAATATTCTCTCTGCTTTTTTAGAGAGAGAAAATGTAGGAGAGGAAGGGATACGTGTTTTGGGGGAGAAAGGGAAAAGGAGGGCGTGGTGTATGCGTGTATGTGATGGGAAAAAAAAAAAGTGTATGCGTGTAGTCGCTTTTCCGAAAAAGACCCCACTACCCCCGAAAAAATGAACGGGGCTACGTGTACGGACGCGTGTGTACACAATATGAAGGGACGAATAGTTTATTTAACATTCGGACCGTTGATTTCATGCACGGGTGACCAGGATGTAGTATTAGTGCATATAGCAAACAAAAACGTGCGAACGCAAGGTTTTTTTGCAAAAAAATACTACTACTCCCTCTGTTAGAAGATTTTAGCAAATGACTTCTTTATCTGTTAAAATTAGTTGTTGATCATATTAAATGTTGATTTTATCTTTTGAGAAACTCCTAATAAGTGCGTTGCTTCGTAAAATCTCTTTTATTAAAGAAACATTATCATTACACATTTCATATCAACTTTTATCTCAATTTTACACCTTTCATGTTAACTTTTACCTCAATTTTTTAAAATTATCGTCCACTTTCACCAATTAACTATTTACCTACTAAATTTTCAAAAGAGTAAAATATAATTGCATAAATTTTTACCCATTAACTTTTTTCAAAACACGCACTTACTAAGAAACTACCCAAAATAGAAAAATAGACAACCAAAAAAAAAGTGGAGGGAGTACTAATTATTTGTCTTGGGACATCGTCACGTTCTGGTCCGATATCATTATCCATTATATATTTATGCGGGGCTCACTTCTAGATATAGAATCTCCACACAAATATTTAATGAATAAAAGTGTCAGGAAATCATGTGACGGTTCCCCAAACCCAAATAATCACTCAATGCTACCCCACATCCCATTATCAACCGTTGTTATTGGTATTGGTGTAGCAGTTGTGTAGCGACACCGAATGAATGGGAATTGAGGGTTTGTAGTGGGGAGACTTACTACGAAAGTGTAGTAAGTTCCATTCGACCATTCATCTTGGCACCAAAGGCTTCGATTTAATCTAAACTTCAAATAATTTGAGCCATCCATTATTTGAAGTAAAATCTGAACGTTCATTACTGAGATAGATGGCCGAATAGACTCACTACACCCAGTTCACTACAAAGTCTTTGATTCCAAATGCAGGGATGTTGCAAGTAGAAATTTTACTTATATATAGAACAGTAAATATGGGATTCATGTGTTTTTGTGAGTGTGTATGCAAATTGTTATCATATATTTAGTGTTTTTGTACCACTCCCGAAAAAAATCTCTCATATGCTAAAAAAATATCGACAATTGGGAATACAAATTAATTTTTTTTCACCGTTGCAGGGTGTGCTCATTCCAGATGATATTTCGGTGGTCAAAATCATTCATTTTGATTCAAATTCAAATTGAGAAAATCATGTAAATATTTAACTTAATCGGAGATCACTAAGTGTCGGTCTAAATATTTATTTTTGGAAATGTATTTATTTTTTAGCTTTAAAATTATTGACTATATAATTGATTTTTAGATTCAGACACTTGCATGTATTGTGTTGAGATGAATTTTTGCACGGTCCCTTAAAAATGAAAATGGACAAAATGAACTATTCCAATACCAAAGTGAGATTCAAAATAAGTATACCCTCGTTGAGACGAAACAAAATTTCTCCCACCCTCTTATCTTTAATACCGATGCAACCAAAAAATGGAAAGTAGTCTCATAATCGATTAAATGAGGTTTAAATTTGGCTAAAAAAAACGAGGCAAGTCAATTTCAAATGAAATGGACAAGATGAACAATTCAAACATCAGAGTGAAATTTAGAACAAGTATACCTTGAGGGGGAACAATTACTCCCTCCCTCTTATCTTCAGTACTTATGTAACAAAAAGGAAAGTAGATCCATATTCGATTATGATTGATAGAAGAACGGAAAGCACCGATCAGTTGATTGTTCAAGTTTAAATTTGGAAACTGAAGTTTAAATTTGGCTTGGTCACGAGGCAAATCAATCTCAAATTTTCTTTTAATCAAGCAGAACTCAAATAGCTTATTTATATACAATCTCCTTCCAGTCCGGGCGCCTGGAATTTAAGAAAATCCGGACCTTCAATCTGAGCCGTTGGATCTCATCCAACGACTGTGGGAAAAAAAAAAAAAAGAGCCCGCGGGTCGAATTTTGGGTTAAAGGAGTTCACGGGTTGCAATACGGGTCATGAACATATCCGGCTCACCCCTCCCCTCATTTTACATTCATTCCCCAAAGAGAAAGGTGAAAATGGCGACTGACGAAGAAGACGAAGCAAAGCTTGACCTAGCCTTCGATCGACCGGACTTTCTAGGTCTCTCTCTCTCTCTCTCATTCTCATTTTCTCTCTCCCTTTCTCTCTATTTCGATTGATCTCAAAAAACCCTACTTTTTGTTTGTAGCGTGAAGCAAATCGAAGGCGACTCGATCTAGGTTTTTGAATCTCCATAGCTCTGTGTGTGTGTGAGAGAGAGAGAGCGTGCGCGCGCGTGTGTAGCGATTTACTGTGAAACCCTAGATTTTTCAAAAACCTAAATCTACTTGTTTTTTTACTCTTACTTTGGTCCGATTTTGAAATTTTGAAAAAAATTTAGGTTTCATCTGTGTACCGAGTTCCTTGATACCTACTTTACTCCTATGAAGGACTGATTTCAAAATTTTGGGAAAAATTTGGTTTCATCTATGTATTGAGTTCCTTGGTTTCATCTGTGGACTGATTTTGAAATTTTGAAAAAAAATTGGTTTCATCTATGTATTATAGATGGAACATTTAACGCACTTACTATGCAGAGATATAAATTTGGTGACAGGTAATGGTTT
This sequence comes from Vaccinium macrocarpon, assembly GCA_022606695.1. Classification (NCBI taxonomy): domain Eukaryota; kingdom Viridiplantae; phylum Streptophyta; class Magnoliopsida; order Ericales; family Ericaceae; genus Vaccinium; species Vaccinium macrocarpon. Next base: position 3,989,763 of record CM040173.1, read on the forward strand.
ACCAATTTGTCTTTGGTAGAATTTGTTTGTATAGACTGAAAATTGACCAGTTTTGTTCCCTTGCACAATCAACAATGTTGAAACTAGTTAAGGTCACGTGTTCTGTTTGTGTTCTATTTTTGTAAACAAAATAGTGTTTGATTTCTTTAGTTATCCATCAATACAGCTGCTATTTGAATCAAAAAGGTATACAGCGACAAAGTAAAACCATCCTTTGAAGTTGAAGGCCTTATGGATACACATTAGATGTGTTTGTAAGATGACAAGCGAGTACAAAATAGAAGGGGACGTTGAGATTAAAGAAGAAGATATTAAGCATGGGAAGGACAGAGCCACTGGAATGTATAAAGTTGTTGAAGCTTGTCACTTGGCACACCCCCATGCCTAAGAATGAAAAAAATTCACTTGTATTTGCACTCTCTACAGTGTAAACTATGTCGTTTTACGGATTGTATTGATTTAGGTTTTTTTGCCCAAATTTTTGTATTGATTTAGCTTTTGTCATATTTGATGACTTGTGAGGCTCATTTTGTGAGTACCAAATACAATGTAAACTTTTTCTTTTGTAGTGAATGACTAATTGTTTTACTGACTTTATGCTTCTTGTTTATGTACTTAAGTTATGTGAGTGGGAATGAATTATCCAGATCTAGTATGTGTAGCCCTTTGTCATGACATCAAACAAGCAAGACATTTCCTGCAACGCACTCCTAGTTTCAGCACTCATATTTCATAGTTTCAGCAACTAATACATGGTGACTGGGAATTCAGTATTACTCATAACATAAATGGAATTCAGTATTACTCATTACAGTAGGTATGAGAAATTGGAAAACCGCGTGTACTATCTGGAAAAATTTAGGCAGCATCTACCCTATTTTTGGTCCTAGCCGACATCAAAAAGGTCTCAACAAACAGCGATAGCAACAACAGAAGCACAAAGCCAAAGTGAAAAATGGTCTTTAAAACCTTTCCATAAATGAATCTCTTCTACATTACAAAATTGTCTTTACAAGAAGTTGATGGTTCAAAGCACAACTACATGATTGTTAGAACAATAGCTCCTGAACCAAAACAGGTGTCTCCTATACTAGATGAGTATGTATAGTGTTTGCTCTAACACTTCCTTTGCAAAGAGTTGGTGGCTAGCCAATGGGCCGCCTTATTTCTCTCTTTATAGCTCCAAGAGCAAGTCTACAATTGGGAAGTTGCCTGAAACGCTACCGCAATCCCTCCACTGCAAATATGCCTTTCTCAGCTTGTGATTTGAAATCAAGTCTCTTGGAAGCCCAATTAGCTGTTACTAGATCAAATTTTCTTGTCAACTTACCTGCATTAGTTTAAAAAATAGTGAGCAAGTATGAGTTTTTCTTGTTCTATCTTTTAACACAGATCATTGGTCCAACACATGATATAAGTCATACAAAGGTATTAATCTCGAAATAGAACTACAAAAATTCACTCCAAAAAATTAGCCTTATGATCAGTCATTCGGTAGGTAGTAACCTAATGCTAGATCAAGATCTAAATTGACAAAGGCCCATAAAACAAGTCTAAGCTTCAGCAACAAAAGATGATCACATTCCTTGATATCTGATAAAAAGGGGGGGGTACATTTACTTGGTAATATCCCAACTTGAGAAGGAGGATATGGAATAACTTAACAATTGAACGCTCTGTTTTCTACATAAACAATCAAATAGCAAGACAAGAAGCGTCAATATTGGGGGCAAAATTGAACAAAATACATGGTTTTGTACATCATCTCATCTGTCATGTAACCAACAAGTTGTGCTCGAGATAAATTGAATCACTGATACATTGTTAACCTCATTGATCACTCCCTCTGTTTTGTAATTTCTTTGTACCAAAAAGAGGTCAATTGGTAGTCACTAGATACGCATACAACAATTCTGAGAGCAACGTCAAAACCCCAATAACAATCAAGAGAATGCCACTCCTTTCAAAATAGGTATCAAGAAACTCAGTACACGGATGAAACTAATTTTTTTCCAAAATTTCGAAATCAGTCCTTAATAGGAGTAAAAGTAGGTATCAAGGAACTTAGTAAACAGATGAAACCTATTTTTTTTTTCAAAATTTCAAAATTGGACCAAAATAAGAGTAAACAAACGAGTAGATCTAGGTTTTTGAAAAATCTAGGGCTTCGCAGTAAATTGCTACATGCGCGCGCACGCGCGCGCACACACACACATATATAGAGAGAGAGAGAGCTCGTTGTGTGCTATGAAGATTCAAAAACCTAGATCGAGTCGCCTTCGATTTGCTTCACGCTACAAACTGTAAGTTAGGTTCTTTGTTTAAGTTAAAATCAAATTAACTTGGAGAGGCAAACAATAACTAACGGTTGAATTAAGAACAAGTGAATCAAACATGAATGAGAGAGTGTGAGTAAGGGGTGAAGGATTAGGCTAAGTACGCAGAAAGAGAAGGCAGCAGTGTTCCATTCATTCATTTTAAGATCATAATCGTCCTCAAAATCACAGTTCTAGATGAAACGTGGGCTCGCGAGCACTAGCAAGAGCAATGCTCTTGTTTCCAGGGCTTTGAGTCACTCTCTCTCTAGAATTTCCGTGGTCCCAAAGATGAATCAGAAGATCTCTCTCCCATTTTTGTGAAGGAATGTCCCATATTTATAGGGATCTGTACCCAATCATGGGCGGCAGACATTTCCCCAATAATATGGTGACACGTGCTCTTTCCGCATACCTAGGTGACGTGGGTGATGTCAGCGGCGTTAGGAAGATTCCATTCGTCATTCCGGTGCATCGGCTTTCCCGCTGGCGGCTCTAATCCATCAAAGCCACCAAACCACTTGTATCTCCCCTATTCCCGCTGTATTGGTCATGGTCGCGAGCCTTTTGGCTCGCGCCAAGGCCCATGTCGAGCTCGTATCGACTTCCCTTTCCCTGTCTTTAGGTCAGGAGTCGTTGCGAGCCAAGTTCAGTGTTCGCGAGAGCGTTCTTTGTTCCCCGTCGCGTTAATCTCCCTCATTGAGGGTCTAGCGAGGGGTGAACATCTTCTTAAGGTGACGTTTCCTTTATTGAGGGCATCCCTTCCCGAAAATGATCGAAGTTTGGATATGTAATACCGCGAGGGCTGTCTCTCGCGATGTCCATTTGCCCGTTGTTAAATTCGAATGCAAGCTGATGTGTCTCTTGTAATTTTACTCGAGCCACGTGGTCATCCATTACGGGCTGGTCAAATGCCACGTCACCAGACGTGCTGACCTTTCCTACACAAACAAAAAATAGGGTTTTTTGAGATCAATCGAAATAGAGAGAAAGAGGGAGAGAGAAAATGAGAATGAGAGAGAGAAAGACCTAGAAAGTCCGGTAGATCGAAGGCTAGGTCGAGCTTTGCTTCGTCTTCTTCATCAGTCGCCATTTTCACCTTTCTCTCTCTTCTCTCTGGGGGAATGAATGTAAAATGAGGGGAGGGGTGACCTGGATTTGTTCATGACCCGTATTGCAACCCGCGAACTCCTTTTACCCAAATTTAGACCCGCGAGCTCTTTTTTTCTCCACATCCAACGGCTCAGATTGAAGATTCAGATTTTCTTAAATTCCAGGTGCCTGGACTGGAAGGAGATTGTATTTATATATGTGTGTCTATATATATATATATATATATATATATATTATAAATAAGAAATCAAATATGTGAGCATTGGCTTGTTCAAATTTGATTTTAAAAAACAAGGTCAATTTTGGTTTTTCCATATCATGCACATATCCACCAAACTGAGGACGAAGTGTACTTTAATTACTTGCCTGAAATAACCACAAGGACAAAGTTATCCTATTCCCGCCCTGTCCTATCCCCCGAGCCTCCCAAAACGCGATTTAGACTTGTTCAAGCCCTAGATTCCATTCATGCGCAACAATTTATTTGAATTTCAGTTCGATTCTACGCCTGGAGCCATATTAAATTGCCGTTTTCTCTCGTTAACATGCAATCTGGTGATAACCGTTGAAAACCCTAATTTTTGTTCTGAAAAATCAAATTTTGAATTTGTATCATCTGATTGGAGCTTCGTTGTTTCCAATTTCAGGGAAAAAAGCTTCTTACAACAACCCTGCAACCACGCTTACGTCTCTCGTGAGTAAGAGACAGAAGCTTCAGGAGGAGCTTCATACCATTGAAAAACAGGTAAACTCTGCTGTGTAGATATTTACCATGCAGTTCATCTGTATACATATACATATACACATGCTATATTTGAATGGTTGTGCTATGGGTTTTTTGTTACTTGGGTTTTTACTTTCTACAGCTATATGTTAGCATGAAGTTCCAATTTTCATAAACAGTGAGGTAAAACACATGCTAATTTGCTTATAGCGATAATCTATGTAGCACCGATACCGACAAGTGATGCGTCTGACATGATACTGACACTTTGACGCGCGAATATCCAGAAATCAGAAGACACTACATGTTGGGGACACCGGACACGCTTAGGAAAATATTTGTGGGTTTTATTATATAAATGTAAAGTGAAAAACCATCCTATAGTTAAAGTCAAAAGACCATATGCGCTGTTTTTCACATTCTCTGGAACATAATATACAAAAAAAGTTGTTTCATGAGAAAATGTTTTGTGACTCACTGTCTATGTATTCAATTTGCCATCATCTATCAAATGAAATGAAAAGAAAACCTCAGTGAGTGTCCATCGAGTATCCTAGCATGTTCAAGAGTGTCTCCGGAGTGTCCAAAGGGAAAAAGTTGCAAAAGATATAGGATACTTTTAATTGAGTGTCAGACACATGTCCGGGCAGTAGTAGCCACCTAGTATCTGTCACTTGTAGTTCACGGCGAAGTGTCCATGCTACATGGGCTATAATATGGCACAATGTTTGGCTTATGATGGAATTGACATCTAGCAAATTCATTTGCATTTTTTGAGGAAAATAGAAGAGATGACATATCTGCATCTTTGGAGTAACATGGCTTAAAATATACTAGCAGTAATGCAGTATGACACTTTTCAGTGCTAACACATAGCAAATAGTCGTTTAGCTATTGAACTAGACAACTAGTAGAGATGCTCTAACTGCTGTATATTTATGCAAGTGTATATTGTAGTTGGGTATTGACAGCTGATTATGATCCAAACTTTACTGTTTCTCTCTTGTGCTTGAAGCTTGTTTTAATTATTGTAGGTTTATGAGTTAGAGACAAGCTACTTACAAGAATCAAGCCACTTTGGCAATGCCTTTAAAGGGTTCGATGGTTTACTTTCTGCATCAAGGAACACGACAAAGTAGGCAGCAACTTCGAACAAGTACTTTGTTTTATGTCAAGCAAATCATAATAGTTGTGGGAAATATTCAATCTTGATGGAAACTGTTGTTAGAGAAAAGGACAAAAAAACATGACTCGTGTAGTTTTGGTTTAAACTCTTTAGCGATACACTGCAAACTGACAAAGTTCTGATTTCAACCCCTTAGTTGTTGTTAACTGGTCAACATTGTGCTGCAGCTTGAAGAGATCCAGAAAATTGCAGCCTGAAGATAGGATCTTCTCATTGTCTTCGGTCACCTCACCCGTGGTACGCATAACTTTTTTATAGCTGTGGATCGTCTATTTGCCACCACTTGTTAGAAGTAATTATTGGAAGTAGTGGTTCTGTGGTGGCTGTTAGTGTAATATGGTGATGCTACTCATATGAAGGGATAGCCAGATCCTTGGCTTTTGGGGCTTTTAGCGAAAGCATTAGTAACTTTGGCATATGGACAATGCGAAATAAACCCAATTTATCTCAAGTATCTGTAATTGTAATCCATTGCAAATCGCTCAATATTACTACCAGTAGCACCTGACTACCACAAGTTGCAACTTGGGGTCTGGTGGCTTTAATAGGAAACCCCCTCCTGTTGCGAAACGTGAACAGAGAGGAAACAGAACAACAGTTTTCAATGCGGTGATTGTTTAATGAGTACCGGTAGCAAAAACCATCATTAAACCTGTTGATTCATGTGAATACCTGGATTAAAGGTATTAAGCATTTGGTTGTTTCCTTAATCCTCGTTGTATAAAGAACTTCAGAAAGGACTAAAGGAGAGAAAAAAAAATTCCTTTCATTTTGTACTTGCAAGAGTCTCCAAGGTCTATCATTTTGCTGATCTGTTCGCTTTGTTTTGTTTATGTTCAGGCTGAAGAACAAGGAGTTGGACGAGAAGGTGGGCATCTTATTCTGTTAATACACGTGGAGGTTTACTCGCCCTTTTTTCCGATGCATTGACCATCCCTGTTTTCTTCTGTTAATTTGTAGATGGAAGATCAGATATAGGTCAAGGTCGGCCCAAGGTCGGAGGCTTAGCTACAAATGGACAGTAAGTGCTCCATTTATCACCAGAAACCCAAAATTACCAAAACTTTATCTTGAGTTTGACGAAAATCAGCAAGTATACAAAGATCTAGGTTTTTTTTCAAGAGCTCATGCTTGAGTTAAGGACATGCTATTTATTTGTGTTTGCTTCTTTTTCCAATGCTTATTCAAGACCTTTGGTTAGGGGAAAACCAAAGAGGGGAAGAACAGGTGCAAGAGATGGAAAGAAAGTAAGGCAGTCGAGTGATTTAGATCCTGATGATGAAGATGATACTGACTTGAGCTTGAGATAATGACATTTTTTTCGAAGAGGCATAATTTGACCGTAATTGTATTCCTGCCCGTAAATTTATCTATTCATAAGACATTTGTCCTTAAGCATATGCTAATCGAGAGCGTTCACTGTTGTAGCATTCTGGCAGTACTCTTCATAGGTATCTCATGTGTACGTAGATTCAGAAGGGGAGGGAGAAAAGAAAGAGAATCTCGTGTTTATTTGTACCTTCTTTAAGTTTTGGCAAAGTTATTTGTACCTGCTGGTGCTGTCATTTTTCGCTAAACGCATTGCAAAGTTTGTATTAATTGAACATATGAATAAATGTCCTGTGAAGAAGAGGTGCCATTTCGGACATTTCTGTTTTGAGTTCAGCGTATCAAGTTATTTAGTTAGTTATGAAAGAATGGTTCAAAATTGTACCAAAGGACTCTCCTCTCTGCTATGAGTGAAAACATTTTGTTGAAAATTATCTCTTCACACAACTGTAAGATTTACTTCACTTTTGATTTGCTTTCAATGAGTGGAGAGGTTTTTCTTCTTTACAAATTCCTCATCACTCTACAAGATTTATTGTGAAAAAAGGAAGCACAAACAGAATTTGACATGGTTCTCCAAAAATGGGTACGGGCAGCGGATTTCAATGAGTGGAGAGGTTTTTCTCTTTACAATTTCTTCAAATCACTCCATACAAGATTTCTTGTGAAAAAGGAAGCTTTGTCATCAACTAGTAGTTGGAGGTTGAGAGGTGGCAGTTGGGAACATACTAATTGGCCCAATAATCCAATTGCCAGATCCATTATGAGCCAACTTTGAAAAAGGTACAAGATCAACCTTTCCAGTTTTCATGGATTTGGAAAATAAAATTCATGGAAACGAATTTCAAGAATTTTAGGCGGAACGAGGGTTATAATTATTCTTTCTACTTCTTGAGAAATACTATTGACAAATGGAGAGTCTCGACTAGATGAGACCACTGGAAGGATTTTTGGGGGAAAGGAAGAGGAGATTGGACAATCTCATTTGACAAATAATTAGAGCACATTGCTACAAGCACAAATTGCTCTATGGGGTTCATATCGGGATTCCACACAAACAATCGGAGCTTTTCATTAATTTTAAAATATGGTTTTTAAGTGGCTCCAAAAAAAATCAATCGGATAAATCTAAGGCCCTGTTCCGCTGTAAAAAAAAAAAACAGTTTTGTTTTAACTCAAAAACTATCTCATTACACTAACAAAAAACCCACTTAGTTTTTTTGCAAAACTAAAAACCAAAAAACTAGTTAGTGGAACAAGTTTTTTTTTTTTTTTTGCAAAACTAAACATACAAAAAACTCGTTTAATGGAACAAGTTAGTTTTTTTTTTGCAAAAACTAAAAACCAAAAAACCAAAAAACTAGCTAGTAGAACAAGTTAGTTTTTTGCAAAACTAAACATACAAAAAACTAGTTTAATGGAACACGTTAGTTTTTTTTGCAAAAACTAAAAACTAGCTAGTAGAACAAGTTAATTTTTTTTTGCAAAACTAAAACATCCCAAAAAAACCAAAAAATTAAGAAAACCAAGTTAGTGGAACACCCCTAAGTGTTTGATCCAATCTTTCAATTTTCAATTCAAAGTTTAGAATTATAAAAAATTGAAAAACTGGATCAAATACTTAGAGTTGTCCGATTGAGTTGTGTTTCCATAAGCCCCTCGAAAAACATTTTTTCTCGAATCCCAAAGGAGGTCCCATGTAGAGATTTGTGCGCATCGATACCCTATAATTAACAATGATAGGTACACACCCTCTCAACCACTCTCCACCACACCCTCTCTCACATGTGAGATCCACTAGGACCACACCCTCTCTCACATGTATGGTGGGATCCACTAGGACCCACCTGATGAGCCCCACCACACATGTGAGAGAGGGTGTGGTGGGGAGTAGTTGAGAGAATGTGTACCTATTATTTTTGAATAATTATTAACAAAAGAGAGCTTTTCTGTTCTTGTTTTCTCCCTTTTTTCCCTTTTTAGCCGGAGCTGTTTAGAAAATTAGAACTCTAATGGGCGAAAGCATTGGGTAATTGGTGGTTGTTTGGTACACGGCATGCAGACTTTTGTAACACTCTTTGTTGTAATTTTTTTGGTAATTCGGAAATATCTTTGTAATTATTAGTACTTATTACGCATACTAATCAAACTGAACAAAAACAAAAAAGGTAACGCATCCTGTCTAACTTTTTTAATTACGTCTCCAAGCGTGCTTCAAGAGCAAAGAATAATTTCCATCCTGGACGCGAATTTTACTAGACAGTAGGCATTCACATATTCCCCGTATGTTTGGCACAACGAGTTTGAGAAAAGATAAATGCAGTATACACACAATTGCATTAACTCTCTTGCATGAAATATGTGAGACTCACACATAAGTGGTAGATCTCACATATCTCATGTGAGAAAGTTGGTGCAATTACTAGTACAAGTATTAGTGTCTGAAGAAAACCTCACCGAATTTTCATCTGGCCAAAGCCACCCAAGTTACTGCCCGGCGCCCACACCATCCAAAGTCAAGTGCACCAGCCGGCGAACTAATTGGGTTTGCGATGATCCAGGATGTGTCCATACCACACCCCGGACCCACAACCTTCTAAAACCCTAATCGGCTAATCCTGTTATTTGTACAACAGGGGAGAAGAAGAGGAAGTTCAAGCTCTGGCATCAAACTTGATAAGAAAGATGTTGAAAATCTGAGTTTCTCATGAGTTTTTAAATAAAATGATGAAGAATGTGGAAAAAAAATGAAACATTTGAATATCATTTCTTGCGTATCTTTTCTTTTCCCTCGAGAAATTCATCTGCAAATCTAAGATCCAAACATAACTGCGCCAATGAAAAGAACATGTGATGGGAACAAAAACAGCATTGATGAAGAAAAACCGACGATCATTCTTACCTAAGCCAAACCTTCGATATAATCATATTGATCTCAAAAGCATTCAAGCAATCAGAAACAAAACAATGATTAATTAAACTAGGGCAAAAAGGCCCTTCATCAATTATATTTCAACTAGCATCAGTTCTCTATCCTCCCCCGTGAGAGGGGTCAAATTGAAAGTATCCTGATATAAATGAGAAATGCACAAGAAATTGCAGAAACAGTTTCTCCATCATCAGCCGTCGACTCAAGAATCCGACAATGGAAATTTATTCAAAATTGTAGCTACTTCCGAAAGCACACAAAACAAGATACCTACTCAACTAGGGCAATCCCAAGCAGAGGACGGAATTTAAGAGAGGCAAGAGTATGCCAAAGCCTTTTCCTCAGACAGCTCCTCAGCCGTCAAGTCCAACTTTTTCCTCGAGAGCTCATCAATTGGAAGACCTGACAAAGAAAAGGAAGAAGAAAACTGGTTGAGAAGCTATGCCGAAATTCAGGAATAGCTGATACCGAAATAAGAGTGAACATAGAGAATGGACTAATCTTATTAGTTAAATAACAAAAGCATTATTTCCTCAGGAAGCTTAACAATATACCGCGACTCACCAGGAGAAGAGGGAAACTTTCAAATTGCATCAGACGAAGGTAATACAGAAGGTTTTGTTATTAGATAACAAGCAAAAAAAAAAATCCTATTGCAAATGAAACTTATCACCAACCCTGACGGAATGCTCATATTCTCCAAGATTGGTCAAAACAAGAAGACGTACAGATGCTATTTGCGGTGCTGTTGCTTATCCTTGTATGAAAAAAGGAAAAAGGAAAAAGAAAAAAGAAAAACTAAGGCTAGTATGTATCAATTTAGTAAGCCACATCTTACCCTGAACAATTGTCCATTCTCCATTGCGACTAGTAACAGGGAAAGAATAAATAAGGCCAGCTGGCACATTGTAAGAGCCATCAGAGTACACTCCCATGGAAACCCAAGTCCCCTACAATGTTAGGATCAAAGATAACTTAAGCTTGGAACAGTGGGAGAATTGCAATGGTCATGCACATAAAAGCTGAAAGACATGCAATTGAGACGGAATGAAAGAAACCTCTGGAGTTCCAAGGACCCAGTCACGTATGTGGTCACAAGCAGAGCTAGCAGCAGACAAAGCACTTGAGAGCTTTCTAGCCTTGATAATAGCTGCACCACGCTGTTGGACGGTGGTTATGAATTCTCCATGCAACCTGAGAAACGAAGTAACAATTCCAGTCAAAACTAAAATTGTTGAATATCGCCTTGAGCTAACCCATGACTACATAATACACGAGAGAAAACCTCCATCACATGGTCTTGAATCTGAATTTGACCTTACTTTCTAGTTTGCCCAACTTTGTCTCACTTTCGAATTTTTTAATAGCTATTTATACTGGGTAACTTCATAACGTTTACGAACTTTTTAGTATGACTTTTCAAAATGGAAATAATTTTGGGACATCCCACAAAGTAAAGAATGACCAAGGATATATGGGATGAAGAGAGCACTGCGTTTACTTAATGTCCATACCATTCGTCATTGGCAACAAGCTCGCGTACAGGCTTCTCTCCAGCTGGTGTCTTGACGCTTGCGTGGTTGACATCGGGATACTGAGTAGATGAATGATTTCCCCAGATAATAACGTTTTTTACATCAGATACGGGAACATTCAATCTCTCTGAGATTTGACCTAGGGCCCTGTTATGGTCCAACCTGGTCAAGCAAGAAATGTTTTTCTCGGGTATTGAGGGTGCAAATTCCTTCAGGATCAGTGCATTGGTGTTGGCAGGGTTAGCAACCACCAAAACCTGGAAGAAACAACAAACCAATTAATTCTGAAAACATTTGTACAGGAGCAAGTCTTTTGAAATTCAAACGAAAATACAATCAAATATGAAATTGTAACACTGTAAGACAGAAGTGACCTGTTGCACTTATCCATCCTTTTTATTCCTTACAGATAATTTGGAAAACTATTCATGTTTTTTGCACCCACAACAAAGTGTTTCCAAAAGTCCATCCATGTAAGACTAAAGAAGGTGTTTCAACAAAGGTTTTTTTTTTTGGTTTAACCGTCCTATGGTAATTAGATCAATCATCTTGAAAAATGCAAATGACCTTGCAGTTTGCAGCAGCATGCTTCTCCAGAGCAGAAGCTTGAGATTTGTAAATGGCAACATTCTTTGACATAACATCTTTTCTTTCCATGCCTTCTTTCCTAGGGAACCCACCAACCATGACTGCAATGTTGACCTCAGTGCATGCCTCAACAACATCAGTGGTAGCAACAACACCTGATACAAAATATCATGTTATACTTGCTCCAACCTAGGTCATTTTACCTCTCTCTAAGATAACACCCAAAAAAAAAAGAAGAGAGAGAGAGAGAGAAGAAAAAAAAAAACTTCTACAAAAAACGATCAAGGTGTTGCCCACCTTTAAGAAGTGGAAATGCAGCATCCACTAGCTCCATTTTCACTCCATTCAATGCCTCAGCAGCAGGTGGAATATCAAGCATGTGAAGAATCACGGGCTGGTCAGGACCCAACATGACTCCTCTAGCAATCATGGGAACAAGAGCATACCCAATTTGCCCTGCAACACAAAGACTTACTCTGAGTGCATCGCTTCATGAAAGACATATAACAAGATATCCAGTTTAAAAAGGTGAATTTTGCTTTGGTTGGAAAAATATCTAAATTGATAACCCGTTACCTGTCAAGGTAAGGGTGCATTGACATAGGTTAAAAATGTGCTCCACAACCCATAAACACCATACAGAAGTCAGATTTCCGCAGGAGGATGCATTATTACACAACAATACAACATAACACACACACTAACTTCAAAATTCCTTTGGTGGTCAGGAAAAATTTGTGTGAATATTCAGAAACATCGACAAGAAGTTAAGAGGCCAGACAACAAGAAATATTGTAGTATTGAAGTGCTGTATGCTCTATTTTCTAGTTATGAGATGGATTTTAAAAGATCCAAGCAAGTCTGTAATCTAGGGATACAAAACGCCTTCAAGTGACTCACGTGCGCTTAAACTATTTAACTTAGTTAAGCATACTAGTCAGACCAGCACATTTAATCCATCAACTGTGTGGTACACTGATGTAAAACCGAAGAAACTACTACTTCCAAAACCTAACCAAAACCCCAAAGTAACTAGAACAACACAAAATAACAGTCAGAACTCCATAACCCATCAATCATCATAGACAAGGTCTAGACTCCAGAGTATATATAATTATAATATACTATATCGGTCAAGTGTGATCAACTTGTTTTCAGATAAGCCAACTTGAATTATCTAAGTTAGTAACGAACAAAGATAAACAATGGTCAATAAGTACACTGTATCAACATTTTTACAGTTTATAGAAACTTCAATCAAATCTAAACTAATCGTGCAAACAGAAACAGAAACAGAAACAGGGACGGAGCCAAAGAATTGCCCCAAACAAGTTTGAGAACTTACACTAAAGTCCTCATGTGTGTACGCAATTTTCCACCAAAAAGTAAAAAACTCATTATATCTACACAAATGCCCCCCAGGTTTCCTCGTACAAAATGTAATTGTACATTCAACTGTAATTTTTAATTATATACCTTGAGACAAGCTGACAATACTTGTAGTTTTAGTTTGCAAATTTTAGATTACAGTCTCATATATTTTTGGCAAGATTAAATTTAGGAAATGAGCACGGAAAGTTTAAAAGTATCATATTGTATCACTGTAACATTTTGTTTATTTTTGGCTCCATCCTTGAACAGACATCAACTACAATAAACACAGGTTAAGAGCGTAGCAACATGATCAACTTGTATACAGATAAAGATGTCGAATCGAATCCATATCAGTGGATCTCGAGCCGAATAGCCCAAACAGTAATAGAAATGGGGGAAATTGAGTTACAGAACAGTGACGAACAACTACAAACACTAATTACATATGAAGCATGATCAACTAGTTTACAGATTAGAGATCTGGAATCGAATCCAAATAAGTGAACAGAAGTAGAGATCGGCAAAAACAAGTAGACACCAATTGCGTATCAGATCAGAGATCTATAATCGGATCGAGATCAAATGATTTCGAGTTGAATCAACGAGGAATCAGTGAGAGAAATGAACAGATCTGATAGTGATTGAAGAGTTATACCTGCAGCGCCGGTGACGAGAACGCGAACTGGTTGTTTCGCCATTAGGAAAGATCTCGCTGTAACTGAAACTGAGAGAGAGAGAGAGAGAGAGAGACGATTTGGAAAGAAAGAGTGATTTTGAGGACTGTTGAAGAAGGAAAGTGATCGGAGGAGCTCTGGAGTGGATTGGGTTTTAGGGAGATTTATTATAGTGGTGAGGATTTGTTCGAGGAGTTGGAGTTTGGAAAACGTCTTTAAAGCGGCGTCGTTTGGGTCTTTCATATGCGTCAACGTCGTCGTTTGAAGGGGGAAGTCAACTAATGGAGAAAGTATTCAGTGTGGTAATGAGCAAGTTAAACGTGTACAGTATAAAGGAGTACCGTAATATTTTACTAAGTCGTGTCGTGTACTTGATAAGAGAAGAGACTACCATTATTCATGTGAACTTCTTTATTTTTTTTTTCATTCGTCGTTCTTAATCTAAGAATTCTACTGTATGAGCTAGTCATTACTTACTTATTCATGTGATTCTCTCTCCTCTTTTTTAATACTCCCTCCTCTAGATTATTTTATCCGGATCCTGGGATCTTGTAGTGCACTGTCGCACCTTGTAGTGCACACTCGAGCCGTTAATCTCGGTAATGAACGGCTCGGATTTCATCTCGACAATGAATGGTTCGGATCATGCAAGCACTAAGATGAAATCCGAGCCGTTCATTACGTGATCAATAGCTCGGATGCCGCATTATAACCCTGTAGTGCAGCAATGCGCTACATAATGCCCTCTTCTATTTTGTCTCTTGTTCTATTGTAACCAGGTAAAAAATTATTGATATTTTAAATTGGTAAATAATCACATGTCAATAGGAATATTGTTTGATAGATCTCGATTAGTTCTATAAGACAATATTTTTAAAATTACATAAAACATTATAAATTATAAAATTGAAAAGTGGCACGATAGACACACTTTAAGCACACAAACAAACAAAGAAAACACACACTCAAATAAATATTTTACATTTTTCAATACACTTTCACATATTCTTATACAATTTTCATACATTTTAATACACTTTTTCAACTTTAACGTATAGCCAATATGCACACATTAGCATTTTCTAATAAGGGTAAAAATTGCCCTGTTCAAAATTTGCCTAATCTTCTTAGTTCAACGGAAGCTATATTTTGCACGAATGCATTTGACTTCGTTCAATTCTCAGTAATTACAACTAAAAATATTGAGGCCAGGTCTTGTCTAATAGTAAGTCATCTTAACTTACTTTTCCGTCCTTAATTTCTTTCTTGTTAGTTAGTTTTGCGTTAAATTTTTGTGTACTATTGATTCGTCTAGATGAAAAGAATAAAAAAGTAAAAAATTATGATCGAAACTCTCAATTTTTTGAATCAAAACAAAAAATAAGTAAAAAATGTCTTTGTGACGTATTTTTTCCTCTACTCAAAATCATTTGAGTTTGGATCATTATTTTATACTTTTTCAAATCTAATTGTCTAGACAAACTAACAATATACACACAATTGATGAAAGACTAACTAAACTATGCACTCCTTCCCATTTTGATAGTCCTTTGGCCTCCAATGCAATTTTTAAATTGTTAATAAATTTAAAATCTTCAAAAATACTGTAGATTGAACGATATTAACAATTTAAAAATTGCATTAGAGACCGAATTGGACCATCAAAAATGGGATGAAGAGAGTATATTGAAAGACTAAAACCAAAAACTGATTTTTTGGTTTATTCGTTTTGTCCTTATTCAAAAAAAATTCGCATTTATTAGTTTTGCATCGATTTTTTGTGGTTTATTGGTTCATGTCGACGAGAGGAATCTAAAAAGCATGAAATTATGGTGAAAATTACTATTTTTGAATAAAGCCAAAATTAATCTAATAATCCACGTATTTTTGACTTTATTAAAAAAGTAGTTCTAACCATTTTTTAGATTCTTTTCGTCAAGAGGAACCAATAAACCATGAAAACTTGACGCAAAACTAACAAATGCAATTTTTTTTTGGATAAAGACAAAACGAAGAAACCAAAGAACTAGTTTTTGGTTTTTTTGGGCCAAAGTAATAAGCCTAACTAAACCTCATTATAATCACTCCTCTGTCCCCAAAGTTTTGATCCCTCGTCCTATTTTAACCCAATAAAAAACTAGCTATAACTATAAATCAGTAATGCATTTTATATTCAATATGGATGTTGTTTGATAGATCCCAATTAATTTTAAAAAACAATGTTTTTGAAATCATTTAAAACAATGTAAATTACGATATATAATCAATTGAAAAGTGGCACAAACTCCCAAAAAGGACAAATAAATGGGGACGGAGGGAGTATGATTTATAGCAGGGAGGACTGAGTGTCATCATTATGACCCATTTTTGTTGCGCAACCTGGTAGTGAAGGTTTCAAAGCTATTTTTTTGGAGGATCTCAAAGGTTACGCGCCAGTATGTCCAGTGAACTCACTTACTTGCTAAGCATGCTTTTGGCTACTTTTGTTCATCACTCAAACATCGGTGATGGATCAGTTGCTGTTCAACCCTCTAGTTGTATTATTTAGGAATGTTATGGTTCTTTGGGACTTCTTGTTTGGGATCTGCTGTTTGCTTGACTTGTCTAATGAAGCTTGCCTCTTTTTCAAAAAAAAAAAAAAAAAAGGCAAAAAATTAAGTGGTGTTTTGGCTTAAAAAGCCAACTTAACTTCTTCTTGTTTGTCTTTTTTTAAATTTTTTTTTACATTTGTTAATTTTGCATCAATTTTTTTGAGTATTATTAGTTCGTCTCGACGAGAGGAATACAAGAAAGTAAAAAATTATGACTGAAACTCTCAATTTTTTAAATAAAATCGAAAAAAATGTAAATACATGAAACAATAAGTAAAGTGACTCCAAGGCCTGACGTCTCTCGTGCCAAAAAAGCATCTCGAATCTATTCATTGAATCAATATGCCCAGAACCCCCTAATGGCCCCGCATATGACCTCACACCCCATGCTTGCCCCTCTACTGGTCAACTATAATCTGTAGCAAATTGAGGAGAACGTTTGTTGTCATTGTTTTTGGTTTTGTTTGGTGCAAAAGGTCTTTTGCTTTGCCTATTTTGGCAAAATGCACTAATGGAGCCGGTGGCGGAGCCAGAATTAAAAATCCGGGGGCCGAGTTATAAAGGAAAAAAAATTCAATGCAAAATACATTTCCATTCCTTACACAACAAATAGGTGAAAAAAAAAAAACAACCGTCAACATCCTTGCAATTCATAGTCAAAGAAAAATTCAAAATACAGATTCCAAGATTGATCATCCATAAAAATAGAACAAAAGTAACTTAACAATCTATCAAAGTGCAATTCAACGTGTTTTTAAATCTCGAAAATCATCTATGATCGACTCTAAACTAAATTTCAATGCAATTTCCTTCTCAATGTATATAACTGTAGAGTTTGATAGATATTCATCTTCCATTTTGTTCCAAAGCCTGTTTTTGATAATCTTCATTGCCGAAAAAGATCGTTCTGCCGATCAGGTGTATGCTCTTCGAATTTCATACTCAAAAAGCAAAGGTTGGAATGGACCAACCTTGATGTATGCTCTTCGAATTTCATCGACCTTGAGTAATATGATAATCATAAATGCTCTTACGCAACCTTGGATCACGCTCTAGAGAACTAAGGTCAATTTCAACCCTCCGAGTTTTGGTAGGTAGAAGTTCAGAAATTGGAGGATCGACATCAGTAATTGGCACAATTGGAGTATCCACGTTATAAGTTGGCAATGATGATTTAGCTTTTGAAATTTTGTCACTTTTTCTTTTGAAATATGTGTCAATTCGAATTGTTTTTCTCATCTACATCAAATGAAAGAGATGTATATTCAAACAATAATAAAGGGGGGAGCCCTGCATCACACTTGCACCCTTATCAAGCACCACAACAACACATTCAAGCACATTTCAAGGGGGATGTAGGGGTATCCCACTTGCACCCTTAGCGCGTATTAAACAAGACATAATCAACAACCAATAATAAAGGGGGGAGCCCTGCATCACACTTGCACCCTTAGCAAATACCACAATAGCACATTCATGTATATTTCAAGGGGTATCCCACTTGCACCCTTAGCCAGTATTAAAATAAGGAAAATAAAAGGGGGGGGAGCCCTGATCACACTTGCACCCTTATCAAGCACCACAACAACACATTCAAGCACATTTCAAGGGGGGGATGCAGGGGTATCCCACTTGCACCCTTAGCGAGTATTAAACAAGACATAATCAACAACCAATAATAAAGGGGGGAGCCCTGCATCACACTTGCACCCTTAGCAAGTACCATAATAGCACATTCATGCATATTTCAAGGGGTATCCCACTTGCACCCTTAGCCAGTATTAAAATAAGAAAAATGAAATATTACTATAGTAACCAGCAAAAGTGAGCAAATTAGCAATCTCCAAATGTTACCTTCAAGACCATTTCGCATTTCGGAGTCTTCATTCTCTTAAGACAAAAAAAAGAACACTAGATTAGGTTCATTGCAATCAATAATTCACTAATTCAGTATAGACGTGGGTTCGAAATAGGTTTTGCTGGTGTTTTGTTAGCAACAATAGCAAGATTAGGTTCGAAATACACAAGATTATACACTAGACTAGGTTCATTGTTCGAAATAAGTGAACATTAGATTAGATTAGGTTCGAAATACAGAGCTTGAAGCCTACATACATATGCAAAATCCAGTGAGTCCGTGATTGATTTTTGAACAATAAACAATGTAAAAAGTTGAATCAAGTCAAAAAATTGGGTTTGGCAGACTCACTGAACCAGAGATGAGAGAGAAACGAGGGTTTCAAATAATCAAGTTTCACCCTTTCTTCTTTGTTTACTCGATAATCGGTTCAGACACCTAGATGAGCTGATGGGGGGTGGGGTCACTCCAGCCCCTGTTTGCCTCCCCCTGAGTGGAGCAAAATTCAGGTTGGATCGCCAAGGCATTGACTGTGAAATCACACCAGAAAACTACTCTGGATTTTGTGTAGATCAGGCTTGACAAGTAAAAGCAACCGATGTCCGGTTTTAATGCTTGGAGATGGGGATGTGGTGGAAAAGTTGACAAATATGTTTACTCACGTGATCTACTTTCGAATTTCCGTTCTAATTAATGAATCAATACAACTCTTCTAATCGAGGTAATAAAAAATAAAAAAAAAAAACACTCTTCTAATCTGTTAGTATATTTCATGATACCATAACAAAGAGAAAAATCTTGTTAATTCGAAGGGTAAAGTGTGTTACACTTAATTATCCCACAATTGCTCACTTCACCCACTTAATATGATTAATGCAATTTAGAAGTTAACTCAACCAATTGTCAAATAGTAATTTAGATTTGATCTTTACGAAAATTTTACACAGGAGTGTTTGGTCGCTACTTTTTGCATTTTCATTTCACATTTTTACGAGTTTTTGGAAACCTGACCCATAATACAATCCATGAAAAGCCATCCTAAATTTTCATGAAGCACATTCTATGATGCACGAGGAAGGGGGGAGAATAAAAATTATTGTGAAGCATAACCATTAATAAATGAGATGAATTTTTTCTTTTCTTTTCTTTTTTAAATTTTCTTTAAAAAATGAGAGCTCGAAGCCTGGACTACACTTGCATAGTGCAAAAGTAGAAATAGACAGGTGGAATGATAAAAATATAGATAACTCCTTTGGGTAAAAAACCACAAATCGATTTTTTTTAAAATCATTTTGTCCTTATTCAATTTTTTTTTTGCATTCGTTAGTTTTGCGTCAAGATTTTGTGGTTTCTGGATTCCTCTCGATGACACGAATCTAACAAGTATAAATTTATGGTCAAAACTTAATTTTTTTAATAAAGCCAAAACAGGTCCAATAATCCAACTATTTTGGCTTTACTAAATTTTTTTTGAGTTTTGACCATAATTTTATACTCGTTAGATTTGTCTCATTGAGAGAAATCCAGAAACTACAAAATTTTGATGTAAAACTAACAAATGCAAAAAAAAATTGAATAAAGACAAAATAATTTTTAAAAAAGTCGATTTTTGGTTTTTTATCCAAACTAGGCCACTGGACTCCCTTGGGCTGCGCTGGAGGGAAAATGTTAGACTTATGGACATTACTCGAATAACTCACAAGATTAAAATTAGTGTAGCACATAAAAGGACTCTGGGGTGTTGCACAGCCAAGTGTTGTGCAGCTGCATAGCGCGGCTGCGCCGGCCACGTCTCGGAGATTCAAGACGTTCACCAGATAACCCTCGTCGAGCACTATGAGTGTACTCAAAATCATTTTGATCGGATATAGTTAAGTATCTAATCAAAACACAAATAGATAGAAAAAAATGAGTTTATTGATTTAGATCCAGTGTTTATGTACAATTGTGTTCCATTTCATTTCAATCTTTTTGTGTTCCGATTAGGCACTTAACGATATCCGACCAGTTGATTTTTTAAACACTAATAGTACTCAACGATAGGTATCCGGTGAACGTCTCGGATCACCGAAAAGTGGCTAGCGTGGCCACGCTGTGTGTGCACAGCACTTGGCTGTGCAACACCGCCAGCTTTCCACATAAATACTACTATATTTACTGCCAATTAATTTGATTGGTAGTTCACTGAACTCCGAACCAACACGGTCTATGTTTAACCTAAAAAGTGTAAGAGGGATAACAAAAATATCACTAGACACATACTGTCACGCCCTCAAAATTGTTAAGGATAATTCGTTAGGATAATCTACGTGGACGGTCAACAAGTCCACGAGCCACATCAAAGTTTAAATAGAATAGTCAAAGTCAACATCAAAATACACCACGGTCTATGGGTACCCGTACCACAAAATGAGATAAAATAAATGTATAGTTATTACAAGTCCAATGTCAAAAGAAGAAACTTAATTGAGTTACAAAATCATCTTAACAAAATACAAGTTCTAGGATGATGATATAACTCCTCCATTAGCTTTTAAAACAATGGATCCATGCACTCCAAGCACTCCATATCATGGTCCTTGGTGGGTACCCAAAATTTGTAAGGTTGAGCTCATTAGCCCAGTAGAGAAATGTCTAACAATTCTAAATGAAATGAAATATACATGGGTGATAGATAAGATAGCAAAAAACATGTAACGAGTGTTAAAAGAGTGTTCGAATAGTCAAAGGACTTCAAAAAAGCACATGATCGATTAGATTTTATTTACTCCTGTCATTCGTGCCCAACTAGTGCCTAACACGCACCCAACGTGCCTCATATGTTTTACACAATATCCATATCCATCTCATTCCTTTCCAAACATTTGATCATTTTCCGGACATGCCATATGGGCCCCGTGTCACTCCAGGCATTCCATAAAGGCCCCGTATCACTCTGGGCATACCCTTTCAGGCCCCGTCTCATCATTACCACATTCATACTTCATTCCATGCTCAATAATATCATTACGGTGTCCATATGTCTCATCACCTTACTATCATGTGTTAATTTCAAGGAAAACTCATATTCTGAGTTAGCCGAATGTGTCCAAAAAAGAGATTTTGACCCAAGTGTCGAGGATGTCCAAGTGACTCTCCCAGACCCTAACATGTGTCCAACAACATACATAAACGAGCCACAAACAATGGATCATGATTCATGAAATTTTTCATAAAATATAGGTGTCTTATTGATAAGAGGTTAGGTCCTATTGATAGGAGAGAGATCAGATTGGCCACTATTGAAGCATCAGAAAGTCCTATTGATAAAAGGTAAAGTCCTATTGATAGGGCGTCAGAGGCTCCTATCGATAGGAGATGAAGTCCTATCGATAAAGAAGCCATCAGAATGGCCAAAACGAAAAGTGAAAGACTTCTATCGATAGGAGATGAAGTCCTATCGATAGGACAACACCAAATCCAAAATTTTACAACTCAATGGGTGATCAATGGGGCTTCTCTATGGGCATTTCTTGGTTCCAAATGGACAAATTAAGAAAAAAAAGAGGTTCAAACAACAAAGTAACACAACATACCACTAATTTACAAGATTTGCTATTTTCCCCAAATTCAAGCAATGGACTAAAAATGGATGCAAAGTGAATTTCACACAATTCTCAAACATTACCAAGAAATCAGGCAACAATGTGTTAAGTTATCTACCAAATCAACAGGAGATTAACAAAGGAGCTAGGAGATGATGAGTTCTAACACAAGCTTGACTAGAAAATGGATTTTGCTCAAAGAAATCAACAAGCCAAAGGAGAACTTAGCAATCAAAAGCCTACACACACATATACACCACATTTACACTTAGAAGAGTTAGAGATTTCTCTACCTCGAGTGAGAGAGAGAGCTTGAAATCAAAGTGAGAGTCAAACCCTAGCTTCTTCTTGCTACCCCAACCGAAATATGAGCTCCCGAAGTGAAATAAATGCGACCCAAGTTTCCAAAGACGTGTAGGACACTTGTGTGAGCAAGGATCTTGAAGAAATTTGTGGTTGGAGATGTATTTTTGTAGGGGAAGTGGAAGAAATTGGAGGAAGAGAAGAAGAGAGAAGGCGGACCTCTTTTGAGAGAAAGCGAGATGGGTTTTGTTTTTAAAAAAATCAGCCATCATATGCATATATATCCCCCTCCAATTGCACACATACCCCTCTAAGTTTCAAATGTGTTTTAAATACACTCAAGTGTAATTACCATGGTCACATTAACCCCACTTTACATTTTAAAACATTCCTCATATTTTCTCAACATTATTTTCAAAAAATGATTAAAAATCATGGGTCCTTACACATACTATGCAGTACCCAATGCGCACATGATTTTATATATCATGATCACATTTATGTGCCATATTATGTTTAAAATCAAAATGCATAGAAGAAAACATTTTATTACACGTTTACTGGTAGATCATCATTTTTTTAGCAGGTGGTAAGAGAGTAATTCTACTTCACCGACACATCTAGACAATTATTAACTAGTGAGAAGTACAAAAAGACCCACAATTCCGAATACAATCCTGCGTACAAAGTACTGAAAGAAAAACCAGTCAAACCAGTCCCCAATTAAGCTCATTAAGACTTTATTTTCTCACACTTACATTAGGACCATACAACGACATTTTAAGCCTCCCTCTCACTTTGTGACCTAGACCCCGGTCCAAATACCGTCACTTCATCCCTGTTATACTTCAAACTCCTGGCCTCCTCTCTTGAAATATCATAGGAGTTCATCAGAACCTCCTCTGGGATGTTTCTGATTGCTGATACCCGTCCTGCCAGCTGGCTAGTCATCGCGTTGCCGTTAGTCTTGAACGAAATCCACTCGAGCCCTTGGTCGCTTGCCTTCTTGATAACCGCGAAGTTTTGTGGGACAACTATGAGCTGACCCTCTCGAACGTGGTCGTCGAAGGCGGAGTTTCCACTGTTTCCGACGATTTGGAGGCGGCCACTTCCTCGAAGGATGTAGATTATGCTGTGGGCGTTGATGTTCCATAGAGGTGCAATTAAAGCATTCTGGACACATTATCAACGTCCATGTTATATAGCTAGCCAAAGGAAAAAAAATACAAGCTCAATTTTTTATTTTATTTAGAATATTATTATATTACAAGTAGAAATTCAAAATATTACTTATCATATAATATACCACATTATTTAAGGTATTTTTTGGAGATTTTTTTTGGTTAAATTATATTATATATTTCATTTAACATGAGGCTTTTATTATTATTTTTTTTGCAATTTTCAGACTTTAAGGGACATAACATTCATTTTTTGAGCTCATTATAAAATGATTTTGAATTCTCAAAATTCATTTTGCTCAAAAGGAAGCATTTGAAAGTCTGTTGATCACCTTCTTCTTCCAGCGCACCACAGATGAGCCAACCGAGCATATATATTTTTGAATACAATGAAAAATAATTGATATTTTTGCTTAGAATTAGCGTTTTAGTTTTACGAAATAAGAAAAATCTGATCACTGCAATTCAATAGGGTCAAAACTTTTTTAGAAAACAACATATTCCGAATATTCCAATCAATGTAACTTGACTGCGGCACACCCATGATAGTTTTAATAAGTTCTCGATTTTTATAAATATTAATATATATGTATATGTATATTTATAATTGTAAATGGACATATATTGTATGCATGCATTTGTAAAAAGCGTATGATTAACTTAGAATAGTCTTATTTACCCAAAGAAAGAAAAAAAAACCTTAGAATAGTCAAAATGAAAAATGGAAACCAAATGATGATAAAAAAAAGGATTTTGCATTCCTTACCCTATAGAGGACCCCTCTCTCAGCACTAAGCCGGACCCACCCAAGAACAGGCAAATTATGACTATTCAACGTGCTGACTCGTCCTCCACGTGGATTATACACGTCAGCCTTTGATGAATCCCCAATATTCTCCTTCAACCTGAAGGTGCACAGTGTTTCTTCCAAACCATTGCCCCTCCTCTCTCTTTCTCTCTCCTCTTCCCCTTGGTACTGCGGGCTTATCACCTCGAACTCTCTCTCCACTCGGACGATATTGCCCCTCTGGTCGTCTCGGCCTTGTAGTTTTCTCGCTGTTTCACGGTCGACGTTGAGGATATCGGCCAGGGTTTGGTCCTCGAAGCCGCTGAAGACGTTGCCGGCGTTTTCGGCTTGGCTGTGGCGGCGGTGTTGTTCTTGCTCATGGAGACCGGCACCTTGGGGTTGGCGGAGTGGGTTTCCGGCTAAGAAGAATTTCTGATAACGTGGTCACGTTAGCCATAAACATAAAGTTATACAGTTTGTAATTCCGATGCACCAAAAATAGAAGTTATACAGTAGTTCATAAAACCAAAAACAATCAAATTTTACTATTGATGATTTAACATTTTGTCACAAACTTTTACCTTTTAAATTTCTGATATCGAGATGAATTAAAACACTAACATTTCATTTGTCTTATATTGGTGGACTTGTACGGTGATGAGACTCAATCTCTTTTATATGAAAATATAAATATTAATGTCTCGTTAACAATTTAATTAGGTTTCCGGTGTTAATCTTCTTGATATTTACTTAAAAATTGCACTAGACAATCGATCTTCCTAACTAAACGAATTGGATAGTGTGCACCCTATTGAGAAGGTCTACAAACACAACAATATGCACAACATGTTAATGTATAGTTATCTCAATGATCCTAATTTCATCTCCTCATTTTGTAGATCCGAGTCATCCACTGGCAAGATAAACTCTTAGCCGGTGATCGTCGAGATCAACAGCTCGGATATGCACACCGGGAAGCCCATTTCCATGATTTAGTGCATTGGTATGCTGTGCAAAATATTCTACCGGTGGTTCTATTTCTAGACATACCATATAATAACGTGAAAAGATATGCAAAATTTACCCTAAAGTTGAGATCAAGCTGATTGGCATCATTGGCCAAGTCGAGGAGTGCCACAAAAATAAGAGGGGTTTCACCATTGTTGTAAGCCCAGTGAGCCACTCCGGCGGGGAGGGCAATAATGTCACCCTGTCGAATTTGTCTGATTTTCTGGTGTCTGTCTCTAGGCCTTTCTCCTCCCTCTTGTCTTCCACCGGATTGTGATTCCGATTCGTATGTTTCGGCGCAACCCGGAATCACTGTCCCTTGAATACCCCTACCTGCAATATTATCACAAGAACAACAAGGTAATCATACAAAATCAAACTAAACACAATCATACTGCATTCAAAATATTGATGCATAATTGAGTAGTTTTAGCAAGGTTTTAAATTTTAAATAGCGGTATCAGTGATAAGGTCAAATATCGGCCGATATCGGCATGTAGTTTTTCAAGGGACCAATACCGATATACTCTCTGATACAAGTGTATGCCGCGTATAGGCTGATATTTAAATCTTTGGATTAGTACGTTATACATTCAGCAGTGCTACATACTCATAATTAAACAATAACTAGAAATTGTTCAAAATTTGAAATCTTGGCTGAAATTCACAACCCAAGTGAATTTCAAAATTTGGATAATTTTCCGGATAAACTTATGAGTCTTTAGCATTTCTGCCATGAGGTTGTGGAACTAACCTTGGATGACATAGTAAATCTGAGGTACATTGGTGTAGGAAGGCAACAGAAGGCCTCTAGCTTGAATCTGATAGCGAACCGCCGCCACGCCAGCGCACTGGAGCTCCTCATTATTATTCTGGTCCCAAATCTCGGTGAGCCCGGCCTCCGACTCGATGCGGTGGTCTGGTTCGAGGGCGTTAATCCTCTGAATCTGACAGTCGGTCTTAGCGCGGAGCCGGTGTTGCTGTGCCCCGAGCAACTCTTGAAATTGTAGTTGTTGTTGCTGCTGCTCTAATAACTGAGAAAGACAACCATGGGAGAGTAGAAGAAAGCAAAATGCAAAAGTGTGAAGTGACTTAGAAGCCATATTGTGTTTATACTTTGTAGTGTGATGGGAAGTGGCGAATGGGGTGGGATGGTATTTATAGGAAGGAAATTGGAAGGAAGGGGTTGACACGTAATTAAATGAAGAGTTGGTGACTCAATTGCCAATTTTTTTATTTTTTTATTTTTTGCATGCTGTTTTGTGTTTTAATGACTGAGAAAACTCTTAACTGGTCTACACATATTATAATGGGTAGGGGTATGTGGCGAGGGTCTGATTGAGATAACACCAAAGTTGGGTTGTGTTTTTATTTGCATGGCTTGTTCTTATGCAGCTATGCTGGTTGTCAGGTGTTAAGTTGGATTATATTCACAAGGCTCGTGAGTCATAATGGCCATGTTCGGTTAACAGTTTTGGGTCTGTTTTAGTTTTGCTTATATCATCATTTTCTTCATTTTTTTTCTCTCTCTCCACTAATTACACGTACTTACATCATCAAAACTAAACTTGTTAACCGAACAATCCCAATAACATTTGGTGTGAAGCATTAATGTCACGCAGTGTTTTACGGGTCTTTTGCACTATACATTTGTGTGGAGTCCACTACTAAATGTATAGCTCTTTTTATGTGTGATAGAGAAGGCTCCTGAAGCATCACGTGGCGGTGCTACAAGAATAGACAATAACAATTTATTTACCAATAATTGGGCGACGCATTCAATTTACTTGCGGTTTTAAACAATTTCGAGCCTTAAAGTTAGTGACCTGATAAATTTTCTATGGCTCCAATTTTTTATTTATATTTTTTTTTACATACCACCATATATGTTCATAATATAGCTACAAATTTTATGTGTGTCGAGAAAGAGATGAGTTGATTCAGAAATTTGTGTAGCGGCTTCAAGATTTTTGTCAAATAGTGATACTATTTAATTTCATTTACTTTGACTATGCGCAAGTGGCTCTAATATCTAAAAAACAATAAAATTATGTATTGAAAAATTATATAATCAAAGTGCGTGTAAGCTGTGGGGATACCTTGTTGTCAATAATATAGTATTAGTAATAATAGTAATAATAAAATAATTGTGTGTGTCTTAAATTCAAAGGCCTTGCTTGAACCTTCTCACAAGAAGTGCAGCCTCCCCATCCCCCACATTGATTTTATTGGGGCTGGGCTCTAGGTCAAGTTTATGCCCCTGTAGGAGTACTTTGGTTTTGTAATTGGCCCTCCAGTATGGCTGTTATGGGTAGGATTGGGCTCCTTTAGTACCTCACTGATTTGGCTAAATTTAAGAAACTAGTTTTTTGGTTATTTTTATTTTTTCTATATTCAAATTTTTTTGTTTGTATTTGTTAGTTTTCGGTTGATTTTTTGTGGTTTCTTGGCTTGTCTCGACGAGAGGAATCTAAAAAGTATAAAATTGTTAGCCAAACTTAAAGTTTTGTGAATCAAGACGAAAAATAATTCAAAAAACTGGTTTATTTTTGGCTTTGTTAAAAAAACTATTACTTTTAACCATAATTTTATATTCTTTGGATTTGTCTCGACGAGATAAATCCAGAAACCACAAAATCTTGACGCAAAACTAACAAATGCAAAAAAAAAAGAAAGAATAAGAACAAAATGAAAAAAACCAAAAAATCAATTTTTTCGATTTAACCAAATGTAAAACAAAGAAGATAGAGTTATTTGATTACCATTAACACTTTTTCTTGTTTACTTAATTATTGTTGAGGGAGCCATGGTAACCTCTCTTATTTTATTACTCATTTATTTGTTTATCCTAATTCACTCGGAAAGAGATATATAATCATACGAATCCTTAAAATTGATCTCAACTAATTTTCTAAATGAGTCATAATATCAATATGCATGTGAGCATCAGCAGTTCTTACCCTTTTTTCAGTTTTTTGTGACAAATTTAAAGTTTGAGTTACCAATTTACTTCAATTCACTCAAATTTGAGTTACTAATAAGAGAGAATTGAATTTTATAAAATTTGAAATGCAAGCAAATTTTTTTTTTTTTATCTCAAGTGGACCCATATAAGACTAGAGGTTTTGTTCATTCTTAGATCTAATTTTTTTTTTCCATCAATACTAGAAAGAGTTTCCCAAAAGTGCTAAAAGTGGTAGAAAAGAAAAAAAAATTACAAATAATTGATATATATTAGGAGAATGAGCCGTCTCAAAATTCGTTTGAATCCTTTTAGCACTTTTTGCCAATTTGGAAAACTTCTCCTTAGAATGCTCCTCTCCTGTGCATTTGATTTTATACCAACGACACATAAGAAATTACAATATCAACTAAATAAATTTGTTCATACGAAATTTTGTCCTGATTTGGGTTATCTGCTAATAATTAAAATTGAGTCCTTGAAGTAGTTAGAAAAAAAGAAAAGAAAAAAAGGACGCAAGCCGACTCAAATGGGGTTTTCCAAATGTGGCTAATTCCGACGAGATTTTATTCCGTCTTTAATTGGATTTTGAGTGTGAGTTTTCTATTTGATAAAATAAGTTAAAATCCATGTTTGCTAAAATTAACATGTGATTTTAGCAAACGAGGAAGCCATTTACTACAAATTTTAACAACTCATTTGCTAAAATCGAACTGCTAATTTTAGTAAATTTTGATTTTAGTAGATTTTATCAAATGAGTAACTCCCGAGAAAAGATTTTTCACACTCACTTCCTGATTGGTAGAAAAGATATGGAGTCTATGGAATCAATACACTTTTTGGTAAATATGACATCACTTTGTGATGAGATCCACACTATTTTATCCAACAGGAAATTGAAAGTAAAGAATGGAAATTTTTTTCAATACTGGGTGGGTATCGCCCACATGGTATTTGCTCAACAATCTCATAAGTACAAAACACAATCCGATGGTCCGAAAGAGGAGAGAGAGTGTTCGGATGAGAGGAGAGAGAGAGGGAGAATCAATTTGAATCGTCCAAAACACTTTTTGATGGCTAAGATCGTGCTCAACATGACCACGTGGTGCCCATACAGTATCGAAAATCTTTGGGGAAATTACGTGGGCCCCAAAAGCCGTTGTACTCTCTCTGTCTGGATTTGTTAGTCACTTTTCGAAATCCTTGTCATTTTTTATTGATTACAATCCCTCCACACCATAAAGTTAGTCCCCTATAAAATTACGTGCAATTTTAAAATTTAAAAATAATGTAGTTACCGAAATAGTTTTTTGTGCAATATGGATCTTCTTCGATAGTTTTCGATCTTTTGAAAGGTGAAAAAAATTTCGAAAAATTATTTTAGTAGATGCATTATTTTACGTTTGAAAATTGCACGTTGTTCTGTTGGGGACCAACTTTATGGGACGGAAGGAGTATCTTTCCATGTGTGTCTCAAAAAAATATGCAATATTAGTCTTGTTTAATAGATCTCAATTAATTCTATAATACAAAGTTCATAAAATCATGAAAACCATTATAAATTGAGCAAAAATGATTGTGACACAAACTTTGTGCCACAACCAACCACAACCCCACTCACATGGGGTGTGGGTCCCACATGTGCCCCACTTGCGGGCCCCACACCCCATGTGAGTGAGGTTGTGGTTGATTGTGGCACAAAGTTTGTGTCACTATCATTATTCTAAATTGAGAGACGTAAGCAATTAAAAATGAAGCGGGTTTCAAAAAGGGACCAACAAATCCGGACGGAGGGAGTGCATTTTCTGTGCATGAAACTTTTTGTACTTATAGTCGAGTCCATAAGCATTTGGTTTATCAATAAGGGATATTAAAATTCTAATTCATCCCACAAAATGGAAATGATAAACATAATTGCTTATACCAGGAGGATGGCCTGCAATCATAATCTTCAAAAGATAAGTCCAACATTGTGTGTTTGAAAACAAATGAATAGTACACCGCTGTACGCTATACACCTTACACGTTCCATTTTACCGCAGATAGAAGCTGAAGTGAGTTTGTTGGGTCTGGCATTATCGTCCTTCAGCTAGGAAAATTACTTTTCATGCTTGTTTGAACCCTTTTAGTGCGTTCCATAACTTGATGAGAATCACGAGATAAGCTGCTTTGAGGTTGTTGTAAGGCGGAAAAAACACAAACGACGAGCAGATAAGAACTAGACCGCTCTGTTGCCAAATCCATATATACTGCTCTACCATATCGTAGGAGTGAGGCTACAATTGTTTATATGCATCAGTGGCGTCGTGTATCATATGGTAGTACTATTCTGCAGTGTTCTAAAAATCGGCCAAGTTGGCCGACTAGTCGACGACCCCAAGTAGCTAGTCGGAGGTTTCCTGACTTGATCAAAATCTGACTAGTCGGGCAAAATTCTGCGATTAGTCAGCCAAAAATCACTAGTCGGCAGCCGCCCGATCTGGGACCGAGTAGCATCTTTTAGAACCTTGCTATTCTGTACACATTCACTGTGGACATCACGCTCTGTGTCGATACTGATAATTTGCTATGCAAATTACTTTTAACATTTTCTTTCTCCTTGGGATGCTTAAGCTCCTACTATCTAATCTGTAACGAAATCAGCACCATTTTAGTTAAGTTTCCTTCTAATCGTTTATATTGTTGAATTTCAGGAAGCAACAATAAAATACAATGATGTGGCCAAGAAACGTGGACTATCTCTGGTCCAGTTAGCTCTTGGGTTTGCCTGAGACCGCCCTTTTATGACAAGTTCGATTATCGGTGCAACGTCTGTCGACCAATTGAAAGAGGAAATTGATGCTTTCTTGACGACTGAGAGGCCTTTGCCACCTGAAGTCATGGCAGATGTTGAGAATGTTTTCAGGAGATACAAAGATCCAACAATTCTTTAGGACATAGAGAACAGACAGCATCCATTTTTCTTCCATCAATCCTATCAAATTTTTCCTCATATTATCCAATATGAGATTTGTATTTGATTCTTTGCGAGAATAGAGTATGTTCGACGAATTAGCGAGCTGCGTCATAGCATCAGTATCATGGTGCATCTCTTGTCGGGAAAAAGCTACAATACACACCCCTTGTAAAAGTTATGATTTTTTATAAAAAGTTACAAATTTTTTGGAAAAGTTACGAATTTTTTGGAAAGGTTATGAATTTTTTTTTTTTTTGTAAAAGTTACGAGACACACCAAAATGTTACGAATTATAGAAAATGTTACGAATCATATTACTGAAAAGTTACGAAAAACTAAAAAATGTGACGATTGTCAATGAGGTGGCACAATCTGGACCATACAATAGGTGCATATGGTACACCAAAATAAGAGGTGTGTATTGTAGCCATTTCCCTCTTGTCGACATGCCCATGATCTAGAATACATATAAACGCTCTTGTAGCGTTGAAATCATGGGATTTGAATATCTTCGCAATTTCTGAATGGAAAATAGGAATGAGAAAGGGTATTGAATATGATAGTTGGAACAACGTTAAGCTGGATAGTGTGTTAATGAATCAGTTTGAGAGAAAATCTTGTAGCAATTGCACAGTAGGTTTCTTCAATATCCCCCTCACTCTGAAAATTTCACCTTTCTCAATCATCAATTTTCTCACGCGATATTTCGCTTCTAATATTTTGTTATTGTTATGGGATAAACATATGCATACAGAATTTTTTGTGCAAGAAATAGTACAAATTAGTTGATTTGGGACTACACTACTGGGTTCCACACAAATGATCGGTGGTATTCATATTTTTTAAAATAATGTTTACTAGTACCCTTTAAGAAATCAGTTGAATCAGATATCAGTAAATGATCTGTCGGTTTATCCAGTTTTTGATTTTGATAGTGTGCATGTATTACTAATCAAGATTTACAACCATAAGTGATGGTTTTGCAACGAGCCTATACGTGCAAGTCCTGATACGTTTCTATCGCGCAAAAACTCGAATTGATCAAGTATCAGCTTCCATATGAGACCCTAATATATCAGTTTGCTATGCGCACAGATTTATGCTCACAGATTGTGTAGAGATTGCTTTGTGTGAACTGCTTTAGGGTCCTACACGATTAATCCGAGCCATTCGTTAATTTTAAAATAGTTTTCCGAGTGCTCAATCGTATATTTCTAAGTGCTTGATCCAATCCTCCGATTTTTTATAACTCTAAAGTTTAGATCGAAAATTGAAAGATTGAATCAACTACTTGGAGTTATTCAATTGAGCTGATTTTTTGCCAAGACATTGACAAAACATATTCTAAAATAATAAACGGCCTCGGGTTATTCGTGTGGAATCTCAAAGTGGGCCACATAACGTGATCTCTGTAGAATTTGTTCGCCGCTTTACTGATAATGGGTTTGTTTGGGAGCCTCATTTTCTTAATTTTTACATTTTTCATTCTAAATTATTGTCAGAATTTATTTTAAA
This sequence comes from Vaccinium macrocarpon, assembly GCA_022606695.1. Taxonomy (NCBI): domain Eukaryota; kingdom Viridiplantae; phylum Streptophyta; class Magnoliopsida; order Ericales; family Ericaceae; genus Vaccinium; species Vaccinium macrocarpon. The sequence continues at coordinate 4,022,275 of CM040173.1, forward strand.
TTCGTAGAGTATTTGATAAGTTTATACAAAATACATTTTATGATAAGAATAGTGTTCGGAGAAAAAAATTTCGGTGATGAGCGGCGAAGGCCACATAGTACATGACGCCCACCTCACTTGTCCAAAGGTATTTTGGATAGGCTAGATTTATCCCGTCTATCTCCTCTCTCTCCCTCCCCTATTTTTTTTTGGAAAATGTCAAGTTCTTATTCACAGTCCGAAGGCAGAAAGATTACATCACAAACTATAAGAAAGAACCAAAACAACTAGCATATGACATGAGTACGGTTACACAGGACTATAGGCTAACCGACTCACTCTCTTATTTTTCTTTATAAAATCAGGACTGCCCTAAGGCCAAGTTCCCCAAATGATAAAATCTAACATTTGATTTTATCAAATGAAAAAATATGTGATTAAGTTAAAAGCGTTAATCACATGACTTTTTTATCTGATAAAATCAAGTGTTAAATTTTATTATTTGAGCAATTTGGCCTAAATATTTTTGATTGACCGAGACGAGCGCTCGAAGACCACGCAGGACGGTCCCCGTTGGCACTGAAAAATTTATCGTGCTTGGGAGATAGGTACCAACCGCACCTCGTATTATTCAAGTTTCGCATTTTTTCTCTTGGTATACGATAGGTGTGGACGTCACGATTGGCGCGGTGTCTAATTTCCCACGCTTGGAATGGAATAAAATTCAGAAGGGAAAGCAAGTCTGACCTTCTGATAAGGCAAAGGGACAATTCATGGCCTCGTCTTCATCATCGACCTCTTCTCTCCTCCTCCCTTCCTCTCTCTGCAACAACCTTCGCTCACTCTCTCTCCTCCACTTCACTCTCCCTCTCCCTTTACCAAATGCAAGAACCAGAACGAATCCCTACTCTCTCTCCTCAAACAACAAGAAGAAGAGGACCACCACCGCCATTGTTAACGCGCAGGGCGCGATGCAGTACAGGAAGCTCGGGGACTCCGACCTCAACATCAGCGAAATCACTTTAGGAACCGTATGTACCTTTTTCTTTTTACTGAATTACTGCTTTTTATGCTTTTCAGTTTCTTTCAATCGATGTTGTTGTTGTTGTTAGGGTTTAATTTGGTGCAAAAATGTGAGTGTTGGAAACCTTGTGTTTGAATTGAACTGTTTAAAGTTTCTTAGTTGGTTCAGGAGTTGAGTTCGGGGTGGCAAAATAAAAATATATCAACCACTAATTATAAACGTATGATGTATTGCTAGTAAAAGAACACTTGTTTGAAGGTTAATCATTCATTTTACTCCCGAAAAAGTCTACAAGTTCTACAGTAATCATCTGCCGACATAGAGCCAAATGGGAGGGGCTGAAGAGATTACTCCAGTTGATTGGGACACTCTTCATTAATGGGAGGGGCCGGAGAGATTAGTCCAGTTCATCGGGACACTCATCATTACCGAAAAACAAAAAAATAAAAAACTAAATTAGTTTCAGAATCAATGTTGTGGTGTTGAAAAGATGAACAAGTCTAAAACGAATGCTGACAAACCAAATTAGCATCACATTTTCTCCCTTGACGAGCACCACAATAAGACACATTGACTCTGATTAGTGTTTGTATTTCCAGACTAAACTGAGTGAAGTGTATTCGTTTGCAATGTGAGTGTACGAACAGTGTACGAACAAAGCATTAGTAATACACCATATTTGGTCGAAGATGCTAATCTCTGCTGTTAGATGCTGATGGTTTTGGTTTTGGTTTTGGTAATGATTATGTTTCAGATGACTTTTGGGGAACAGAATACCGAGAAAGAGGCTCACGATATTCTTAGTTATGCATTTGATAATGGAATTAATGCTTTGGACACTTCAGAGGCTGTAAGCTTTCTTTTGCAACTCAAGCACCCCTAGCACTTCTTTTCTCTTGAGTAAGGCCTCAAAGTTTAATGGTTTGCTTACGAAACTGGGTTTATTTTTTTTGGTTGGAAGTTTTGTTGGAAGTATTTCACTATTTTTGCCTGTTTTGCTAACATCAGCACATTGGAGATAAAAGAGAAAGCTATGGGTTGTAGTTGTACCATAGAAATGTTGCTCCTTTTTACTTTTGATTACCTTTGGTAAAGTTATCAATTGGATTATACCCTAGAAAGGTGAAATTATGCATATTTATCTTTAAGAAATTAATGATTTGTGTGTAACGGATTTTTTTAGTTGAAACAGTTCCCTATTTTTTGGCTTATTAGCCCTGCCCTCCTTGATGCCTTTTAGGCTTTGATTTGGGGGCATGGTTGTGCAGCAAAATGTTCCTGTAACTCCTCGGTCCTTGGAGGGGGCCACTGTTTCAGTGGTATTCTGAGCGTAGCCACTTTGTGCAAATTGCCAAAGGTTAGGTCTGTCCTCAACCATCCCCCGCCCATACCCCCAATGTTGGGGGATTAGATGGGTTTTGTTATTGTTATTGTTGTTGGTTAGAAAATGTTATGGGTAGAGTAAGGAATTTATGAAGAAATACTTACAAATCAGTTTGGCTAGTTACAAAATTAATTGGGTTCATTACCAATTACTTTGATTTGTTATGAAAATATTTGGTTGAACAGCCTTGATCTTTGTGCAATTCTCTACATACTAAGTTTGTACCTATTTCAGCTGGTGTATTAAATGTGCATTCGTGATCATGTTGTACTCCACTGTTTTTTTTTATCTCAGATAACACAATTGCTTTGGAAGTAAAACTTTAGACACCTGTACTTGATAAAGCTGGAGGAGGTTTTTTGTCAATCTCCACTTAGGGTGCAAGTGCAAGAGTAGTGAAGTTCACTACCCTTGTTATGTGGTGTGGAATGCTAGAAGATTGCTATAAGTTGTATGCTTGTGTTGTGAAGAATGTAGCAAGTGTGTTATATTTTGGGCAATTGATTCTTATTTGTTCTCCATATTGTTTTCTCATGCGTATTTTGGCTTACTCTCAGACAGTGTAGTGTCAATATAAAATACTTATTTTCTCCTCTGTTTTTTGTTTTCTGCTCTCCTTCTAGTATCCAATTCCAATGAAGAAAGAAACGCAAGGAAGAACCGATCTGTACATAAGTAGCTGGCTGAAGTCTCAACCTCGCGACAAAGTATTATTATTGTTGTTTCTCTAATTTTTTTATTTTAGTTTTTATGTTGGAGGACTAGTGAACCATTTGCTTCTCTTCTTGCCCTGTAATGGTTTGATTAAGGTTCAAACTGACAACCTGCTTTAATTGTCTTGTGTTTATTTTTATGTTCATTCTGTGGGGCTGACACAGTGACATCTAACATCTTCTCTTATTGAAAGCAGTCCTTGAATAGGTTCAGTTCTTTTCTCAATGGAGAAAAAGGATTCATGTAGCCGACCCCAATTGATTGGGACATAAGGCTTGGTTTGGTATAATGCAAAATCACTTTCCATGTTCCGTAATTACCTTACCTTCTAATTGGGGAGGCTACAATAATATGAGTCACAGCTCTGGCTCTGGTGAAGCATAATTACACCATGATTATGGGTTTCCTATGTTCCAAAGGGCTTAAAAAGTATTATGATGCAATCTGTGTTACATGGATTTTTCCGAATTTATGAAATACTGGTGACGGACACTGAAATCTTGTACATGCACCTTACAAGTACATATCTCTGTATATAACTTCATTTTTCTCCATAAGATGTCAGATATATTTGTCAATACTATTCTACCTTGCAAAGTTCTTATGGAATCTAGTTGTCTGGTATTAATGGACATGATAATAATTAGATAAGTATGACAAACACATATCACACTTGACACTCATAAAAGAGTCTGTGCACTATAAGGTTCATTTCATATCGGCTTATAGTTGAATATACAGTTCATGTTTCATTTTTGTCTAAGATAATATCCCAAACTTTGTCAGACATCTCACTATTAAGTGAAATGGTTCAAGCTGCTTCTTACTTAATTTGCTGACAAAGAGGCAAAATCATGTTACAACTGTTGTCTGACATTCTCTCTTGGGTTTTGAGAACCCTTTTGTTCAATTTCAATGGTTTGTTTTATCTTGCATGTGTGGAAGATTCTGAATTCTTTTTAAGTCAAAAAAGATACTTTTGGTTCTCGAATCTGGAAAGCTAGAAGTCTTCAAAAGTGTTATTATCCGGTAACACTAATATAGTGTGTCATTTTCCTTTGTGGTTAGATTATTGTGGCTACGAAAGTATGTGGATATTCAGAGCGATCAAGTTATTTGCGTGAGAATGCAAAGGTTTTGCGAGTTGATGCAGCTAATATTAGAGAGAGTGTGGAGAAAAGCCTTAAGCGTCTCAACACTGATTACATTGATCTGCTGCAAATACATTGGTGAGAAAAGCCTTCTTGCGATTACGAAATTTTGAAGTGTGCAGAATACCTTTTCTTGTAACTGGCAGTGCAGCCCAACTGCTCCAGCAAATATGAAGTTTATGGTTGTCCAATTTCAGATATTTATTCTTATTGTGAGCTATAATGTTTTCATTGGTCTGGAAACTCTTGAGAAGTTCCAACAACAGTGGTTTTAATTCCCCTGGCCTTCTGTCATCATAAACCAGAGACATTATTAGTGCTTCTGGTGCATTGCTGTTACCCCTCAGAGCCATAGGATCGTGTGACCCTTTTCTTTAGGGATAGGCCTGATGTGATTGTGTGGACGAAGAAGAATACATTTATCAACTCACTTAATGAACTCTAAATTTACTTTTGTATTTCTCTATTTGGAGGAAATAGAGCATCTTTTTTTCATCTTGATTTTGAAAAGTTCCTGCAAGGTAATGCGCACTGTGGTTTTTGTACTTCTCAATGACATGGAACTAATTAGATTGCAGGTTGATATTTTTCCTACAATTTTGGCTTTCAATGGGGTTTTCTTTTCTGTCTGTTCAAGTCAGTGACTGACTCAGCTTGTTCTGCCTTTCTGGTTTTCCAGTTTTTCTAGGAGCAACGTGAAAAAGATATGGTTTAGTTCCTCATCTTCGAAGAGGATATAATTCTGTTTATTCTTTACAGGCCAGACCGCTATGTGCCATTGTTTGGAGAATTCTTTTATGATCCTTCAAAATGGAGGCAAAGTGTGCCATTTGTAGAACAGCTCAGGGCCCTTCAGGAACTAATTGATCAAGGAAAGGTAGGCTCTCAAGTTTTGAGACTTTTGACTAACCAAGTTTTATTGACAACATGTTGAATCAAGTGGATTTAGAGGAACCAACTTAGAGGACTTCTATACCCATCCTGCTGTAACCCTGAAAATCTTTAGACTGCTTAACTTATAGAGGCCATAAACCACTGTGGAAACCAACTGTATTAGCCATGCTCGCCAAGAAACATGTGGAACCCTGCAATGCTTAGGCATTCTGAAACAAATTCTTAGGGTTCCTTAACTGAAAATATTACTCGCCAATTCTGTGAGATATAGCTTGTAGAAGAGTTAAGCTTCTGGTGTCTTTTCTGTTTTGTTTATGCTTTTGTTTTCCTCCTGTTCTGTTTGTTCCCCTTGTGATTCTGTTTTCCTTTCACAAACGGCAAAACAATAGGGCATAAGTAGGACAGTTTTGGTATGAGGTTGCATAACAGATTGATATGAACATCTCTTTGTGTACTTAAATCTCCTTTATTTGTCCATAACAGGTAGGCTGTCATATTCCATGACCCAAGTATGTATGAAAAGTAGTTTGAATATGTTCATGAAAAGTAGTTCGAATATGTTTCATAAACTGATACAATTTCAACTTGCAGAAATATCTAATGAATTTCAAAGCTCATGCTTCTTATAATATTTTGTTGTTAAGACTAGAACTCTAATATTGAATCTAACAGATTGTCGTCACTCCCTGTGTTTTTACTATTTTCTGGGGAGTTATTGAAGCCACGATGATCTATTCAGGTACGCTATATTGGCGTTTCTAATGAAACTTCTTACGGAGTGATGGAATTTGTTCATGCTTCAAAAGTGGAAGGGCTGCCAAAGATTGTCAGCATCCAAAACAGTTACAGTCTTCTAGTTAGGTGTAAATTTGAAAGTAAGTTCTTACCTGAAATATCTCTTGGTTAGAATGTGCTAACTGTTCGTATCTTTTTGTGCTTTAAACACAAAATTTGAAAAGGACATTGTTCCCTGTCTGATTCGTGTGCTTTCAAAATGCTAGGTGTGTGTGTGTGTATGTATAAGAAGTTTCCTATGAGGGCTCCCTCACAAAAAAAAGTGCGGAAAAACAGTTGTGAGCTGTTGGATCTCGTGGCCTGCTTCTTTTCCCAGAGTTACTATAGACTGATAGCAATTTCTTTTGTCATTCTGGCTTCTCTTTCTTCGATCTATATATGTGATTGGTTTCCACTATTGCCCAGTAACATCCAATTCCTCTATGTTCTCCCAATATGATTCTTTCCATCTAATGTTAGTTCTTCCACATGCATGGCCGGTTTCCTTGGAAGAAGACTTTGTATTTTAGCATCCCAGCAGGCAAGCGCAATCCTAGTAATGAATTAGCCCCTCTTGTGGTTGTGGATTTGGTTTCAAAAAAGAGAGCTTGTTTGGTTTGGTGAATGACTCTTATAATATCAACCTTGGTCACTTCTCGCGACATTTCAACTTTGCTTTTAAATTGGTCCCTGTAGTTTGCAACTAGATTGTTAGTAACTGCAAGATGACTCTCAATTACCGTAGGATCTTTGGTAGACTGTCATCCTTAATGAGATCCTTTTTCTTTGAATCACAGATCCATGCCGAACTTTATAAACATTTTCCTTAGCAGTTCTCTGGTTATGATTCAAGTGTGTGTTTTGCTTTTTGCTTCTCAATGTAATCAATCTTTGCATGGTGGTATCTTTTAGATCATGCGTGGGAATTCTGTTTGAAATTGCTGGAAATGCAGTAATAATCCTATCTACTGTATCTTGGGGTCACTTGAGTTTATCAATTACTTTTCCTGGGTAACTCTACAAAATCTTCTAGCTTGTCGCATAATTCTGTAATTCAATTTTGCTGATCTGTTGCACCTGTAAAACCAAAATTCAATGTCCAACAATTTTCTTGACAAACTAACTCAAATTGGCACATTGAAGCCAGTGATCATACTGACATTGAAGAAACTCAATTATGATATTGAAAAGTTTATGATAATTTGATTCCTTGCAGTTGACCTTGTTGAAGTTTGCCATCCAAACAATTGCAATATTGGCTTGCTTGCTTATTCCCCATTGGGTGGTGGATCATTGACGGGAAAGTATATTGATATTGAATCTGAAGCTGCAAAAAGAGGAAGGCTTAACCTCTTCCCTCGCTACATGGAAAGATATAACAGATCTGTTGCCAAGGTATGTTTTTTTTTAGCAGTCATTTTAATATCATAGGTATTTGATGTATCAATATGGGATATTAAGATTCTAATTCATCCCACTTAAATGGAAAGACGAACATAATTACTTATATTAGGACCAGGTTCGCCTGAAATCGTAATCTTCAAAAGATGAGTTTGTTGGCTATGGCATTATAGTCTTTCAGCTAGGAAATGTACTTCATTGGCAATCATGTCATGAGGCTGTTGGCTTTGTACATGTGCCCTCCTTTTAGAGTTTCCGGTCTTTGGGAAATCACTTTTCATGCTTGTTTGAACCCTTTAGTGCATTCCATCACTTGATGAGATTAGCTGCTTTTCGTGCGTGCAAGGTGGAGAAAACACCAACAACGAGTAAATTTCCATTCAAAAAATATCTTCTTTGGTCTAATTATTTTTTGTATTCTTGTATTTGTATCATATAACATACAAGTCGATCATTTTGAGTCCAATGCAACAATAATATGCAAAGATATTTTGTTTTTTCGTTGAATGACTAGAGCACACATGTATTTAATTATTTATTACTTGCTTGTGAGAGTATTTTCAAAAAATTTCTTAGGCTAGTGTAAAATTATGTGAAATCAACCTCAGTTAAATCATAGATTGATATACGTTATTAAACAAATTATACTCAAAAAAATCTGTAATACTTGTTTATAAAAAATGTTGTAGGAGTGGGGCCCCCCTCCGGCCCCACAATAGGCCCGCCTCTAATATAGCACAACTAACACTTGCACCACCAGCCAGGTAACAGAAACAACATAGCACTACTAGTGCCGTACCACTCCTAGCAAACATAACATAGAGAAGATAACTCAGCTTAAACCTAAGCAACATGGGACATTGGCCTTCATGGTCCTGAAAATACTTTGTGGAAGATCTTCCATTGGATACACGAGCCTTTTTTCATCTGTTTTCTTCATTTGCTTCGAAGAAATGATGCAAGTTCTGATCTCAAATTCCCCTGTATGAATGACTTCCCTGGCTTCAAGACTTATCCCTTGAAACAACCTTCAGTTTCTTGATTATGCAGAACTGTAGCCATTGACAGATTGAAAATAATGTGTTTTCATGTTCTTCCCTCCACAGTGGCGTATTGCCCGAGCAGCTTCCTTTGGCAGGGTTAGAGGCCCTCTGTGTGGTAGGGGCAGGTGAAAAACTGATGGTTCTCGTTGCTTTGTCCACATAAAACACAACCAACATCTGAATTGACACCTCGAACCTGCAATCTATCTTTTGCAGACAGCCTCTATAGGATAGCCATGCAGTGAATGATTGATGGCCCGTCTAGTCACACTATTTGGGAACCAAACAACTCTTAACTCAATTCTATCACACTGATCAGGTTTAGGAACAAAAAAAGATGTAAGCTAAAATAATCCCTGGTAACTTGGCTTCTAGTTCTGGGCCATCTCTACACCCCCTGGTGAATGATGGAATATACTTTGGCTGAGAAAATTAAGGAACAGACTGTTCTGTGGCCAAATCCATTTGTTGTATGCTTCATCGGAACAATATCATTCCCGATGTAGTAGTTTTTATACTTTGAATATCTGCATTACCATAGGAGTGAGGCTGCAATTGGTTGTAAAATTGGACAAGTTATATGCATCAATTGGTCACATATGATGTACTATACCGTACATGTCCACGGTGGACTGCACTTTCTGTGTTGATTGATATTTTCTATGCAAATTGTTTTTAATATTTTCTTCTCCTTGGGGTGCTTATGCTCCTACTATCTAATCCGTAACTAAATCAGCACCATGTTAGTTAAGTTTCCATTCTAATAGTTTTTATCCTTGAATTTCAGGAAGCAACAATAAAGTACATTGAAGTGGCAAAGAAACATGGACTAACTCTGGTCCAGTTAGCTCTTGGATTTGCCCGAGACCGTCCTTTTATGACAAGTTCGATTATCGGTGCAACTTCTGTCGACCAATTGAAAGAGGACATTGATGCTTTCTTGACGACTGAGCGGCCTTTGCCGCCTGAAGTCGTGGCAGATATAGAGGATGTTTTCAGGAGATACAAAGATCCAGCAATTCTTTAGGACTCGAAGAACAGCATGCATTTTTCTTCCCTCAGTCCTATCCAAAGTTTCCTCATTATATCTAATGTGATATTTTTACTTGATTCTTCATGATAATAGAGTATGTTCAATGAATTAGCGAGCTTTGTTGTTATCATCGTGCATCTCCTGTCGACATGCCCTTGATCGAGAATACATGTAAAGCCTCTTGTAGCGTTGAAGTTGTACGATTGGGACGTGTTAGCGATTCCTGAATGGAATAGGAATGAGAAAGGGCATTGAATATGAAAGTTGGAAACAGCATCAAGCTGGATGATGTGTTAATGAATCAATATGAACGTGTTAGCGATTTTTCAGTGTAATTTTTGAGGTATCTGTAGCTTCACTTTTTGTTTCCCCTTCGTCATTTTGGCTCACAAATAGCCAATTATGGCTTCGTAGAAAACGAGTAAATTATCGTATTTGGCCAAATCACTCATAATTCGTTTCTTTCTTAGAGAAGTAGAACTCTTTTTTTTTTTGTCAATCGAGAAGTAGAACTCATGAGGCAAATAACGGGGGAGGAACATCGGGACATTTGGCCCAGTGATTGTGTAGGTGCACGTTATTTAAAGATGCAGCTACTGTGGCTAAAAATCACTACACCGTGTAGTGCTCCAGCGATTCAAAAGTGTTTTTAGTGGTTCAAATTTTAAATGCTATCTTACATGTAAGATACTTACCTTACAGTTAATATAATCTAGACCATTGATTGCTGAACGGACGGCTTAGATTGGGCACTACACTGTGTACTCCCCTCCTAGCTCCCTTCCCCGACAAGCCATTCACACTGAGATTAAGGGATTCACAAGAGATTTATTTTTCCAAGCTTGGCCTCAAGATATTGCTAAGTTTTCAACTTAGGGTTGGTTTGGGTGAATTGAAAAAACTAGTTTTTTGGTTTTGTCCTTATTCAATTTTTTTTTTGCATTTGTTAGTTTTCGGCTGATTTTTTGTGGTTTCTTGGCTTGTCTCGACGAGAGAAATCTAAAAACTATAAAATTATTAGCCAAACTTAAAGTTTTGTGAATAAAGACGAAAAATAATCCAAAAAATTGTTAGTTTTTGGTCAATTTTTTGTAGTTTCTTTGCTTGTCTCGACGAGAGGAATCTAAAAAGTATAAAATTATTAACCAAACTTAAAGTTTTGTGAATAAAGACGCAAAATAATCCAAAAAATTGTTAGTTTTCGGTCGATTTTTTGTGGTTTCTTGGCTTATCTCAACGAGAGAAATCTGAAAAGTATAAAATTATTAACCAAACTTAAAGTTTTGTGAATAAAGACGAAAAATAATCCAAAAAATTATGCAAATTTTTTTTTTGAATAAGGACAAAACTAAAAAAACCAAAAAACTAATTTTCCCAATTCACCCAAACCAGGCCTTAATGGCCCGTTTGGATGGAGCTAAAACTCCCCTCCAAAAATTATCACCCCTGATAAGGGGTGGGTCCTACTCATTACCTGTGTTTGGCAAACAAAATTTATCCCCCGATTATTTTTCACCTATTAGAGGATTTCTCCCTGATAATTTTTTGGCACCCCTTAGGTCCCCAAAAATTATCCAGGAGTAGAAGGGTGGCATTTTGACCATCAAACCCCTCTTTATCCCCCTCCTTCACCAATCAACACAAACAACCATGGCCAAACATAGTTCACCCACTTATTCTGTTGCCTTTGACGGAGAAAAAAAAATGAAGCAAAATCAGAGCATGAGAGGATCAATTTGCTCACCTTTTGGTACTGTTCGCTGCTCCATGGTCACTAGAAATGTCTCGCATGTGTACTAGTATTGGTGATTTCAGCAATGCTTCAAGTGTGAATTTTGCTTGATGAAGACAAAGAGAGACGTGGGGTGGACAATGGATTGAGGAGGGGTGAGTGGGGTTTTAGATCTGGATGAATACACTCCAGATATCTATCTATAAAGATTTGATCCAATACACCATCATCTTTTTTCCTTTTTTAAATCGTATACACCATCACCTTTGATCTTTTATTTTTTGATTAAGGGCTTTGATACAATGGCTGGGATCCCAACCCTATGGTATATAATTAGCTCTTTCGTTGGTCAAAAAAATAAATTACAATGCATGATACAAATAATACTCCGACCAATTGGAAAAAAAATCCAACTGTGTATGTGTGCAATTGAGATGAAAAAAAAAAAAATATTGAACAACCAAACCAGGTCAAATTATCCAAAATTAATTAGATATATTGGATTTTACATTTATATATTTAATTTAATACATAATCAAGTTTAAAACTGCACAAGGGCAAAAGAGTCATTTGATAGTTTTTTTCATCATCCACCCTCTCTTATTTGTAAAATATCTAAACAAAGTCAAAAGTTATCCCCCTATTTAATTCCTCATCCAAATCATTTACTTTTTCATAAAAATTATATCAATGTGGGCCAACCCTCTAAAAATAATACCTCATTTTATCTTATCTCTTCCAAAACTTATCCCCCTAAAATTTTAGCACCATCCAATCGAGGCCTAAATGTTTGAGTTAGGGGGATTCACAAGCGATTTAGGTTGTGTTTGGTTACCCATTTTTTGCATTTTGGTTTTCGCATTTTCTACTTATAGGTGTTTGGCACATCATAGTTAAAGCAAAATTGAGTTTTTAGTTTTGGGGTTTAGAGAAGTTGGAGCTTTTTGATTTATCATTTTTTTAGTAAAAATATTCGAAGAATGTATTTTGCGCATATTTCTCTGAGCATTTTACAAATTCATAATTCATTATGGTCATAATTCAAAAAGCTAAAAATATAAACATCAAAATACAAAAAATAGAAATACGAGGCTCCAAAACACTGCTTTATTTTTCCCAGCCTAAAGAGTTGCCAAATGTCGAACCAAGATTGTCTTAATTTTTAAATTTTTGGGTAAACTACACTGACCTCCCATGAGGTTTTTGACTTATACACTGACTACCCCTAGTTTATCTAAAATAGCACTGACCTCCCCTGAGTTTTATATTTTAGTATCAAAAGCACCCTTCAACAGTACCGACGGATTCTGACGACGCCGGGGAGCCCCTTGTGGATGCCCAACGGTCGATTTGAGCCGTCCGTTCACTCCAAAATCGAATTCCGAGTGGGTCTAAGCAAGAATCACCTCAATCAGACAATCTTAAGTGCTCGATCCAAATTTTTTGAATGAAATGGGGTGATTTTGGATCGAGCACTTAGGACCGTCCGATTGAGGTGATTCCCGCGAAGACCCACTTGGAATTCAATTATGGAATGAATGGACGGCTCGGATCGACCGTTGGGGACCCATAAGGGGGTCCTCGGCGCCCGTCATTACCCGTCGTCTTGATGAGCGGTGCTTTTTGATCTTTAAAATATAAAACTTCGGGGAGGTTGATCTTATTTCCGAGATAAAATAGGGATGGGGTGTAATTCTCAGAAACCCAGGGAGGTTAGTGTAATTTACACTAAATTAGTTTTTGGTCATTCGTCATTCATAATCTATTACATGAGGGGAAAGAGATTTGATCTCAAAATAGTGAGACACCTAAAAGCTCTATCGCATGAGTTACCACCGCTGGACTAGAACGTCTTAATTTACAGCTTCCATTATTGTCGCTTGAACTGGCGTTCAATTTTATGCTCCTTCGAATACAAATATACTCCTACTACAGTATTATACCGTATTTAAACAAATCATATTTTAATACGGTGATTAGTGGCCAAAAGAAGCGCGCCAATTTCGGTTCTCTCTGGTTTGTGCTGCAAAAGTTCCCACTTTCTCTCTTCCTCTCTCTCCAAAAAAATGCATCCCCTTCCCAGAAACTCGAGCAGTCGCACAAATTCTCGGCATTCTCTTTACTGTTCGGTGGATCAGTAGATCAGAAGCTTCTCCGTTTTTTTTCTTCTTCTCTAGGTTTCAAAAAAGGAGATCTGAAGAAGATCAGCTGTTTTTGTTCTTTTGGTTTTGCGAAATTTGGGATATTTTGTTGTTTTTTTTTGGAATTTGATGATAGGCCGGAGGGAAACAAGAACAGATTGGCAGCATCTATGAAGACTATTACGCGGATGTTCGAAACGAATAGGAATAGGTGGTTTCTTCCTAAGCTTTGCTTCAGATGGAATGGCAGATCCTGTTAATTATGCCAATCCTGAGCGCGACATCGAGCAGGTCTCTCTCTCTCTCTCTCTCTCTCTCTCTCTCTCTCCGTCCATGTATATACGTGTATGTGTATATGTATATACACACACTTGATGTCCGAGTACACGCGATGCATGTGCAAATGGTGGTATGCAAAAGGGAATTTTTAAATCGAGATTAATCTGTTACGAAATCCGGGATCTGAAAGTAGAAAAAAGGGGAGAAGCAAACATGATGGTCCAATACAAGACAAATAAAGAAACAAACCCAAGGGGTAGCTCTAGTGGCATCAGGAGGGATGAGCTGTAAACTCAATATCCTGAGTTCAAATTCCAACCTCTTGGGACCCGGCCACAAGAGAGAAATCTCTTGTGAATCCACTAGTCCTGGTGTGGATGGCTTGCTTTTGGCCGGACCGGGGAGGAGAATAGTCGAGATGCTCATAAGCTAGCCTAGACAACCCGTGACCGTTGAACAAAAAAGAAGAAAAGAAAAGAAAAGAAAGAAACATAGCACATAAGTATGTTAATTGCTTACGTTGACTTAACCCTTTATACTCAATTTTCAGTTTTGCTTTTCTATACTTGAAAGTTAGCTAATAGTAAGAGTGTAAGACATTGAAAAGCTTAAGCTTTGCCTTACAAGGGACATGTCACCTTTCAAAAAGCCCTTGCTTTCAACTTATCATTTCAACATATAAATGTTGTCAGTGAAGTTGGTCCTGCACGTTTTTCATTCACACTGCATTTTTAATGCTTTGACTTGTTTTGTTTGCATCTTCATTGAAAGTAGATAACTATGGCATTTTCCCTTCATCTAACTTTGTTTGTGTGTGGTAGGCACTAATTACTTTGAAAAAAGGTAGCCAGTTAATTAAGTACAGCCGGAAGGGGAAGCCGAAGTTTTGTCCATTCAGAATCTCTCCAGTAAGTTATCTTACTCTGGCTTGAGATATTTCAAACATATGATGCTTTATCTGTTCTCCTTGAATAATTGAATATGACCTCATCGATGTACACTTTCCCAACAGGATGAAACAACATTGATCTGGTACTCTCATGGAAAGGAAAGGAATCTGAAGTTATCTTCTATTTCACGGATTATCCCTGGACAGAGAACCGTGAGTTAGCACATCCTTTAAAGGGTGAACTGATAGTTACGATTACAGTTTATTTAACCTGCTACCAATATGTTCTTTGCGCATATACAAAGTTATTCTTTTCTTGGTTAAACGTGTCGTTACAGGCAGTGTTTAGAAGATATTTGCGCCCTGAAAAGGAGTACTTGTCATTTTCCCTTCTCTATAATAACGGGGAAAGGTCTCTTGATTTGGTGAGTAAAATGGATCTTTAAATTTTTCTCTTTCTTTTTAGTTTTCAACAATTTTAGAGCTATTTGAGCTGTGATGATGGCTTTGGTGCATTTGTTAACTCTGACTTTGTGTACGGTATAGATTTGCAAGGACAAAGTTGAGGCGGAGGTGTGGCTTGCAGGCCTGAAGGCTTTGATATCTACAGGACAAAATCGCAGTAGACGCACTCAAAGCGATATTTCTGATGTAAGAGAGAGATAGTGTGTGTGTGTGTGTGTGTGTGTGTGTGTGTGTGTGTGTGTGTGTGTTTGGGTTGGCTGATCTCAAGTATTTCAAATTATACTCTTAATACCACTTGACAAGAAGTGTATTTCCCAAACTATGAAGAAACTTTTGCTGCAATCCAAGTGTTCTGTATTATTTTCCTCTGATTATAGAAAGACAGTGTCATTGCATTTGTTAATCTTAAATGTTGTCCAAAGTGGAATATGAATCTTCTTTCTTCATTTTCAACACTTCCCCAGCAAAGAGTTGGTTACATATTGACATCTTTGTTGACTGTTTTACAAAACGTCCAAATATTAATGCTGATGTTAGTAGTGGGCTAGCAATATATCTGCAACTTAGTGCGAGGTTTGATGTACTATATTCTTGAAAATGATCAGACTTCACTAAAATCCAAAATGTTACTTACACGTAAGCATGAAAATTTTAGCTAATATTGTTCTTTTCCAGTATATGTGCAAAATTCGCTACCCTTCGAGCCAGTAAAATTCAAATTACTTTCTTGTGCTCTATGGGGTCATCAATGTTTTAAATCTTCCCTACATGTTCAATTTTGCATTTTACAATGACAATGTACAAATAATTTCCAGGACACAATATCTCATTTGCTCCAAATAGCTTCTATAGTATCATGACACCTGGGCTGTTGTGGATAACTATTGTACATCGTTGAAGCTGTTAAATTATGTGTAAGACATCTTTTGGGCAGTTTGAGCCATTAAATTTCGGGAGGTTTTTAATGCATCACCACATAATGAATTTCATCTATTTGTTTAATTGCCAACAAATCGTTTTTGCCACCAGTTAAGTCTTATTCTTCTCATTAGATAACAATATATTCGCAGCTGTCAAACATGCTTAGCAATTTATGCTGTGGCATCACTCATCAAAGCGTACTATTTGATTGCTTGTTGAGTGCAACTGAGCCATTATCATACATGAACCAAATGTAGTTCCATGTACTTGGGTGGAGTACAAAGGATTCCTTGTTCATTAACTAATTACTATCACCTGATTCTTTGAAGTATAAACAAGTCAGTGCTAGTTTACTCTATTTGCTACTCTTTGTATCCTTATCTAATCCATAATGCCAATAAATGACCAAAACTGAATTCAGTTCCTTGAATATTTTACTGCAGCTACATGCTGGTGGCAGCGATTTCATTCTCAGTGCTCGTCCTTTCGGTGCGACTCTAGAGTACACTTCAAGTATTGCCCGTGGTAGGGCGTCCGTCGATTCAAGTTCCGGTGAGAGTTCTTTTAGTTTTCCAAGCTCAGATGTGGGGTCTGAACGTGCAAATATGCAAGTAAGAACAAGTGTTGGAGGAGATGGTTTCCGAATTAGTGTTTCAAGCACTCCTAGTTGTTCAAGCCAAGGTTCTGGACCAGATGACATAGAATCCTTGGGAGATGTCTATGTCTGGGGAGAGGTTTGGAGTGACACAACTGATGGATCCAGAAGTCCATATCCTACGAAGCAGGATGTGCTGATTCCTAAACCTTTAGAATCTAATGTAGTACTTGATGTTCACCAAATTGCTTGTGGTGTTCGACATTTTGCTCTTGTTACAAGGCAAGGTGAGGTTTTCACCTGGGGAGAGGAATCTGGTGGGAGACTTGGTCATGGAATTGAAAAAGACTTCAGTCGTCCTCGTCTTGTTGAATTTCTGGCAGTTACGAATGTAGATTTTGTTGCATGTGGCGAATATCACACGTGTGCTGTATCTACATCTGGCGATTTGTATTCCTGGGGTGACGGTGCCCATAATGCTGGACTTCTTGGCCATGGGACAGACGTCAGCCACTGGATTCCCAAAAGGGTTTCTGGTCCTCTAGAAGGACTTCAAGTTTTATCAGTTGCATGCGGCACTTGGCATTCTGCTTTGGTAACTTCTAACGGAAAGCTCTTTACTTTTGGAGATGGAACATTTGGCGTCTTGGGTCATGGTGATCGAGAAAGTGTCCCTTATCCAAAGGAAGTTCAATTATTGAGTGGATTAAAGACTATTAAGGTTGCGTGTGGAGTGTGGCATACTGCAGCCATTGTAGAGGTCATGCTTCAAGGAGGCGCCAATGTCTCATCTAGAAAGTTGTTCACTTGGGGCGATGGAGATAAAAACAGATTGGGTCATGGAAACAAGGACATGTATCTCCTTCCAACATGTGTTTCTGCCCTTATCGACTACAATTTCCATCAGCTAGCTTTGGGGCATTGTATTACAGTTGGCCTTACTACATCTGGGCATGTCTTCACGATGGGAAGTGCTGCCTATGGTCAACTGGGAAATCCACAGTCCGATGGGAAGTTACCCTGCTTAGTACAAGATAGATTAGTAGGCGAATTTGTTGAAGAAATATCATGTGGAGCATATCATGTTGCCGTTTTGACATCAAGAAGTGAAGTTTTTACTTGGGGGAGAGGTGCAAATGGAAGATTGGGACACGGGGACACAGAAGATCGAAAAACTCCAACTTTAGTTGAAGCACTAAAAGATAGGCACGTGAAAAACATATCTTGCGGCTCAAGTTACACAGCGACTATATGCATTCATAAATGGGTGTCTGGAGCAGACCAATCTGTATGCTCCGGTTGCCGACAAGCATTTGGTTTCACAAGGAAGAGACACAATTGTTATAATTGTGGATTAGTGCATTGCCACGCTTGTAGCTCGAAAAAGGCTATGAAAGCAGCATTGGCTCCGACTCCAGGAAAACCTCATCGCGTCTGTGACTCTTGCTATGCTAAACTTAAATCTCCTGAGTCAGTTAATCCCTCATATTATAATAGGAGAGCTACAGCTCCTCATCGCTCAATAGACAGTAGGGAGAGGTCAGAGAGAGGAGAGGTGAGAACTTCAAGGATTTTGCTATCTCCTACCACAGAACCTGTTAAGTATCTTGAGGTCAAATCAGCAAAGGCTGGTACCAAGACTGATTCCTATTCTATAGTCCGTGCTTCACAAGTTCCTGCACTTTTACAATTGACAGACATTGCATTCCCAAGTTCTCTGAGTGCTCTTCAATATGCTTTCAAGCCTCCGCCTCAACCTCAGCCTCCACTTAGGTCAGGAGGCAATTCAAGGTCTTCTTCTCCATACTCGCGGAGACCAAGTCCTCCACGCTCTGCCACTCCTGTGTTTTCTAGGGGCGTGATTGATAGTCTGAAGAAGACCAACGATCTTTTGAGCCAAGAAGTGACAAAATTACAAAGCCAAGTACGATTTTTCCTCCCTTTCATCATATTAACTTGTAACAACCTTGGTTGCATCCTTCTACTCATCCAGTGGCATAGGATTCTTGACCTAAAAGCAGCACCTTGATTGTTACTGTTCTGGTCTTATCTGTAGATTAAAAGTTTGAAGCAGAAATCAGAAGTCCAAGATGAGGAGATTCAGAAACTACAAAAGAATGCTCAAGAAGCTACTTTCTTGGCTGATCAGGAATCTTCAAAGTTTATTGTCGCGAATGAAGTTATGAAGTCAGTCGCATCTCAGGTGCTCTTTGTACTCCCTATTTCACCAATTTCATGGCCCCTTGGTGCCCCTTTGGCAAAACTGTAATGATGTCCACTTTTTGCCTGATTCATTTGAAAGCCACAATTATTTCCCTCATATGACTCATACATGTCGACATTTTTTGATGCTATGTCAATTAGCAACTCCTAATGGTAGACCTGTAGACACTGGTATCATATGAACGTAATGTCTGTTGCTGCAACTCCTAATGGTGGACCTTGCTCTGCATTAGTTGGAAAGCTGGTAAAAACTCTTACCTAGCTGGCAACCAATGCTTTTTTTGTAAACTGAATTGTCCAGAAAAGAGTGAATAAGTTCAATTCCTACTGGCGGATCTTGCATTTTCTCGCTAGTGTTGAACAAACGATAAGCCTCTGTAGGGCTTGAACTTAGTTTACATCTATCTCCGGCACTACTTCCTGAGTTCTACGTACAATATCATGCATACGTTTCATGTCCAACAGTCACAGTGACCTGACTGAGACTAAGAAATGGCTTTCCCTTGTCTGTGATCACGATGCTTTCAACATGATAATCTGTTTTGTGATGCACAGAATCAGCTGAGAACAGGGCTTATGAAAACATGGCATTGATCTCCTTTTCTCATGTTACTTTCGCTACTATTTAGACTTCAAATACTTCTACAGACTTGCCCAGTAAAAACGTTAAGACAGGTTACACTTTTCAGTTACATTTACCACATATTAAAACCCTTGCGGCATGATTGGCTTCTGATTACTGAACAGTAATATTAAAAATTGAAAAGTACTCCTTTGTTTCAGTAATATGTAAACTTATTCTAATAAGTCTTTATTAATTCTGTATTTGTCGTATTTTCAGTTGAAGGAAATAGCAGGGAAGTTTCCTCCTGACATGCCAATGAGCGATACATTTGAAGACATTAATGCTCAATTTGAAACTTTTTTCCTAAGCACAAATAAAGATGCAGTGTCTGAATCCCGTTCTTCCTTGCCAACAGACTTAGCGTTTGACCAACGGCATGAATCTGCTAACAGGCAATACCGTAGAACGGAAGATAATTTGGATGTCACAGGGGTTAGTGACCTATCACAAAATGGGGAAGATACTCCACGGCATAGCAATAGAGCATCCAATATCAGAGAAGCTTTACATCTAGAAAGCAATGAAAGTGCTGCAGCATCACCGAAATCTCCAAAGAGGGAAGGACAAAGAGAAGTTATTGAACAATTTGAACCTGGTGTCTATGTAACTCTTATTCAACTACATAACGGTACCAAGATCTTCAAGCGAGTCAGATTCAGGTATTTATTACTTTCCTCCCATGCAAGTGTGTATACCTTACTGAGTCTTGTATTGGTATCATAGTGGCTCACCGTTTCCCCTTTTGATTCAGGACCCAACTCTGTACAGAAGTAGCCTATCAATTTTTTTTTTAAAATCTCAAATAACTAGGAAAATTTGATCTCATTGCCTCTTCCTCTGTCTGGCTAAAATATGAATTTCTCCTGCTTTTCGATAGGTCACCCTATTAACTGGAACTGATCATGTTGTTTTAATGATTATGAGATCAAGTATAAGAAAATGAGTAGTTGGAAACCTTCTGATCCATAGACCCATCCAGCAATTTTAAGTTTTTAACGATGTTGTTCTTCAGTAACCTTCACATGTGGGGTACCATGTTCCCGATTCTATTACTTGTTGCAGAACGTTTCCCTCAATAACTCCGAGGAGAACAGAAAACTCATACCTGTATCATCATGTGAAGCTAGTTACTTGACAACAGAACACCATTTTGTAAGAAGTTACTTTTACTAGCAATGAAGCGCTCGAGTAACAGAGCCCGAGTTCTCGAACAGTATGCATTCAAAATGTAGGCCAGTTTTCTTTGGGTGAATATAAACTAGTTTTTAGTTCCCTCAACTAGGGGAACAAATAAATAGACAAGGCGTTTTGGTTAGTTCCTAGTTAACAACAGGATTTGTGTACTTCCTTGCCTAGATAATAAGTAGTGGTACACCAACACAGGCATATTGTCGCTATTACAAAAATTTGAGCTTTTGCTTCCTTGTTGTTTCTTTCATTCTACTGTCTGGATCTCACATCCTCTGATTCAACAGTAAAAGAAGGTTTGCGGAGCAGCAGGCAGAAGAATGGTGGATGGGAAACAAAGACAGGCTACTTAAAAAATACAACCCACCGGTGGCAAATAGTGTCTCAACTGGATCATCCACAACTCCAACTGCTTCTGATGAGAATGATGAGGCAGTCCCATCTTCTTGATGATGGTTTTGAAGCTTAGTCTCCTCCAGTCAAACCCTGACAAGTCACAGTAGGAATAATATACTGGCTCCTATTAACATCCGTCGACACAAGGTTCACCCTTATATGATGGTCTTGTGAGATAAGGGCAATGAAGCAAATCAGATAGTTTTATCACTCACTAAATGCTTTCCGATATATAGTAGAGGACCGACTTTCTTGAGTAGGGTGGCACGACATGATTCCTCCTTAACAATCATACGGAGATGATTTTCGTGTTCGTTGAAGAGAAGGTATCAGGAGGAAAGTTTAGTTGACCTAGAAGCAGACAAATGTTGCCTGGAATTTTCTTATTCATTTAATTTCCAGCACTTGAGTAGGTATAGTTTAGTTGTACAGAGGGAAGTTTTTTTGGGCAAAATGTGACGCCGTTGGTAGAGCTTTATATGCAACAGGAATTAATCAAAAGCCGCCATGGGAGTAGGAACTGTCTTACAAGAAAATCATTACTGCTTTGTTGTGTTATTCATTTTATTGGTATTTGGCAGAGATTTGTTTCAGTGATAGTTTTTTGTTTTTGTTTTGTTTACCTTTATATGATTATGTTGCAGTCCTTAGGCGCTTAACCTATCGAATTGACACGAAAAATACTCTATTCTCACATGGCTTTTGAATCCCTCATTAAGTGTTACCGTCAGCTTCGGCTGCTTTGACTCAAGAAATACATCAATCGAATAGGTTGCAGCTCTTGCATTCCTCTAAATCCTCATCCCAAGCTATTAGAATCAACTCGCCGTCCTCATTTTTGTACTTGATGTAATCAGTTCAAATCTCCTTTGCACTTGTTGCAGCTCTTGCATTCCCCATGCCCTTGACAACCGAAACTAGACCGTAGTATTTCCAAATTTGTTTTTGCAGTCACGCTATTTGTGGAAGGCAAGATATTCAATTGTGGATCTTGATCAACAACAGTTGAAGATTCGTTAAGGCAACATAGACTGACATATGTGAAATATCATACTCGTTGAGGCAAAATGGAAGAATCTAGAAATCTATATTCTTCCAGGTGAGATACAGAGTCCAACATAAAGTATTATTTCATATGTTACATTTAGTGCATCCTTATTCACATACTCTAACAACGAATCTCAATTGCTATCTCTGGCTTTTAAGGACTCGCAATCCTCTTTTTTGGAAGTTCAATTTGCTTCCAAAATGAGCATTTAGGATTTTGATATCATTTTCAACGAACTTTTTTGCTCGGGATTTTCAAGGTACTTTCCATACTTTATTTTTATTTTAATTTTACTAATTTTATATAGATGGGAAGTATATATACGAGGTTATACGCAATTCTCATAGAAATGAATCCATCTCCATTTTCGTGCTGATTTTCTATCTATGGAATTTAAAACTAAGGACTTCATTTGGGTGCAGTGCAGAACATGGTTGGAGTAAGTTTGACTTTGAAAGTTTTGCTAGAGTTTTTAAGAGAAGAATGGCACGACTTAATCCCTTCTAAAAGCCGAGGATCTTTGTGTTCAGAGAAGAGAAGTATTGGAATTTGGAAGAACAAAAGTTTAGCTAAGCTAGAAGTAGACCAAGGTTGTCTGTAATATAGTTATGCATTTGATTACTTATTCTTTCGAGATGTACTATTTCTAAAAATGTCATGTAGAGTGAAAAATTTGTCAAAGGTTTGTTTCAGTTATTGGTTTGAGTTTTTGTGTCTTGGTTGCCCTTTCGTTATGAGGTTGTGGTTCTTGGGTTTTTTTCCCTCTCAAACGAGGTTGAAAATGCTCACACTCACATGACTTTTCGATCACGTATCAAGCGTCATAGGTGAGATTCACGAACCATGTGAGCGGGGAGAATTCTGTTAAAAGACCAAGTATCCCTAGCATTGTTGTTCCTTCTCCCTTTCTCCGTTACCATTTTTCATCACAAACGAAGCTCAATAAAACTATAAAATCCAAAACCCATAATCGGAGAACATAGTGTAAAACATAACATTAATTTGAAGCACTAAATTTTCAGACCATAAATAACAATAGCAACTAAAATACCAAGCTATTGGAGAATCTCTAGATGCACTTCTCCTGTGCAATAGATCTGGAGATGTCCAAACACTTGTACAACAAAAAATTAAGAAAGGTAAATGCTTAACTTCCAAGATTAAAGTTGGTCAACACGAAATTCACGAGTTGCTTTGGCTCAAGAAATAGCTCAATCGAACGAGTGCCCAGGGGGCTAATACTGGAGATAAAACCCTCTAAATCCTCATCGCAACCTATTAAAGTCATCTCATCATCTTCATCTTTCCAAGTGATATAATAAGTTGTAGCATCGAGTTGCAGCCTCTTTTTCACTTCTAGTTCGAGCTCTACCTTTCGCCACGGCCAAGACAACTGAAACTTTATTCTGAATTCTTTATACTTAGCCTTTACCGTCATGCAATTTGTATCACTTGTGGCTGAGATTTGATTAGGAGGCAGCAGCGTATCAGAATTCAATGGTGGCATTTCCTCTTCACAAACAACTATGGGAGATTCAAGTTTGTGCTCCTCACGAGGTGGCCATCTGGAGATTTTATAACTCAGACAAATTCACTTCAATGTAGATTTGCTAACGGCAAAAAAAAAAAAAAAAGCAATCCAGATGCTCAAAATTATTCCAACTGAGTAATTCCTATCCCCATCTCCATTTTGTAGATTTCAAAATTTAGTCTTATTTCAAAAAGTACATTTAGAGCGTACCACTATTAATACATGCAAGTCCCAATGTCTATATCTAATCTCTACCTTTTAAAGATTAAATCTTTTCTTTTTGGAAACTCAAATTCTTGTGAATTGTATATACGACATTGATATCGTTTTCTAAGTAAATAATTACACTTGATAAAAAACAGTACTTACTATACTAATTTTAATGATACCTATATATTAGGTAGGTTAGATGTACATAGACTAGGGTAGACTTTGACTAAATTTGGTTTTTTGGTTTATTGGATTATTTGGTTTTGTCCTTATTCAATTTTTTTTTTTTGCATTTGTTATTCAATTTTTGTGCAACGCCAATGCTCTGGATGTTGAATGAAAGAAGCATGGTAATGTGCACATAAATCAAAATGATTCTTGGGTCTGCCCTCTCTGATGCATTTTGACTTTGATTTGAGGCGTGATTCGCGCGCCAAGCGTGGGCGGTTTTAGGGGGCCTTATTTTGATGATGATTACGTGGCGTACTTTTGTGCATTTATTGCCAAAGGTTAGGTCATGCCTCCAATTAAATCTGTTTGATTGGTATTAAGGGCTTGGCGACTTTGTGGATTTATTGCCAAAGGTTAGGTCTGTCTCCTATCCATCCCCCGCCCATACCCCCAATTATTGGGGACTAAATGGGTTATGTTATTGTTGTTGTTGTTGTGTATTTGTTAGTTTTCGGTTGATTTTTTGAGGTTTCTTGGCTTGTCTCGACGAGAGGAATCTAAAAAGTATAAAATTATTAGCCAAACTTAAAGTTTTGTGAATAAAGACAAAAATAAACCAAAAAAACCAAACAATCCAATAAACCAAAAAACCAAATTTAGCCAAACTACACGTTTCTCATATAATGGAGATTGAATATCCATTTTCAGGGTGAAGATGGGTGAGATTAATTAGTTCCATTTTGTGCTAAACTAAAACCAAAACAATAAATAAAAATTGAGAATATTTGGAGAACCAAACCTAGCCATCATATTCATAAAAATGACGATCGGACCAATCCAAACCATTTGACTATGTTTCTATTATTGAACCCCTGTCGGCTTTAAGCTGAGATATCATACTTATGAAAAATTTATATTACCTCGAAATTACATCAAATGACAAGCAAAGTCTATCCAGTTGAAAATAACAAGCAAAGATATTACCAGCAAAGTTGAAATTTTCGTTTCTTGAAGAAGAGTGTTTGTGCGTACCTTTGAGTTCCCTTGCAGCATCTTGAAGAGGCATTTCCTTATACCTCATCTTCATCTTTATTGTGGGGTGGCCATCTGTAACTCCCGACAAGCACGCTTCAGTGCAGATTGGCTAACTGCAATAAGGAAGAGTTCAAAAGCTCAATTTTTTTTTCAACCAAACCAACTCCAACCCGCATCCTTTCCAATTTTGACACTAACAAACAATATCTGAGTGGAAAGAAATTTTGCATTCAGAGCATATCACAATCCACTTTCACTAACCACAATTCTCAATTTTTTTTTCCGCTTTCCCTTTGTTAATGACTATGTCCAATCTTTACGGGGAGTCCACGACTAATTCACGGGGACATATAGCCCACTTTTCATCCATATAGCGGGAAAATTGCGAATCTAATCCCTTCAACTTCAAGAAGCAATCTCAAGGGAGAGTGAGAAGTAAGTATCAATAGTCACCCCCTTCGAGATTAGAATTGAGACTTGTCTAAGAGGACAAATTCTCACCAAGCCGAAGTAATTTATAAATCTCCATTAATAACCGTCGTAATTACACAAGGTTTATATAATTGCACTTTCTTTCTTTTTTTTTTCTTTTGGTTTTTTTTTTGTCATATATTTTTGTGTTTAGTCTCCACATAAAGAAACTAAAATTGAGGTCACCAACTTCGAACCCCCATACAGATCATGATCGGAGATTTGATGCTTATGTAAGAAGAGTCTATTTAGTTGGAAAAAGGAAAACAAGAATATATATATATATATATATATATATATATATATATATATATATATATATATATATATATTTTTTTTTTTCATTTCTCGGATGAGTGAATGTATGCGTGCGTACCTTTGAGAAGCTATGCCGCACCTTCACAGTTCCTTAACTTATACTCCATCCGTTCCAATTTCTTGGTCCTTCTTTTTATTTTGGGGTGTCCCAAAATATTTGTCCCACTACTAAAAACATCCATAAAAACTGGGTCACTTTCCAATTTTACTCTTAAAAAGTATTTTTTCCATCTTAATCGGCTAGTCTATTATCTTTTATTTTATAAAGATTTTTATGATTTTGAAAATTTTGTATAATAAAACTAATTGATATTTATCAAACAAGATCCATATTGAATATGTTTTGACTTTCATATAATAAATTAGCTTCACAAATTTGGTCACAGTAATATTAACTGGATTTAGGGGCAAAATCGAAAAATCAATACAAAGTTTTCACACTCCTTAAAAAACTCCTTTCCCAAAAGGAGCCAAGAAATTGAGACGGAGGGAGTAAGACCTTGTTTGGTTGGGTTCTTGAGAACCGATCTTAGAAACCACCCCTTGTTTGGTTTCCAAAAACCGGCCTCTACCCTTTTTTTTTTTTTTTTTTTAAAAGCTCCAGCAGTACCTTGAGCTTTTGACAGCTGCACCACTTTTGAAAGAGCACTGCTGGGGTACAACCCCATTTAGCACTGAAAATGCACCCCACCCCTTTGGGGACCCACTTTTGGGTCCTACACGAGTGATCCGAACCGTTCATTGTTCTTAAAATATTTTTTCGATGGGGTCCACAAAAAATCAGCTCAATCGGACGGTTAGAAGTGCTTGAACCAAATTCTCACCGTTTAACTTTATTTGAAACAGTGAGAATTTGGTTCAAGCACTTATAACTGTCCGATTGAGCTGATTTTTTGAGGGCCCCCTCGAAAAAATATTTTAAGAATAATGAACGGTTCGGATCACTCGTGTGGGACCCAAAAGTGGGTCCCTAAGGGGTAGGGTGCATTTTCGGTACTAAATCGGGTGTACCCAAGTTTTTCGCTTTTGAGAACCATTTTCAAGTGGGGTTCTCAGGACCGGTTCCGAGGAACCTAACCGAACAAAGTCTAAGATTTTATCCAAAGGACTTGCATTTTTAACTGGGGTGGTTTTCTTGTTTCCCCTCTCTCCTGTGGGGTCTTTTCCTTCCTTTGCTTCTTTCTAGAAACCCAGGATTCAACCGAGACTCTGCAACTTCAGCTTCCTCTGTTCCCTCACCCCTAAAAATAACTGGCTCAACTTCACCATTGACAAAATCCTTATCTGGATTGGCTGTCGGCAAAACCCAGATCGGGAGAATTGAAGAGTAATATAATCGCCAACGATCAATGACAGGATTCTTTTTCAATAAAGCATCCTGGTGACCCTCTCGGTCCCAAACATGCCCTGGCCGTAGTCCTTCCGTTTCAAGTCACTACACGCGTATACCCATCCAAATTCCCCTCCTTGTAACAACTTTTTTAACGCATATAACAGGTACTCTCTTAGCTGCTCCCCCGACGACTCTCCTTGCCAGTACATCAACGCGTCAAACGCTCATGCTCCTCAATAAACTGATAGCCAGGAACTCCAGACTTTGTGGCAGATTTTCCTTGTTGTTCATACTCATAATTCCCCCTCTTGGCACCCGTTCATCGGATGCATCCATCAAGAATTGAAGTACAGCGGCCGGTCAACGAAGTCCATGGATGATTGGGCAGACCCTTTTTGATATACAAGCATTGAATTGGCCGACGAACATGGGTAAGGCGGAGGCGACCATTGAGGCAAATTCAAGAGGCTCGTCACGTCGAAATGTTCTTCAGTAGCCATGTCCGACTGAACCAAAACCCGTAATCGGAGAACATACCATAAAACATAACATTATTGAAGCTCCAAATTTTCAGAGTATAACACTAGCAACTAAAATACCAAGCAATTGGAGAATATCAAATGCACTTCTCTTGTACAACAGATCTGGAGACGTCCAAACAGTTCGACTTTATACACTTTTACAAAAAAAAAATAAGAAGGGTAAATGCCTAAGTACCCAGAATAAAGTTGGCCAACACGAAATTCTTGAGCTACTTTGGCTCAAGAAATAGCTCAATCGAACTGGTGCCTAGGTGGCTAGTACTGGAGATATAACCCTCTAAATCCTCGTCACAACCTATTAAAGTCATCTCATCATCCTCATCTTTATAATTGATGTAATAAGTTGCAGCATCAAGTTGTAGCCTCTTTTTCACCTCTTGTTCCAGCTCTACTTTTCGCCACGGCGAAAATAACTGAAACTTTATTCTTAATCCTTTATATTTCGCCTTTACGGTCACACTATTTGTATCATTACTAGCCGTAATTTGATTAGAACGCAACAACATATCAAAATTCAATTGGGGGATTCTCTCTTGATCAACAACTGTG
This sequence comes from Vaccinium macrocarpon, assembly GCA_022606695.1. Taxonomy (NCBI): domain Eukaryota; kingdom Viridiplantae; phylum Streptophyta; class Magnoliopsida; order Ericales; family Ericaceae; genus Vaccinium; species Vaccinium macrocarpon. Next base: position 4,050,334 of record CM040173.1, read on the forward strand.
GGAGATTCATTGGGGTGAGATTGACCCGTAAGCACGTGCTCCTCACGAGGTGGCCATTTGTGGATATTGTAATCTCGACAGATTCGCTTCAACGTAGATCGGCCAACTGCATAAAAAAAAAAAAGGAATCCAGAAGCTCAAAATTCTTCCAAATTAGCAACTCCTATCTCTATCTCCATCTCCATTTTGCAGGCTTCAAAATTTAGTCTTATTTCGAAAAGTGCATTCAAAGCGTATCATTATTCACACACATTCTAAGTCTAAGCACAAATCACAATGTCTATCGATCTCTAGTCTCTACTTTTCAAAGATTCACTCCTTCCTTTTTGGAAACTCAAATTCTTGTGAATTGTATATTGATAATTTGCAAAGTAATTACTTTACTTGATAAAAAGGAGTACTTACCATACTTATTGAAACCTCGATTTTCGATAGGTTAGATGTACATTATACACGTTTCTTATGTAAATGGGGATTGAATCTCCATTTTTGGATTGAACATGGGCCAGATGAGTTCCGTTTATTGAAAAATTAAACACCAAACCAATACGAGTCATGCTATAATGTGCACTGATTCAATATGAGATTTTGTAAATCTAAATATGAGATTTTGTGGCTGGAGATATGAAGTGCATATGGTATGCACACTCATATGAATAGTCACAAAATCTCATATATTTTCAGAAAATCTCATATTTGGAGCCACACAATCTCATATTTGGACCCATTCAGATTGCTATAGTAACTGCTACAGTGCCACAATCTCATATTTGGAGTCATAAAATCTCATATATTTTTAGAAAATCTCATATTTGGTGCAACAAAATCTCATATTTGGAGTCATAAAATCTCATATAGTCAATGGTCAAAGGTGACACAAATTCCCACACGTCATACGTGGCGCAATCTCGGCCGTCCATTAGTATGGGGTGCATACCGTATGCCATATCATATTTGGAGCCACAAAATCTCATATTTGGTACCACAAAATCTCATACGAAACTCAGATTTAAAACCACAAAATCTCATATAGGGGGGTGTGCATTGTAGCATCCCTCAACCAATACATACAAATTGAATATTTCGAGGACCAAAGCTATCCATCCTATTCATGAAGATGATGAACGGGATCGGCCCAGACCATTTGACTATGGCACAATTCTATTATTGAACCACTATCGACTTTAAACTGAGATATCATACTTACGAATCATTTATACCATCTCGAAATTACATCAAATGACAAGCAAAGTCTATCCACTTAAAATTCTAACTCCAAATGATATTACCAGAAAAATTGAGAATTGCATTTCTTGGAGAAGATTATTTGTGCGTACCTTTGAGTTCCCTTGCAGCATCTTTAAGATGCATTTCCCTATACCGTAAGATCTCCTCCAAAGCAATTTCAATTCTAACTCCAGTGGTTTTGTATTTACCTCTCACTACTCCTGGGGCCTTTTCGTTCTGTTTCATTTCACCTTCCCTTGTCCCTGCACCCCCAATTCCAACTGCCTCAACGTCATCATTGCCATGATCCTCATTTGGGTTATCTTGTCGAACGGTTGACAAAAAATGCCGCTGTGCAGTTTCCTCTGTAACACTATCTGTGTTAGCAGTAGCCGTCAAGACTTGATCAGAACACAGAGTATTAGAAGTCAACTGTGGGATTCCCTCTTGATCGTCAACCGCAGGAGTTTCGTTAGGGAGAGCTTGCCCAATACATTCATGTTTATTGCGGGGTGGCCATCTGTTGATACCATGCTCCCGACAAGCACGCTTCAGTGCAGATTGGCTAACTGCATTAAGGAAGAATTCAAAAGGCTTAGGATTTTTCAGCCAAAGCAACTCCAACTCACATCTGGGCACTGACAAACAGTATCTAAGCATTCAAAGCACAATTCACTTTCTGTTTCACTAACCACAATTCTCTTCCCTTTAATTACCCTTTGTTAATGACTGTGTCCAGTGACGGATTTAAGCAAGGCAAATGACCACCTTGACTTTTATTGAACCTTTTTTTTTTTTTTTTTTTTTTTTGGCCATGAATAAACATGGGTGAGGGAAAGATTTAGTTTTAGAGGGGTTCAATTGGTTCTAAAGGTGTTCAAACATAATCCAATTCAATGTTGTCTTTTACATGAACCCGCTTATTACACAAGTCTTTTACATGAACCCGCTTATTACACAATTCCATGATATAAATATAAACAATTTAGGTAATTGATTTTCATACCCCTAGATTGATATCCACACTCCTTTTTTTTTTTTAATTAAATGTTTTAGTAAATTTTTTACACAAAAAATTTCAGTAAAAGACAAAAAAGAGAGTGTGAATATCAAATTGGGGGCGAAAAACACACCCCAAAATTCACACTTAAGATGTGATCTCCAGCACGAAATTCTTGAATCTGCCATTGACTGTGTCCAAGACTTTATGGTGGGTCCGCGACTAATTCATGGGGACATATAACCTACTTTTCCCGCATACTACAACCCATGCAAGAAGCAATCTCAAGGGAGAGTAAGAACTAAATATCAATAGTCAACTCCTTCAAGATTCGAACCGTGACCTATATAAGAACACACATTCTTACCATTTAACTAGCCCAAGTAGGTCCCTTCGGGGACATCCGATAAAATTGGAACTAGCCCAAGTAGTTTACAAATCTCCATTTCTAACAGTCGTTTATTTCTTTTTCGAACTAAACTTTCCCTTTAGAATTTTGGAATTTTGTTCTCCATCTTGTTAACAAAATGTCTCAAATAGGAAAATGGCTACAATACACACTTATTAAAGGTGTGTACCATATGCACCTATTGTATGGTCTAGATTGTGCCACCTCATTAGCAATCGTAACATTTTTTAGGTTTTCGTAACTTTTCAACAACATAATTTGTAATATTTTTTTATGATTCATTACATTTTGGTTTGTCTCGTAACTTTTATAAAAAAAATTCGTGAATTCTATAAAAAAATTTGTAACTTTTATAATAGTGTGTATGATACACACCTAAATAAGAGATGTGTATTGTAGTATGTTCCCTCAAATAGACATATCCTTCTAAAAGTATGGTCAATACTTTATAGTTAAATTCCACAGAGACTCTCTCACCTATGCCTCTTTTCCACTGAGATCCCTTAATGTTTAAAAGTGTCTAGACAACCCCATCATCTATAATTGTTATCCACCGTAACCCCTTTTGTTACATTAAAGTTAGTAGGTGGTAGATTTGCAAAATTTTTAGACAAAAAAAATGCCCTTTTACAGCCATCTCACAATCCACTTTCACTAACCACAATGCTCAATTTTTTTTCCACTTTCTCTTTTGTTAATGACTGTGTCCAATCTTTTACGGAGAGTCCACGACTAATTCACGGGGAATATAGCCCACTTTTCACACATATAAGAGGAAGATTGCGAATCTAACTTCTTCAACTTCAAGAACCAATCTCAAGGGAGAGTGAGAACTAAGTAACCCCTTCGAGATTAAAATCGAGACTTGTCTAAGAGGACAAATTCTCACCATTTTAACCAGCCAAAGTAATTTACAAATCTCCATTTATAACCGTTGTAATTACACAAGGTTTATATAATTGCACTTTCTTTCTTTTGGTTTTTTTTTTTTTCCATATATATTTTTGTGTTTAGTCTACACATATAAGAACTGAAATTGAGGTCACCAACTTCGAACCCCCATACAGATCGTGATCGGAGATCTGATGTTTATGTAAGAAGAGTCTATTTAGTTGGAAAAAAGAAAACAAGAATAATTTTTTTTTTTCATTTCTTGGAGGAGTTAATGTATGCGTGGGTACCTTTGAGAAGCTCTGCCGCACCTTTAAGACTCATTTCCTTAACTTGTAAGATTTTCTCCAAAGTAAATACATTTTTAACTCGGGTGGTTTTCTTGTTTCCCCTCTCATGTGTGGGGATCTTTTCCTTCCTTTGCTTCTTTCTAGAAGGCCCCGGATTCAACTGAGGCTCTGCAATTTCAGCTTCCTCTGTTCCCTCACCCCCAATTCTAATTGGCTCAACTTCACCATTGACAAAATCCTCATCTGGATTCAACGGAGACTCTGCAATTTTAGCTTCCTCTGTTCCCTCACCCCCAATTCTAACTGGCTCAACTTCACCATTGACAAAATCCTCATCTGGGTAGGCTGTCGGCCAAAACCAGCGCGGGAAAATTATCCAGTAGGTCAATCGACGACTATTAATGACAGGAATCGTTCTAAAAAAAAAATCAATGTCATCCTCATCTGGGTCCTTTCGTTGAGCAGCTTCGACCGCGAGTGCGTGGAGTGCGTGGAGAAAATCTTGGTAGATGTCGGGGAAATTGAGCCGTGCCTCCTTTAATACAGCGACTCTAGACTCAGAATCGCAATCTCGACCCCGTTCGAACAACGACTCTAAAGAATGTCTTCGGTAACGAATCTTGGCCACCCATTCGCGGGGGCCTATCCGCCACACTCCCATGGTGACCCTCTCGTTCCCAAACATGCATCGGCCGCCGTGGTCGTTCCGTTCCAAGTCATCACACGCGTACGACCATCTCAATTCCCCTCTTCTATACACAAATCCCAGGTACCCGCATAGCTGCTCCCACGACGACTCTCCTTGCCAGTACAGCAACGTATCAAACTTGTCCTCCACATATAGATGCAACAAACTGATACCCAGGCACTCTAGACTTTGTGGCAGATTTTCCTTCTTCATACTCATAATTCCCCTCCTTCTTGTCCCCAATTCATCTGATGCATCCATCCAGAATTGAAGTAGCCCCTGCCGCAACAAAGCCATGTCTCCAGCGATGTACAGCGGGCGGTCAACAAAGTCCATGGATGATTGGCTAGACGCTTGTTGATATACAAGCATTGAATTGGCCGACGAACATGGGGAAGGCGAAGGCCACAATTGAGGCAAATTCAAGAGGCTCATCACGTCAAAATGTTCTTCAGTAGCCATGTCCGACTGATCTCCACTGTTCGCAGGCCTAGCCATTGACACACAGTAACCAAGTTCAAACCCAATAGAAGAAAAACACACAAACATGAGACTGAGAGAATATTTCACTTAAATCAATTGAAGAAACTACCTCCGCTGTTGATTTTGTAGCGGATTGTCCAAGGATAATTGGTCAGACCCTTGATAATATACGACCATTGAATTGGACGAGGGTGAAGGGGAATTCCAGTAGATCAAATATTCTTCAGTAGCCATCTCCGACTCTTCACTGTTGGTAGGCGCAGCTATTGACACACTGTTACCAAATTCAAACCCAGTAGAAGAGGGTAAAAAAAAAAAAAGCACAAAAGATTGAGAGAATATTTCGCCTAAATCAAACCAAGAAACTACCTTTGTGAAATTCCAGCGTAGGGGTTGGTCCGGCTAATAGGCGGCGCTAATGGCGTCAATGGCTGCTGCTGTTGATTTCGAAGAGGATTGTCCATGGATGATTGGTCAGACCATTGATGTGCGACCATTAAATTAGACGATGTTGGGAAATACAGTGGCGCTGAAGGCAGCGGCAGGGATGACAACGTAGGCAAAAATGGGGACGAGGGAGGGAAAGTCATCAGGTTGAAATCTTCAGTAGCCATGTCCGGCTCTCCACTGTTCGTAGGTCTAGCCATTGACTCACAGTTATCAAATTCAAACCAATAGACGAAGAAAAAAACACACAAGAGACTAAAAAAGCTGGAATTTGTAGCAAACCAAAGTAGAGAAAGGAAAAAGAAAAGCAGCAAAATTCGGCAACGAAGATCCTAAAACATGGTCCTAAAGTGAGGAAAACACAGAGAAACGAATTTCTTTGAGAGTAATGCGCATCTCCAGTGGCAGAGCCAGGATTTTCCATTTGGGGGACCATTAGCCATAGCCATAGCCATTTGATAGTTCGGTCAATGCCTACAACGAGGCCAGAATTGCCCTCTCATAGGTGGCATTACAGATAGAGGACTAATCTTCGTCCTAGGTCCTTAAAAATCAGTTATAATAGTTGCCAAATTAGCTTTGCAATTGCAAGCTTGACGGTTATGTAAACATTGATAATTTGAGACACTGGAAATCAAGGGCAGAGCCTAGATTTGGCCACACGGGTGGCACCATTCAATGAAAAACTAATTACATGTTGTATGGAAAATTGTGAAGAAAAAATTACCAAGAAGTCATATAATTACATATAAAAAGATGAATAATCTGTAATTTATTCACATAATTATATAAATCGACATGTTTGTGATTTAATTTTTATTGTACATTAATTCCTACCATAGTCTGTAAAGAAACATAGAGTAAAAATGCTAAACTTTGGGGAAAAAAAATTTAATGTCCAAAGGTGTCATGTTGCTCTCCATTTAATTAAAAAAATTTACAAATATATATATATATATATATATATATATTTATATATATATATATAGAGAGAGAGAGAGAGAGAGATGAGTATTATAGTTGCAATAAGAAAACCAACCTATGCAAGCTAGGAAGTATCGAACTCATGATGGAAGCGTGGAGGAAGGCACACTAACCATTGAGCCAAAGCTTACTTTTAGATAAAGTTTCCCAACTTTAAAATTTATACTATTCATTACAAATTTATTTATTTTTTAAATTTTTCCTGAAGTGCAGGGGGCCAGGCCCACCCCAGCCCTAATGTACATCCGCTCCTTCACATCTCATATGGAGAGTCACAAAGTCTCATAGATATCCAAAAAAATCTCATATTTAGTAGATTAAACACTCATATCGTTCATCACAACAATAAATATTGAAACATCAAAATGCAATAAAAATTATCACAAAATCTCATATGGATATCAGAAAATTTTGGAATATAAAAATAAAAAAATGGCAACCGGTTGTCACCGGACCCACCACTTGGCAATTTTTCTTTTTTCTTTTTATTTTAAAAAAACATATCAGAATGTGTGTAAACCATATGAGAATATGTGTTTGTGAAAGAAAATATTGTGACTTTCAAAATGAGTGTTTATGAAAGAAAATGTGAAACTTTTGTGGTCCACTACAGTCCAAAAATCGTAAATAAATTTTATGGATTTCCATATGAGAATGTGTGGCTGAATATGTGAGATTTCGTGGATTAATATACGAAATATAGGAATATGACTAAATATGGATTTCCATATGAGAATGTGTGGCTAGGTATATGAGACATGTCACTATTAATACATATGAATAAATAGACATGACACAACAATATTTTTGGACTGTAGTGGTCCACAAACCACTCATATATTCTTCCACAAATACTCATTTTTAAAACAAAAAACTTTCATATTAAATGACTTTTTATATGAGTGTTCTTCAAAGCATATATGAGACTATTTCATAATGACTCAATGTGGGCTCAAATATGTATTTGTGTGACACCTTATGTGAGACATGTCACATCAATATACATACACACAATATGTATCACATTTTTAATACAGTCCAAAACTATCATATGAGATTTTGTGGCTTATTTTATGAGGTTGACTTTGAAATTATGCAAAGCACTAACGAGTCCTAGTTGGGGGAGGGTGGGAGGTGTGAATAGGAGGACAATTTAAAAATTTAAGTCTAATTATGAGAATTACGATCACCCAAGCTTCATGCTAATTGCCAAAATTTAATTTGCAAGACATAAAGCAATTATATTTAGGAGACAAGACACAAGATATATGTGGAAACTACTTATGGTCTAAACACCCTAAGCATAAAATCACGGCCTAGTCCTACTTATGCATTCCATAAATCAAAAGGTTTACAAGAATTAACAACACTAGGAATTACCCAACAAGCCCCTTGTGACACCTAGCTCCAATTCTTGGTGTAGTACCCCGTACCCCTATTTGATTCCATGGACTCCATAAGCACACCCGTCTTGATCTCCAAGTCAACTCGGCACCGGTCCAACAGGCTCACATAGAAACAAGGCAATACAACATGATGTATGAAAAAGATTTGATTTTTATGAAAGTTTTTGAAAACTAAAATCAACCTAGAGTAGATCTATGGAGAGGAAGACTCTAGATTGAATAAAGATGAGAAGAGCAAGCTCAAATTATCAAGAACATCAAGTTCCACAAAGAGATAAGGGATGACACTTTCTCTCTCTAAAAGGGGGCTGATTTTTCAATGAAGTGCTTACCCTAAAATGAGAGAAAAAGAGCTTATATAGTGCACAAAAAAGGAACATGTAAACGCATTGTGAACGTAGCAGCCAATAAAGGGAACACGAGCTAGCAGATGCGTGTAAACGCTTTGCAAGCGCTAAGAGGGATTAAACAAGATGGAATTCAAATGCCTTTCACAAAATCATGATTTACAAAGTGTCTCAATGCAATTGACTAATTAAAACTCATATGGCCTAAACCATGATGATCAAAACTAATACAAATATGACATGCACGAGTATACCTTCCCGAATTGAGCTTTGACACACTTGACAAAGCATTGGCTTGATCATGAAGCTTGTAATCTTTCGAATGGAGCATCTAGACTCAAGCCCTAAGCACTTTACCTCCCAAAATCCCATTACAAACAAAAATGGTTTAACAACCCGGAAATCGCCAATAAACCTAACAGACTTTTGCCAATATGATATTTTGTGGGTCTTTCGAATTTCTGTGGTACTTTTTATGAGCATTCGTGGCTTCACATATGAGATTTTTGAAACCCAAAACCGTATATGAGAGATCACGCCGACGTTTTATGATTTTTGGCTCTCCATATAAGATAAAAGATGACCGGTATAAGGGGTTGCTTTTTGCATACGTGGTGCAATCTCGGCCGTCGATTTGGTCAAAGTTGCATATGGTACGCCCTTTCATATTTTAACCCACAAAATCTCATATTTAACCCAGAAAAACTCATATTTGTGTCACAAAATCTCATTTTTATGCTCAAAAGAGGGGTGCGCATAGTAGCATGCCTCTTTCTTTGAAGTTGGGTTTGAATCCTAAACCTCTACAAGATGATTGGATGATCGATCAATGGAGAGACAGAGATGATAAGGGGAGAAAACGAGCTGCTTTTATTTTTTGTTGAGGAAATGAGACTCCAAATGCTTAAACAAGGAGTTTATTCTGCAAGTCATACTCATATGCCCTTACCGTTGCTCACTTTTATAGACGGGTTTGCTATGGTCTTCTGAACTTTTAATTTCCCAAAAGGATCAAAACTAAGCTCTAAAAAGCGGCATCCTTTTTGTGTTGGCAATTCCATCCGACAAATCACATTTTTACATGTATTTCTTTGATTATCGAGTTGTAATTTTTTTAAGTAGAAGTCTGTATAGGATTAGAGTGGAAGGAATCTCTTTGTAATGTCATTTGAAGTGTTAGTGTTTTTAGTCGGTCAACGGCATTCGGAATGGGAAGATCAATCATGCGATCAATCGGCTTCTCAATCGAGTGACTCTGATTTTAGCATAGGTCATGGACCGTGGTATGAAACCAGTTTCAGAGCATAGCGATTAATAGAGGGATTGATCGGGTTCTTACTCGGGCATCTCCGAAAATTAGATCTATAATGGTCCGATCAATCGGCTTGCAATCCGATTGATCAGAATAACAACTCTATAAATATATTACGGTTTTGGATCTAGGGTAAGCAAAGAGTCGGCTAAGAAAAAAAAGAAGGGAAAACCGTGTTTTTGCTTGTTCTTAAATATAATAATACCAAGAGGGTTGATTGCATATCTTGAAGCACTTTGTTCATGGATTGTTAATCAAAGCTTCAAGAGGTTTCTACATCTTCATTCAAATTCAATTTTCCGGTGGATTTCCTGAAGAACATTTGGAAGGCTCGAGGATTCGAGGCGGCGGCAATCAAATACTGGGTGTGATGAACGAGGAGTCAACAATCGATCTTAGGTCAATTGCGAAGAGTCTCAATTATGAGTAAGGTCAATTGTAACCACACAATGATTTTTATAGTGTTTGATTCCTTCCCGTGGTTTTTGCCCATATAGGGTTTTTCCACGTATATTCTCTGTGTTCATCGTTGCTTTCTAATTCTTATTTATTTGTTTTAATCGACTGTTAATAAATTAAGAATTTCACTTGGTATCAGAGCGGGTCGCTCGTAATTTGTAGGAATTTTTTCTTTCCTGAGCGGATCCTTATTCACGATGAACAATAGTTTGAATATGAATCATCATTCCAATCGCATCCCGACTTTGGACGGTGAAAACTTTGATTGTTGGAAGTCCCGGATTAAAGCTATAATGAGGTCAGTCGACGAGGAAATTTGGAAATCGTGTGTGGAAGGGTACAAATATCCCACAAAAGTGGAAAACAATGTGACCCTCCTAAATTAAGCTCCGACTTATCCCCTGCCGAAAAGGTTGCACTTCAGGCTAATAATCGTGCTCTCGATATATTTTTAGTGCTGTAGATATGATTGAGCATCGAAAAATCGCAAATTGTGAGATTGCTAAGGAAGCGTGGGATATATTAGTAATATGTCATGAAGGGACTTATGTTGTTAAACAATCAAAACTTTAGAGACTTACCACTGAGTTTGAGACAATTAGGATGGAGGAAGATGAGACCTTTAACGTTTATTACTCTAAGTTGATTTCTATTGTCAATAGTTGTGAAACCCTAGGTGAGTTTATCCCTCCTTTTCGTGTTATTAAAAAGATTTTAAGATCACTCCTTGAAAGATTTAAAACCAAGGTGACAATGCTTCAAGGTAAAGAAAAACTTAAGAATAAGTCTATCGAAGAAGTTGTTGGTATCCTTCAGACCTATGAAGCAGATATTTTACAACCTGATTCCTATAAATCCAAAACAAAATCTTTGGCTAAGACGATTGCTTTTTCTAGTTTTCAAAAAGATAACAACGATTCTAATAGTGATGTTGATCTTGACTTTGAAGTTATGACCTTATTTACCAAACAATTCAAAAAACTTTTTAAAAAGAGACCTACTGAAAATGAGTTTAAAAACCAAAATTCAAACAAGAGAAAAGCTGATTCTTTTAGTGGAAAAGGAAAAAGGGGAATAAAGGGATCACCACTTGGACCTAAGTGCTTTGAATGTCATGGGTATGGTCATCTTGCCCATGAATGTGTTAACAAGCTGAAAAAGAAAAGAAATTATAAGGCTAATATTACTTGGGATGATGACAGTGATTCCGAAAGTTCTAAGGAAGGTGAAAAAGAACACACTAATTTCATTGCGTTTGGTGCTTCTTTACACTCTCAGACTAGTGATAAACTTAGTAATAATGTGATGCAAGAGTTTTCAGATGATAATGAAAATGAAGATGGCAGTGAGTTCAATGATGAGAATGACTTGAGAGAGTCATATGATTGGCTATACTGTGAGAGTGCTAGGATTAACAAAGTTAATCTCAAACTAGTAGGGAAGTGTTAGGCAGTAAGTGAGAAGCTAGTGGAAGTGAAAAACCCAGTTCAATGAACAACAAAGTCTTCTTATCTTAGTTACAGAACAAAGAGACAAACTTGGGAAGGAAGCAGTTGACTATAAAGTGAAAATTAAGGCCTTAGAAGAATTGAACAATGTCTATGAAGGCAAGGTTGAAAAATTGAATAATGAACTTACTAGAGCTAATTGTGTTTTTGAGCGAATGAATGCAGGATCTAAGGCATTGAATGATTTGTTGAATAGTCAAAGATCACCTAGTGACAAGAGCGGACCTGGCTTTCATGGAGCATCAGTCTCTCAACGGCCAGGAGAAAAGGTATATGAAAACAAATCCAAAGAGGTAACTTCTAAGCTACATTCAACATCTGTTTCTCAAATAAACTCTGAGAAAGCTCACATTTTGAAAGATGATAAAAATCACAAGTTCATCCCCACATGTCATTACTGTCAAGTTAAGGGTCATATTAAACCACACTGTTTTAAACTCCATGGCTATCTCATTGTTAATCATATTCATGCTCCTCAAAATATGAGTAATTATGATTAGATTGGAAACATGAAACCTAGAGATCATCATAGGAAGTTGCATACATCAAATATTTCACATACCCATGTAGCATATTCTCATAATTATGACACACATGTGCCGACATGTCATTTTTGTGGTGTGAAGGGTCATATTCGACCTAAGTGTTTTAATTTAATGGGTACCCACATGCTTCTTTCAATCATCAACAGTTTAATAATTATGAGGGTAGAACCTGTAGAACCCAAAAGCCTCGATATAAGGTGAATCAACAGGAACCAATAAAAAAAAAGAAGGTGAATCAACAGGAAAATGTCATGAATACGAACCCTAAACATGTGCATAAAATTTTTGAAAGCGTTGAGAAAGTCAAGACTAAACCTACATGGGTGAGGAGGTCAGATTTGAGACCTCATACGGATTTATCTATCAACACTCTAGATGATGTTGGATCATCCAGAGATGTTGACCTATCCTTTTGAGGTTTGTTCTTGGGTCCATAGTCTAGGTTGATCTACATTACTTATCTTGCACCTAGTACTATGTGTTAAGTCATTTACCTTGTGTTATTACTTTTCTAATTTAGTAGTTGATGTTTTTTTTTTCATTGAAAAGATTAAAAAAAATCAAAAAAAAAATCAAAAATTTCAAATTTTTTTTAAAATTTTTGGTGACTTCATTTTGTGTCAAGTTACTATCATCAATTTATCATGAACATGAACATTCTTGATAGAGTATGCGCATGTGTTGTGATTTCTCACTCTTAGATGCATTTAGATAATGAGTGTTGCATACTACATTGTTGTTTGTCTCCACTACTTCAAAAAAATGCTAGATTGCTCCTTATTCATGTTAGTTCCATGTATCTAGTCGTTTTCTTGTGTTCGCCTCTTTGAGATTGACCTATGGCTACTATTCCCATGTGCAAGAGCCATTTTGATAGTAGTATATTGTTTACCTATCCGGGCGTTCATTTAGTAACCGGGCAATTGGGGTGAGGTACTCTCCCTCCAAGTGTTTGCGTCAAAAGATGGATAGCTCTTGTGAAGGTAGTTTTATATTGTTTACCTATCCGGGCGTTCATTAAGTAACCGGGCAATCGGGGTGAGGTATTCTCCCTCTGAGTGTTCGCATCAAAAGATGGATAGACCTTGTGAAGGTAGTATTGTATCACTTGCCTAGTAACCGGATCATCCGACTCTATCCAGTTTGTATGTTCGCGTAAAACGGCAGTGGGGTAAAAGAGAAATTATAGTGTTTGTGCTGCTCTCTAAAAATAAAAAAGAAAAAGAAAAAGGGAGGATGTGACTTTGAAGGGGAGTATTTAACTTGCTCATTCGTTAATCACATTGAGGACCTAGCTCGGTTTGACTTCTTGAGGGGGAGGTGTCTTGAAACGTCTAGTATACATGAGAACCGATGAACTTAATGAGTTGAGCTTGATATGATCTTTGTGATTCACAAACACACTTTATCATTTGGCCATGTTGTGTGTTGCATTCTTAGTCTGATATCTCTGAAGTGTATTTCACAATATTTGTTCATGTTTTTATCTTGATGTATTCATGATTATTAACGATAGTGATAAGAGCAGGTGTGTCACATGTGATCGTTTTCGTTTATTTACTCACATTTTTTTGTGTTCATGGATTCTATTTTTTTTCTTCTTTCCAATATATTTTTGGTGTTTCTATATTTTTCTCTTGGTCACATTGTTTTGATCCTTTTTATGTTTATATCCAGTAATGAATTTTCATGGGATACTTTCATAGAGGTAGTGTAGTTTTGAACGGAAACTTCCATAAAGAAAGATTTCTAAATGTTGGTCTTTATTTCCACTGAACACCACCTCCACGCCATGCCTACAGTCACTGACTTTCTTTTGGTAGTTTTGCGCTACTTCATTGTCTTATCCTATAAGGTAGTCCGTTCTTGCTTAGTAGTTATGCCTCTTAGATCATATTTCGCCCTGCGTGGCTGCTATTTTTGTCTTTGCTTAGTGGTTCTTTTGCTTAGTAAATATGTTCTGTTGGGTGCACTATCTTCTAGCTATTTTTTTTTGCCGGCCACGTCGTTTATTGGTTATGTTGGACTTGGTTATTAAGCTTTCTATATGGTTTAGTATTTTTTGCGCATACTTGTTGTTGCTCTTGATCTATTGTTTCCTCTAATCCTTGGTTTTGTTACTTGCTCTTTGTCCTTCCACAACAAAAAAGGGGAGTAGGTTGCTATTTATGCTTATGCTATCTAACTGTTTGAGTGTTTGAGTTGTGGTTGCAACATACAATTAAGAGATAATCATACTGTTGAGGGATATTTTTATTTCGGTAATGTGTTTTGTCATGGAAGTGCCAAAGGGGGAGATTGTAAGCTCCAAAAAGCGGCATCCTTTTTGTGTTGGCAATTTCATCTGACAAATTACATTTTTACATATATTTCTTTGATTATCGAGTTGTAATTTTTTTAAGTAGAAGTCTGTATAGGATTAGAGTGGAAGGAATCTCTTTGTAATGTCATTTGAAGTGTTAGTGTTTTTAGTCGGTCAACGGCATTTGGAACGGGAAGATCAATCATGCGATCAATCGGCTTCTCAATCGAGTGACTCTGATTTTAGCACAGGTCGTGGACCGTGGTATGAAACCAGTTTCAGAGCATAGCGATTAATAGAGGGATTGATCGGGTTCTTACTCGGACATCTCCGATTAGATCTATGATGGTCCGATCAATCGGCTTGCAATCCGATTGATCGGAATAACAATTCTATAAATATATTGGTCTTGTTTGTTTCTCTGTTTAGTTTTAGTTTTGATGACATCATCATTTCCCTCATTTCTCTCTCTATCTCTCTCCACTCATTACACTTGCTGACATCATCAAAACTAAACTAAACTATCTAACCAAACACAGCCATTATGGTTTTGGATCTAGGGTAAGGCAGAGATTCGGCTAAAAAAAAGAAGAAGGGAAAACCGTGTTTTTGCTTGTTCTTTAATATAATAACACCAAGAGGGTTGATTGTGTATCTTGAAGCACTTTGTTCATGGATTGTTAATCAAAGCTTCAAGAGGTTTCTACATCTTCATTCAAGTTCAATTTTCCAGTGGATTTCCTGAAGAACATTTGGAAGGCTCGAGGATTCGAGGCGGCGGCAATCAAATACTGGGTGTGGTGAACGAGGAGTCGACAATCGATCTTAGGTCAATTGCGAGGAGTCTCAATTGTGAGTAAGGTCAATTGTAACCGCACAATGATTTTTATAGTGTTTGATTCCTTTCTGTGGTTTTTGCCCATATAGGGTTTTTCCACGTATATTCTCTTTGTTCATCGTTGCTTTCTAATTCTTATTTATTTGTTTTAATCGACTGTTAACAAATTAAGAATTTCACATTCGAAAAGCACTTCTCCAGTGGTCCTGAAACACGGTTATGTGCCATTATAAAATTTTTAAATCGTCTCATATTCTTGTAATTTTTCTATGATTTTGATTAGGCAATGGAAAATTGATTAGGCAATGGAAAATTGTGTAACGACTAAAGATTCTGGGTGCCATTTGGTAATGCCTCCGGAGCCGTTATTAGTAAGTTTTTCTAAGGAAGGTGTCACGAAACATACAACTAATAGAATACTAGCAGGGAAATAGTTAAAAATAATTTTCACACCTTCATTTTTTTATATTTGCACATATTTTCTTGTCTCACTGTGCATCTTTCTTTATATAATGAAATAAAGAGTATGCGATTTTAAAAAAAAGGATTTTAAAATCATTTCCCTAATAGCGGAGTTTACAAATGAAGAGATAATAAAGCCATTTGTTCGACTTCGACGGATTCTAATTTCTTATGTAGAAATTTAAATAATTTTGTATCATAGGGCATTTTGTGAATTACTTCCCTATACATGCAAAATACGTAGTTCTGTGTTTTAATTACCAACGGAGGAGGATAATAAATATACGTACGTAGTAATGTAATAGGCAAATATAATATAGTGTAAAGTGTATGATCGATACCAGAGCACCAAAAAATAATTATTTGAATGAATATTTATGTGTTCTTCCGACTCCTTTGGATCAAAATTCTAGCTATCCAGCCAACTAGCCACTTTGTGTATGTGGAGAAGTACCTTCAACCATTGGTAATTGGCAAACCTCTTCATTCAAATCATTACACGGAGAGGGCAAAGAGTTCAAAGAGTTCAAAGAGTTCCAAGACTGAGTTCTCAAATAGTATCTACATGAAGAATTTAGAATCTGTCGGGAGTATTATTATGTTTAGGTTAAATTTCACTAATCTCCCCTGAGGTTTCTAACAAATACAAAAACCACCCCTCAGGTTTAAAAAATGACAATGGCCTCCCTGTCAAACTTGTCACCTTAATTCCGTTAACTGAATCTGCTACTTCACAAATTTACCCTCAAATGGTTCTCTTTGAAAAATGAAGTGAGAACTTGTAAAACGTGACACGTCACCATTAGAGACAAAAACTTGGATCAGAGCGATTGTAAAGCAAAAACCTACTTTTGTAACTGGTAAAGGTGTGGGTTCTTATTTGGGCCCCCTCCGGATGTCAAGCGGATGATCAGAGTTTTGCGTGTTTTTAAAAATAATATTTACTTGTGCCATGTAAAAAATCATCCCAATCAGATACCTACAAATGCTCTATCTGTTTATCTAATTTTTGGTTCAAAACAAAAATTGAATAAATGGATGGAACATTTACCATATCTGATTGAGATAATTTTTATGGAGTATAAAGATTAACGTGATCTCTCAATATATAGTGTTTGCATACTAGAGCACACCAAATATTTTTCCGATCAAATATTTATATTTTCAATTGACCCGCTTCGAATCGAAACCCTAACTCTTTCACTGAACACGTTCACTGTGTTTGGTTGGGTTCTTGAGAACCCAGATTTCAGAAACTGGTTCTCTGACACCAGGTTCATTTGGTTTTCCAACCTTCCAAAACCTTCTTTGAAAACAGGCGAAAGATATAGGTTTTCTAAAATCAGCCGGACCTTGTCAGGTGGGTCCCGCCATTTATTGTACCTTTTTCTCTACTTTTTGACTTTTTCAGATGTATTTTTCTCTCTATTATACTTTTTTTTACTGTTACACAGTCACCTTGGAAACCATTCCGGGGAAACCAAACAGGATTGGGTTCTCAAGACAGGTTTCTAAAACCCAAACCAAACATGGCCAGTGTAAAAAATTGCTTTCAGGCGCGGGTAAGTCGTAAACCTCTTTATTCAAATCATTACACGGAGAGGGCAGAGAGTTCAAAGAGTTACTAATTCCTAGCTCCCTCTCATTTTGTTTTTTCAATCTTTCTTCTTATTTTTTTTACCAATGGAAATCTTCTCTATCCCCACTGTCCAACTAAAATATACATTTATTATGTATCCTGCTTTTCGTGTATGCGCATTTTTCAAAACTCAAGGAGAGGAAAATATAGTTTAAGTTGAGAGACGTAGGGAAGTGTAGAACCCTCTCACCGCCCGTTTGGATGATGTATAGTTTTGAAGGGATTAAGGCCATCTTCCACTAACAAAAAAACTAGTTTTATTTTAACTCAAAAACCATTCTATTCCACTAACAAAAAACTCCCCCCAAAACAAAAAACTCCCCTAAAAAACTAGTTTTGTTTTAACTAAAAAACTACCTTATTCCACTAACAAAAAAGCTTCAAAAAAAAAAAAAAAAAACCAACTACCATTTACAATAAACTACAACTAAAAAACCAAAAAACCACTTTAGTGGAACAAGTTGTAGATTTAAACTACAACTAAAAGTTTAAAAAACCAAAAAACAAGTTAGTGGAACACCTCCTAAATAGTAAGGAGAGATAAAATAATCAGAGAGATTAAATAAGAAGGGTGGACCCACATTGATGTGACTTTTAAGAATGTGTGATTAAATAGTCTATGATTTGGATAAGAGAAAAAAAAAGGAGCATAAGGAGGGTGGATAATGTAAAATCATGTCAAAAAACTTTATTGCCCTTGGTAATGCATATATTAGCTTATGTATTTTTATAATTGTATAAATACCAAAATTAATTATTATGTTATAAATTATATTAGGTAATTCATTTCAATATTCTTTTATGGTATAAATTAAGAATCATCTCTTCATCAATTTTTACAATTAAACCTAAAATATTATCTTGTAATTTTTTTTTATAAATCATATTAGGTAATTTTTTATAAATCATATTTGTATGAACCCAATGTTAAAGTCAGTGAGTGAGTAATTTTTTATACTTTTCATTTTTTTCATTTATGTTTTGTAACCCAACGTTATAAATCATATTAAGTAATTTTTTATGCTTTTCTTTTATTTTTTTGTATCGAATGAAAGATCTCTATTAGTAGTTTAATTTGGTTGAAAAATAAATAAAAAATTATAAGCCGAAGTACTTATATTTTTTTATCGAAAGGAAATTGCAAAGCAACTCAACAAGCCAATAAGTGACCAATGTAAATTTTTTTAAACCTTTTCTTTTTATCAAATTAAAGATCTCTATTAGTAGTTTAATTTGATGCTAAAAAATAAATATTTATGTGCGGAAGTACTTTTTTTTTTTATCTGAAGGAATTGCCTGTGGGGTAGGGAGGTAAAATGGGGTGGTATATCCCCCTGACTAAATATAAGCACCCCTCCCCCTGCTTTTATTAAAGGTTGGTTTGGGTAAATTGAGAAAATTGGTTTTTTGGTTTTGTCCTTATTAATTTTATTTTTTTGCATTTGTTGGTTTTTGGTTGATTTTTTGTGATTTCTTGGCTTGTCTTGACGGGAGAAATCTAAAAAGTATAAAATTATTAGTCAAACTTAAAATTTTATGAATAAAAACGTAAAATAATCCAAATTTGTCTTTATTCACAAAATCCACGTATGTGAGAGAGAGAGAGAGAGAGAGAGAGAGACGGGGAAAAGGGGACCACATGCCGGGCATGAAAGAAAAGTTTTCGGTTTGAAAATTCAATGTTGTAGTTTTCGCTTTGAAAATTCAAAGTTTTCGGTTTGAAAAGTTTTCCGTGACGGTGATGTTGCTTTCAATGCTGTAGCTTTCGGTTTGAAAAGGAGTCTTAAGAAAAGGAAGGGTGTGAGTTTCATTAAAGGTATTTTTTTCTAATATTGTCTTTGAGCTTTCAAAATTTTTTTGTCAATGTATTGAAAATATTAACATAAGTTAAGCTGAACTAAATACTATTTAAAGCTTTAAATTTGTCTTTTAGACCAATTTTCTGGTTTAGGGGAACCTAAATTGTGAATCTTGATTAGTACTTAGAAACTTTCTCAACCGTATGATCATTGGCCTGCTTGAGAACTTAATGTTCCAGGTTAGGAAATGACTATAATACACATTCATTAAAGTTGTGTATCATATGCATTTATTGTATAATTCAGATTGTGCCACCTCATAGGCAATCATAACATTTTTTTAGTTTTTTGTAATTTTTCAGCAATATAATTTATAACATTTTGGTGTGTCTTGTAACTTTTATTAAAAAAAAAAACATACAAACTTTTATAAAAAAATGGTAACTTTTGTAGGGCTGTATATGATACACACATAAATAAGAAGTGTGTATTGTAACATTTTTTGCCCGATTAAGACCTCTCCAGTAATTTTAAGGATGTTGTTCTGGCCCAAGTAACTATTGGATGTGGAAGTGTACCGTGTTCCTGATTTTGTTCATCAATACCTGAATGTTACGCCATGGTAGTAAGGATCGCCAAAGGTTGAACTGGGGTCCCTATAGTGCAATCTCCGTGCTATATGGTGTATGCTCATCATAATAGTTCATCTTAACAATCAATGATTCGAATGTTAAACAAACTTTTTTTTGTAAGAGTCTTTTTAAAATTCAAACTATTGAAAATATTTTTGGACAGCTAAGATGGGGGGGCTACAGGGACCCCAATTTCGACCTAGTTGCATGATGTGTGTGAGTTTTTTGGCTCAATTTGGGTGCTGCGTCCGGACAGTTGGCTTGGTTTCAACTCCAGAGGCCTCCGTCGTTTATGTCCAGTCGGTCAATGCTCTGAATTTTGTTGTAAACTTTTCCCTATAGACCTGAAAAAAATGATGAAAACAGAACATAGAGAGGTAAGGACATTACCGGGACCATCCCAGAGATAGTACTGTATGCATAACAAGAACGAAAAAAAAAAACCCACAGAAAATCAATACAAGTAGCCCTTGGCTAAAACTGCAAATACATTGAATAACTTCATCGATTGTGAAAAGTTTTGTGCCAAGATTTCACACCCAATACACACGCACATGAGCCAACTAACACAAGAGAAACACACACGAATTTACCGACAGAAAATTTACTATGTATAAATCAACATATACAAAGTTATAAAAACTCTCACCCACTGTTTGTGTCTCTCACTCTATCTCCTGCTCTCTCTCTCTCTCTCATTCATACAGTGCGCGCACACACACACACACTCTACAAATGAAACCTAGAGCAAATAAGAAAAAAAACACAGACTGGGCCCTACCAGCCCAAAGGGATAAACCGGGCCCACTAAGGGTTGGACCCAAACCCAACAGATTGGAGGACTGCATTGTGAAAAAGAAACTCTTTAAAATTTAAAATTCAAAAATACTAAATAGATAGAACTAGCAATGATATATACATAAGATTCAGATTGTGCACATATATACTAAAAAAACTTCGCATCGAAATCTCACTGCAAATCCCAAAGTATGAATTGAAAGTTGAAACCCACAAAGTTGTTCAACATATGCATAAAGTATGATTTGAAAACACAGTCTAACATATTATTAGTTCCTAACAATGCATCCAATTTTCAAATTCGAATGTTAAGCCTAACGATGCAAGAAAAATTACTAACTGAAAATAAAAATCAAGTGCAGAGAGAGAAGAAGAACCGTCAAGACGCAATGCCTTAGGAAAATTTTACTCTCCTCTCAAAGGCAAAACAGGACACAATATTATATGCCTTGAGACTAGCAAAACTTGACATTCCTTATAAATGCCTAGACTCCAAAAATCAGTTCGATGCATGAAGAAACATTACAGTGAATGCATTGAAATCCATATGCCTTCCGTTAATCTGGCACAAGCAATAGCACGGCATCTTCATCTTGAAAAGTCTCGAATTAAAGGGCGGAGCAACTACAAAAATAAATAAATGGAAAACCCCCAAACCCCAATGAAACGAAGACAATTAAAGACTTCAATGATTTGTCAACATTCGAAAATTGCAAATAAATGTAAAAAATTCCCCCTTTGCCATTTCCGGAACAAAACCATTCAACAAACAACAATAGTACATGGGAACAAATCCTAACTAGCCTGAGAACCTTTGAAAACTCAAACTAACTAGACAACAAAGCTTCCATGACAATTTTCTTGGATCCTGCAAAGATAACTCATCCAACAATACAAGTAAACATAGATAGAATTTGCTAGCAATAACAAGATAGCGCACTGGAATTATAGATAACAAGATAAGCTACCAAATACAAAGTAGAGCATTAGGATGAGCATATCAAAAAGAAGCAACAAGATCCAGGCATGAAGGATGAACCAAGCAACCCTTACCACGGGTGCAAAATGCTAACATGCAACATAAACTCCCTAGCCACGGGCTCCAAGAACCAAAGAAGCAAAGTAACAAGAATGCAAGTCCTTCCAAGGGTTCTACAATTTACCAATGCACACACACGTGCACACTGTTACACTCTGATCAACATAATCATGAAAAATAGCTATATGATCTCAGCATTGTGGTTTTTTTTTTTTTTATCGAAAAAAGAGATTTTATTAAAGAAACTCGATAAGGGTACAACGAGAGGGTGGAGGGAACATCCAACCAAGGTTGAATGAAAGAAAAAGAAAGGAAAAAGAAACATCCAAAACAAACTACTACAAAATAGCAGCCAAACAAAAACACTCAAATGAGTCGTATCCAAAATAACCACCACAAACTCTTGAAAAGCAAAAGCCACATGAAGATCGGCCCCTGTATACCTACTAACATCTACAAAGCAGCCTTGGTCGATACAGCCCAAACAAAAGCCGCTTCCAAACATGCGACATCACCCAAACGAAACTGATACAACCCTTACCAAAGCTATCCGACCTTAACCTTTGCCACGACAAGTCACCATCGCAACTCTCCACCAATATTTAAAGGATCCTTATTAGAGAATCAATAGATTTCCTTCCATTTCTCAGTCATTTAAGAGTATGCTTTGAATTCATCTTCAATAATTTCCTTTAAGATTATTTCATCCTCTAGAAGAAGGTTTATTACTACAACAAAAAATGTCTACAGTGAGGATTGAGTTTCCTCGCAAAAGCTCCAAATTTCCTGGCTTAAAGGAATTGGCGAGGAAAATTTTTCTCACCAGGTTTCCTCACCAAAAGGTCGTCGTAGAAGGTATTCTAGCAAGGAAAAATAGATTTCCTCAACTATTCTGACCATTTGGCGAGGAAATGTTGTTTTCCTCGCCTATTCTAGCAAATTGGCGAGTAAATTTTTCCTCGCTAAAACTCCTAAAACAAAAAAAGAAGAAGAAGAAATTTCAATTCCCAGCTCCTCTACCTCCGTTGGGAATCGAACCAGCGTCCTCTTCTCTAGCAATGCACGACCCATCCACCACACCAACTTCCATTTCAAAACAAAATGCTACAATTTTTAATCTATAAACCTTTTGTAGTTCTTTTCACCTCGCTAATTATTATTTTTTTAATCTTTTTTTTGTCTAATGGTTTGAGAATCAAGTACATCAGACATGTTTATCAAGAAACGCATATTCCATAAAGAGAAGAACAACAAATGCACAGCCTTTTGGTTCTTTTCTTTCGCACCATTCGTTTTGTTAGTTACTAAATGCTTAGTCATTGCTTAAGTATGAATTCTTTTCTTCATCGGCAGGTTAAGCATTAAAGTTCCACTTATATACTGTTAATATATACTATTATCTACTATTCAATTCTCCCAAAGCACAGACAAGTGGTGCTCTGGAACACTCAACACCACGCATTCTTGTGAGGTACACGATTAATATTAAGAATAGAAATCCCACATAAATATTGTGGTACTGGAGTGATCCGGAGCATTAGATGTTCGTACTCTGGGACTACAAAATAATTACATATATATTTAACAAATTCAAAGTTAGGAGCACCCATTATGATTTTCAGGAGTGCGTCAATATCTCGAAAGATACTTGATTATCTTTTTGTTCAGTATTAGCAAATTTATAGCAACCTTTTCTAGGGTTGTGGTTAATTAACGCGATTTTTTCCCCATCATATCTGTAAAATGAGCACAGAAATGAATGACCGTAAATTTGTAATCGAGGAGAAAATTGGAAGTCTATGTGTTTAAAACATGTTTTCAAGGGTCTCTACGAGAAATCATCCAACAAAAAAATACCGGGAAGGGCTTGATCTAAGCAACTTTTCATAAAAACTGTATATGTACAGCTTTAGTGAAAAACTGCTCGGATCAAGCCTTTATCGGTAATTTTTTTGACGATTTCTCACGGGGACCTTTGAAAGTGAAAAACATTTTCTAAGCACATTGGATGGTTTGGATCCTGCAAAAACATGTTTTAAAACCTTCAAAACATCAAAAAACCTTCAGTTAGGGATCTTGGACTAGATAACTGGCGTACATATATAGACAAAAAACATAGTTTTCATATATTTCAATATATTTTTTAAACTTTGACGATATTGTAGAGCTACTTTTAAAATTATCATTTTTTATTTCAAAATCACAGCCAATCAAAATTCTTACAATTATTAGACCAAAAATAAAAGTTTTCACGCATCAGCCAACCCTACAAATTAATGAGTGGCCACCGCTTTTGAAATTGAGGACTCCCAACTTTCCTGACTCGATTATTGTTGCTTCTTGTTGGTGATATTATAATAGTAAACACCAAAAATTAAAATCACAATGGACAAATTAAAAGGTTGAAGCACGGAAATCTCGCTCTCTCTAAGGAGATTCAAGCCCTCTACGGTAATAAACCAATGCAGTAGAAAAACTCTGGCTTGTCCTCTCCAGGATACAACAGCCCGATAATTTATCGTGTGGTTCGAACCTACTTTGCGCAAGTAGGAGAACCCAAAGCTCCACCAAATAAATACCCTTACACTTTGGCAAAAAATCACTCTCTTATAAAAGATGGTAATTAACAGAGTAAAAGGAAAACCTAAGAAGTTGAAAGGCTTAAGTGTTTAGCTCTAGGTTTCTTGTCCTTTTTTGCTAGAGAAACTTTCATACACGGAATTGCAAATAGGTGACACGTATATATACCAAGAGATGGATGCATGGGCAGCGTGAAATGAACTTAATTTCCAACCAAGACTTGACTAAATGAATCCAGACACTTCATATTGCAAACTTGGGCAATACGTAATGGAGTTTTTCCACAAGCAAATTAATGCCGTGTAAATGCTGTTGTCCTTTGTCTTGACAAAATGGTAAAATTTGCCAATGTTAAACTTCCACGTAAATCACACAAGGCTTCCAAGTCAAGCACTAATAATGTAACCTCCCAAGTATGCATTTAATATTAAAATATCACAAAAATCCAACACTTCTCATGGTTAGTTTGACTGATTAATCTTTCAATATGCTAAACCCAATGAATTGCCCTAGTGCTCAAAACTATGACTTGTTTGCATAAGTTTATTGGTTCATAATTTCCCAGGTGCTATCAATTTTTTATTTTTTTATTTTTTTGCATTTCGTTAGTATAAAAGTTTTGTTTTTATTTTAATTGGGGTTTTTTTCTTTCTTTTTTTTTTTTTTAAGTAGACAGGGAGATTTGTCTCTAGCTATAAGGTTATTAACCATCAATTCATCTAAAAGTTTAAATTGTGAAAAATGACAACTTTATTATTAATATTTCCAACACGCTTCCCAAAAATTAGTCCATGTGTGACCCGAACATTTGAATTACCCAAAAAAAAAAAATCCTAGTACGGTAGTTGTAACCTCACATAGCCTGGGGTAAGGTCATCGATAGGGCGAGAAAAATTCGAATAGTAGTTGTTCACTAGTTGATCATTCTGCAAGTTTGCAAGGTGTTGAAGTATGTACGATGTGGCGGTGTCCCAAAACTATGGACTACTCCAATTAACCAGTAGTACCACATTACACACAGATAACCGAGAGTTCAAAGAATTCCAAGACAGAGTTGAAACAGTTCCTAGAGGTAGAATTAGTACTTCCGTCCCAGCATGTACTTTAGTGTAAGGAAATTAACCCGTGCTCTCCCTGTGGGATGGGTTCAGTGTCGTTCATAAGGCCATCTTCAATATAATGGAGTCAAATTTGCATTTCAAAAATGTAAAAAATGAAGTCCTATTGTTTGAGTTACCGTTCGATAATTTATGCATGCATTTGTGTTCAAATGGTATAATTACCAATGTGTTAAATTAAATAGAGACTCGTCCAAAACTGAGTCCCACAGACCTTACAATGTCTGTTTTCTCGACACGTGTCCCAAATTTGTATCTTGAGACACTTCTGTCCCTGTCTCTCTCCTTCTCTTTCTCTTACTTTTGCTTTCCCATCCCTCTTTCTCTACCTGAATTCTCCAAATTCTCGATGAAAATGTGTACACTGGATCAATTTTTACTTATTTTATATCTTTCACATAAATTTTTACATTCACTTTTTAAAACTATCCTCCACTTTTACTCATTCTTTTTGCCCACTAACTTTTAAAAAGAACAAGATAATAATTGTACAAAATTTATCCATTAGCTTTTAAAAATACACATTAATAAGGGACAACTGAAAATCGAATAGCCAACTACTATAAAAAAGGGATGGAGGGAGTACAAAATTAAGACATCTCAAACTTATCAATACATCTGTGGCAAAATATGTCAAAAAAAAAAAAAAATTCTGATCATCACATAAAAAACAAGCAAAAAAATCGGACTAGACATTCCAATCCTTTTGGAACTAGATTAAATATATATTTTTTGAATGACAAAATAAATTTCATTTATCATATGAATAAAAAAAATTAAAATAAGGTGTTGCAAAAAAGGCCAAGTCTTTTTTTTTTGAAAAGCCAAAAAAAGATTTTATTAATCTTTGGAAACGGATTACAAAGATTAACCGGATCCAAGGCAAAATACATCACAACGCTTGGAAGTATCCCAATTATGTTGGCGCCCAACCAAACAACAATCATAAGCCGCTAAAGACTCGAAAGGAAAAATAACATATTGACAAGGTATCAACCAAAAAGAACCAAATATATCATACATGACAGAAATGCTCACATAATGAGTCAACAAGTAAAACCCAATAACTAAGGCAGCAACCAGATGCTGAATCATCGTAGCAGCTTATCATCGAGTAGTAGTCGCCATAAACGAGCAATCAACAGAGAGTTCAAAAAGTTCAAAGTGCAACCAATTTCTAGATGTATATCTGTCCCAGCGTGCACCTCACGGTGAGGAAATTACCCCGCGCTTTCCCTATGGGCTGGGGTCGGTGTTTTCCTGAGTCCTTCAACATACTTAGGCCTCGTTTGATTCCGGAATTAGAAGATTGGGATTGGATAACATGAGTCTAATTCCGCATAATCCCACGTTCAGGTCCGGAAAAAGAGCTAGGATTACTAATGCTGGAACTAATTTAGTCCCGTGGGGTATTAATTTAAACACACGGAAGCACTTTTGCCCCAAATTGCAAAACTGCCACTGAAACTCTCGCTGGGGTTTCTTTCCTTTGTAACTCTTAACTCCCAAATTGCCAACTTTTCCTCGTAGCAGTGGCGCCATCATCACTGCTCCGCTGTCCTAGTGGCCCTGGTTTTCATCCACGGTGGCGCCGAACGAACCAAGTTGAGTGGGTACGGGGTAGAGGGCGGCGATTGGCATTTTTGTCTTCTTCGAGGTTTTGGGGTTAGGGATTTCAAAACTTCAATTATTAAATTAAAGAGGAGAGAAAAGGGTAAGATGAGTTTGACGTATTGAGCTAGTAGGTGGGGTGAAGAGAGAGAGAGACACTGTGCAAGGAAAAAAATGAAAAATGAATTGATTTATGGGTTTCTTTTTTCATGTTTTTAGCTTATTTTGTTGAAGTGTTTTAGGGTGAAATACGGAGTACCAATAAGCCTCAACTGGGTTTTACAATCTCAGTTTGTATATGCAATTTTTTACACCATGTTTAGCCCTCTTTGTGGATCTAGAGCTTTTTACACCGTTCAAAAATGGGAGTTGGGTTACAGGAATTCTAATATTGGAATTGGTTTGAGAGAGAGAGAATGAGATTGCACTAAAAGTCTGAAACTAATCCCAAATAATCCCGAAATTTAGTTTAGGGAACCAAACATGGGATTTGCCAAAATATGGGATGTCTCAATGTTAATCATACACGAATCAAACAGGAGATTGTGTGAGATTTGGTACTAAATTAATCCCAGGACAAATAATCCAGAACTATTAATTCCATCTGTTTTAGTCCATGAATCAAACGAGGCCTTACTGCACTGAACAAAAGTAAAAATAAAAAAAAATTACACATTTCAATATACTTTTCAATTATATATATATATATATATAGAGAGAGAGAGAGAGAGAGAGAGAGAGAGAGAGAGAGAGAGAGAGAAATTTTCTAGTAAGGACCTCCTGTAAATAAGAAAATATGTAAAATTTTTCACGTTAAAATTTGGTTTTGGAAATTTGAACCGTCCAATGTATTCAAAAGGTGTTTTCAAGGGTCCACGTGGAAAATCTTCAAAAAAAATTACTGGAAAGGGCTTGATCCAAGCAATTATTTGGAAAAATTGTATATTTACAGTTTTGCGAAAAACTGATTGGATCAAGCCCTTCCCTTTTTTTTTTTTGTGAAGATTTCCCGCGTAGGCCCTTGAAAACACATTCTGAACACAGTGGATAGTTCGAATCGTCAAAAAAAAAAATGCTCGAATCACGGAAGTTCGGAGTCCATATAGGAAGTGGAACCTATATATATAGTCCTTATCTAGTTCGGGCTCCCGGATCCCGGACTCATGGTTCCGAATCAAATTTTCACGATCCGAACCGTCCAATGTGTTTAAAAGGTGTTTTTAAAGGTCCACGCGAGAAATCATAAGAAAAAAATACCAAGAAAGGCTTGATCTAAGCAGTTTTTCACAAAACTATACATGTACAATTTTTGTAAAAAATTGCTTGGATCAAGCCCTTCCCGGTATTTGTTTTGATGATTTCGCGCGTGGACCCTTAAAAACACCTTTTAAACACATTGGATGGTTTGGATTATGCAAAAATAATTTTTAAACCTTGAAAACATCATTTTTTCTTCAATCTGGGATCCTTGACAGAATCACTGGCGTGTATATATTTTGGTGTTTTAAAGGTTTTAAAAGATGTTTTTGCATGATCCGAGCTGTCCAATGTCACGCTCTCGATTTTCTTAACCAAAATATAAATATTATCAACGTGGGATAGATCTAATGTCAAATAACTTCCATTGAAAAGTCAAAGTCAAAGTACCATGAGTTTCTAATCAAGGGTACCCGTACACCGATAACAAAGGTTTATATAGTTATTACATACATCAAGTTTTGACAGAAATTGAAGAATTAGAAGTTACAAGATCATCTCCCCAAAATATTGTAAACTATGAAGAGGATAAAATAACTCCATGCAAAGTAAGCTTCATGTTATGCATCCACACGTCAAGCATCCCAATCATGTAGCGCGCCGAGTACCTAAAAATGATATGTTGAGCTCATTAGCCCAGTAGGGACCTTATCTACCAATGCTAAGGGCATAGAGAATGAAATGTGCATGCGAAAACAATGATTAGGAATGCAGAGACCAAAGTATACTATTTATGATTAGATCAAGTGTCAAGTGCCCAAATAATATCTAAGTGTCCAACTGAGTACCTAAGTACCTCACAAGTGTCCCTTTTTAGCCATGTCTCCATCAATCTCATTAGTTCATTGACATTAAACTTATGAATATTTAAATTCTCTTCCGAGTCTTTTGGGCCTCATGGAACTCATGTTCGAGTCTTATGGGCCTCGTGGAACCCTTGTCCGAGTCTTACCAGCCTTGTGGAACCCTTCCTAGCAACTCACCAAGTAGTGGTCTTAGTGTATCCACTTATATTTATTTCGAGTTCTCTTTATACATATGAATCATCAACGTAACTCTCATGTGTCCAAAGTGTGAATCTAACCCATTTCGTTAAAAAACACATGCTTTATCATTTATCACAAGTTTTACATTTGTCAAACGTAAGTGGAAAAATCAAAATAAATGACTAATTATGAAAGGACAGGCTAGGGAGGGGTATTTCGGTCATTTATGAAGTGTACAATATGGATACATCAAGTATGGAGCCAAACAAGTCAATTGGAAACCAAAGAAACATTTTTGAAAGTTTTGAGAAAGGTATGGATACCCCCCTAGAATTGGTATGGATACCAATACACAACCCACAAATAGAATGTTTGGTATGGATACCTCCTAAGAGTGGTATAGATACAGATGCATAACCAGCGAACAGAATGTTTGGTATCCATACCTTGCGAAATTGGTATGGATACCAAAGGCTAAGATCAGTTTTTGAGAAAGGTATGGATACCCCCGGAATTTGTATGGATACTGTAAGACCCGAAATCGGATTGCCTTTTGATTTACTATTACGGTGAATAAATTAATTAAATCAATTAATTTAATTAAACCCTAATCTATGTGATTATGCAAGATAATAAACACACGAAATAAATAACAAGCATAACACACAGACATACGTGGAAAAACCCCAAGGTGGGGAAAAAACCACGAGAGAGAAGAGAGCACTATACGCAAAACGCGGAAACAAAGTTTCTTACAACCACACTATGAACTCCTTCATTATTGGCTAAGAAATTATTTGCTGACTCCTCATGAACCGCTCTAATAGATGCTCCTTCGGATTCGACTCCTCAAATCCTTGATCTACGCAGGACTCCTCCTTTAGACCAATCTCCAAACGGCTTTGAACTCCATCAAAGAACTCCAAGTGATGTAGATGATGAACAAATCAACTTGAGAGAGATTATGCAAGTGTATAACTCCAATACTTCATCCAATCTCTCAAGAAAATAATCCACAAGTGTTTTTTTCTTTGCTCTCACGAACTTTTCTCTCTCTATTCATGTTGTGGCTGCTAGAGATATTTTTGAACCCTAATGAGGTTGTATTTATAGACAAAGGAAATAAAACGCCACTGTTGCTCGACTAACTTGCTCGAGCAGAACCAATCCAATTACTGATGCTCAACTACTCGCTCGAGCGAACCTGTTGCTTCTTGATTGGGCGAATTACACATCTCCAAATATTTTGTTTCCTTATTCTTAATTTCCTTTCCTCCAAGATTCTTGCTTTTCCCAAACACAATAAGTCCATAATTCTTTCTGAGTAAAATCTTCACAATCTTTTTAATTTTCTCAATTTTCCCATAATGCTTTTTGATCTTTGACTTCATCAACTAACTACCATATGCATAGGATTTCAATTACATGGAAACGTCACGGAATTAGGCAATCACAAATAAGGAACTTACAGATACAAATGCACATCTGCAAACAGACAGATTGGTATGGATACCCCAAAAGAGTGGTATGGATACCAAAGGCAAAAAAATGAAATTTTGACAACTTTTTCACAATTGAAAGGAGTTCCAACCCATGTCAATTTTGGGACTTCAATCATCACTAAGCATAGAATAAGAGTACATCAACCACCAATTCAATGATTCAACAACCAAATAAGAGAGAATCCAACTCAAGCAAAACAAAACCCATTTCCATGGAGATTTTCAAATGTGATTGGAAAGTGGATGAATCAAGCAAAGAACCATGCAACAATTCAACAATATGCCATTAGAAAGAGTAGAATTAGGATCCCTACCTGAATGGATGAGCTTCAAATATGAAGAAGATGAAAACCCAAGCTTTTGCTTCAAAACCCAACCGAAAGAAAGCTCTCTGATAGGCGCGCAATATTACAGATATAAGCACCTAAGTAGGGTGGAGTTAGCGCGTTAGATGTGCGGTTAATCCTCATTTTCCATTTAATGCGTGCATGTGGTTGGATTTTGTGTTTATGTTTGATTTGTAGGGAATTGAGGTGTTCTGACATTAATGGAAGGTACCCGTAAAGGCCGTGATGGAGGTTCGAGAGTGAGCAAAGCTGTGGAGACTAAGTGTTGAAGTCGATTTCGCGTGGAAATGCTCGAGACCTATCGGGAGCGCTACACCATTTCTCTGGAGCGCTCAAGAATGGCACAAAAAGGCACAAGAATGAAAATGGTGTAACGCTCCTTAAGGGTTCAGAGGGGTCAACGGTCTAGCGGTCAACGAGTCAAAGGGGGAGTTAAGGGATGCAGTAGCTCTACTATCTTGGCCAGTAAACGGCATCGTTTTGGTCTTCCGCAGAGAAAAATTCTATTTTGTCTAGGATTTTGATTAGAAAATGGGGGATTAGTATAAATACTATCTTAACAGTCTTGAATTAGGGTTCCAGACCTAATTTTAGATTTTTGTTCTAAGTGTTTTTCGGCTATGTTCTTCAGCACTAAATTTCAGCAGTCTACATTCAAGTTTATTCAGATTTTCAGATTTCCGGCTTTGGATTGATGTTCTGTCGTTATTAATCAAGTTTATTCCTTTCTCGCAATTTGTGGTATCGATTTTTGCTTTTATTTCTTTTATTTTAATCATGTTTAGATCTAGGGTTCTTAATCTTATCGCTGTGTTTCTAAGCATAATGAGCGAGTAGTCGCATAGGGTGTGGCCGCGGGACGATGGCGTTCCGTGGTTAGTCTAATCGATGTTTCATCTCGGGACCGAATTAATTCAATTTAAAGCAATTTTAGGAAACAAAACTTTTCTAACGAACAAAATCCAGGCATCGCCGGATTTTGAATGCGCACGAGAACTGGTGACAGATCGTGCGCATTTGTTAGGGAACATTTTCTTATTCTAAAATCAATAGATCGAATCATTGTGGTCCGAGTAAACATTGGTTAGATTAGCTGTGAGTGCTGAGTTCCCACGGTTGCCCCCTCTTTTTTATTTCATCGTAGTCAATTTCATTAATTTTAATCAGTTAATTAACCAATTTGAACAAGGGGTGGCTACCTGAGAGCCAGTTTAAACTAAAACTAACACTTTTGAGTCAAACACCGTCAGACCATCTCTGTGGTTCGACTCCGGTACTTTTGAATTTATTGTGCTACACCGGTCGAAAGTCCTATGCTTGGGACGCATTTTTAGTCTAATTTATAAACACCCGGTCGGTCAAGCACTCTCCCAAGTGATTCCAAAGCAAATCGGACTCCAAACTTTGTGTAGATTACAAATATGAGGTTGGATCTTAATGGGTTTGAGTGTAGAGGGTGGATTTGTTGTGGGAAGTGAAAGGGTTTTGAGAGGAGAAGGAGAGAGGGAAAGTGTCAGGTGTAGAGGGAGAGGGAGAGAAGTGTGTTTTTGGTCCAAAAACTCCTCTTGACTAATAAAACCACCTATATTACACATACACTCCTCTTGTTTCATGTGCATCCTAAGGACACCCAAATGCATTTCATTAACTCCACATTTACCCCACCTTGTTTTAATTTCATTTCCTCAATAAGATTTCTGGAATAATGCAAATATATATATATATATATATATATCGGTCTTTACATCCAACGTGTTCAAAAGGTGTTTTCCAAGATTCACGTGGGAAATCTGCAAAAGAAAAAAAAAATACCGGGAAGGGCTTGATCCAATCAGTTTTTCGCAAAAATTGTATATTTACAGTTTTTCAAAAAACTATTTGGATCAAGGCCTTCCCGGTATTTTTTTTTATGATTTTTGGCATGGACTTTTGAAAACACCTTTTGAACACATTGGACGGTTCGGATCATGAAAAATTGATCCGGAACTACGAGTTCTAGACTTAGGAATCCCGGACTAGATCGGGACCCTATATATTTATATATTCACATTTTTCAGTATACTTTTTCAAATTTTAGCAATAGCCTAAGCTGTTTTTAAAATTTTCTTTTTCTTATTTCGAAATCACAGCCAATCAAAATTCGTACAATTGTTACACCTAAAATAAAAGTTATCATGCTTCAGCCGACCCCATAAGTTAATGAGTGGCCACAGGCCCACCACCTTGAAATTGAGAACTCCAACTTTAAGGAATCCTAACTAGAATTATTGTACATTCTCATGGTTAGGGCAAGCCCAACATCCTTCCTATATAGATGTATTTAGCTACATAGGGTGTCAAATTCCAAATCAGTGTTAGGAGTCTGATTTGCCTGAGGTTCTTCCGTGTGCGCGCAAGCCCAATCTATTAGGGGGTATCCACAGAGCCCACCACATCACGTGGACCCAATATACATTGAATGACCCATATCCACTTAAAAGGCTAAGCCTTGTAAGTGGTGAGTCATCCAATTGTATATTAAGATCTAACTATTTTTCTGATTATCCAATGTGGGACTCCAATCTTTCACACATGTTCCCAACAATCTCCCCCTCATGTGTGAACCATGCATTGGGCCTAGCTCCCCTTCAATTTGATCGACTTGACTCCCCCTTAAATCTTGATCTATCTCTCCAACACCGTGTTCGAACCCAAGCTTATTTACCGCACCCACTCCATCATGAGCCACCATACTCCACAAGAGCCACCTTTGCTTGCCAGCCAGGTGCCGCACGCACTAGGAATTTTTCCTGCTCCATTGAGAGTACCCACTCCACCGAGAGCCACCTTGCTGCCAGCCACCTACTGCACGCACCAGGAATTTTCTTGCTCCATCGAGAGTTACAATGGATTTTTCCTGCTCCTCCGAGAGTCTCCGTGCAAGCCCACAACCACCGATGCTTCCAGGAGAGTCTGCCTATAGATCGTCAGCCATCGGCTCTGATACCACTTGTTGGGAGTCTGATTTGCCTGAGGTTCTTCCGTGTGCGCGCAAGCCCAATCTTCCAAACTAGGCTTATTCTGCACCAACTCCAACGATTCAGATCCATCCATCAAATTCTCCATTAAGAGCCAACATGCCTATTCATTGGCACCATGCTCCCCAACGAGTCAACGTGCAACACGTGTTACATTCGCTTGCATAACCTTGCAACAGGCACACCGCATTGCTTGCACTATCGGATTTTTCTGTTTCCATCACTTGGAGTTCACCATGCAAGCCTATTCGTGGCGCACCGAGAGTCTGCCCATAGATCGTCAACCATCGGCTCTGAATCCATATGTTGGGAGTTTGTACGATGTATTGATCCCGCCATCGCTTCCGCTACACCGAAGTGCACAAGGCCCAAACTTCTAGGGAGTATCTATGGAGTCCACCACATTTGTTGGGCCCAATATACATTAAATGACTCATATCCACTTAAAAGGCTAACCCTTGTAAGTGGTGAGTCATCCAATTGTATATTAAGGTCTAACTATTTTTCTGATTATCCAATGTGGGACTCCAATCTTTCACACATGTTCCCAACAATCAGCCCCCTCAGAAATTCAACAAAAATCTTCATAAATTGCCTTGATGAACAGTGCTTGAATAATTGTTGAGGAACACATCACCCAGTTCTCTCTCTCACAATAAATATTAATATTTTAATAGAAAGTAAGTGAAATAGAGAGTGTTGTTAGATTGTCGATAGAAAAAGTGTCAAAACTATGAAAGATATGTGTACTGTTCACAAACTTTTTTGAGGAGTTATTATTGGGGATGCTCTTAGTCTGACCGATTAATCGTGCAATGAATCTTGCTAGAAGTACAACACTCATCAAATGTACAATATTTTCGTGGGGGCTCATTTCGGGTCCCACACAAATGATCGGAGCCGTACAATTTTCTTAAAACAATTTTTCAAGGGTCAATGTAGAACATTATCTCATTTTAATATCAGTAAGGCCTCGATCGATTATTTGCCCAATTTCTAGTGGCATAGAATCGATCAAGTTCTTACCAATGTTAACATGAGATAATTTTCTAAAGTGCTCCCTTAAAAATGTGTTTTAAAAATATTGAGCAGCTCTAATCATTTGTGTGGGACTCCGAAATAGATCACACGCAAACGATATATAGTTGATGTACACTAACATGTTGTACCCATAGTTTTATTGATCTTCCAATATGATAAACCCAATGAATTGCCCAAGTGCTCAAGAACTTTGACTTAGGAGTACTTTGCATCATTCAATGAGTTTATTGGTTGAGAATTTCCTAGGTGCTATCAATTTTTTTGGGTTCCGCCGGTATAAAGTTTTGTTTTGATTTTAATTGGGGCTTTCTTTAGTAGACGGCGAGATTGGTCTTTAGCTATAAGATTGTTAACCACAATTCATCTAAAAGTTTAAATGGTTAAAAAGAGGGACAATATTATTTATATTTCTAACACACCCCCCAAAATTAGTCAATGTGTGACCCGATCACCTAAATTATAAAAAAAGTTCTAGCATGTTGGTTTTAACCTCTCTTTATAATCACATAGCCTGGGGTAAGGTCAATGATAGGGCGAGGAAAATTCAAAGGGTAGCTGTTCACTAGTTGATCATTTTGCAAGTTCACAAGGTGTTGAAGAACAATGTGACAGTGCCCTAAAACCATGAAATAATTAAACAGTAGTACCACATTACACCCAGATAACAGAGAGTTACATTACACAGATAATCGATTGTTGAAATAAAAAATGCCAAATCGAAACAATGCACACATATAACCGAGAGTTCAAAGAGTTTCAAGACGGAGTTGAAACAGTTCCTAGAGGTAGAATTAAGAGTCTGCCCCAGGTTTGTGCATTCTGTACTGGCAGAAATTGATATCAATTTTCGTTGAAAATTCTGCCCTGACGCAAGGCAGTTTTGAGGTATTGATAACTTAAAATGAGTGAAATATTTTATAACCATTGGATTAAAGTAAAAGCTAGATCTGACCTTCCATTCAATAACATGAAAAGCCAATGCTGAAACCAAGGTAGTTTTCATGATAGACGAGGTAATTTTGGAAAATTTTTTTATTACAATTTTTTTTGTCATACGATATACATTAGCAGGAATTATTAAGAAAAATAGTTAAGGAATTAAACAACTTAAGGGAGTTCGATGTCTCTCCATAAACTCAAACCTAGACCTCTCCCTCAACGGACAAATAGTACAACCAGATTGTCTATATGCCACATCTATTTTGATTACAATTGGCTGTACTTTAGTGCAAGGAAATTACCCCGGGCTTTCCCTATGGGCTGGGGTCTGTGTTTCATAAGGCCATCTTCAATAATGGAGCCACATTTGCATTACAGAAATGTAAAAAATGAAGTCCTATTGTTCGAGTTAAGTTACTGTTAGATAATTTATGCACTTGTGTTCAAATGGTATAATTAGCATTGTGTTAAATTGAATAGAGACTCAACCAAAGTTGAGTCCCACAGACTTTGCAATGTCTATTTCCTCTGACATATGTACATTGGATCAAACATTTACAGTTATTTGATTGAGCTAATTTTTTGTTGGTTCATTTGATCAAAAAATATTTTAAAATTCATGAATGGCTTGAATCTTTTTGTGCAAGGCCATTTGCAGTCCCCACAAACTGATCTGTGCAGCGTTGGTGCAAATTTGATCGGTACCAATAGCACGGCGGGATACGAATTTCCAGTTGTTGAAAAAAATGCCAACTCGAATCATTAGACATGGAGAACAGAGAGCTCAAAGAGTTTCAAGACATAGTTCAAACAGTTCCAAGAGGTAGAACTAAGAATCTGTCTCAGCAGGAAAATACTATAATACACACCTCTTATTTGGGTGTGTATGATACTGTGTATGATATACACTCCTGTAAAAATTACGATTTTTTTAGAAAAGTTATGAATTTTTTGGAAAAGTTACGAATTTTTTTGTAAAGGTTACGAATTTTGTTTTGTAAAAGTTATGAGACATACCAAAATGTTACGAATCATGGAAAATGTTACGAATCATATTGCCGAAAAGTTACAAAAAACTAAAAAATGTTACGATTGTCGATGAGGTGACACAATCTAGACTATACAATAGGTGTATTAGTACACCCAAATAAGAAGTGTGTATTGTAGCCATTTTTGTCTCAGCGTGTACTTTTAATGTTAAGGAAATTACCCCGTGCTTTCCCTATGGGAAGTTATCCAACTATCCTTGCACGTAAGTGGTGGCTAGCTCAGGCAGTAGAACTCTTAGATATCCCACGCTACATTTCGGGATCAAATTCTATTCCTCATCTGGGTTCTCTTGTCAAACTGTCAACGACAACAGCAGTGGCGGAGTTCACTCTGCAACACTATTTATGCCAATAGTAGCTGTCAAGGCTTGATCCGAAGATAGAGTATCAGGGTTCAGAAGTCAGTCGCGGGATTCCCTCTTGATCGACAACACATGAGATTCGATGGGTAGAGATTGCATGATATCTTTGTGTTTATTGTGGGGTGATCACTTGTTGATACCATGCTTTCGACAAGGACGCTTCAGTGCATATGGGCTAACTGCAATAAGGAAGAACTAAAAAGCTCAATATTTTTCAACCAAAGCAACTCCTAACCACATCCATCCCAATTTGGACACTGACAAACAATATCTGAGTAAATTTTTTTTTTTTGAATTTAGAGCATATCATGATTCACAATTCTCAATTTTTTTTCTCCTTTTCCCTTTGTTAACTACTTTGTCCAAGACTTTACGGCGAGTCCCCAACTAATTCACGGGGACATATAGCCCACTTTTCCCACATATACCAAGAAAATTGTGAGCCTAACTCCTTCAAGAAGCAATCTCTAGGGAGGGCGAGAATTGAGCATCGACAGTAAACCCCTTGGAGATTAGAATTGAGACTTGCCTAAGAGCACAGATTCTCACCCAAGTGCCAAAGTGGTTTACAAATCTCCATTTCTAATAGTTGTTCGTTTCTATTCCAAACTCAACTTTTCTTCTAAAATTTTGAAATTCAATCCATCTTCATAACAAAATTGTTTCCCAAAAGGCAACCAATTATAAATTAATAATAACTAAGCAAAACAATAGAACAATAAGAAAGAATAATTAATAACAGAAATGAATATGAAAAATAAGGAGTAGGAAAGAGAGATCAAACACAAGATGTATAGTGGTTCGGCAAGACGTAGCCTAGTCCACTTCTCAAGCTTTGACTTGAGTTTCCACTATTCTTCAAATAGATTACAACCACTAGCTTTCCCGAGGAGCTAGCGAACTGCTATCCTAAGAAAGAAACCTCACCAAAAGCACTGAAAATTACAAATTTTCAGTACACCTACTGAGAAAAATATGTAAAGTGTAAATCTCTCTTAAAGAGTGAGTACAACAATTTTGCTCTCAATCCTTCAAACTAATATTGTGAAAGTGAAACGTAAAAAGTATGCTCGGTGTTGACTGGGTTGCTGCTTTGTGCTCTCTGTTTTCTGAATTGTGCTTGATTGATTCCTTCATATGCCAAAGCATTTCTTTTATAGGGAAAATAATTGGAACGTTGAGAAAATTCCCGTTGGAAGAAAATCTTGAGGAATCTCTTTAGTCCTCCAATTGAGCAGCTACATATTTTTCTTAAAAGAAATTAGTCCATTGAGCTTGTATTGCGGGATGTCTCTGATTTGCGGAAAATCTCCGAGTTGCCTTAGCAGTGAAATCTTCATGGTTAAAGAATTGCACCTATACGTACTAAGGAATTGGACAGCTGGCTAGGACAAGTTTGGACAAAGGAAAAGAATTGAAAATATAAAAGCATTATATGGACAAAAATAGGAACTTGTCATATCCCACAAATTCACTTTACTTTCCCTGGAAATTGAAAATAGGCCTCGTGGCCTTAATTTAAAATATGATTTCAATACCATATTAAGATGGGATTTGGCTGTTGGAATTTTGACCAAAGTAAAACGTAATTTCTTGAGACCTAGCTTTGTTGTAGAATAGGACGCTCCAAGCGTAGGGCTAGGTCGTTGAGAGCATAATAACCCGGCAAGACCGGGGTCGATTTCCACATGAACGAAATGCAATTGGCATGAAGTTTGACTTGCGATGAGAATTTTGGCCTTAAGACGGCCAACTTTTAAGTTGGTTTTGTTTGGTGGTTCTCTTTCTACCTCTAAATGACTGGAATTTGAAGTTTTAACTAAATTAAACTAATGACAAAGTCAAGAGGTTCAAAACACGCATGACTTGAATTAAATTGTTTCTCTCAAGATTACATGCTCAAGTCACGTAGTCAAACATGGTTAACCGGAAGATTTAACAATTTAGCACATTTTGATTCTAGAAAATGAGTTTTTTCAAGAACAGGGTTCATTGAGGCATTTTTACAGATACTTTGAATGTCATAGCTTTAAACATCATATATGGCAAGTAGTCAAGTCCTTACCTACACAAGATAAAAAAAAAGGTTAACAAGACTAAGTTTTGATACATAAAATTGAACTCTAACCCTTAAACAAACAACTTTTAATGCTCAAATTGGCGTTATGGTGAGATCCACAAACCACGTGAGTGTGGAGAATTCTGTTGAAAGACCAAGTATCTCTAGCATTGCTGTTGCGTCTCCCTTTCTGCCTTATCCTTTTTTCATCTCAAACAAAGCTCAATAAAACTATAAAATCCAAAACCCGTAATCAGAGAACATAGCGTAAAATATACCATTATTGAAGCTCTAAATTTTTAGAGTATAACAATAGCAACTAAAATATCAAGCTATTGGAGAATCTTAGATGCACTTCTCCTGTGCAATATATCTAGAGACGTTCAAACTGTTTGACTTTATAACCAAACACTTCTACAGTGAAAAAATAAGAAGGGTAAATGCATAAGTACCAAGATTAAAGTTGGTCAACACAAAATTCATGAGCTACTTTGGCTCAAGAAATAGCTCAATCGTGCCTAGAGGGCTAGAACTTGAGATATAACCCTCTAAATCCTCGTCGCAACCTATTAAAGTCATCTCATCATCCTCATCTTTGTAATTGATGTAATAAGTTGCAGCATCGAGTTGTAGCCTCTTTTTCACTTCTTGTTCCAGTTCTAACTTTCGCCATGGCGAAAATAGCTGAAATTTTATTCTTAATCCTTTATACTTTGCCTTTACAGTCACACTATTTGTATTACTAGTAGTTGTGATTTGATTAGAAGGCAACAATGTATCAGAATTTAATTGGGGGATTCTCTCTTGATCAACAACTGTGGGGGATTCATTGGGGTGAGATTGACAGGTAAGCACGTGCTCCTCACGAGGTGGCCATCTGTGGATATTATAATCCCGACAAATTCGCTTCAATGTAGATCGTCCAACTGCAAAAAAAAAAAAAAAAAACTTCCAAATGAGCAACTCCTATGTCTGTCTCCATCTACATTTTTCAAACTTCAAAATTTAGTCTTATTTCAAAAAATGCATTCAAAGCGTATCATTATTCACACACATTCTAAGTCTAAGCACAAATCCCGATGTCTATCTCTAGTCTCTACCTTTTAAAGATTCACTCCTTTCTTTTTGGAAACTGAAATTCTTGTGAATTGTATATTGATAATTTGCAATACATACAAATTGAATATTTCGAGAACTAAAGCTATCTATCCTATTCATGAAGATGACGAACTGGACCAGCACAGGCCATTCAGCTATGGTACGATTCTATTATTGAACCGCTGTCGGCTTCAAGCCGAGACATCATACATACGAATTTATACCACCTCGAAATTACATCAAATGACAAGCAAAGTCTATCCACTTAAAATTCTAACTGCAAATGATATTACCATCAAAATTGAGAATTGTATTCCTGGAAGAAGAGTATTTGTGCGTACCTTTGAGTTCCCTTGCAGCATCTTTAATATGCATTTCCCTATACCGTAAGATCTCCTCCAAAGCAATTTCAATTCTAACTCCAGTGGTTTTGTATTTACCTCTCACTACTCCTGGGGCCTTTTCGTTCTTTTTCATTTCACCTTCCCCTGTCCCTGCACCCCCAATTCCAACTGCCTCAACTTCATCATTGCCATAATCCTCATTTGGGTTATCTTGTCGAACGGTTGGCAAAAAAGGCCGCGGTGCAGTTTCTTTTGTAACACTATTTGTGTTAACAGTAGTCGTCAAGATTTGATCAGAAGGCAGAGTATTGGAAATCAACTGTGGGATTCCCTGTTGATCGACAACTGCAGGAGTTTCGTTGGGGAGAGCTTGCTCGATACCTTCGTGTTTATTGCGAGGTGGCCATCTATTGATACCATACTCCCGACAAGCACGCTTCAGTGCAGATTGGCTAACTGCAATAAGCAAGAATTCAAAAGCTCAATATTTTTCAGCCAAAGCAACTCCAACCCACGTCTGGACACTGCCAAACAGTATCATGAAAAAAAGAAATTTTGCATTCAAAGCATTTCACAATTAACTTTCTGTTTCACGAACCACAATTCTCTTCCCTTTAATTACCCTTTGTTAATGACTGCATCAAGTGACGGATTCAGTAAGGCAAAGGGGGGTCATGTGACCCATGACTTTTGTTGAACCTTTTTTTTTTGCCGTAAATAAATAAGGGTGGGGAAAGTTGTAGTTTTTGAGGGGTTCAATTGGTTTTTAAGGGGTTCAAACGTAATCCATTAATTCAGTGTCGTCTTTATATGAACCCACTTATTACAAAATTCCATGATATAAATAAAGTATAAAAAAATTAGGCAATTGATCTTCATAACCCCAAATTGATGTCTATAGTCTTTTCTTTTTTTTTTTTTTTCTCTACGTTTTAGTGAAATCACTTCGCAAAATTTACATTGGAGATGTGACCCCCTGCACAAAATTCCAGGATTCGCCATTGATTTTGTCGAAGACTTTATGGGGTGTCCGCGACTAATTCACAAGAACATATAGCCTACTTTTCTCACATTTACCAAGAAAATTGAGACCCCTGCAAGAAGCAATCTCAGGGGAGAGTAAAAACTAGGTATCAATAGGATAGGGATGACGTGTAGCATTCTTAAAGACATCCTGTGGCCCAAAAATACAAACGGACCGGCTCAAATCAAAACCCACTTTTTCCTTTTTTTTTCTTTTTTTAAAATACATCCCAAGACTTTTAATCCGGAAGTCGCCCATCAGATTTTTGGGCCGGGCCAACAGAATGTGCGCGGAGGGCTACCACGTGGTACCCCATTTGTACCTAGAATCTTCTCTGCATCGAGACCTATCTAAGAGTACACATTCTCACCATTTAACTAGCCCAAGTAGTTTACAAATGTCCAGTTCTAATAGTCGTTTATTTCTTTTTCGAACTGAACTTTCCCTTTAAAATTTTGAAATATAGTTTCACCATCTTGTTAACAAAATGCCTCAAATAGACATATTGTTCTAAGAGTATGGTCAATACTTTTTTGCTAAATTCCACGGAGACCCCCTCACTTATGCCTTTTTTCCATAGAGATTCCCTAATGTTTAAAAGTGTCTAGACAACCCCCTCATCGATAATTGTTATTCACTGTGACCCATTATGTTCCATTATGGTTAGTAGGTGTGAAATTTTAAGACAAAAATGCCCTTCTGCAGCTGTCTCCCTATTTCCCTCTCTGAATTTTTTTTCTAAATTCAAAATAAAACCTTGCCCCTCAAAAAAAAAACAATGAAAAAGGAAAATTTTGAAAACTGTTTTCAAAACTTCCTTTTTAAAGAAATTTTTTCAATTTTTTTAATAATTTTTTTCCTAATTTTATTTTTTCAAAATAAATAAAATTATTATTTTAAATCTATTTTTCTTTACAAAACTATTTTGAAAACTTATTTTTTCAAATTGATTCTAAAAAAAAAACCGTCGCTTTATATTAAAAAGTTGGTATCCAAAATTGCTTTTGAAAAATTCTTTCTTTAAAAACTGTGTGTTTTTTTTTTCAAAAAATTTAAGAACTTTCTTTTTCAATTTTTTTTAAATACCAATTTTCCAATTTCTTGAAAAATTATTTTCTAAATACGTTTTTCAAAAAGTTTTTTTTTTTTGGGAAAAAAAATACTCCTTCCGTTCCATAATATTGGTCTCTTACGAAACTACGTGCAATTTTCAAACTAAAAAATAATGTACTTATGAACATAATTTGTTCAGCAATATGGATCTTGTTTGATAGATCTCATTGTGAACTTTTAAACGGTGCAAAAGAAATTCAATAATTATTTTGTAGATGCGCTATTTTTTAGTTTGAAAATTGCACGTAGTATTATAGGAGACCAATATTATAGAACAGAGGGAGTAAGAGAGTGGGTGAGTGCGGTGATTTTCATAGACGAGGGGGTGAGTGTGGGTGATTTTTAAGGGGTATTATAGTCATTTCTACCATTCCATTTACGAAGTGAGGATTTTTTGCATTTCACATAGACGAGTGGTTCTGTCTAAACGCTTTTAAAGGTTACGAAGTCTCCATGAAAAAAAGGAATAGATGAAGGGGTCTCCATGAAATTTAACTATAATTTTCATTGGTAATGATTGTAATTATAAGGTTTACAAAAAAAAGTTGATGAGTAAAGATTTGTACAATTATTATTTGCTTTTTTGAAAAGTTAGTAAGTAAAAAATTAATGAGCGAAGCAGAGAATAATTTTGAAAAATTGAGATAAAAGTTGTGGGAGATGTGAAATGGCGGTAAAAAGTAATGTGAAAGGTGGCTACAATACACACTCCTTATTTACAAAAGTTATGATTTTTTTATTATAAAAAATTAGGATTTTTTTAATTATAAAAATTACGAGACACACCAAAATGTTACAAATCATAAAAAAATGTTACGTATCATATTGTTGAAAAATTATGAAAAATAAAAAATGTTACAAATGCTAATGAGATGACATAATCTGTACCACGCAATAATTGCATATGGTACATATCTTTAATGTGTGTATATTGCATCCATTTGCCACTTTAATAGTGGAGTATGTTGGATTACAAAGCAACACACTTAAATAAGGGCAAAGGAATTTGTTTTTGGTTTTGTCTTCGGATATAGTAGAAACTAAAATTGAGGTCTCAAAATTG
This sequence comes from Vaccinium macrocarpon, assembly GCA_022606695.1. Taxonomy (NCBI): domain Eukaryota; kingdom Viridiplantae; phylum Streptophyta; class Magnoliopsida; order Ericales; family Ericaceae; genus Vaccinium; species Vaccinium macrocarpon. The sequence goes on from CM040173.1 coordinate 4,094,349, forward strand.
GAACCCTGGTACAAATCATGATCGGAGGCTTGTGCTTTTGTAAGAAGAGTCTATCTAGTTTGAAAAAAAGAAAACAAGAAGAGTCTATCTCGGAGGAGTGTATGTATGCTTGCGTACCTTTGAGATTTCCAGCGGCACCTTTAAGACGCATCTTCTTAACTTGTAAGATATTCTCCAATGGAATTACATTTCTAACTCGGGTGGTTTTCTTTTTTCCTCTCTCTCCTCTTGGCGTCTCTCCCTTTCTATTTTCAAAAGGCACAGGATTCAACTGAGGCTCTGCAATTTCACCCCCAATTCTAACTGGCTCAACTTCACCATTGACAAAATCCTCACCCGGGTTCTCTTGCCGGGCTCCCGACCAAAACCGCAGTGGGGTAATTTCCTGTACAACGCCAGTACTATTTGTGTCAGAAGAAACCCCCAATTTGGCTTGCAGAGATTCAGTATACAACTGTATGATTCCCTCTTTATCATATGACTTGTTTGGGTACTTTTCTCGAAATATCGATTCTGTTTTCTGATAAATTTGGAGGAGGTCGGGGAAATTGAGCCGAGCGTCCTCTAAGATGACTTGTTTATTCCTTAAGTAGACCTCCGTATTTACATTACGACGACCCTGGTCGTTCACAAAGAATGGTGTCGGTAAAGAACGCCGCTGGTAACGAATCTTGGATACCCATTCGCGGGGGCCTATCCGCCACACTCCTATGGATACGTTGACGGACGCCACGAATGCATGGCCACGGTTCTCCACTTGAAACGGCCACATCCACAAAATTTCCATTTGCGGGAACATTAATGAGTCAGCATAATAGTACAATTTTAGCCGCTCCCACGACTCTCCATGCAAGTACATCTTGAAAAACTCGTCCTCGACGTATAGATACAGTACCGGGCACTCTTCCAGACCATTTTGTGGCAGATTAACTGATTCATCGATGAAGAACTGAAGTAACCACGGCCGCAACAAAGCCATGTATCCGGCAACGTACAGCGGCCTGTCAACGTAGTCCTGCTGCTGATATTGATTTTGTAGCAGATTGTCCATGGATGATTGGCCAGACCGTTGATATACAACCGTTGAATCAGACAAGGATTGGGAACGCGGAGGCGACCATTGAGATAAATTCAAGTAGCTCATCACGTCGAGATCTTCAGTAGCACTGTCCGACTCTCCCCTGTTCGTAGGCCTAGCCATTGACACACAGTTACGAAATCAAAACCAATAGAAGAGAGCAAAAAAAAAAAAAAGCACACAAAATTGAGTGAATATTTGGCCTAAATCAAACATTATGTTTATTCAAGTCCAAATTTGTTTGAAACCTTCATTGGGGTTGTGTGAATGCTTTCGTCATACAGTGTCGTTAGCTTTGCACTTTCTTCCTTTGCCTTGTAATATTTTGTTATCAATGAAATATTGCTTTCTTTGCTGTTCACAAAAAAGAAGAAACTACCTGTGCGAAATTCCAGTATAGGGCTTGTTCCGGCTAATAGGCGGTGCTGCTGGAGTCAATGGGTGGTGCTGTTGATTTTGTCGCGGATTGTCCATGGATAAATATTGGCCAGACCCTTGATATACGACCATTAAATTAGCCGGGGATGGGGAACGCGGAGGCGGCGATGGCGGATATACGACTGTTGAATTGGACGACGAAGGGAAAGACAGTGGCGGCGAAAGTTGTAGCGGCGATGACAACGTAGAGAAAAATGGGGGCGACGGAGAGAAATTCACGACAATGAAATCTTCCCCAGAAGCCATGTCCGACTGATCTCCACTGTTGGTAGACGCAGCCATTGACAGAGTTACCAAATTGAACCAGCAGAAGAAAAACACACGCGAGACGGAGAGAATATTTCGTCCAAAACAAAAGAAGAAACACGAATTTATTTGAAGATCCTAAGACATGGTCCTGAAGTGAGGAAACCACGAATTTCTTTGAAGCTGGATTAGAATTCCGAACCTCTAAGATCAATGAACGATCGATCGATGGAGAGACAGAGATGACAAAATAGGAGTAATATACTGCAAAACATACTCATACACCGTCACAGCCCCTCGCTTTTATAGATGAGAAACTTTAGGGAACGGGAAATGAGGAAATACCTCCTGAAAATGAAACCAACGGATGTAATTCACTCAATGAATCACACCCGTCGATTTTATTTTCGGGAGAAATTTCATGTTACGTAGCAAGATAGATGGGTTTGCTTTTGTCTTGTCATGAACTTTTAATAAAGTCGGAGCAAAACTATATAGTCTAGTTCTCCATTTTTTTCGTTTAAAAAAATATTAACTGTTTTAATATTTTTCGAGCTATGAAACAATTTTGCACTAAAATTGATTTTAATGAAGTTTGATTACAATCCTTTTAAACAAAATAAGACCCAAAATTTATAACCCAACTCACTTAGCCCTTTTACTTTTAAAAAGTAAGCCCGATTGAAATTTTGGAAGCCCAAAAACTCTCATTAGATAGGATTAGATAAACATTAATCCTTATGCAATCTAATTAAATATAAGAAACGTGTTTAGTTTCATATATATATTTGTATTATTTTGTATTTTTTTGAATTAGTAAAACTTCACATTGTTGTTCCTCTTCATCTTAATTTTTTTGATTTTATATATTCATCCCCTACACAAACATTCTGGCTCTGCCCCTGTGTTTTTTTCTAAATACAACTGTGTTGCGGAAAATCGGTTTTGATCAATATGTTCATGGACTGAACGATGTTCTAAACGAGTTCTAGTTGTGATCATCAGAGCATATCTAAGTAAAAAAACAAAAAACAAACCTGACTGGACGTTCCAGTCCCTTCGGTATTCGGCTGTTGCATCAAATGCCAACTCGAATCATTACAGTGATTACACGTAAAGAACAGAGAGTTCCAAGAGTTCCAAGACTGAGTTCAAACAGTTCCTACAGGAGTTTTTTTTGTATGGCACTGTCGTGCTCGTCGCCGTCGTCGGTTTATTCAAGGCCATTTATCTGTGTTTTGGACAACGCAAATCTGTTGGGGGTTGTTTGGTGGTATTTTTGAAATTTTGAGAGATGAATTTACTGTAGCAAATCTAGACTATTCAAAACACGAATGGACAGTTAGAATGAACTGATAGGTACTACGTGGTAGTGACATCTAGTGGCCACTCGGCACCAAACTTCTCGTCCTTACACGTAGAATTTAGAGTCAGTCCGAGCACGGCAGCCGTGCTTTCCCCGGTTGGCTGGGGTCAATATTGCTCGTAAATGGGTTCCAAATCACACTGAATCAAAAGTCCTACCAAGAATAAAAGTTCCCACAGCCTCAACCGACCTCACAAGTTAACAAGTGGTGGATGAATTCGGACGACAGCACTATTCAAGTTTCACAATTTTTTTTAGAATCACAGTATTTAATTTTTTTTTTTTATCTAAAAAATGTAAGAATTATATAAGTTTGTCCGCCTAACATTTCTTTAAAAAAACATTTCTTAAAAAATATCACATCTGGCCTACCAAAGTTTTTCTACAAAAATTCAATAAACATGCTTTCGGAAATTTATGTGATGCATTTACCTGCCAAGGCAAGCACAATTTGCCTGGAGTCCACCACATCACTCTCGCGCAATATAACTTGGAAGAACTCAAATTCTTTGACCCACTTAAAAGTTTAAGCTTGCAATTAGGGAGCCATCCAACTATGAAGATGTAGCATTATTCTGTTTTTCAAACACATGTTCATACATATAGGACTTAACATTCACACATGTTCTAACACATCCTACTAAGATTGTACGCATTTACAAAAATTATAGGGCTAGACTTAATAGTTTACCATTAGGAAGAGAAGAACGCATGCATCTAAAAATTAATTCTCCTCCCGTTGCTTTTTAAATGTACGTTGCTTTGTAAATTTAAGTTATTAAACAAATATTATCATTACATCTTTCATATTACTCTGTAACTTTTACCTCCACTTTACACTTCTCACATTGACCTTTTTCTCCACTTTTCAAAACCATCCTTTAGTTTTACCCAATAAGTCTTTTATCCATTAGCTTATCAAGATGGCAAAATAATATTTGCACAAATTTTTACCTATTAACTTTTCAAAACACAAATTTATTAAGTAACAAACCAAAATGGAATACGCTACTTTTATTTGTTGGGGAAGTGAGTATATGGTAGTACTCCCTCCGTCCCTTTTTAAATGTGTTACTTGGGATTCTGTGCCATTTTCAACGGCTTATAACTTTTAATGTGAACCTCAAAACATATGCATTATGGATCTTGTTTGATAGATCTTAATTATTTCTATTATAAAAAAATTTCAAAATCATAAAAGCTACAGTATTATAAATTAAAAGTTATAAGCCGTTGAAAATGACACAGAATCCCAAGTAACACATTTAAAAAGGGACGGAGGGAGTAATATTTTTGTAATTGTGTATTCTTAATATATAGATTTTTTTTGATAATCAAAAAATTTATTAATCTTTGGAAACGAATTACAAAGATTAAAAGGATCGGAGACTAGAATCGCCAAGGATCCAAAAGGGAAATAACAAGGAAGCACCAAGGATGGCAAGGAGCCAGCCACAACACTAAAAGAGAATAAATTAGTTCTTAATATATAGATTTTTGGAATGTGCATTGGCAAGATTGATATCAGCTTTCTTAAATTATAAACAATTAGCAAATGTCAGCACGGTATGTTTCATTTAAGCTGACTCAAATATAAATCATGGATTAATGCAAATGTCAGTGCGTTTAATATTTTGTGGACCAAAATGGTTAATAAGCCCAATTAATAAACAAAATATATTTCATTTTAGTAATTGAAGACGAGCCACTAAGAGTTTTTTCTTTCAATAAACTAGAAATAGATGGACTTATATGAATACTGGAATTAGCTATATCTTCTTTTGGATGGAGTGGAATGAAGATAATGCGGATTATTTTCTACTGTTGGATACATAATTGGGAAATGGATACATACCGGACGTAGGGGAATGACTTGCTTTGTGCGAGAATTTGGACAAAATCTCATTGCTTTGGACAAGAATCAGAGTTTTAAAACAAACTATTCACACAAACAGTTAACTATTTGCATGAATAGTTTGTTTTTCAATCGAATTATTAAAACTACTTGTGAACGGCTGTGATTCTGCACAACACCTGATGTGCATAAGCTGCACAATAGCGTCACTGCGTCCTGCCAATACCACCTTTTCCCTTTGTATTAGCTAATCTCTCACATGGGACACCTAAATGAAATATATATATATATATATATATATATATATATATATATATATATATATATATATATATATATATATATATATATATATCCCGATTACTAATCCTTGTTTGCCGGACTAAGGAAAGAGGTGGAGGGTCAATCTCCTAAGCGGGTGTTCTACTAAGAGAATTTTGTTTTAAAACTGTCTTGGTTTGTGTTCACGCCTTTATATATGATGTATTATAAGAGGATGACCAGTCTTGATTTTGGAAAAAAACTAATTAGTGGAACACCCCTTAGTTCCACCCTATAGTCTCCCTCCAACCTTGAAATCAAACATACCCAAAATGCCATGCTCGAATCCAAGGGTGGCTTCACATAGAGCTAAGGGTTGTCAATTGAACAACCCCAATTTTTTATTTATTTTTAAATTCATGTTAAATTTTTCATTTTTAAAATTTTTTTTGCCATTTTAAATATCAAAAGAAATTAAAAGAACAAGAATTTTTTTTAAAACGTGTTATACGCGCTTGGGGTTCTTACGGAACACTTGTTAACTTGATTTTGATATTTCGACTTTCAACAAACTTTCGGCTCCTGGGTCACTATCCCATCGACTCCTTAGGTGAATGAGTAAATGCTTTCCCTACCGGCTGGGATCAGTGTTATTCCGTACAAAATCACAGCCACAAAATTCCAACCACTGGTCTACCAAGAAGTGTACCCGTCGAAACCTCAAGTTAATGAGTAGGAGATGAATCCGGTGATTGTCCGTCCTATCCAAATTGCAAAACAAATTAGAATCACAAAAGTTTTTTATTTTTATTTTTATCTCAATAAACGTAATTTCATTGACAAAACACACATTTTATGTATCCCGATTTATCTATTTATAATATTTTGAGCGAAGAACATCTACAAGATGCCCTCAATTTTCAACATAATTTAAAAAGAACATTTCGCAAATACTAAATAATCATCATGTCTATACATACATACGTACCTTTATGTGGTATATCAAGCCAAACCAACCACATACATACAAATGAAATGAGTTAGACTAATGTTCATATTTACATTCTTCTCGGGTCAAAAGATAAATAAATTAAGTTACATTTCCTTGTTCAAAGTATGACTAGATATAAGATGATAATTAAGGTAACTCTTCATATGAACCTCTCAAAAGAGACCCGGCATTGTTCCTCCGCACTCCAACTTATATATTTTGATTGGTACCCGAAAATGAAGGGTTGAGCATACACTTGTCCAATAAAAAAATCTTTAACAAACTCTAAATGCATATGGAATGATAGGTGCAAACGGATGATTAGTATGCAAACAAATTTATAAAAAGAAAGAAGAAAAGAAGAAGGCATTGAACCAAATTTGAATGAACTACCATAGCTAACTACAGGAATCAAAGAAATCACACACATACACATCGTATCCCCAAATGCCAATTTATCCATTATCCAATTTCTTCATCTAATATCCTAGAGTAGTTTCAATCTGAACATTTGGGACCTCGTTATCCCTTGCTGGGCATTTGGGTCCTTATAATCCCGGCCAAGCATTTGCGTCCTCGTAATGCCTAGGGACTCACCCGAAGGTGGACCCAGTACCACTTTTCCTTGGGTTACCATTACGTTCTCATTTGCTCAACACCACCACACATTCTAATTCCATCTATAGACCCATCATCGACATCGAGATTCTGTTAAGGAAAATTGTCCCACATTTCTTAGAAGTGGAATGAGTGATCACTTAATATATGTTAGGACTTCTCCACTCATTGCCAATTAATTTTGAGATGGATATAAATTCTCCACATGGTATCAGAGCGGGGCCTATTCCACTTCACATTTAAAAAAAAAAAAAAAATTCACAATTCCTTCACAATAATGGGCAAGGCCGTAAAAAATTTGCTTAGCGATGATGGGGCCGAAAAAAGTGGTAGCGCGTGGCAGGGCGCCAATGCTGGCTTGTGCGAGGGATGTTAAATATTGTCGCGTTACTAAGAGTGGAATGGGTGATCGGCTTAATATATCTTTGAGGCATACCACTTTCATTCTCCGATTGGTTTTGAGATGGATATAAATTGCTCAAAAGCGTGGTATCCCGAGGCGAGATTACTTATTGCTTCCACATTTAAAAAATTCGCAATCTCTTTTACGCGATGTGACAGGCCATAAAAGGCTGCGATGATAGGGGCGCAAAAAGTGTAGCGTGAAAGACCCATGAAATCTTGGTTGCCGCGTGATGGGGGATGTTAAGGAAAAATTGTCGCATTCTTTAGGAGTGGAATGGGTGATCAGCTTTAATATATGTTGGGGCCTGCCATTTTCATTCTTAGGTGGTTTTGAAGATGAATATAAAGTTTAGCAGATTATAATTATAATATGCACAACAAACACCACATAATAACCCAACACCATGAACATAACAATCAATTAAGGCTTGGTTTGGGTAAATTGAAAAAACTAGTTTTTTGGTTTTGTCTTTATTCAATTTATTTTTTTTTTTTTTGCATTTGTTAGTTTTCGGTTGTTTTTTTGTGGTTTCTTGGCTTGTCTCGATGAGAGGAATCTAAAAAGTATAAAATTATTAGCCAAATTTAAAGTTTTGTGAATAAAGACAAAAAATAATCCAAAAAACCGATTTTTAGATGTCACATTCGTCTTTATTCACAAAACTTTGAATTTGGCTAATAATTCTATACTATTTAAATTCCTCTCGTCGAGAAACCACAAAAAATTGACCGAAAACTAACGAATACAAAAAAAATTTGAACAAGGACAACCAAAAAAAAACAAAAAACAAATTTTTTCAATTTACCCAAACCACCCCTAAGGAAAATGCCAATTTCTCCAAACAGGTGCCGATACCAAGAAAATAGAGGCACCGGTACATCCTGGGTTTTTAGAAAATGAAGTTCAAGTTCAACTACTTTCCACCCAAACAAGGTAAAACAATTTAAACGCCAAATTAAACAACCTAATCTTACATGTAATAATTTTATCTAGAATTTGTTTGAACACTTATTCTTGTAATGTGAATATCCACAAATCCAGGAAATTAACAATCCAATACCTATAACATATTAGATCAAACAAAGTACATAGTTTTAATGATTTTTTTTAAAAAAATAGGGAGAGCACAAAAAGTATCTATTAGTAGCGAGATTGTGTTCTGACTTTTCTCTAAATAACAATCAACTCCATATCTCCCGAAGTAAGAGTATATGTCAAAGAAAAATTTGTGTGAACCTATTCGCGAGACAATTTTCCATAATGAAACTAATGTATTTACTTAGCCTAAAATATAGAATTCGCCGAATACTTGCAATTGTGACATATATCTTCCGTATCTCCGTATTATTTGGCCTCATTATCTAAACTTGTACAAAGCAATTGTGTATATATGGTAATTTTTGAGCACATTGTTCAGAATTTCTATAGCTGTCACTACTTAATTTTTATAATCACTTGTCACTTTTGCATTAGATCATCTATACACCCTTTGTGTTGAGTGTTTACACTCTATACAGATAGGATTTAATCTCCTCAGTGTATAAGTAAATTCACATGTTGAGGCCAGTTTTCATTGTCCTTATTGTTGAAAGTTCATAACTTAATTACAGTTAGGGCTGCAAACAAACTGAGTTGCTCGTGGCTCGGCTTGGTTTGACTCAATAAGTAAAAGAGCCGAGCTTGAGCTCAATTTTTAGCCTTGTTTAGTGTAAGGAGCTTGTCAGAACTCAGCTCAATTATATAGACTCGATTTATTTAAAAAGATTCGTTAAGTAAATTACCCAACCTTAGCTCGTTAAGAGCACGGCTACTAACATGATATTATCCTTACAGTCACATAACGCGTGAGAGTAGCAGCACGGCTACAAGCATGACATCATCTTTTGAGACCATTCCAATTTACAATATTCACGAGATCGAGAATTCAAATGGGAACATGGATCGAGAACGACAATAGGAGCCATTATTGGAAGATGACGTGACCTAAGAGTCAAGTCACGCTAGTTGGTACGAGCCTATTGACGTCCCAATTTGATCGAAAATACTATCTCCGTCCCAATTTGTTTGCTCATAATGAGAATATATGTAATTTTAAATTCTTACAAAATGTATTTCTCTATATTATTTTTTAATTTGTTTTATACCAAATTAAAGTGCTCATTGAGTACTTTAATTTGGTGTAAAAAAATTTTAAAAATATTATACAAAAGTATATTTTTTAACATCTAAAAATACACGTTTTCAAAAGCGAGCAAATAAATGGGGACAGAGGGAGTATCAACTCATTGTGTAATGAGGGAACCAAAAGGACGGAATTTGGTGACAAACAAGGGCCCCGTCATATTTTGTGACTAATCCAACTACACGTACATACACACATCAACGTACACACATGAACACATTTAAATAGTCTATTTCAGGAAAAATGGTCCAAATTAAAAAAAAAACTCTTCTTTGTACACACGAAAGTTGAATGATCAAAGTCTCCCTCAGGTTCAGTCAAAGAGATCGAAGCAAAGTCATCAATTCAACCATTCACATGGTCTCCCCCAAGACTGAACTCTTTTCCAAATGAACCGAACCTCGATACCACATAGTTGGATCGTGACATGACCTTTTTTTTTCCTTCCACATTTCATGTTTATTACAAGAATTGTAGGGTTTAGTTGCAGTTTCTTTTCTTTGTATTTAAATGAAAATCTTGTAAGTAACGGATGACTTTACTGAATGATATTACATTCTCCCAATCAATAAAACTACAAGGGACTTCATAGAAAATCTTTTAAAAGATAAGAATGAAAATGCCAAAAAAGATTTTGTATACATTAGAACCCTAGTGTAAGTGTTGGGATTAATGCCCTCAGAAACAATTAAATTTATTACTTTCGGTTAATATCAATTAAATGTTTTCTTTCATACATGAGATATAATTCACGAGATGAATATTATTGGTTTATTAGACGAATTCATAAATCCTAAATTACATTGAATAAAATATATGTATGTGAATGTGATTTTCGTACAAAAGATATAAATCATAATTATTTGTGATTTTAATTAATTATTCACAGTTGCTAATAGAAATGAACTATCTATTAGGTCAACTGCAAATGATTAACTTCTGTAAGATAGAATGATCCATCTCAATCATTAAAGTGATAGACTTCAAGTAAATATATTGGTGTATTTCGTATACATTGAAGAACCATCATAAAAGACACTATTTTAACGACTATCATACTAAGTGTGAATCTTATGATGCTAATTGTAGTTCATCCTCAATTCTGAGAAAGTTAAGGAACTCAAGTTTCTATCCTATGTCAATTTCATTCACCAATGAGTTAGGTTTTATTTGATCAACATGCACCTCAGTGAATTGGGTGATTTATGTTAGGACGGTGAGAACATTATTTTTAAGATGGAATTCACTCTTTATTTTATTATAGAGTATATAATGTCCTATTGAGTTAGTTCACCGGATTAGTTTTTGGAACATAGTACTAATCATTTTCATAAAAAGTTCATTAGAATATTTTTGAGACTAAAAGTGAGTGAACTAGTATTCAAGCATGCTTTGGTTTGACAGTAATTTATTACAACCAATTGCTACTTCTGGACATTGCATGGTGAAGGGGTTTGACATTATGGTACTAGAATTTAACAGGTAATAATAGATTTATTCTTGAGGCCTAGAGTTCAACCATAATTATATAGTGCAATTAATTGTAGTTTAATTGGGCTAGCACTGATAGAGATGAGAGAGGGTAAGCTAGATTTGCTAATGCACAAGAAGCCCATGGGTTGCTTGCGACATAGCTTTGTGTTGCAGATAGTGTCACCCCAAACGTAGGGCTAGGTCGTTTGTAGCATAATACCCGGAAGTCAATCTAGGCTCGATTTCTACAGGAAGGTTTGGAGCTAAAAGGAGGCTTACTTTATGGTAGGGGTTTAGGCATTAGGACGACCAACCCTTTGGGTTTGATTTGTGGAATTGTCTTTCTTACCTTCTAACTTGACTAGGAGATGAGGTTTTACTAGAAATTAAAGACGGCAAGGTTTAAGGATTAATGAACATCCAAGACTTAGGTTAGTTTACTTGTCTCATTGACAACTCGATTGAGAAACATGGCCACGGTTCTCAATTGGAAGATTTGATAATAAAATCATTTTATTTCTAAAGATGTGTTCGACAATGGGGAAGTGTTCTTTGATTTTTTTTTTTCAAACACTTAGACTTGCCTACACATAATCAAAGAGGTTAACAACCCTAGGTTTTGTTACATAAAGATTAACCCTACCCATCCATAAACAAATATTGATCATTTATTGAAAGAAGAGCAAAACACACCTAAATCATGGGATGTTAATCATTCCATGACCAAGCCTTAATCACTAGTTTCACATGGTAGGTGTAAGCATCAAGAGAAATAAAAAGAGCAAGAGAAACATAGATGAAATTACAAATAGAACTCCAGACAACCTAAATTGGCTTGACAGATATTTTAAGCTCCACTGTGTGCAAACTCCCGAAGATGAGAATGACGCCCAATACTTTGGATGAATTCATGTGAATCCGAGAACTTTTGTGAAGAATTGTAACCAACCCAAAAACATTCAAGAACTGGCTCCTACATCCTTCAACCAGCCAGCATATCCTTTTCACAAACCTAAAAAACCTCCCAGCCAAAGTGATTAACCAGCTTCACTTGCTTCCAGAAGCTTCACATTGAGAGCCCGATCTCTTCCCCATCGATTGCATTACTTTGCAAACAAGTTCAGAACCTTTAGAGATAGAGTTTGTACATGCAAAACCTCTCCTAATTCGAGTTGTAATCGGATTGCGTCTGAACCTTTACAAACTCTATAAATAAAGGTCGTTGGCCTCCGAAGTTTACAAACAATCATTCAACCCCAAACATTATTACTCTTTAGAATTACTCCAAAATCTCTACCTTCAAAAGCTAGCCCTAAACTCTTTGTGAACAAAGACATCCGAGTGCAAAATCCCCAAATTTGAATTTAGGTTTTAGGGTTTCACAAGTTCAATCCACCAAACAATCAATCCAATCGATCCAACATCTTAGGAAGTAAGTTAAGAAGGTCTCATGACCTTCTATTTATTTGGTTTTTGCTTTATCAATCGCTTTATTTTATGTTCATTGTTCTCAATTTTTTTTTTTTTTGGTGTGAGGAAGAACATTGGCTGGTACATGCATTAGCTGGTCGACACATTGAACCAGGTGATGAACCAGTCGCCAAATGTTATGGTCGGCCGGTTATTCAATTTCTGGATAGATCTTTGTATTTTGTTTATTTTCTGCTTTACTGCATGATCCCTTATCCTTATCCCACGGGCGATTTATTTCTTGTTCGTCACTCATATCTCCTAAAGCTAATTAGCCAGTTTACTTGTGAAGTCTTTTTAAATATTGTAACAGCTTCGTGTTGAGTGAGTACGAGCTAGCCTTTGTGGCTGGGCGGCGAAAGGTGCGTACCCTTGTTTCTTTAAACCAAGTGCCGCTCTAACAAGTTCATAAAGATGCGCTGCAATGGGCACCTCGACATGATACAAACAAACGCCATTGCCCATTCCTGTGTGGGGAGCTCGTGCTGCAATGCGCAGGTGTCCACAAGAACACGGATTTATATTAATTATCTGAGTACTTACAACTTTAATGAAGATGAAAAGCTCAAAACCTAGTTCTCAAGCTCCAATGGAAGAGAGAGAGGGGCTCAAAACCTAGTTCTCAAGCTCCAATGGAAGAGAGAGAGAGAGAGAGAGAGAGAGAGAGAAGGAGGAGGTATAGAGAAAAAGGCAAAATAGGAGATTACCTAAAATCTAGGTTTTAGGTGGCTTATATAGCCCCCAAAACCGTGTAAAAGAAGTCCAAAAAGCCCCCACTCAAAACATAAGTGAGGCACAAAAATGCAGTATTTTTCTAGTCAGTTCCGGAACCTATGGTAAGGTCAGTTCCAAAACCAATTAGTTTTTACAGTTTTAGTCCAGCTTCTAATGGATGGGTTTTGGAACCAAGGGTATAGTTGGTATTTTTCTAGTCGGTTCCGGAACTAGTTGGTATTTTTCAGTTTCATCAAGCCTTTGATCACTGGGTTCTAGAACTATGTGTATGGCTGGTTTCGAAACCAACTAGGTAGTTTCAAGTTCTTGGTTCCAGCTTCTCCCTTGACCATTCAACGTCTTGAGCACTCTTCGATGCTTCTTTCCATGACTCTCGGGAGTTGGTGGCAGAGTGCCATGTAGCCTTAGGTCCTTGAGTCCTTTGCGAACGATCCATGACGTTAAAACACACCTTATTCTCCAGTTTCACTTGAAACTATCAAAAACAAACAATGACTCGTAAAATCAAATGATTAAAGCTATGTATGCATGTGTATGACAAAAATGAGATAGACAGACTCCGTTATTTACACTTTTGAGGGCTTACCATGGGTCCCAACACTAGCCCAATAATTAGAGATAATATTCAATTTATTTAAAATTGAATTGTTGGCTAAGTAATCTTTTTGTATATTTACATCTCTATCTCTATTGGAAAGATGTACAAAAAAAGGAGACAACTTTTCTCCTACGATAAATCTAGAGAGAGTAGAGAAAAGTAAGAGGGAGGAAATATTCTAGGGTTCCTGCAAATCCTTTGGCAATTTTTTTCTTTGGGTCATAGGGTTGAAGATCTTAATTTGGTGTGTAAGGAGGCTTCGGTTCTTTGAACTAGAAAGGTAAAATCCTAATTGATGTTCGCAAAACGGGACTCCAAATTGAATCTGTAACGGAGTTGATTTACAGTAACAAAATTAATTCACGGTATGTTTTTCCCCATTTGACTCGAACAAATGTTGTTATGAGACCTTTTCAATCTGAGATCATTCCTTTTACTTCCTTTGTCTTCAGTCCTTCAATTCTATTTCTTTGGAACTAGGCCAGTTAAACGAGGAGTAAAAAAAGAAAGACCAAGTGTAGTTTCTTAAGAGTATTTTGCTTTAAACAAAAAGGGACCGTCATGTACCAATGTGATATCGGAGGAAATTGAATTATATTTAAGCAATTTCCAGTCATACTCATTATACTGTCAAGGGAATTAGATAAAAAGAACCACGAGAGAGAGAGAGAGAGGATTTAATTTTTTTTTTATCAAGTTCAACTTGCACACACATCGTGTGTGTCCCAACATCTAATATAATGTTTTATAATGCTTGACATCTTGTCATTTTGAGATGTAATCTTGGAAACTCGACTTGCTCACACATTGTGTGTGATTGCCTTTGTTGATTTCTACTGTTGTTTATTTGTCAAAAAATATAATGAGATGCCCACGCGATCAAAATGACAAACCAAAGGCTTTTGTACAATTTTTTTTTTGTCAAAGTTTAATTTGCACATGCATCGCGTGTACCCTATGCTCTATTTCTATCTAAGTGCTAGTGCTACATATCCAATGTACGGTTGCTAGCAAACTCTTTTACAGTACTTGGCCTTAAATGGTTGATAGGCGCATTGCGCGGGATACCATTTTCTTCTTTTGAAAACAACTCCTGTACGGTTCAAAAAAAAAAAAAAACCCCTGTACGGTTGTTCGTATGCCCGTTCATACTAACGCGTAAGAAACGGGGGAAAAAAATAATAGACCTTCAACAGTAATAAGCTCAAATTTTAACCATGCTATTTTCTGAAACGGGGGAAACATATGATGCGTCAGAATTTTAAGAAATCTTGAATGAATGTACTGAAGCGACTTGGAATTATTAAATGGTTATGTTGGATTGACAATGATATTGAATAACAGAACGTATTGGGCATCTATTCTATCTAATATATAAAGGGGGAGTAACTTTTTACGTGTGCATCAATAGTTGTTGAGGCTGACTCACTTTTTTCCCTACCAAAACTGCCCCAGGAAAAAAGGCTAATTCCACTTTACTTGACTTTGCGCACAAATAACGGACAGTGCTACCCGTACAGAATGGGGGCACAGAAAATGTACCGATCGCATTTGGAGACCCATTTTTGAATCCCACACGAGTGATCTGAACCGATCATTGTTCTTAAAATATTTTTCCGAAGGGCCCTACAAAATTTCAGCTCAATTGGACAGTTGGAAGTGCACGAACCAAAGTCTCACCGTTTGAATAAAAAAAATTAATACAAATGGTGAGACTTTAGTTCGAGCACTTCCAACCGTCCGATTGAGCTGAAATTTTGTGGGGCGCCTGCAGAAAAATATTTTAAGAACAATGAACGGTTCGGATCACTCGTGTGGGACCCAAAAGTGGGCCTCCGAACGCGATCGGTATATTTTCGGTTCCCCTTTTTCTATACCTGTATCATTATCGCACAAATAATCGTCAGGCTAAAAGAGTAAACATGCAAATACTCAGTACAAAGACCCAGAACCCACGTACAAATTTTGCAGTTACACTTCTCCCTCTGCAAAGTTATCTCACAAAAAAATCAAAAAAGCCATGACTGATAGAAGGTTCCTTTCTCTAGGATACCAGTAACTTTAATAGGAAGAGAGCAGTGTTCTTTCAACAAAGCACGTTACTTTTCACCCCTGCTTCAAATTTTCCTTTGTTGCTTGGTCCATATGCAAGAGAGCACAGTCAACAAAAGCTTATAGGCTCTAACAAGGATTGTTCCATATAAGGTACCTATTTTTTATTCATTAAGGGGGTGTTCCAATAAAAAAAAAAACTAGTTTTAGTTTAAATGAAAAACTACCTCATTCCACTAAACAAAACTCCACAAAAAACTAACAAAAAAACCACTTCATTCCACTAACTTAAAAAAAACCAAATCATTGCACAATCAAGTACATGTACTTTAATCATGTAAAATTACGAATTTGCCCTCCCTTCAAAAAAAAGAGAGCAATAGTTGTTTGGGTAGACGGGTAGATTTGTAATTTCATAACACAACTAAAAAAACCAAAAAACCAAAAACTTGTTAGTGGAACAAGTGAGTTTTTTTAAAAAAACTAAAGATCACAAAAAACCAAAAAACTAAAAAACTACTTATTGGAACACCCCCTAAGTATATTTTACTTCATTAATAGTACTGAGTTTTTACTTTTTAGTAGTATCAAACATTTTTGTTTGCATGTTTTCCTTCTTTCACAGATTGTATTGGTTATGCTCCAATTTATTAAGCAATACTTATAGTCCATGTCCCACAAAAAAAAAAAAACAAAAAGATAAATTAACTTTGGGAACCAACTTTTTCCATTTTCCCATTCTCATTTTTTCTTTTTGGATGTTGGGGAGAAATTTCTAAGAATACAAAATTTGAGAATGAGTTTTGCAAAATGCCCAATTTAGAGCAGAAGTGAAAAAGAGGTTGAGAGAAGCTTTTTGACATCTCATTTTCACTTTTTCCATTTTGATTAACAAAAAATCTACAGAATATATTCTGCACATATCTCCCAAACATTATTCCTGTTTTAAAAAACGTTCTACTCATTTCTCCCAAACACTCATATTAAATTCAAAACACATTTTGACCATAATCCAAAAAGCTACAAAAGCCAAAAAATGAAAAATGAAAAACTGAAAACGAGGCTCCCAAACACGCCCTGAGTAGTATTTATGACCATGTGAACTTTATTTTTCTGTCCAGCCACCCCACATTGTGAAAATTCATGTTTTCTCATCCAAAGTTCTGTCAACTAATACAACATTACTACCCGTGTGGTAATTTATTATTATTTTTTATTAAATTTAACCTGATGATGTGTTTCAAAAAAAATAAAAATATGCTTACTATTCATGCCCCACCAAAAAAAAATATGTAACCTGATGTTGTGTTTCAAAAAAAAAAATACTTACTATTGATGCCCTGAAAAAAAAAAATTAAAAAAAAACCTACAAGGTTGAGTAGTATTTATGATCCTATGAACTTTCATTTTTCTGTCCAACCAACCCCATATCGAAAATTCATATTTTCTCATCCAAATTACTGTCAACTGATACAATGTTACTATCCTTGTGGTAAAGAAAAAAACAAAAAACCAAAATGTGACCTGATGTTGTTTTTTTATTTTTTATTTTTATTTTTAAAAAGGAGGGCGTAAGGAGTAATACACTCTAGTGACTTGAACACCTTACAAACCCAAGGTAAAAAATGGGAACTAATCCATCATTTTGAATTCAGTACATATTTTTCAAAGTTCATGAAGAATCCTGAGATTTTCGTTTGGATAGCACTTTTTAAGTTGTACTAGTCAGGGGACACACAACGTTAATTTTTGACAAAATATACCCAAACAAAAGAAAAGTGAGATATTGTGTTAAAAATCGACGTGCACACGCATTGCGTGTGCCCCAGCCTCTAGTTTTGAGAACTTACGTTGGATGGATGCATTTGAGATGTTTTTATATTATAGATTTCATATTTGGATGTGAATTGATGGTTAAACAAGGAACAATTTTAAAAAATAAAGCAACTTTTTATTTTGTAACTATGCCCGGCGTTTATAAAAATGCGGGGTGCCAATGTCAGATTAGAGACTGCCGATAAAGAATTACCATTAGGGATGGCAATTTCCCCTGACCCAATCGAATCCAATCCGTTCCCCGATCCGAATGGATCGACGTTTTGGAGATCTGTTTGGAGATTGGGTCGGATTTTGGGATTTTTTTTAAAAAAAAATTGGGGATCGGATCGGGGACGGGTAGCAGTGTATCCCCGCCCCGAATCCGATCCGATTCATCCCCAAATCCCCGTTTTATATATTCTTATTTATATATATATATATATATATATATATATATATATATATATAATATTTATTTAGGGTTTGAGTTAAGTTAACAAAACACAGCCGTCTACTCCTCGCTCAGCCTCCTTTGGCTCTCAGTCTCTCAAGTCTCAGATCTCACACTCACAGTCACCACAGTCCATTGCCACCATTCACTCGCCGGCCGCCGACTCACCCAGTTCTCTCTCTCTCTCTCTCTCTCTCTCTCTCTCTCTCTCTCTCTCTCTCTCTCTCTCTCTCTCTCTCTCATCTCAATCCCTCTTCAACTCTGTCAAAGCGATCATCCCCCCTTTCTCTCTATCTCTCTCTCTTTAGAATTCGAACCCTTTCTTTCTGAACATCACGATCGCAGCCGTACTGGTGGACAGAGCTTCGTGAATACCGTCAATGTCATTTTCCGATTCCGAGTCTCCATCGCAACCATACCGGCAGATAGAGCTTCATCTTTTAGGGGATTTGATCTCTATGTCTCCGAATCTTAGGTTCAAACAGAAATAACTACATAAATGTAACGATGCATGTATATATTTTGAATATATAGAAAAATAGGTTTGGGAATGTGCAGAAATTATCCAGCGTGAGAGGAAAAAATAATCGGTGTGTTAGAAATTTTTGTCTACTCTCACGATTTGGGAATTAAGAAGTTGCCTATTAACAATAAGTACAGTATTTATATGTTGTCCTTTTGGATATTTTTATGTAAGATGCATTCATGTTATATGAATTTACAAGCAAATGGAGGAGGAAGGCTCATCTTGTAGCATTCATTGTGCATACATTGAATTGTGGATTGGAATTATGTTTGTAATATACATATCTTGATTTTTTTTTTTTTATAAAGTAAACTAGATGAAATGCTGAATTTTGGAATTCCCCAAATCTCTGGTTTGGATCTCTGTTCCCCGTTTGGGGCGGGGATGGAGGGGAAAAAATGATCTCCATTGGGGATCGGGGCGGGGACGGGGAAGGATTCGGGGACGTGGATAGTAGTCTTCGGCTCCGCCCCGTCCCCATTGCCAACCCTAATTACCAGTGCTTGTTAAATGTTGGGACAAACGCCTCAAGTATTTCTGGCATTTATTAAACACCTGGAAGTATTCAGACAGCGTGTGCAAAAACGCTGGAAAAATTGATTTCCCGGCATTCATAAAATGCTACAAAACCCTGATTCGTAGTAGTGATACACAGGTCTACTCTAGATTTCCTATCAAAGAATTGCCAGCAAATTCTTTTACTTGGGCTTAAATGGCTGACAGGCGCATTACCACTTTCAGTTTTTTTCTCGTTTTGAAAAGAACCCCTGTACGGTTTTTAGTATGCCCGTTGATCCTAACGCGTTGCGTAAGAAACGGGGGAAGAAAATAATACTACTTGACCGTGGACCCTTCAACCGTCACGGTACTAAGCTCAATCTTTAACCAATCATTTTTTCTACGCAACAACGGGAAGAAAATATTGATTTGAAGACCCAAAAATCAAAGCACGTTTTAGGGCGGGTTTGAGTGAATTGTAAAAATTGGTTTTTTGATTTTTTTAGTTTTGTCCTCATTTAAAAAAAAATTTTGATTTGTTAGTTTTTGGTTGATTTTTTGTAGTTTCTTGGCTTGTCTCGACGAGAGAAATTTAAAAAGTATAAAATTATTAGCCAAACTTAAAGTTTTGTGAATAAAGACGAAAAATAATCCAAAAAACCGATTTTTCTCGAAAGTTTGTGATTTAACTCCGCATGCACGTGTACCATTGCTAGTAGTTTGAAAAAGAAAAGAAAACAATTATTGAATTCTTACCTACTTTAACTCCAACTACATTATTGGAGCACAAAAAAATACACGAACTTGCTAACTCAGCTAATTCTTACACAAATAACAAATTTAACTTCAATATTGGAGATGGCAAATGGGTCCGAAATTACAGCCAATCGAGGGTCTTACCATTACTATACCAAGAATAAAAGTTTCCACAGCTTATGCAGACCTCACAAGTTTTTTTTTTCGTCGATTGGCAAAAAAGATTTTAATCTTTGAAAAGGAAACAAGGATTAAAAGGATCTCAATTCTCAAGCACACTGGCAAATTAAAAGCCACCCGAAAACCAGACCCATTAAGAAACCAACCAAAAGAACGACAATCAAAACGAAACTGCAAAAAACCACCCAACCGCCTACAACAAAACAAACAAAGATGAAAAGGACAAGCCGACACCTAAAAAATCAGCCCGAAAGAAAAGACGGTAGACCAAAAGAAGCAAACCTAAAACCTAAAACCAACAAACCGCTAAATTAAAAATCCATAGAAAGAGGCAACTTCCTCGAGCTCATCAACTTCCTCTAAAAAATCACCATCCTCCAAGTTATCAAGAGCATTAATCCTTTCCGCTCAGCCTCCTCCATTTCAATAAATTTCTTTAAATTATAGGTTCTATTCCCTCAAGATTTAATACCCAACGAGGCTCCCTTATCCTTCAAATTACGCGCATCCATCAAAAGAGAGTTTTTTTTCCGAGTGTCCTGGGCTCTCTCCTCTGTAGCTGAAGATGCTCTTTTTGACTTCAATCTCTACTAACCTTTGCAAAGCTTCATCATCATTATCATAAAATGAACATTCCAATTCCTTTCTTCCAACAATGATGTCTTTAAGCTCATTCATAATTTGCATTATTAATTCCTCCACCTAATAATATCTTCACTATCAACAGAGGCCATATAGTTACTATTTCAGCCAGATTAGGATTCTGCACTAACTCCTTCCCATGAGAGGGCTGATGGGCAACCAACAAGCTGAGCATCCATTTCTTTGTCTACTCCATTTCCACTGAGAGGAGCGGTAGGACAAACTTCCATAGTTGTCAATATAAATCTAGATTGTAGCCCTATGCCACTAACAAATAAATTGATGTATTCATCAATCTTACGATTACACTTCGTTAAAATCAACAACCTTCCAATTCATTGTTTGATTTTGTTAAAACTGGTCCTGTTAGATAAGCCTGGACGATAGCCCTACCCAAGTTTTACATTTTCCTAGTACGACATTTCGTTTTTGACCTCAAAATGTAAAAATTAAATAGGTTCGTCTGCCCAATGTTTCTTAAGAAAATATCACAAATTTTTGTAGAAAATTTTAATAACCATCCTTTTGGGAGTTTATGTGATGCATTAACCTGCCATGGCTAGCACAAGGTGAATTTGCTTGGAGTCCACTGCATGATCAATCTAGCCCAATAAACTTCGAAGAACTCAGGCCCACTCAATTAATTAAAAGTTTAAGCCTGCGAGCCATCCAACTATTAAGATCCAACGTTATTCTGTTTTGCAAACTAGGAACTTAATGTTCACACGTGTTGTAACACATCCTACTAAGATTTTATGCCTTTACAAAAACTATAGGGCTAGGTTTACTCGTTTACCGTATTATTTGTATCATTTTCTATTTCGATCAAGAATATCTATGATAATTTTACTAATACAATTTTGTAATATGTATTTGCCCGCAATTGATGGCAGCTTTCGTAAATTGTAAAAAACTA
Organism: Vaccinium macrocarpon; assembly: GCA_022606695.1. NCBI lineage: Eukaryota > Viridiplantae > Streptophyta > Magnoliopsida > Ericales > Ericaceae > Vaccinium > Vaccinium macrocarpon. The sequence goes on from CM040173.1 coordinate 4,115,905, forward strand.
AAAAATGTTCACCGAAAAATTCATGGTATGATTCATTTAAGCTGAATCAAATAAAAAAAAAAAGGGACCATTGCAAGAGACAAAAACTATTAGAAATATCGCTGAAAAAACCTTAAAACTGAAATGAACCATACAAAAACATGAATTAGAGATTCATAGCAATTGCTGCTACTAATTGCCCACATCTTAACGAAAAATATATGTAGCAGTTTTTGCATATAATTTTTGTGCCATGAAAAACCCAAATATCGTAACAGGAAATAATAAAATGTCAATTTTAAGGCCCCATCTATCTCATGAGAAATCAAATTAACAAAGTGCAACATAGAAAGGGCTCAACCCAAGAAAACACAAACCCAAGTGACCAAACCAAGAGCTGGAGTCAAAATGTAGAGATTAATATTCACCAGTTCACCCCACAGGATTTCTTGTAGAGATCAATATTTCCCTGCAATTTGAGGTTAGTAATTGAAAACAAGCCACCGAGCATTTTTTCTTCAAGTACATTGGGATTAGACATGGTTTTATGAATACTGGGATTTTACATATATCATGCATGTTTTACTAGAGTGGGATAAAGATAATGTGGATTATTTTTTACCATTGGATGTGGAAGGAGATCATCGGAGAAGGAGGACTGGACAATACCACCTGTAGAGGGCTGGAATTAACCATTTTAGATGGGGCTTAGTAAACGAGCCCAGAATTGTCAAGATCCAAGCAGATCGCTTAACCCAGCTCAGGAACAAAATACAATGGGCCATACGAGAAGGGCCCATCCGAGATAAACCGGTGTCTCGGTTTGAATGAATTGCGAACCGGACGAGCCGTCCAAGATGGATCATGTCCAAGATGGCTCGGAAGGATGATTCGAGAAATTGGTGACGATCTTCTTGACGTCAACCAAGGCGGTTAACAATCGTAACAAACTTGGGAAGGCATAAGTGCATGTTACAACTGTCCCTACGTCAGCGCGACGTAGACCGAGCGGTTACACTACTTGTTGTAGCCATATTGGAGAACGCGTGCATGCAATATATGTGAGTCTGGTTCATGATGCTCGGTGACGTCATCCGAGCCAGAATGACTGGTTTAACCCTGTACTTGGGAGCCTATATAAACAAAGCGAAGGAGCCCTAAAGAGGCATGCATCACTTCTCCCTCTACTCTTACATCTCCTCAGATACATCCTTCTCTGATCACTTACTAGAACATCGGAGTGCCTACCCTGGCCACACTTCGTCCAAGTTAAGTGCTAACGGCGTGTGCTAAATGTGCAAGTGTTCTTGAGAGGATTACTCTCCACCCACTCGCTACTCACTCGGGTCAAGGATCGTTCAAGAATTCCGTTGGATTTTTGAGGACACCACACCACTGCTCCCCCGAGTATTAGCTAATCCCTCACATGGGACACTTAAATGAGAAAATAATCCAACTTGTCCAGTCAAACAAATGTGGTCTGAGGAAAGAGGGGAATATGCGGGTCCATCCCTATAATCCCCCTCCTATCCTGAACTCAAACATGCCCAAAATGCCATGCTCCAGCCTCGAATCATTACAGAAAGAGAACAGAGAGTCAAAGAGTTCCAAGATTGTGCTCAAAGTTCAAATAGTTCCTGGAGATAAAATTTAGAAGTTGTCCCAGCTTGTTCTTTGAGGAAATAACCCCGTGCTCGTGGTCAGTGTTTTTCCTAATGAGTAATGGGTACAAAAGCCTAGCCAATCAAAATTCCAACCATCATCCAGACGACTGTCAAATAGAATCAAATTAATCAGTAGCAAATGAATTTAGACGACTGTCAACTAGAATCAAATTGGTTTTTTTTTTTAATCTAAAAAAGTGTAAAAATAATCAGTCAGTCTGCCTAATGTTTCTTAAAAAAAAAAAAAATTACCATATCCAGCCAACCAAATAATCCTCGTCCTAAGATTGTATGCATTTAAAAAAAACTATAAGTCTAGGTTTAATTTTTACCTTTTGGAATAGACACGATAACCCTCCGTAGGGCTTGGACTTAGTTTTGCATTAGATGTGGTTATATTTCAGATTTCAGTTTTGCATTTTTACCGAAGTATTGAACCAATAATAATCCTTTGTAGGGCTTGGACTAAGTTTTACATTTATCTCTAGCACTACTTCCCAGTTCCTACGTTCTATGTACAATGTCATGCATAAGTTTCACGTACGTCCCACCAGTCAGAGTAACCTGACTGAGACTAAGAAATGGCTTTCCCTTGTCTGTGATCACGATGCTTTCAACATGATAATGTGTGTTGTGATGAACATAATCAATTGAGATAAGGGTTTATGAAAACATGGCATTGATCTCCTTTTCTCATGCTACTTTCGCTTCTATGTAGGCTTTAAATACTTCCACAGACTTGCCCAGTAAAAATGTTAAGACAGAACACACTTTCCAGTAACACTTACCACAGATTGGCTTCTGATTACAGAACAGTAATGTTGAAAATTCACTAATAGGTAAACTTATTCTATTAAGTCTTCATTAATTCTGTATTTGTTGTATTTTTAGTTGAAGGAAATAGAAGGGAAGTTTCCTCTTGAGATGTCGATGATCAGAACACTTGAAGACATTAATGCTCAATTCGGAATTTTTTTCCTAAGAACAAATAGAGATGCAATGTCTGAATCCCATTCTTCCTTGCCAAGGGACTTGGCATTTGACCAACGACATGAATCTACTAACATGCAATATCATAGAACGGAAGATAATTTCAATGTCACAGGAGTTAGTGACCTATCATAGAACGAGGAAGATACTCCATGGCATAGCAATAGATCATCCAATATCAGAGAAGCTTTACATCTAGAAAGCAATGAAAGTGCTGCAAGATCACCGAAATCTCCCAAGAGCGAAGGACAAAGAGAAGTTATTTTACAATTTGAAATTGGTGTCTATGTAACTCTTGTTCAACTACCCAACGGTAGCAAGATCTTCAAGAGTGTTAGATTCAGTCATGCAGGTATTTATTACTTTCCTCCCATGCTTTTTCTCATGTATTCTATTTCTTTCTCTCTCTTTTCCGTTTTTCCTATTTCTTGTTTGAACATGTCAGGGTCTTATGAATGAATCGATGACACACACTTACAGAAAGGTGATGGAAAGTCCAACTACAAATTTATGTTGCATGCATAGATTCACACGATGTTAAACCCGATAAACATAATTGAGAAGATAGCAATATGATATCAGCATTGTTGCTATCAGCGAGGTCTAAAAGTTTTAGATTGAAACAAACATCATGCCGATGGGATCTATCTCAGAGCTACGATATAAAGACAGAATTCCAATTTTTTTAAGGAAGTGTCAGGATTTCCAAATAATTACAAAGAGTGAATCAAGTGTGTATACCTTACTGATTTCTTGCATTGGTATCGTAGTGGTTCACAGTTAAAACCCTTGGTCCAGAATCCAACTCTATACAACAATAGCCTATCAATTTTGTTTTTTCATCTTAAATAACTTGGAAAATTTGATCTCAATGTCCCTTCCTCTCTGTCCGTCTAAAATATGAATTTCCTTGTCTAGTCCATTTCCGCTGAGATAAGTGGTAGGACAAACTTCCATAGTTGTCAATGTAAATCTAGATTGAAGCCGTATGCCATCAAATTCCGATCGAAGACCTTGACACTAAAATTTCCGCCATAGACTAATAAATTGATTTATTCGTCAATCTTATGATTACACTTTGTTAAAATCAACAACCTTCCAATTCATAGTTTGATTCTGTCAAATCTGGTCCTGGTAGATGAGCCTGGACGATAGCCTAACCCAAGTTTTACATTTTTGTAGAATCACATTTAGTTTTTGACCTCAATAATGTAAAAAATAAATAAGTTCGTCCGCCTAATGTTTCTTAAAAAAATATCACAAATTTTTGTTGAAAAATTTAATAACTGTCCTTTTGGGAGTTTATACAATGCATTGACCCGCCACGTCAAGCACAGGGCCAATTTGCTTGGAGTCCACCACATGATCACTCTGGCCCAATAAACTTGGAAGAACTCAGACCCACTTAATAAAAAGTTAAGGGGCCATCCAATTATTAAGACCCAGCGTTATTCTCTTTCGCAAGCACGTTATTCCCTTAAGGTTCACACATGTTCTAACACATCCTACTAAGACATAATCCTTGAGCTTTGAGTGCTCAAACTGGTTTGGAAGGTTTGAGCACTCAAGACATAATCCTTGAGCGCTCAATTCCCATTTTGGAATCCAGTTTTCAAGTCAGTTTATTAAGTTTCATGTACATAATTTCTGGAGTCGCTGTACAGTTTCTGTTATGGTTTATTTCTGTGGATATTTGTAGTAGTTTCATTTATTGTTATCATCATTCCCATGAAGATCATGTGCACAAGCATTCACTGTAGACTCATATGTGTCGTGTATATGTTGTTAATATGTGATTCTCATTCCCAATTCCCTATTTACGTGATTAAGTCAAATTCCAAACATTTTCAAAATCCCACAAAATGTTGAGTAGAGACCGGTTCACGGACCGGGCGAGAGGGGTGCTGTAAAACCCTTCCCCTCTCGTAACCAAACCCCCGAATCCGAGGAATCTTTGGTTCCGCCATGATCAATAAAATCTTTTTCAATGGGCAAACGAGTCATATTTTTTGGTTTCTCGGATTCGGTCCTCAAATCCGGGTGGCGACTTTAACAATCACAATCTTTTGAAACGCGAAACCGAACCATTTCCGGTGGGCCGTCCACACTACTGCTAATTGCCCATGTCTTCCCAAGAAAATATATGTAGCAGTTTTTGTATACTATTTCTGTGCCAAGAAAAATCCAAATATCGTAACAGGAAATAATGTCTATTTAAAGGCCCATCTAACTCGTGAGAAATCAAATTAACGAAGTGCAACATAGAGAGGGCTTAGCCCAAGAGAGCACAAACCCCAAGTAATTAAACCAAGAGCTGGAGTCAGAATGTTTTGGCTTTTACTCATACAATCTACTCCACATGATAAGTAAGTACCTATACATAATTCTTTTAGGCTTCTTCCCCTATGTAAATCTTGAGGTCCAGATAAACACCAGTTCACCCTCCAGGATTTCGTGTAGATATCCCTGCAATTTGAGCATTCATAAATTAAAACATATTTCAGGTTAGTAATTGAAAATGAGCCACCAAGCGTTTTTCTTCAAGTAAACTAGGATTCTACGTGGTTATATGAATACTGGGATGACATATGCCATGCATCTTTTATTAGAGTTGGATAAAGATAATGTAGATTATTTTTTACCATTGGATGTGGAGGAAGATCATCAGAGAATGGGGACTAGACAATATCACCCCTCCCCTGAGTATTAGCTAATCCCTCACATGGGACACTTAAATGACAAAATGATCTCCTTTTCTCATGTTACTTTCGCTACTATTTATGGTTCAATTACTTCTAAAGACTTGCCCAGTAAATGTTAAGACATGTTACACTTTCCAGTTACATTTACCACAGATTGGCTTCTGATTACAGAACAACAATGTTGAAAATTCACAAGGTCTCCTTTGTTTCAGTAATCGGGAAACTTCTTTTAAGTCTTCATTAATTCTGTATTTGTTTATTTTCAGTTGAGGGAAATAGCAGGGAAGTTTCCTATAGAGATGCTGATGATTAGAACACTTGAAGACATTAATGCTCAATTCGGAATATTTTTCCTAAGAACAAATAGAGATACAATGTCTGAATCCCATTCTTGCGAGGGGACTTGGCATTTGACCAATGACATGAATCTACTAACAGGAAATATCATAGAATGGAAAATAATTTGGATGTCACAGGAGTTAGTGACCTATCACAAAATGGGGAAGATACTCCATGGCATAGCATTAGATCATCCAACATCAGAGAAGCTTTACATCTAGAAAGCAATGAAAGTGCTGCAAGATCACCAAAATCTCCTAAGAGTGAAGGACAAAGAGAAGTTATTGAACAATTTCAACCTAGTGTCTATGTAACTCTTGTTCAACTACAAAACGGTAGCAAGATCTTCAAGCGAGTCAGATTCAGTCATTCAGGAACTTATTACTGTCCTCCCATTCTTTTTCTCATTAATGTCTTTTTGTTTTTTTCTCTCTCTCTTTTCCCTTTTTGCTATTTCTTGTTTGAAGATGTCAGGGTGTTATGAATGAGTCGATGACACACACTTACAGAAAGGTCTATGAAAGCCATGCTACAAATTTAAGTTTTTTTTTGCACGGTGCTACAAATTTATGTCACATACACAGATTCACACAATGTTAAATCCGATAAGCATAATCGTGAAGATAGCAATATGATATCAGCATTGTTGCTATCAGCGATGTCTAAAAGTTTAAGATTGAAACGATCATCATGCCAATGATCTTCAAGCGATGTCTGTACAACAATAGCCTATCGATTTTGTTTTTTCATCTCAAATAACTTGGAAAATTTGATCTCAATGTCCCTTCCTCTCTGTCTGCCTAAAATATGAATTTCTCCAGCATTTTCTCTAGGTCCACCCTGTTAACTAGAACTGTTCATGTTGCTTTATTGATTACGAGAGCAAGTATAGAAAATGAATAGTTGGAAACCTTCTGATCCATACAAGTAAATAACCTTTTGACCAGTTGCTATCAATCTCTTCCAAATTAATAGACCTATCCAGCAATTTTAACGATGTTGTTCTTGAGTAAATTCCTTTGCATTTGGGATACCATGTTCTTGAGCTAAACAGAAAACTCATACCGGTATCATCAAGTGAAGCTAGTTACTTGACAATAGTGATGAAAGTAAACTTGATTTCAACCCACAATCAATAGTCTCTGAAAGTAGGTGGGTGATTTTCTATCTATCTCAACAAAGTAGTTGATGTAATTAAGCAGCAACTACATGAATGGCATTTTAATGCAAACAAAATAAGGAGGCCATTAATGAGCCTCTCTTTTCAGATGGAAATCTATTCTATAAATAGATGTGTGTATTTGAATTGTAGATCATGGGAAGCAAAGTGAGAAAGAGAGAGTGAGCAAAATTGTTAGATTTGAGAGTATTTTTCAATTCTTGTATCGTGTGTTTGTATCAATAAAATCAGTGTGTGATTTTCCTCTCAAATTGTGAGTTTTAGAATCACCTCCAGTGGTTCTCTTGTGTGAGAAATTTGTTGTCTTCCCTTCAAACAGAATACTATTTTGTAAAAAATTACTTTTGCTAGCAATGAAGCGCTCGAGTGACAAATAAATAGACGAGGGAGCTTGGTTTGTGCTCATCATTCATGCGAAACTAGTTCCTAGTTAACTACTTGATTTGTGTACTTCCTTGCCTAGATAATGAAGTAGAGGAACACTATTACAACCGATCTCGTGATAAACACTATTAATCACAGTAATTTACAATTAAAAGAGGGGAAATTCTTTGATTGATAGCAAGATTCAAGTTGGTTGAGGTAATTAATTGGCTACCTTGACTCAAGAAATACATGAATCGAACTGGTGTCCAACTGTCTAGATGTGCACATGAACACCCCTGAGTCCTAGCTCAGATGCGCACATGAGAGCTGCACACCGGGCCCCCTGAGTTCGTCCAACATATAGTATTCTTTCATATGTTAGATTTAGTGCATCCTTATTCAGTTATTCTAATGACGAAGTTCAATTGCTCTCTCTGGCTTTTAAGGACTTGTAATAGTCTCTTTTGGAAGTCAAATTAATAAATAGGATATTTATTTCATTTTCGACTTTCTTTTTTTGCTCCAGATTTTCCACGTACTTTCTATACCTTTTTAATTGTACTTATTTTATACGAGGGTATGCACAATTCTCATAGAAAATAATCCATCTCCATTTTCATAGAAAAGTTCTCATAGAAAAGAATCCATCTCCATTTTCTAAGAGAAAGTACTGGAAGAAAGAACAAAAGTTCTCTTGAAGTGAAAAATTTGTCAGAGGTTGGTTTTTAGTTATTAGTTTGAGTTTTTGTGTCTTGGCTACCTTTCATTGTTAGGTTGTGGTCCTTGTATGGTTTTCCTCTCGAACAAGGTTGAAAAAACTTATACTCACATACCTTTTTTTTATCACACATCATGTGAGCGTGCAGAATTCTGTTGAAAGACCAAGTATCCTTAGCATTGTTTGTTCCATCTCTCTTTCTCCCTTGCCATTTTTCATGACATACAAAGCTCAATAAAACCACAAAATTCAAATCCCATAATCAGAGAACATAGCATAAAACATACCATTAATTTTCATACTATAACAATAGCAACTAAAATACCAAGCTATTGGAGAATCCATATAGTTTGACTTTATAGCCAAACACTTCTACAATAAAACATTAAGAAGGGTAAATGCGTAAATACCAACATGACATTCATTATCTACTTTGGATCAAGTAATATCTCAATTGAACGGGTGGCCAGGTGGCTAGTACTGAGAATATAACCCTCTAAATCCTCGTCGCAACATATTAAAGTCATCTCATCGTCATCATCTTTGTAACTGATGTAATAAGTAGCAGCATCGAGTTGTAGCCTCTTTTTCACTTCTTGTTCTAGCTCTATCTTTCGCCACGGAGAAGACAATTGAAACTTCATTCTTAATCCTTTATACTTAGCCTTTACAGTCACTTTATTTGTATCACTAGTAGCCAAGTTTTGATTAGAAGACAGCAGCATATCAGAATTCAATTGTGGGATTCCCTCTTGATCAACAACTACGGGAGACTCGTTGGGGTGACATTGACCGATAAGCTTGGGCTCTTCATGAGGTGGCCATCTGTGGATATTATAATCCCGACAGATTCGCTTCAATGTAGATCGGCTAACTGGAAAAAAAATAATGAAATGAAGAAACCAAAAGCTCAAAATTCTTCCAAGTGAGTAAGTTCCATCTACATATCCATCTCCATTTTGCAGACTTCAAAATTTAGTCTTATTTCAGAAGATACATTCAAAGCTCAATAATTTTATACCAAAATAACTTCAACCCATATTTACAATTTGGACACCCACAAAAGATATCTTTGAGTAAAAAAAATTTGCATCCAGAGCATATCATAATTCACTTTCACAAACAATCATTCTCGATTTTTTTCCCTTTCCCCTTTGCAAATGACTATGTCTAGGACTCGGCGGCAAGTCCGGGACTAATTCATGGCCTGGGATATATTGCCTTCTTTTACCAGGTTAATTCTGAGCCTAACCCCTAAAGGAAGCAATCTCGAGGGAGAGGGAGGACTAAATATCAAACATTTCCCCTTCGAGATTCAAATTGAGACCTGTCTAAGAGCACACATTCTCATTTCTAAGAGCAATTTATTTCTTTTACGAATCCAAATTTCCTTCCAAAATTTAAAAAATTCATTTCTCTATCTTTTTGACACAATGCATGAAGTACACATATCATTTTAAAAGAATTTTCAATACGTTTTCAACTGGGGTTTCTTTTCTTTTCTTTTTTTTGGTATATATTTTGTGTTCAGTCTCCAATTTCAAGTTCCTATACAGAGAATGATTCCGGTCTGAAGATTTTATGAAAATAGGCTACTAAAATGAGTCTATCCAGCTGAGATTTTCAATTCTTGGAGAAGTGTATGTATGCGTACCGTTGAGATGCCTTGCAGCGTCTTTAAGATGCATTTCCTTAGTTTGCAATATTTCCTCCAAAGGAATTACATTTCTAACTCTTGTAGTTTTCTTGTTTCCACTCTCTCCTCTTGGGCTCTTTTCCTTTCTGCTCCTCTTTCCAAAACAATGCAACCGAACCTCTGCCATTTCATCTTCCTCTGTTACCTCACCCCTAATTCCAACTGCCTCAACTTCATCATTGCCCAAATCCTCATCCAGGTGCTCTTGTCCAGCTGTCGGCAAAACCAGCGGAGATGAAATTTCATTTACAAGAACACTACTTGTGTCAACAGCAGCCACCAGGGCTTGATTGGAAGGCAGAGTATCAGAATTCCACAGCTGGATTTCCTTTTGATCAACGAGCATGGGAGTTATGTTGGCGTGAGGTGGCCATATATGGATACCATGCTCCCGACAAGCATACTCCAGTGTAGATTGGCCAACTACAATAAGGAAGAATTAAAAGCTCATTATTTATCTACCAAAGCAATTCCAACCCACATTTCCAATTTCTAGGTCACAAAAATATGTTTTGATTTAAAAAAAAAAAAAAAAAATCATTTAGAGCATAACCAATTTACATTCACAAATTACCGGCAATTATCAATTCTTATGCATGTTTCGAAAATATGTGGGGCATTGTTTTCAAATATAGCATCTAAAAATGAGTTCTTCGATTGTGAACACCCAATACAGAGCAATAGAGCATGATAGAAACTTTTTGTACCCATTTTTGGCATTTTTTTGCAAAAAAAAGAAAAAGAAAAATGACAAGTAGGCCCGGTTCATAGTGAACAAAAAGTCAAAATCCAAAGGGTCTGTATTGCTTGTAAATGGGAAAGTCAAAGTTGATCAATTCGAAGTGCTAAAAGATCAATGGTGGAGATACCAATTGCAATATGACAAGATAAAACCATATCTGTTATTCAGTAACCAATTCCTATATTTTAGGGTAGTTGAGATTTTTTAGGGTATGGTTGTATTCCCTGACAGATCCTCATGGTATATCCAGGGAATATTCTTCATATTTTCTTGGATTTTATACATTCCAAGGTTAAATACACGAGGATTTGGTCAAAAATGCCTCGTGGTACTCAATTAAGCAAGTTACAATCAAAGATGGTCAAAGGGATGAGCAAAATCAGGAAATATGTCCTGAAAAGTAGGAAGCACTCAAGCTTTTGACCAATTCAAAGGGCCACGTGGCAACCATCAGGGGACTTCGATTTGCAATCAACGTCTACAATGAATATGAGTTCCTACAAGTAAAAGGAAGTGGTTTGGAGACGTGGGATACGTTTCGCATTCTTAGAGCCTAGTTCAGGAGACAACTGACAGCTTTTCAGGGTATTTTGGAGGGAATTTTCCCCATTATCTAATATTTACAACGGCTACAAGGATATTTTTGTTATGTGGAAGTTATGTGAGCCATGAATATAGTCAAAATGGATTGTGCAAAGGGGGAAGTACAATTAGGCTTTGGAATAGGAATTATGCCCGTTTTTTCCCCATTTTTAAGGGGACATGTGACATCAATCAAGGTCTTTGCTGTGAATATAATGGGTAGGCATATTTCAAGCTTTTTGGAACAAGTGTGAGCAGCTTTAAAAGAATTTGGAGCATGGCCCACTTGACACACTTTCAGGGCCTTGTTGTGCTATTTTTTAGGGTAGTCACTGCTATCCAAAGAGGAAAATGGGGCAGACCAATAGCTCCATGCCTCAAGACTCAATGTCTTTTCATTTCTTCATGTTTTTTAAAACTTTATCTACGTTCCAAGCTTCTAATTATGACATTAGCAAGCTTTTATTCCTTTATTTTTTTTCTTCCAATTTCTGTAACTCCGCTGTTGTGATGACGATAATGGAGAATCTCGAGTATTTTCCATCTTTTCGGCATTACAAGATTCAAGCACTGGCTCGTTGTTTTCACAAGTGGGAAGCTTCTAATTCCAATATTACCAAGCTTTTACCCTTTTGTTATCACTTTATCTCCGATAATACAAGTAATGTTTGGTTCGTTCAATTCTGCATGCAATCATTCACTGAATTTGATGTCATCAATGTGCAAGGCAATGTCGGACCACTTTCACGATCTTTTGAAAGGGTTGTAAAGCAATTGTTTGTTAATAAGTCAAAATTAGACTTTGTAGCCTTATTCACGGTTAGACTAACGTCACGGTCTTGGCACGCTACATTCATATATTCACCATTACCTGCCTAGGGGAGTGATTGTACCCTGCATTGTTTTACATAGAATCCCCCGCGGTGTTATGTTTTGGGAAATAGAAACTAAAAGGGTTTATACGTTTTAGTCGGAGAAAACTATGATCGAAGAAATTTATATTACTATGTAAATTGACAATATAGTTGAGCATGAATCTAGATTACACATTTGTATGGGGTCTACATACTTGGGAGTGGCTCAAGGGCCGGCCCAAAGATTTTTAGTCCCAAGGCTTAATCTAAAAATTTTGCCTTTAAGAGTAAACACTGAAAGAATTTTTACTGCAACAATCACAATGCAAGAAACCCAAAGCAATATAAAATTCTAATAATTATTATATGAGAACACAAAATACAAAGTCTCCAAATACATATTATCTGAATGACGTAATAGTATTGCTTCAATATTACTTGGGTTGTATTTCTAGAATCAAAGATATAAATTAGAGTTGTATAATCCACCTCAACCCGCAAGTCAATTTAAGTCATAACAAGTCCTACTCCTAAATTTGGCTTTTATTTTATTTTTTTTTTTTATTTTAGGAGCCATTTTATTTTAATTGTGGGTCTTATATTGGGCCTTTAGGCCTAATAGATATGTTGTAAAAGTTAATTTGTTATGTGTTTTATTTTGGGCCTTTACAGCAAATGGACTTTTTTTGTTTAGGCCTTTTTTCTTTTTCCTGTTGTGCTATAAAGACCTATGCTCAAGTCTAATAGTAAAAACGATGGGGTTGCCCCTATTGTTTTTAGTATTTTGATTGCCCAAGGCCAAGCCCTCTTGGGCCTTGGGGTTGGACTAGCTTTAAGTGGATCTCACACATTTGTGTGGTTCAAATTCGTGCTCAAAAATGCCCAAGGGGCATTGAAAATTTTCTCGAGCAAATGTATTCTTCAGAGTTGTATGTATAGAAATAGTATTTCACTTAATTCAAAGCACGCGGTTATAGTTTTTCATGAGAGAGAGACCTCCTCTAAATTTTTACACATTATATGAACATAATGTATATGCTATCTACAATTTTATTTTTAATTTTATTTTGAAAAAGATTATTTGTTGATTAATGTATAACCATTTGCTCTAAATCAATTGAACTTTGAATTCACTAATGACGCTATGAAGAATAATTTATAGAGTCGCCAGTCGCCACCGCACGCAATGAATATTTTGAATTATTTTGTTGAATGTGAACAAATTAAAATCTTATATAATGGATGCACCATGTTATAAAATATTCTAAAACATTAAGGGACTTTGTTAATTTCATTATGCGGGCATGACTAATACTCTAATTACTGCTAGACAAGAAGAGCGATACATCAATGAGCATGGATTTTTTAGAATATTAATGCTATTTAAGTGATGCTTTTGAAACCTTGTACTGTTGTGCTGTCGCAACCGTTCCAACTGCCAGTTCCAACTGCTTCAACTCCACCATTCCCTGTGGCCTCGCTGCACCCCAATTCAATATCCCCGTCTGATTCCGATTCATCACAATTTCTAATCACAACCATTGTCACAGTCACCAAATTCAACGTGCGAAAAACACGCGCGGGATGGAGAGTATATTTCGGCCTGATCAAAAGAAGAAACTTGACTTGATATTAATCTGAAAATGGATGCAAACCCAAGTGAAAAATGAAGTGACTTCTTCGAATCTGGGCTAGACAAAAAGAAACTGAACAGGACGCAAAAGGCAATCGAATTCGGAGGGATCCTGGCTAAACCTCTAACATAAATAGATTGATCGAGAGAGAGAGACACAGAGATGAAAGCGCGAGAAAGGGAACGGGTTTAGTGAGGAGGGAAGAGAATCCAAAAATGGAAATTGTTCATTCTGGAAATGGTAGTCCAGTACAGCCCCTTTTATTGATGGGTTTGGTGAGACAGAGAAATGAAAAGGTTCCTGTATTATCTACGAGTTTCGCGCCGTCTTTTGATCCTGTATTATGTCTTCTTTAATTCTTGCCTCCTCACAATTGTTGACTTACGTTCTGAACTCTTTTGATTCCAAAAGGTTCAGAAAGACAGCCGTCAGAGTATGTGTGATGCATGGGGCATGACAATAATAACAATACCCAACTTCATTATTGTCCGTGGACCATCACGTCCAAGTCGGTGGACGTCAAAATAGAAAGGTCTCAGAAACGAAATGACATCGGATTGATTTTCTTTCACTTACATTATTATTATTATTATTTTTTTTTTTTTTTGGCCAGAAGAGAAATAATGTACTGTAGTAATCAACCAATCCGAACAAATACAACACCTATAAAAAAAGGGAGGGGGGAATACCGTAATTAAAAACAGAAAGGAATAGGAAAAGAACCGCTAGAAAACTTGACGCAAAATTAACAAATTAAAAAAAAAATTGAATAAGGACAAAACGAAAAAAAACCAACCATATTTATTTGCGTTAATAATAACATAATGGATTCACCTTTATTTGGATTTACTTCATTGAATAGAACAACCATAGTTAAAGTAGTAATTTATAGCGAAATGAAGTAAAAAAAATTTAAAAGTATTTTTCTTTATGCGTTCATTTGACAAAGGAAACTTAAAAGAAAGTTGGAAAGTAGTAATTTAATTAGGTAGAAATTACTGAAAATGCAAAATTCTTTCCAAATCTTGTGTTTATTCAAATTATCAATGTAAAAAAATAATTTACTTGCAAATATAATTTAAGTAAACCAAATTAAATAGTTAATTTAGTAAATAAAGTTAAAAAGAAAAAATATAATTGAAAAATCTTTGAAACTGAAATTAACCGGATGAATGACAAAAAGAGAAAAGAAAAGAAAAGAAAAGAAATTAACCATTCAAAAATATGAATTAGAAACAAACAAAAGGAGTTTTTCGGAAGTTCATTATCAATTTTTCATTTTCAACCTTTTGACTTTTTGATTTTTTGGATTCTAGTTAAAATGTATTCTGAATATAGTAAAGTATTTGAGAGAAATGTGCATGATGTATTTTGCATTATGAGTAGTGTTTAAGAAATATGACAGAATATAAGACCTTTTGTTAACCAAAATGGGAAAAGAGAAAAATGAGAAATTAAAAAGCTCCTCCCACAAGATGTATTTTGCGTTACGAGTAGTGTTTGAGAGATATAAGTAGAATGTAAGACTTTTGTTAACCAAAATGGGAACAGAGAAAAATGAGAAATTAAAAAGCTCCTCTCACCCAATTTTCAATTTTGCTTTTTAAATTGCTAGAATCAAAACATATTTCGACAAAATGAGTTTTCCGTTTTAAAGTCAAGAAATCAAAACTCAAAAATGAAAAAAATAAAAAACATGAAAAATAGACTGCCAAATAGTCCCAAAGAGTGAAATGCCTTGTGGGAGGAAATTTCAACTCCGTGTAAGCCGTGTGGCCACTGGCAATGGTGTTTTTCGTTTCATGCGTTGATTAGTCGCTATCAGGGAAACAAGTACGTAGAATCGTTGGGGATGCTCCACGGCATTTGCTTTCCTCTTTCCACGGTTGTCTCTCTCTCCGATTACTTACTCTGCCGATTTTAAAACTTCATAGCATCATAGTTGGCCACGACTATCTAGTTGTACGATATCTAATCATGTCGCAAAGCCCTCAATTATAGGTGTGTGATAGTCACTTAATTTGTGTCGGTCAATTTCTCTACGGAAGCTTCATCGACAGTGAAACTACCGAAACTGCTAAAGATTGAAAAGGCACAAACGAGTCCTCTAACAATTTTTTTAATTATATTTTCTCTCTTTCTTCAAAGAAAATAATAATAAAATATCAAAGGAAACCCGGATTGGAAAGTGGAAGTCTGACACTACTGGAAAAAAAAGAAGAAAATTGTTTACTATTATTGTCGATCCATTCGGATGACAATAAGCTAACAAAAAGACCAAAACAAAAAAATTAAAAATCACAAATTCTAGTGTACTTATTTTTATATTTATTAACATATATTTACATATTTTTATAGAAATTTCACTCCTTTCAATAAAAGGGCGGAGGTAAGCTTGGGCTGAGGTGGGCTGCAGCCTAGTCGGGCTTGCAAAATTAAAAAATAAATAAATATGTAAAATTTAGATACAATAATTTTTAATTAGCCCAGCCCATCAGATCAATCAGCAGTTCAACAGTTCGAACCAGCCTGTTATATATCATCAATCGGAGGGTTTGGACAATATGTACTAGGGCTCCGCTCAATCCGCCAAATTCGTTCAATCTGATCCGTTCGTTAACCCATCTGTGAATGTACCGTTCAGTTCCGGATTGAGAATTTCTTATCTTGCGATTCCGGATCGGATTTGCTCGATCCGCTCAATAAGCCTTCTTTAATCTATCAAATTCGCCCGATCCGATCCGTAACCGATCTATGAATGTTTGGTTTGGTTTCAGATCTTATAAACTATAATCCACTCTGAGCATATTGGATTTGGATCTGATCCGTCCAGATCCGATCCGAGGACACCCCTAATATATGTACCAGCTTTTTGTAAAAAAATAATGAAAATAGAGAATAGAAAAAAGACCAGATCAGAGACCGAAAGATGATGGATCTGCTTTGATTCATCTTCAATATGTAGATTCTTAAACCTCTTCGAAACTTTGGTCCATCTTTTCTAATTAAGATTTCCGATTGAAGCTAAACTTGTGCCGGTTGGAGAAAGACTTGATGTTGGGTAAGCAGAGAGTTTTGCTCTCGTTTCTTCCTTCACGCCTTCGAGACAAGAGAAGGGCTGGGGGAAGAAGAAAAGGAGTTTTGTTATACGGAGATGAAAAATGACTTCGGGAACAGGAAAACATTTTTCTTTTTTTGTTTGAACGATGGAAAATGATTTTAGTAGTTTTAATTTAGTTTAGTTTAGTTTTGGAGATATGAATAATGAGTGGAGAGATAGAGAGAGAAGTGAGGATAATGATTACAAAACAAAACAAAAACTAAATTAAACCATAAAATGAACAAGACCTTAACTTTTTTATTTCAATTTTGTTCACCCTCTTTTAGTGAGGGTGAACAAAGCCCTCCCTCCTATTGGTTGAAATGATGTGGAATTCACATAAGGTGATGTCATGCTTGTCTCTGTTATACATTTTTTTGGTAAGTATGACATCTGGGATCCATACTATTTTAACCAATAAGAGAGGGTTATGTTACCCTCTTTTAAGGAGGGTGAGCAAAACTCCACTCAACTTTTTTCAAGATCTTGAACGTGAAGGAAGAAACAAGATGATGGTGGCGACACGTAATGAAGGGCTGACAATTTCATGTACACTCCTATATGACACACCACCACAGTTTTTTTATCCAAGTCCAAAATTCTTGGAAATTGATATTGGTACTCTCATTTTCTTTTTATTGTAGGAAGTTAAATTGTAACAAAGTTTCAGACTATATCTTTCATTCACTTGTGAGACTTCAGATTTGTAAGTATTCCTTTATTATGCAGAGCACTACTGCATGTGTTCAGTTTTTTATGCTAAATGTAGGCTTAGTTTTGTATGTTAAATGCAGAGCACTTGCGGGTGTGCTTAATTAGTTTTGTATATTAAATGCAGAGCACTAGCGGGTGTGCTTATTAAATTGATTTATAAAACATCAGTACAACTACATTAGTCTACGTTCTTGTACTTTTCTTTTGAGCATTTACGTATTTATGTACAAGTTTATTGGACATTAGTTATAAAGCTCTTTTTGGTATATATAATAGTAGTTTTTACTAAATTTTTGTTAGCCTAGAGTAGAATAATGTCCTTGCTCCAAAGTGGTGTAGAATAATTCCACATCCTCTGATTCAACAGTGAAAGAAGGTTAGTGGAGCAGCGGGCAGATGGTAGATGGGAAACAAGGACATGCTACTTATAAAGTAGGACCCGCCGGTGGCAAATAGTGCCTCAACTAGATCATCTACAGCCCCATCTTCTTGATCTTGGTTTTGAAGCTTAGTCTCCTCCAATCAAACCCTGACATGTTGACACAAGGATCACCCTTTTATGAGGGCAATGAAGCAAATCAGATGGTTTTATTCCTGACTGACTTTCTCGAGAAGGGTGGCACAACATGATTCCTTCTTAACAATCATATGGAGATGATTTTTGTGTTCGGAGAAGAGAAGGTATCAAAAGACTGAAGAAGGAATGTTTAGTTGACCTAGAAGCAGACAAATGTTTAGTTGACCTAGAAGTGGACAAATGTTGCCAGGAATTTTCTTATTCATTTAATTTCTCTTAGGGGCATGCTATTTCCAGGTCATGGGCGATAGTTTAGTTGTACAGAGGGAAGTTTCTTAGTGCTAAATGTGACACGGTAGAGTTTTATTTGCAACAGGAACTGTCTTACAATACAATGGTTACTGCTTTGTTGTATTATTCATTTTATTGGTATTTGTCAGTGACGGGTTTCAGTAATCGTTTTCTTTTGTTTTGTTTACTTTCGTATGATTATGTTGCGGTCATTAGGTGCTTAAGCTATCGGAAAGAGACAAAATACTCCATTCTCACACGGCTTTTGAATCCCACATCATCATTTCTCTCTCTATCTCTCTCCACTCATTACACCTGCTAACATCATCAAAACTAAACTAAACTAAACTATCTAACCAAACGCAGCCGCTATTTCTCATACTTTTGTGCAGGGTAAAATTTTTGCCAGAGGTTTGTTTTAGTTATGGTTCCAAGTTTTTGTGTCTAAGTTACCTTTCCGTCATTATGTTATGGTCCTTGTGTGCTTTTCCCCTCAAACATGGTTGAAAATACTCGTATTTACATAATTTTTTGATCACACATCAAGCGTTATGATGAGATTCACGAACCACATGAGCATGGAGAATTCTAATGAAAGACCAAGTATCTGTAGCATTGTTGTTCTTTTTCCCTTGCCATTCTTCATCACAAACAAGGCTCAACAAAACCCATAATCGGAGAATATAGCATAAAGCATACCGTTAATTTGAAGAACTAAATTTTCAGACTAAGACAATAGCAACTAAAATGCCAAGCTATTGGAGAATCTCTAAATGCACTTCTCCTGTGCAATAGATGCGAACAATATACCGAACACTTCTACAGTAAAAAAGGAGGGGTAAATGCTAAGTACTGAGATTAAAGTTGGTCAACGCGAACTTCATGAGCTATACTTTTTGGCTCAAAAATACCTCAATCGAATGGGTGCCTGGCAGGCTGGAATTGGAGATACAATCCTTTAAATCCTCATCACAAGCTATTAAAGTCAACCCATCGTCCTCATCTTTGTATTTGATATAATAAGTTCCAGCCTCGAGTTGCAACCTTTTCTTCACTTCTTGTTCTAGCTCTACCATTCGCCACGGCAAAGACAGCCGAAACTTTATTCTTAAGTCTTGATAATTTGCCCTTACAGTCACACTATGTGTATTATCAATCGTAGCTAAGACTTGATTAGTAGGCAGTGCCATATTAGATTTCAATGGTAGGATCCGCTCTTGATCAACAATTGTGGGAGATTCGTCGGGGCGAGATTGACCAGTATGCTTGTGTTCATCACGAGGTGGCCATCTAGAAATATTGTAATCCCGACATATTCGCTTCAATGTAGATTTGCTAACTGCAACAAAATAAGAAATCTAGAAGCTCAAAATTGTATCTACACCTCCATCTCCATTTTGCATACTACAAAATTTCGTCTTTTTTCAAAATGTCTAAGCACAATAATGTCTATCTCTAGTCTCAACCTTTTAAATATTCAATCCTTTCTTTTTGGAAACTCGTAGTCTTCTGAAATGTATATGGGATATTGATATTGTTTCCAAAGTAATTACTGCACTTGATAAAAAAAAATACTTACAATAATTTTATTGATACCTATGTTTCAGATAGGTTATACACGTTTTTCATATAAATGGAGATTGGAATCTCCATTTTTAGGGTGATAAACATGGGCCGGAGTAGTTCCGTTTTGCGCTAAATTAAAAACCAAACCAGCACATAGAAATTGAATATTTCAAGAACCAAACCTATCCATCCTATTCATGAAAACAATGAACTGAACCAATCCAAACCATTTGATTATGGTAGGATTCTATTATAGATCAACTGTCGGCTTTAAGCTGATATCATACTTATGAATCGTTTATACCACCTTGAAATTGCATCAAATGACAAGCAAAGTCTATCCACTTGGAAATAACAAGCAACGGTATACTCACCAACAAAATTGAGATTTTCGTTTCTTAAAGAAGTGTATTTGCGTGTACCTTTGAGTTCCCTTGCAGCAGCTTCAATATGCATATGGCTATATTTTAAGATCTCTTCCAAAGGAATTTTAATTCTAACTCCACCTCTCTCACCTCCTGGGGCCTTTTCATTCCTTGGCATTCCACCTTCCCCTGTTCCCACGCCCCCCATTCCAACTTCCTTAACTTCATTATTGTCAGAATCCTCATCTGGTTTCTCTTGTCGAACTGTCGGTGACAACTGCTGCGGCGTAGTTTCCTTTGTAACACTATTTCTGTCAACAGTAGCCATCAAGGCTTGATCAGAACACAGGGTATCAAAAGTCAACGGTGTTGATTCATCTTCATCGACAACAGCAGGAGTTTCAAGTATATCGTGGGGTGGCCATCTTTTGATACCATTCTCCCGACAAGCAAGCTTCAGTGCAGATGGGCTAACTGCAATAAGAAAAATTCAAGCTCAATATTTTTCAACAAAAGCAACTCCAACCCACATCGCTTCCAATTTGGACACTGACAAACAATATCTGTGGCAAAACAAATTTTCCATTTAAATATCACAATTCTTTTTCACTCACCACATTTCTCAAATTTTTCCCCTTTTCCCTTTGTTAATGACTGTGTCCAGGAATTCACGGCAAGTCTGCGACTAATTTATGGGGACATATAGCCCACTTTTCCCACATATACCAGGAAAATTGCAATGGAGAGTGAGAACTGAGTATCAATAGTCAACCCCATGGAGATTTGAATCGAGACTTGTCTAAGTGCACACATTCTCACCATTTCAACTAGCCGAATTAGTTTACAAAACTCCATTTCTAATGGTCGTTTATTTCTATTTCGAACTTTCCTTCTAAAATCTTGAAATTTGGTTTCTCCACCTTCTTAACAAAATGTCTCATATAGAGACAAATCGTTCTAAGAGTATGGTTAACACTTTTTCACTGGTGAGCTAGTAATTACATAAGGTTTATGCAAATGAACTTTTTTTCTCTTTATTTTTTTTATTTTTTTGTTGTAAATTTGTGTGTTTAGTCTCCAAATAGAATAACTAAAATCAAGTTCTCCAACTTCAAACTCCAATACAGATCATGATCAGAGTCAGATGTTTTTGTAAGAAGAGTCTATCTAGTTGCAAAAAAGCAAAAATAATACTTATATTTTCTGTCGTTTATCAGAGGAGTTGTACGAGTACCTTTGAGATGCTGTGCAGCTTTTGTAAGATGCATTTTCTTAACTTGTAAGATTTTCTCCAAAGAAATGTAATTCCCAACTGGGGTGTTTTTCTTGTTTCCTCTCTCTCCTTTTGGGGTCTTTTCCTTCCTTTTCCTCTTTCCTAAAGCCCCGGAATCAAACTGAGCCTCGGCAATTTCTCCTTCCTTGGTTCCCTCACCCCCAATCCCAGCGTCGTCAACTTCATCATTGCCCAAATCCTCATCCAGGTACATCTCTTGTTGAGCTGTAGGCAAAACCAGCAGTAGTCGTCAACTTCATCATTGCCCCGGAATTTCCTTTACAAGAACTCTATTTGTGTCAACAGTAGTCGCCAGGGCTTGATCAGAAGGCAGAGTATCAGAATTCGACATTGGGATTTCCTCTTGATCAACAAGCAGTGTAGATTGGATAACTACAATAGGGAAGAATTACAAGCTTAATATTTTTCTACCAAAGCAATTCCAACCTTTCCAATTTCTGGAGCCACAAAAAATTGTTTTGATTTAAAAAAAATATGCATTCGGAGCATATCACCATTTACACTCACTAATTACCCACAATTCTCAATTTTTATGTATGTAGGATTTGTATGCACTTCCCTCCTTATTCTTTTCGAAAATGTGTGAGGAATTGTCCCCAAATATAGCATCTCAAAATAAAGTCTTCGACTGTGAGCACCCATACAGAGCATGAAAGAAGCTAAAAGGGTTTATAGGTTTTAGTCTGAGAAAACTATCATTGAAGAAATTTATGTTACTATGTAAATTGACACCATAGTTGAGCAAGAATCTCAACTATGCATTTGTGTGAGGTCTTCGTACTTGGGAGTAGACCTCACATTTGTGTGGTCCACATTCGTGCTCTAAAATGCATTGGGGCATTGAGAAAATGCTGCAGTAATTATATTCTTTTGAGTTGTATGAATAGAAATAGGATTTCACTTAATTCAAAGCAAGAGGTTATAATATAGGAGGGCGTACTTCAAATTTACCCTATAATATAGTATATGAACATAAATCTATTTAAAAAGTGTTTTTAAAGGCCTATGCGAGGAATTGCCAAAAAAAAAACCCAGAAGAGCTTTATCTAAGCAGTTTTTCATGAGAACCGTATATATATAGTTTATTGAAAACTGCTCAGATGAAACCTTTCTACATATATTTGTTTTTTGGCGATTCTTCGCGTAAGCCTTTAGAAACACGTTTTAAACGCATTGAGTGGTTCGTATCATCGAGATTCAATCTTGATCCATGAGGTCCGCACGGAATTTCTGTGAGGGATCCCTCAATGGATCATTTCCCTTTGCTTATATGCTATCTAAGTATATAATTTTATTTTTAATTTTTTAGAAAAAGTTTTTCGTTGGTTAATGTAGAACAATATGCTGTAAAGTAATTGAACTTTGGATCCAGGAATGATGCTATGAAGAGTAATTCCTAAAGTCGCCCCTACACGGAATGTATTTTTTTGGTTAATGTGAACAAATTAAAATTTTTCTATATACCGAGTGCATGAAGATATTGTGTCATGCTAGAAAATATTTTTGAAACACGAATGGACTTTCGTTAATTTTATTAAGCGGGCATAACTAATACTACTTTTACTGCTAAACAAGAAGAATAATATGTAAATGATAATTAATTTCCTGTCTTATAATGTTCGAGTTTTTGGAGATTACTTCTATTTAAGGGATAGATTTGAAACCTTGTATTGTTGTGCTGTCGCAACAGTTCCAACTGCCAATTCCAACGGCCTCAACTCCATCATTGCCTGTGGCCTCGCTGCACCCCAACCAAAAATCCTCATATGGGTTCTCTTGTTGTGTTGTTGGTGGCAAAGCCGGCGTTGGGATTTCTGTTATGCGCGCCGTCGGTGGCTCTTCTCTGTTTCTATTTGGGGAAAGCTCAGGGAAAGGGAAATCGATATGATCCTTCCCTCCCCTACACCTAAATACCCATTCATTTGTTAAGGCGGAGCTCTCGATTTTGACGGTGCCGATGTTGAGCCAATTCCACTCGAAACGGAGCTCAACCCCCCAATCGCCGTGGTTACCCTGCCACTGTCTTATCGAGTACTTGGTCTGAAAAATAAGTGGTGGTTCCGGAGTCGTAGACAAATCCTGACCGTCACTGTCTTCCAACCCTTCGAACCTTAAAGCTCCCCATGATCGGATTAAATGGACCTCACCGCCCGTGTAACAAATTCGGCACTGCTCCACAGACTCTGCTTCTACGCTGTCGTTGAACTCTAGATCCGACCATATACGTCTCCCATAGCCGGTTCCATTTTTCATCCTGTCCAGCAAAAGCGCCAATTCTTCGGAGGCCATTGAGCGATCGATGTCCTCATGCTGTTGTTCCAACCCGTTGATCTGCATAAGTTTCCCTCTTGGGATCACATCCAACACACCACCCCTGTCCTGAATTGTGTACTCCGCAAACAACCCCAATTCTACGGTCTGACAGGAAGAGATATCCTCCATCGGTTGCTTTCGTAGCCACTTTCTCATGAAAATTGCTTTGAAACAATATCTCTCACTGGAATACGGAGGGAAATATGGGGGCGACGGGGGGCAAGTTGTGGGCGACGGAGGGAAATATGGGGGCGATGGAGAGAAATATAAATAGTTCAACTCCTCGGAATATTCACTAGTCTTGTCTGATTCCGATTCTCCACAATTCCCAGGCACAAACATTGCCACAGTTACCAGATTTGACGAATGGAAAAACTCGGAGGGATATTAGAATTGAAATTGGTTGCAAACTCGAAGTGAAGAAAGAAGCGGAACTACAGGAAACAGATCCTATTTGGGTCAGACAATGAGAAAAACACGACCAAAATCTTCGAATCGGAGTTCGACAAAAAGAAACTAAACGGGACACAAAAAGCAATTGAATTTGGAGGGATCCATACTACTCTAAGATCAATCAATCGATCTAGAGACAGAGCTGATAAGACGAGAAATTAAGCGAACGGCTTCGATGAGGAGAAAAGAGAATCGAAATGGGAATTGTTCATTCTGCAAGTGGTAAGTCCATTACACCCCTTTTTATTGATGGGTTTGGTGAGAAGAGAAATGAGGATTCACACGATTTTTCTACTGTAATTTTGAAAAAGTGGAGTGGTCCCCTCCTTCTCTATTCCTGCATTATCTCGTTCACAATTACTTTCGTCTTGAACTCTTTTAACCCCAAAAGGTTTAAAAGGACAACCATTTGAGCAAATGTGACATAGGAATGATTTGCCGGTAATTCCTTCCGCACAAATGAGGGAGGACCGACCACGTACCAACGGCGTCGGAGACGCCGTGTGTGTCCCAAACGATGGATCCGAGCCGTTCATTCTTCTTGAAATCGAATTTCGAGTGTGTCTAAGCGGGAATTGAGGCAATCGGACTACTATATGAGCTCGATCTAAAATCACTCCTATTTCATTCAAAATTTTGGACTTAAGCATTTTGAGCCATGTGGTGTGGCTTGTGGATCAAATCAAGGTATTAGCTAGTGGTCTACATGGGGCGTTACACCTTCTTTCACCCTATTTTTGTGAGTATTGAGCCTACGCCACTTGATTACAACTTATGTGAAACGTAGAAGATGTAGAAGGAATAATAAGTTCATATCTTGCAAGTCCCACACTACAATTTTCGAATACATCCCTTCCGGAATGTTTTTTTTTTTTTTTGCCGTGGGGTCGGCTGAGCCCCTCACTTGGCTTTGGCTTTGCCCCTGACAATATTCATGTCAAAAAATCATGTTGATCACATCCCGTCTAATATGCTTTTGTAATATGTATGCATGTTGCGAAAATGGGTTTTGATCAATATGATTATTTGACGGGAATGATGTTCTAAACGAGCTCTAAAAAGTAACAATTATGATCATCACAAAAAAATCGGGAGAAAACAAACAAATAAACCAGATTGAACATTTCAGTCCCTCGGATACTAGATTAAATACATTTTTGTTTATGAGCAAATAAAGTTCATTTATCAAAAAGATAATAACAATTGACCATTGGAGTGAGTTGAAGCAATGTTAGAGTTGGATTGTTTACATGTATCATTTTTGTTGTATAAAATGCCAACCCGAATCATTGATAGAACAGAGAGTTCAAAGAGTTCCGAGACTGAGTTCAAAGTTCAAACAGTTCCTAGAAGTAGAATAGAATCACTATAGAATATCTCCCAGCGTCTACTTAATTGTTAAGGAAATTACCCCGGTACTTCATCTACGGGCTGGGGTCGGTGTTTTTTTTCCCAATTGGTTCAAAATCACAGCCAATCAAAAGTCCTACCATTATTTACCAAGGAAAAAAGTTTCAACGTGTCATCTGCATCAGCCAACCCCACAAGTTAAATGAGTGGTCACGCCCCTGTTCAGAAGCTGACATCTCCAATTTTATGAAATTCCGACTCGAATTATTGTAGCTTGTCACAGTGATTTTGGCCGATTAATCTTCCAACATGGATTGGCATGTTGGTAATTTTGGCCAATTAATTTTCCAACTCGCTAATCCGAATGGCTAATCCGAATGGATTGGCATGGTGGTGATGGCTTGTGAATTAGAAGTTTATTTATTCATAAGGTAGCTGGTTCGAAACTTCCCAGAATTTTAATTGAGGCCTCTTTTAATTGATGGTGATATTGATCTCCTAAAATTAATTGAGGTAGACATAAGTTGGTCTGAATACTTGAATTATCAAAAAATGTTCCCGTGTGGCAATTGTTGAACATCTAAGTACAATGAATCGGATAGAGACAAAGATTATACGGCGGAAAACAAAGTGCATATAGCAACATTATATGTATTCGATTCTCCCAGGAGGCAAACTATGATATAAGTGGAGGGTCATGATGATGAATTATATTTTTATCCTTTTAACGATATTAGTGGGGCTTGTCGCTGTCACGGATCACAATTGAATAAATTGATGAGGACATTAAACTAATGCAATACTATTGTCATAAAGCCAGAGTGGAATCAAAATTCCTTGACTTTCTCTATCTTATCTTTATTCTCCATTTTGTATTAAAAAATCGAAAACATTTATCTTTCATTTGAACTAAAGTAGAAGATAATACTCCGTATTTGAGATTCTGACGCATATAAATATTTCTCTATGGATTTGACGCGGACTTCGTGGGTATACTATGCAAATCTTTAGTGGTAGTCCGGTTAATAAAAATAAATAATCTAATTCGACAGTCGTTTGGAAAAGATTAAAAAAAAAAAGAAAAGACGGAGATGACAGGGCGAGAAAGTGAACGGCTTTTGATGAGGAAAAAAGAAAATCCAAATAGAAATTGTTCTTTCATACCACTTGCCTACTACTACTTTTGGAGTGGGATGACGTTTCCGACCCTCTTTTATTCCTGTATTATCTTCTTTAATTCTTACTAGTTCACAACTGATTTATTCTTGAACTTTCTTGATCCCAAAAGATTCAGAAAGACAACCGTCAGAGATTTCGTTACAGGCCGAATTTTTTTCTAAAATTTGGTGTTGCATGATCTCCTTCTTTCACCCTATTTTTGTAACTATTGGCAGAGTAATGATTTTTTTTTCACTTACTTAATTATGTTAGAGCATCTCCACCCCTTACTCAATTTGAATAAAAACTTGATATCATATGGAACACTCCAATGGGCGAAAACAAATGTAGGCATAAATTTGAGTAAATGCTTCATTAATGGAATTATTGTATATTTGAGAGGAAGAAAATGGCCTTCAAAATTTGAACTGGAAGGGCCTTTGGCCAATTAGTCGCCTAAGTGGTGCTGTGGTAACGGTCTGTCCTATTCAGATAGTAGCTATGACTCAACATGACATTTTATAGCGGGATCGGGAACCCCAATGGTCACTCCTTGGGGG
This sequence comes from Vaccinium macrocarpon, assembly GCA_022606695.1. Classification (NCBI taxonomy): domain Eukaryota; kingdom Viridiplantae; phylum Streptophyta; class Magnoliopsida; order Ericales; family Ericaceae; genus Vaccinium; species Vaccinium macrocarpon. The sequence continues at coordinate 4,143,032 of CM040173.1, forward strand.
TCCACCCTTTTTGCAGTTAAAAAATATACCGAAAATACTGTATTAAACTCACCCATGACATGATCCATATGAAAAACTCGGATCCTACAAAATGTTAACTTAAAAATGCATGCATTTTTTTAATAAATAATTCAATTATTTCCGTAATTTAAAAAAATGATTGATATCTAGTAACTTGCTGGCATAAACTCAGATTTTTTTAACCCAATAAGCAAAGTATAGTATTAGGCAAACATGGTCTCAGTATATAGAGTATTTATACAGTATGATACTACAGCACAAAAAATAAGTTTTTAATGAACATTTATAGTTTCTTCCAACCCCTCTCAGATCGAAATTCTAGCTGTGTTGTGTATGTAGAAGTGCCTTCAGACATAGGTAATTGGTAGACCTCTTCATTCAAATCATTACAAGCAGAGGGCAGAGAGAGTTCAATGAGTTCCAAGAATAAGTTCAAAACAGTTTCCGAAGTTAGAAATATGTCAGAGAAATTAAAACGCGGTAGACAGAGTATTATGTTCACCGGGAAAAAAAAAATGTTCATTTTTTTTAAAGTTTGTTAGATTCCCGTTAAAAAACAAAATCTTATGATTAAAAAAAAAATCATTTTAAGACGTTAGAGTGTATGCATCTAGTCCTAGAGCACCAAAAAAAAAATTCTGAACGAACATTTATATTTTTGCCCGGCCCCCTCGAATAGACATCCTAGCTATGCCATTCGTCACGTTGTGTTGTGAATGTGGAGAAATGTCTTCAGGCGCAATTTCTTTTCTTTTTTTTTTTATCAACAAAATAAACTTTATTAATATTTGGAAACGAATTACAAAGATTAAAGGAACCTAAGAAAACGTCATCACAGTTGAAAGACAAACATCATAACTAGGTTGACACCTCGCAAACCTTCATATGCCACTCGGGTCCAAAGGGAAAAGCTAAAAAAGAAAGTAGGAAGATTGGAAAAGGTGCCAACCAAATTACTAAGTATTCAGAAGCAATACAAAATCAGCCTTCAGGCGCAATATTTGCTAAACCCTGCATTCAAACTCATTTTTTTTCTTAAATAAAGACAAAAAATAATACAAAAAAATGTATCTTTTCGGCTTATTTTTTTTCTTTATTCAAAGGAAATTTGGGTTTGCATTATACTTTTATATTGTTCTGATCCTTTTGTTGTGATGAACCAATAATACACAAAAACTTGACACAAAACTAACCTGTCCAAAAAAATCAAATAAAAACGAAAAATAAGTCAAGTAACTTACTACGCCAATCTTGGCCTAAGGCGAGGCCGAGTTTCCCGTCTTTAGTACCAATAGCTAAAATCTAATTTTTCATGAAAGTGCTTAAAGCTAGGTTGTAAATTCAGTTTGTTTCTCGTTAGTTAAAAGTTAATGCTAAAAGTCAATTTTCTCTCATATACCCATTTTGCTAAAAGCAAGTTACTAAAATCACCTTGGCAGGGATCTCAATGTAAGTCAGCTTTAACTTATTTTTTTCTGTCCTTATTCGATTTTTTTTTCACATTAGTTATTTTTGTGTCAAACTTTTGTATATTATTGGTTCGTCTTGATGAGAAAAATCAAAAAAAATAAAAAACTTATGGTTAGAACTCTCAATTTTTTGAATAAAGACGAAAATAGGTAAAAAAAAATTATTTATTAAAAAAATTTGAGTTGGAATAATAATTTTTTAGTTTCAATAATACACAAAAAATGATGAAAAAACCATTTCACTCTAAAGAAATCTAATAAAAACAAAACATTGAGTCAAATGGTTTATTTTAACTTTCCTGCCAAAAAAGCATCTCGAATTAATGTACCCAGATCCCTGAAGGCCCCCTTATGATCCCCCCAGTGCCCTCCACAGGTCAACGATTATCTGACAGGAGGAGGTTTGTTGTCATTGTCTTACTAGCTAGCAAAGTTATGAATCTCGTCCCGTATCAGCCGGTATGTCCCGTACTAAAAGAAAAATGGAGTACTACACCTAATATTCTGTCCCACTCACAATAACGCTCAATACGGGACGTTCCGGTCTGTTCCGGCCATTTCTTGGATACCGGCCGGTACAAAATCTTTTTTTTATAAAAAAAAAACATTAAATGACTTAAATAATTAATTTTGGTTGGGGTAATTTAAAAATTACAGGTATACCTCAGCCATACGGGGTAATTTTCACTATATTGACGTCTTTAAGTCTCTCTAGAGAACTTATATGCTAGTCTTTTGTTATGTTTTATCACGTTAAATTGGTTGGGAACTTGTTTTGGATGTTGGAGTAGTTTTTTTTTTTGGATATGAAGTACTAGAATGGTTGCATTTTGTCTATGAAAAGTTATAATGCTTTATTTTTATGTCAATTTTTTTTTATATATGTTGAATTGCATATTTTTTTTAAAATTATATCGTAGTTTGTTGCGATCAATCCGGAACGGTATGCACCGGTACCAGGACGTACTATCCCAGTAAGAAAACCGGGACGCTTGCCGGTACGAGATTAATAACTTTGCTAGTTAGTTTCAAAGAGACTGGAATTTCCGGTTCCGTTTTGTTTTTCTTCCGATTTATTTTATCATCAAAATTATTTATTTTTAGACCTCGTTTAGAACAATAATCGTATCAAAAATCATATTGATATGATCGATGTTTGATATGCTTGACGAACAAATTTAATTTTTTTTTATCGACAAGGAACAATATTGCAAACAAGAGAAAAATAAAGTTCGACAAACTGATTTAGAACCTCCTTTTAACAACACAGATGTATTCCGAAAACATATCTGACGGGACGTGATCTACATTATTTTTGGCGTAAGTAATGTTCTCGTCAAAATGTAAATTTGGCATTGCGTGCTGCTGTTTTGCAATACACTTGACATTCGAGTCCCTTGGCTATTCAACCGTTACATAAAATGCCAACTCGAATTACTACACTGCAGTGAGAGCAAAGAGTTCCAAGACCAAGTTCAAACAGTTCCTAGAGGTAGAATCTGTCCCAGCATGTACTTTTGCGTAAGGAACTTTGTCCGTTTGTATCCTAATTGGTTCAAAATCGTCCAATCAAAAGTTTCAATGGAATCGGCATCAGCCGACCCCACATGTTATTGCGTGTATTTTTGCACAAGGGACTTTCTCCATTTGTTTCCTAATTGATTCAAAATCGTCCAATCAAAAGTTTCAATGGGATCGGCATCAACTGACCCCACATGTTGTTGAGTGGCGGACGAGTCGGGCAATTGACCTACCCATATTTAAAATTATTTTTAGAATCACATTAGCTTTTGATCTCATAATGTAAAAAACTTAAATAAGTACCATCTAGTTTGTGCTTTCGTAAGTAGAAAGTAACTACTCTTACCACTAATTCAGTGGCCTAGAGGATAGGGCTGCAAAAAAAACCGATGAACCGTGAATCCAATCTGAACCGAACCAATCCGTGCGTTTTAGATTTTAACCGTGGATTAATGGTCCGGACACAGATTGAAAAAATAGTAAACCGTGACTCGCGGTCCGGACACGGATTTTGATTTCAAAACCGTGGATTAACCGATCCGGACCGTGAGATTTTTATTATATATAATTTTTAAAATATATATATATACACACACACACACACACATAATTTTACACAAATTTCTACTACACAGACTAGGGGGTAAACTGTGATCTCTTTCAAAACTTGGATGTGTATTTTTATTGATGATACATTAGTGAGATTCCAACGAAGGCATCTTCTCTAATTAGCTATGGGAGCTCTTTACTTTGATTTCTTATGTTTCAAGTTGATGTATTAGTTTCAAAATAGGAATTAACTGTTACGAAGTTCTGTGTGTGTGAACTTGTAGTGTCCTTAGTATTTATAGAATTTGAATAATGTACTTTGGGATGCTTCTTGATTTATTTTTATGCCAGATTACGACTACCGTAAATAATAATGTCTTATATAACATGTAATCCGTGGATAAAACCGGAACCGATCCGTGGCTCGCGGATCGGATTGGAACCGAACCGTGAGACTTTTGGTCCGGACACGGATTGTATTTTCTAAAAACCGTGACTCGCGGATTAGGATTGGATTCATGCCAATCCGATCCGATCCGGACCGTGTACGCAAGTAATTTCCATTTGAGTCATATTACATACTAGTCCCTCCGTCCCATAAAGTTTGATCACTACGAAATTAACTACGTGTAATTTTCAAACTAAAAAATAACGTGCTTACGAAAATAATTTTTTAGTTAATATGGATCTTGTTTGATAAAAAAATATCATCGAGAACTTGTATACGATGCAAAAAAAATTCAAAAATTATTTCAGTAAATACATTATTTTTTAGTTCAAAAATTGCACGTAGTTTCGTAATGATCAAACTTTATGAGACGAAGGGAGTAATACATCGGTTTTGAAAATGTCTTCTCTCACAATATATATCTTACGTGGAAGATTCGAAAGCTATGTTGGAAACATTATAAATAATCAAACTATCATTAACACTTTTATGTTCATAATTTGAGTCAACCCAAACAAAAGAGTTCCAAGAGTGAGTTCAAATAGTTTCTAGACTTAATAGAAATTAGAATTTGTCGAAGTCGATCCAATCGTCCCCGGGATTACTTTAGTGCAAGGTTATTATCCCGTGCACCTATGAGCTGGCGTCAGCATTTTTCCTAATCTACAAAAGAGTATAGATTATGTAAGCGGCAGTCAAAACCAAGGATAGAACCAAGGGAGATAAATAGTGGTAGCAGCCGCCACCATAAGGTTTTCAAAAAATGTAATTATTATACAAAAAATAAATTTTTATTCCTAAATTATATAGGTTCACCACCACTAGTTTTTTTAGAAGGGCACTTGTTTAAAACACCATTACTGTCACAAACTATATTGATAAGATATTGTTTGATATGCTTTAGAGTTTTCTTTTTCTTTTTTTATCAGCAAGGAACATAACAGTGTGTATTGCCAAAAAAAGAGATAAAAAAAAGTTCGCTAAACTGACTAAGAACCCATTTTTCACTACATAGATGGATTCCAAAACCATTTCGGATGACATGCGATAAACTTTATTTTTTGTCATCTATTTTCATTGCACAAATATGTTTCCTCGTGTATTTATCATCGGCTGATTAAGCTAATTTTTTACACGGATAATGTGCTCAACAAGTTCTACAATATGAAAGATCCCTATCATTGTTGTAGGCCTGGAATGGGCCCATAAAGACGCAAAGCGAGACCGGACTGGATGGAAGAAAAACTGGACACTAGCAAAGAAATGGTCCCTTCTTGGTATTCGTCAAAGATTTGTTTCAGTAGACCTTTGTAGGAGGATTACTATTACGTTGTCTTGGCCCCCAACTAATTTCTTGAATAACCAATTCCCTAATAGCTCGGTGTTCCATCCATGATCTACCTCACCAAGAGAATCCAAATGAAAAACGTAAAAACGTAATTTCAACTGGGCCAAGGATAAAGAGAGGGAATCCTAATCTATAGTACATAGGGAGAGGAATGAGACTTGATCCCGAGATACAGTGCGAGGCATCCACGAGCTCTATCGCATGAGCTAGCCACCATTTGCAGGGAATTTACAGTTTCACTACGGTTCTTGTTATGTTTCCCTCTCGAATAAAGTCAAAATACTTCATACTGACTTTCAATCCCGCATCAAGGATCCATGAACTATGTGAATGGGGGAAACTCTATTACAAGACAAAGCATTCCTACCACTGTTGTCCCCTCACCCTTTACCATTCTGCATCACAAACAAACATCTGCAGAAGTGAAAAATATGAAACCGATGACCGGAGAATATAGCACATATATACCACTCGAATCACTAAATTTGAAAAACTATAACAATAGCAACTCAAATACCCTGCAAATGCACTTCTAGGGCAATAGAACAGGATATGTCTAAACATATACATTATATAACCACACGCCTTTACAGTCGAAAGAAGAAGATTGAGAAAATGCTTAGCTACCAAGATTCAAGTTGGTCAACGCCAAATCTATCGGCTACCTTTTTGCTCAAGAAGTACCACAATTGAAGAGGTGCCTTGCGATCTAGAAGTCAATATATAATGTTGTAAATCGTCATTGCAAACTATTGAAATCAAATCACCATCCTCATCTTTGTACTTGAACTGCACCTCGAGTTTCAGCCTCTTTTTCACTTGTTCTTCCAGCTCTGTCATTCCCCATGGCCTTTTAGATAGTTTGAACTTAAATGTCTGACCTTCATATCTTGCCTTTATGGTCACACCATTTGTGTCAACAGAAGCCAATTCTTCATTAGAAGGCAGCAGCACGGCGGAATTCAATTGGGGGTTTCGCTCTTGATCTACAACCGCGGGAGATTTGTTGGGGCGAGATTGACTGATAAGCTTGTGTTTCTCACGAGGTGGCCATCTTTTGATATAATGCTCCCGACAAACTCGCTTCAATGTAGACTGGCTAACTACAAAACATGAGGAATTGAAAAACTCAAAATTCTTCTGTGTAACTCTGATTTACATCTCCATCTCTATTTTGTAGACTTCGAATTTAGTCATATTTCAAAAAGTACATTCAGAGCATCCTAGTATTCACACACTCGAAATCTAACCACAAATCCAACTGTCCATCTTTAGTATATTTTAAAGATTCAATCCTTAATTTTTTGAAACTCAAATTCCCTTCTGAAAATGATATCCGTTTCAAAGTATTTACTACACTTGATCAAGAAAAAGTACTTGCCATATGTATACTTTTTAATGGTACCTATATTTTAGATAGATTAGATGTACACGTACATTTCTCATATATAAATGGAAATTGAATCTCCATTTTCAGGGTGAACATGGCCGGATTAATTCTGTTTTCAGCTAAATTAAAAACCCAAACGAATACATACAAATTGAATACTTTGAGAACTAAAACTATCCATCCTATTCCTGAAAACGCTGAACCGGATCCAAACCATTTGACTATGGTACGATTCTATTATTGAACCGCGGTATGCTTTAAGCTGAGATATCATATTTTTGAATCATTTATGCCACCTCGAAATTGCATCAAATGACAAGCAAAGTCTATCCATTTGGAAATGACAAGCAACGATATTACCAACAAAACTGAGATTTTCGTTTCTTGAAGAAGTGTATTTGCACGTACCTTTGAGTTTCCTTGCAGCATCTTTAATACGCATACCCTTGTACTTTAAGATGTCTTTCAAAGCAAGTTCAATTCTAACTCCAGTAGTTTTGTATTTACCTCTCTCTCCTCCTGGGGCCTTCTCAATCCTTCGCATTTCACCTTCCCCTGTTCCCATGCTCCCCATTCCAACTACCTCAACTTCATCATTGCCGGAATCCTCATCTGGGTTCTCTTGTCGAACTGGCGGCGAAAACTGCTGCGCTACAGTTTCCTCTGCAACAGTATTTGTGTCAACAAAAGTTGTCAAGGCTTGATCAGAAGGCAAAGTATCAAAAGTCAACTGTAAGATTCCCTCTTGATCAACAACCGTAGGACTTTCGTCGGGGAGAGATTGCGCGATACCTTCGTGTTTAGCGCGGGGAGGCCATCTGTTGATACCATGCTCCCGACAAGCACGCTTCAGTGCAGATCGGCTAACTGCAATAAGGAAGAAGTCAAAAGCTCAACATTTTTCAACCAAAGCAACCCCAACCCACAGCCTCTCCATTGGACACTGACAAACAATATATGAGTGAAAAGAAGTTTTGCATTCAGCGCATATATATCACAATTCAATTTCACTAACCACAATTCTCAAATTTTTTCCCTTTCACGTTTGTTGATGACTATGTCCAGGGCTCTACAACGAGTCCGCGACTAGTTCACAGGGACAGATAACCCACTTTTCCCACATATACCATGAAAATTGCGAGTGTGACACCTTCAAGAAGCAATCTCAAGGGAGAGTGAGAACTAAGTATCAATAGTCAACCCCCTTGAGATTAGAATCGAGACCTGTCTAAGTACACACATTCTCACCATTTTAACAAGCCGAAATGAATATCGATTTGAGAGAGTAGGTATCTTCCTTACCTTTTCCGGTTCCTTGTTCCCTTTCTAGAGTTCAAATCTCCATTTTTAACAGTCGTTTATTTCTATTTTGAAATTTAGTTTCTCCATCTTCTTAACAAAATGTCTCCAACAAACATATCGATCTACAAGTATGGTCAATACTTTTCCACCAGTAACAATCGATCGTAATTACATAAGGTTTATATAAATGCACTTGCTTTCTCTCTTTTTTTATTTTTATTTACTTGTTATATATTTTGGTGTTCGGTCTCCAACTTTCAAACCCAAAGACAGATCATGATCGGAGTTTGTTGTCTTCGTAAGAAAAGTCGATCGGAGTAATTTTTTTCATTTATTGGTGGAGTGCATTTATGCGTGCGTACCTTTGAGAAGCTCTGCAGCAGCTTTAAGACGCATTTCCTTGACTTGTAAGATATTCTCCAAAGTAATTACTACATTTCTAACTCTTGTGGTTTTCTTGTTTCCTCTATCTCCTCTTGGGGTCTTTTCCTTCCTTTTCAATTTTCCAGAAGGCCCTGGACTCAAAGCTTCCCCTGTTCCCTCACTCCCAATTCGAACAGGCTCAACTTCACCATTGACAAAATCCTCATCCGGGTTCTCGTTCTCTTGTCGTGCTGCCGGCGAAAACCGTGGCGGGGTAATTTCCTCTACAACGCCCCTATTTGTGTCAAAAGTAACCCACGAGACTTGGATAGTATCAGGATTCAACTGTGGGATTACCTCTTGACCAACTTCACCATCAACTTTGGGGTCACGTCCAATGCCTCCAATTGACAGCTCTGGGAAATCGAGCCAAGCGTCCTCCAATAGTCAAGGAGGGGGAAGGCCTTCCTCCAATAGACAAGGAGGAGGAAGGCCATCCTCCAATAGACAAGGATGGGGAAAGCGGAGGCGGCGACGGAGGCAAATCCAAGAAGAACATCACGTCGAAATCTCCAGTAGCCATGTCCCACTGATCTCCACTGTTTGTAAGCGCAGCCATTGACAGAGAGTTACTAAATTCAAACCGAATAGAAAAGACACGCACTAGATTGAGAAAATGTTTAGCCTAAATCAAAAGAAGAAACAAGAGACTCAAACAGCTGGAATTTGTAGCAAACCCATGTGGAGAAGCAAAAAGAAAGGCAGCAAAATTCGGTAACGAATATCCCAAAACATGGTCCTAAATTAAGGAAGAGAAATGAATTCTTTGAAGCTGGGTTTGAATCCTGAGATTGTTTCACCTAAAGCAAAAGAAGAAACAAGAGACTAAAATCAAAAGAAGAAACAAGAGATACTAAAACAGCAGGAATTTGTAGCAAACCCAAGTGGAGAAGCAAAAAAGAAAAGCAGCAAAATTCGGGAACGAAGATCCTAAAACATGGTCCTAAAAAACACGGAGAAAAGAATTCTTTGAAGATGGGTTTGAATGCTAAGAATGTTTCGCCTAAATCAAAAGAAGAAACAAGAGAGACTAAAACAGCTTGAATTTGTAGCAAACCCAAGTGGAGAAACAAAAAGAAAAGCAGCAAAATTCGGTAATGAAGATCCTATAACATGGTCCTAAATTGAGGAAGAGAAACGAATTCTTTGAAGCTAGGTTTGAATCCTAAAACCTCTAAGATCAATGGATGATCGATCGATGTAGAGAGATGATAAGGCGAGAAAGCAAGCTACTTTTTTTTTTTCGGAGGAAACAAGGGACTTCAATTGGTAAAGTTCTGCAAGTCTTACCCACTCACAGGTGATCGAGTTTATAGATGGGATTTGCTGTGGTCTTGTTGACTTTTTCCCAAAGGCATCAAAAGATTCAAAAAGTAGTAGCAAATGAGACAGGGCACATCACCAATAAAATTAACAAGAAAAACTTGAAGTGATCTCGTAGAAAGAACACAACAAGAAAGGAGTATGGACCATTGAAGTGATCTCGTACCTCCCCATGGATTGTTTAAAATCTTGCACAGTGCGATCAAGTTGATAATAGAAGTGGCCCAAAAACATAGGACCAAGAGGGAGCCTCTTCTTAGTAGCAATAGTGGCTACGAGAGAATCATCTCGTGACAAGGACCCTCGTGAGGAAGATCGGGGAAGAGGAAGATGGACAAGAATTGGACCAAAAAGGCCGGTAAGTGCATCGTGTCTTTCTGGCGAGGGCTGATTGTCATGGCAATTGAGCCTCCCACCGCTACAGGAGCAACATCATGGAACTAGTACCGCTGCGAGCCCCCCCAAGAGGTTTTGTTTGCCTCAGGAGGGTCGCGAGGCTTGCCCTGACTATCATAACAAGACCCATACTTGCCTGCAGGTTTGAATTCCTGCTCGAGATACTCAATCAACGATGTAATTGCCACAGAGTGGTGGTTGGGGTCGTAATGGTATTCAGTGCGAGTGGGAAGGCCCGGAAGTACCTTTGTGTCCAAAAGGGTGGGAGCTGCTTCTCCAAATGGAAAAACAAACGTATGGGTCGTTGTGCTCTAACGAGATACCGCGAAATCTAGGTCGCACTAAGAAGGACTCATGGAGAGGTCCCACGAGAGACGCACAACTTTTAGTATACCCGCCTTTTCAAGGATCCTCCTGTACTCTCTGTCCTTGAGCACCGTGGTTACCCAGTCACCCCAGCCCTTAGGAGCTTGAACGCTGGTTTTATATTGAACTTGGGAAAAGGGGAAGTCTCCCCTCTTTATCCTCAAACGTGTCAGCGAAGAAGGATCAAGCATATCCGCCTTAGAAGCACTTGGCTCTTCGAAGAAGAGGATGTATTGTGCGTTAGGATCATCGCAGAGGAGGATATAATTTTGAACATTGGCCCAGAAGACGTCGTTCTTAGACCTCAAGAATGGGGCTCTTCTCCACTCGCAAGGCGGAGGAGTAGAGGTCTTTGCCAACAAAGCTTCAATATCAAGTTCGTGTCTTCTCAATCGAGCCATGATTAACTCAGGAAAGGGGAACTAGGGCTCCAGAAGGGGTTCAAAGGAGAGAGAAGTGGGAATAATGCTGAAGACTTGAAAGATTTCGGAGTAAGTCTGGGAAAGAGGAACCTTAGAAGGGGTAAAAGATTTATCTTCTCTCCACAGGGATATTTATAGATACAGCATAGCTATCGTCACAAAAACGAGCAGTTGAAACGACGTCAGAAGTCCAATCGGTCTGCAACTTTGAAATTGGGAATAACCGTCTTTTGGAGGGAAATGATAGAACGACGGACTTCGCTGACATCGCACGCGCATCTGACAAATAAGCAATTGACCAACCCATAATAACAAGCCACATGGAAAGAAGAGTTACTAATGGACACGTCAGACATTGACTAAAATTAGCAGATGGAAAGCACCTGCTACGAGGCCCAACTCTCGCGGAGAAGATGTGTCTGAAAAAGCACAACGGTCCTTTTGGATGAGATGACCAAGGCAAAGCCCCACCGCGAAGGTGATAACCTCGCAAAAGAGCACAACAGAACGGTAAAATACCTTAAGTGGTGAATGTTATGTACAAAGAGAAGCACCATCTACTATAAGTTCACCCATTGCGAGACCCTTAGCAAAAGAAATAGGTGCGACGGGAAGGAGTGAACACTTACGCGAACACGCGAATTGACCTCGCGACTACACCTGACTAAAAGGCAGGGGCAGGGAAGTCGATACGAGTCTCGAGTTAGGTTTTGGCGAGAGCTAAAGGGCTCGTGACCTTGACCAGGAAAGTGGGAATAGGGGAGATACAAATGGCTTGGTTGCTTTAAGGGATTAAGGATCGCTGAAAGGGGAAATGATGTACTGGAATGACCTAAAGGAAGTTTTCTAACGGCCAGTGACATCACCCACGTCGCCCAAGTATACGGAGAGAGCACGTGTCATCATATAATTGGAGAAATGTCTGCAATCCAATGATAGGGTGTAGATCCTTATAAATATGGGGCATTCCTTTACAGATCCTCAATGGGTGATTGATTCATCTTTGGAGCACGGAAATTCTAGAAATAGGAAGCGACTTAGAGCCTTGGAATCAAGAACATCGTTCTTGCCAGTGCTCGCGAGCTCACATTTCTTCTGGAACTATGAGTCAAGGATGATGATGATCCAAAAGGGAATGAACTGAACATTGTTGCCTTCTCTTTCTGTATATTTGGCTTAATCCTTCACCCCTACACACACTCTTATTTCTTGCTTAACCATTAGTTATTGTTTGCCTCTCCAAATTAAAGTATACCAAGAACCGTACCTACACATGGTCCTAAATTGAGGAAGAGAAACCAATTCTTTGAAGTTGGGTTTGAATCCTAAAACCTCTAAGATCAATGGATGATCGATCGATGTAGAGAGATGATAAGGAGAGAAAGCAAGCAGCTTTTTTTTTCGGTGGAAACAATAGACTCCAATTGGTAAAGTTCTGCAAGTCTTAGGATGGCAATATCGACCGAACTGACGGGTAACCGAACCGAAACCGGTTTTTTTTTACCGAACCATAACCGATTTTTGCCCCGTGGGTGTGGGTGTGGGTTCGATGGATGGAAAACCGAACGGGTTCGGTTCGGTTATGGGTTCACCTAGAACCCGAACCGATACCCGAACCGAACCGAACTTATATTAATTACATAAGACCCCCTATATTATATATAAATATTACATAAACCCTATATATATTTGAAAATTACCCTTTTCCCCTTCATATATATACATAGCATTTGCAGGTAGGGTTTCAAAATCACATTTTCTCTAAATCAAAGAGGCCATGACCGGTGACTTTTGAGACTCAGAGATCGACTTTCACCGACCACTGACCACCGTAGGCCCCTCTCTTTCTCTATCTCTCTCTCACATAGTCCATGGCAATGGCATAGAACGATTTCATGTTTTTTCAATTTTTTTGAGATAATAAAATATCCTAAACTCAATTTATTCATGTTTTAGTACAGTTTGGAGCGGGGCGGGATGGGTACAATTTGGTTACCCAAATGAGTAGCTATTTTTTCCTTCACAAAATCGGTTACCCGAAATTACCCGTACTCCGAATGGTTAGGTTATGGTTCATCATCTCCCTTTTCCGAACCGAACCCGAACCGAACCGAAACCCTTTGAGTTTGGGTGCGGATCGGCCAAAATCCGAACCGATCCGCCCCATTGCCATCCCTAAGTCTTACCCACTCACAGGTGATCGCATTTATAGATGGGTTTTGCTGTGGTCTTGTTGACTTTTTCCCAAAGGGATCAAAAGATTCAAAAAGTAGGAGCAAATGAGACACAGTGCACATCACCAATAAAGTTAACAAGAAAAACTCTCCTAAATAAATATATGAAAAATCTCACCGAAATAAATTTTTTTCATCCTTTTTTTACTTATTGTGAATCCTCTAAACTAACAATAGAAAGATCAACGACTCAAGGGGTGTTCCACTAACTTTATTTTTTTGATTTTTTGGATGTTTTAGTTTTGTACAAAAACTAACTTGTTCCACTAACTAGTTTTTTGGTTTTTCGGTTTTTAGTTTTGCATAAAAACTAACTAATTCCACTAACTTGTTCCATTAAACTAGTTTTTTGTATGTTTAGTTTTGTACCAAAAAAAAAAACTAACTTGTACCACTAACTAGTTTTTTGATTTTTTTGGTTTTTAGTTTTGCAAAAAAACTAAGTGATATTTTGTTAGTGAAATCAAATAATTTTTTAGTTAAACAAAACTTCTGTTTTTTTTAGCGGAACAGGCCTCAATTCTGAAAGTTAACAATTAATTTCGTCCTGAACTCTTTTGATCTCTAAAGATTCAAAAAGATAACCGTAAGCAAATAAGACACATGGCGCATGACCATAACAATACCTAAATTCATTAATCTCCGTGAAACATCATGTCCAAAGAATTTCGTGTCCCAAAGTACCACTCCATAAGAGTCAGTAGCCAATTTGTCAAAAGTGTGAATTTTACTTAAAACCCTCAAAATATGCATGGATTTTCTATAACATCCTCAAACTAAAAATTCACCCTTGTCATCCCTCAACTATTGATTTTCATCCCATTTGTTCCAATTGCTAACGGCAGTCAGGAAAATGGATTGAAAGTTGCACATGTGCAACTCACCTGACCTCCTCAAAGAATATCAAAGGGCAACATTGCCATTCCATCTCATAAAGGAGAAAAAAAAACAGTTCAAGGAAAATCCTCTCTCTCTCTCTCTCTCTCTCTCTCTCTCTCTGAAATCAAAGAACAAGTCTCCCTCTATCAGGTGAATCCCATTCTTCAACTCTCTCTCTCTGACCCCTCCCTCACCCTCTCCCTCTCCCTCTCATCTAAAATTAAAATGGGTTCTTTGGGTGCTGTGATCAACAACCACAGTTGTTGTGTTCCACACTTCACCAATCACCATCCCATTAAGTGCAAAAAACGACGCCGTTTTGGGCAAAACTAAAAAAAAAAAAGTGCACTACAATAAGTTTTCCAAAAATGTCGTTCGTGATATACCAATGAACGATCCAAACTGTTGATTATTTTTTAAATAATTTTTCAAGCTAACTTGAAAATTTTCAACTCAATCGGATACATATTAGTGCTTGATCGAATTGTCCGATTTTTCATTTACAATTTAAGATCCTAAAATCTAAATAAAACCTTAAACGATTAGATTGGACACTTACATATATCCTATTGAGTTGAATTTTTCAAGGTTAACTCAAAAAAGTATTTTCAAAATAATCAACGGTTTGGATCGTTCAGGTGGGAGTCTGAAATGGGATCCACACATGCTATGAATAAGTGTGATCATAGTCATACTATGAATAAGTCTTGACTTACTTTGTGATCCTAATTACAACAACAAAATTCCCTACAGTACGATCATATTAGTATTGATCAGATATTATATAAGGTTTTTTTTTTTGTCTATAGTCCAACTTTTTTAAAACTTTACCATGATCACACTTATTAAAAAGTAAAAAGAATTCAGTAAAAACAGAAAAATACCTCAAAAGAATTACATAATCTAAGCTGGAAATATTTTTAATATTTTACAAAATTTTCTACAATTTGCCAAGTTTTACTTTTCAAGTGTGTCTATAGTAGATGTATCTAAAAAAATTAGTAAAGTTTTTAGAAAGGTTAGGCCATACACAAAAAAAAAAAAAAACTTAATTCAATCTAGACAGGTGGGGATATGTTACTCCCTCCGTTCCATTTTTAATATTCATTATAGGAATACGTTTAATGTCAAATCCCTCAAAAATATATTTTTCTATATAATTTTTATTTTTTATACCAAATTAAAGTTGTCATTGAGTACCTTACATTTGGTGCAAAAAAAATTAATACTATTATACGAAAGTACATTTTTTAACATCCGCAAGATTCACGTTTTTCAAATTGGATGGAGGGATTAGCATAAATGTCCGGGCCAACTCCAAGTCCTACAAAGATTTTTCAAAATGTCTATTGCACTGTATTTTTCTACAAACATTTTTAAATTGGTTTCCATAAAAGATAAACTCAATCAAGTATCGACAGCTATTTTGCCAAAAACTTTTATGGCTATTCCATTAACCTAATTTTTATGAAAAATAGTAAAAAAAAATATTTCAAGGAAAATGAACTATTCAGATCAAATTATTTCAAGTAAAAAACGTATGTGCATACAGACTTTTTAAGAGTTTCCCTATTTTACTCTTTTACCTAACTATTTTTGGAACATGTTAAAGTACCGAAACAATCGGGTACAGAAAATGTATACTGGCATGTAGAGGCCTTTTTTGGGTCCTGTACAAATTTTCTGAATCGTTCAATAAATTTTTGAATGACCCCACAAAAATCCAGCTCAATTGAATAGCAGGCGTACATATCTAGCATGTAGACTTGGCTTTGGGGTAGAAATGACGAATTACGAAGGTTTTATCCTATATCATCCTTGAGTGGGATGTTTTTATTGGATACATATAACTTTTTAACTTTAATTTGATGTCATTTGCAAGATAATGCTATGAGTATATCACTTGTGCACCCTAAATGCACACCGCCATGATGTGACAAATGAGAAGCAATCCAATGTGGGGCTCAATCAAAAAATGGACTTTTCCTCATTTATCACATCAGGGTAGTGTGTTTTTGGCGTGTACAATTGCTGGACCCATAACATTTTCCGTCATTTGCATGACTTTTCTTCCGTTTCTTTTTTTTTTTGTCCAAATTCTTCCGTTTCACATGTAAGGAAATGCAAGTTGTAGGTTAACAGTGTCATTCAACAAACAATAGAAAACTTATACGCCGTGCCTCGGACCCCACCCCTAGCACGGTTTAATTATCATTTTGTCCCTCTTTCTCTTCTTTAATTATCCTATAATATATTATTTATATTAATTCGTTTATATTACTTTATTTTCTTTAATTAATTAATTAAATTTATTTATATTAATTCATTTAATTATTTTTTTAATTCAATTCTTTAATTTAATTATTTATTTATCTATTTTATTAATATATTTTTTTCTCTTTTATCTTTTTAATATGCTCTAATATCTTTTTTCTCTTTTACATATTTTGATTAATTAATTAATTTATTTATTTATGTATTTTTTATTTAATATTTTTATTTACGTCTTTTTCTTAATTATTTATTTAATCAGTATATTCAGATTAAATATTTATTTAATACATTAATTGTAATATTTATTCACTTTTAGAAGTTTTTTTAATTTATTTACTTGAAACATGATTGTAATACTATTCACTTTTAGAAGTTTTTTATTATTATTTATTGTTAAGACAAATTAATTAAATAATTAAAATATAAAATCAAATTTAAATGTCAATGTAAAAAAATAATTATTTTGTAAATGTAATTTGAGTAAACTAAATTAAATAAGTAATTAAATAAATAAATTTAAAAGAAAGAAAAGGAAGTTTGACCGAAAAAATGGTGGAGGGTATTGGGGAAAAGAGGGTGGGGCCCTGTGTGGGGTGGGGGTGTCAGAGGAGGGCGCCTAACAGCCCTCCAAACAAAATAGAGGACACCAATCACATATCTATACAATCTGTTTGCAGAGTTCCCTGACTGAGAAAGGAAAAAATATTTTAATAGACTTTTGGACGACCCAGTGGGTGGTCACCAGCAGGAACCTATGTTAAATGTTAAAAGTCCACCGAAATACGGAGTAACTTTTTTTTTTTTTTTTGACCTTTTACTCTTGAGTCCTTCTACCTGCACAGAGGGGAGTGTACAGATGGCAGATTGCCTGAGATGGGTCTCCGGGACACATTTTTGGGTCCGATGGGCGGTAGATCCAAAATCGATTCATTCATCTCAAGACGAATCGAATTCCGAGGGGTCCGACAAATCAAAATTTCGCTCATTACGAACTAAGTGCTTTCGATCAAGTGATTTTTGATCGAAAGCACTTAGGACATTCTTTTTGAGCAAATTTATCTCCACGTGGGCCCATCGGAATTTGATTTTGAGATGAATGAACGGTTCAGATCTTCCGTGTGGGACCCAAAAGTGGGTCCCCGAGACCCATCTGTGCACCGTCTGTACACTCCCATCTGTACCCATATCTTTACTGTTTACTCTTAACTAATAATAGAAAGATCAAAGACACAATTCTTAAAAGTTAACAATTAATTTCTTCCTGAACTCTTTTGTCCCAAAAGATTCAAAAAGATAACCGTGAGCAAATGAGACACATGGCGCATGACCATATCAATACCGAAATTCATTATTCTCCGTGAAACATCATGTCCAAAGAATTTGGGCGTGTTTCGATAAGTTTTAAAAAGAATTTTTTGAGAAAGTTTTTCAGTTAGTGTTTGGTTCGGTTTTTAAAGATGAGAATAATGAGATAATGATTACAGAGAAATAAAATAATGAGATAATGAGTAGATAGAAATTCTTTTTAAAAACAATGAATCTTTTTTAAAAGAATTTTTAAAAATTGGGAGAAAATGAAAAAGAACAAGACCGTCCCAAAATACCATGCCACGGGAGTCGCAACCAATTTGTTGAAAGGGGATTTTTTTTTTCCCCAATCGATAGCCAATTTATTGATTAAGAAATATGCAAAATATCAAAAGGAACTTCCCTACTCACTCAGTCCGGACAAGTCCCTTCCCAGGTTGCAAGTTGCTCAATAGATAGGGCGTGCTTGGCCACGACATGGGCCACCCTATTACAATCACGAGGAGTAAAAGAAAAATCACAAAAAGAAGTGGAAAGTCTAATAATATCTCGAATGATAACCGCTAACCTTGAGCTGATTGCCTTCTCTCCTTTAAGCATTTGGATGATAAACTGCGCATCTCCTTCAAAAGAAAAGCGTTCCCCCCTTTCTCTTTAGCCAAAATCATTGCCCATCGAAATCCCAAGGCCTCCACAGCCTCTGTCGACTGAGTGTTTGAGAGCCTATTTTTTAGTTTTTCATTTTTAACTTTTGTCTTTTTGGTTTTTTAGATTATGATCAAAATTTAAAATGAGTGTTTGGAAGAAATATGAAGAATATATTTTGTAATAGGAGTAGCGTTTGGGAAAATATTGATGGAATGATTTATGGATTGTCTATTTATCCTTTTGCCCTTGTTTATTTATAACTGAAAGCCTCTTGTTCTAATTTTATATATTATTGCAGAATGATTTTTTGCGAGGATTGCTATGGTCGCGACAAGTGGCATGAAGTAATTGGATTGTGATTGAGATTTCCAAGCCACACATGTGAGATTAGATTACACATATCCTAAAAATCATTTTCGAATTTTAAATCAAAAAATGTCAATCTTTCTCAATTCAAACACTTCAATTTATTCCCATAATGGAAGCGAAAGTTGTCTAATAAAATTGAAAGTTCAAATTTAAAAAAATCTTTATAAACTACCAATCAGTCCCACATTGCATCCCCGTGACGTAGTCTCATTCCCCCAATTTGTAATGGCTTAGGAATGATGAAAACTGTAATGGCTTAGGAATGATGAATGACTAAAAAAAACTACCAATCAGTCGTGATTTGTGGTTTAAAAAAAATAAAAATAAATCGAAAGGTAAGATTTTTCCCTTTGGATACTATCATTTCTAAAATCGTTACTATTAAGTTTATACAAACACTTGAGTGAAACTGCAAGCCAAAAATGTTCTTAACTTTTACCATGACGTTAGTTTTTATCCTTTATAGGTGTGTATAGCTCGAGCCTCGAGTAAATCTTCATTGCTTTTCATATGTGATCGTTTTGTACTCTAACTTTTTATGTGCAAACAATCGTGCTTAAATTTTTGAATTTCGCAATTGAAAAGGCATTGGGAATTTCATAATGATAGTTATAATTGTTGAGTTAAGTTTCAAATATATTTGTTTTACTTTTCTTGAGTTTTAGTAGATGTGATGCATGATTATAAGTTTTGATAATTTACACTAATATGTCAAAAATTTTGAGATATTAATTTTTTTTAGTGTGTGCACCTGTGTTGTAAAATTCAAAACCGTGGATAGGTTTTTTTTTTTTTTTTTTAGTGTGTACACTTGAATTTTATTTATTTTTTTGACAATTTTTTTTTTGGATTTTGACTAGTTATGGAAGATGACAGACTCAGCAAATAGTAAGTCTTCCACACATTTCTATTTTCTTAGTTTTTCTTACGCACATATATAGAAGCAAAAGTTTTTCCCTCCTATTTGTATTCACCATAAAAAAGATTATAGGTTTTGTTTTGGCAAGAGATTTTTTTTTTCTTCGATATACTTCTAATGCATCTTCTCTTTAATCATCAAGTGTATATCACATTAGCACAGGTATTTCGTAAGAATAATTTTGCTTAAGACTTGAGAATTATGGCTAATGAATTTTCTTTTTAATCATCATGTGCGCATAGCACATTAGCACAGCTATTCTGCTACCATAATTTGGCTTAAGACTTGAAAATTATGGCTAAATTGTAGGTATGCATAATTTTTAGGTAGCAATAATTTTCAAGTTTCACTACAGTAGTTCTCCCATGCCATACATTGCACAGGGTTTCTGCAAACACCAAGTAATTAACTATTCTATGAAAGTTGCTACACAATTTGCTTGGTTAAAGATGTTAAATCTAAGTTAACTTTTATACTTCTATACTACTTCTCCTAATTTTTTTAAGGTGTTTAACCAATTATTTTGTCGAAAGTCACACATATAGATTATGATTTTATAGGAGAATCAATCACTATGGAAAATTAGAGCCAAGAGGCGCACATAGAAAATAGTACATAGAATTGTTATACTTTTTTTTTTATCTAAGTGATCCAATAATTACATAAACTTTGTTCTTGAGAGTACAATTTTTTAGCTAATCAAAAAAGAAAAAACACATCATTTTATTTCGTGTCTCCATGCATAGCACGTGTTCATGCTAGTTCAAATAATATAAACGGAAGAATGGATTGCCAGCTTGGCATTTTAATTCTAAAAACTCTTTTATTTTGTGTTCTTTCTTTATTGTTCTGATAATTAAGTCTCAAAGTACGTTCTTATATTTTATTAACATAACGATCAAGTAAAGTCGTATTAAATCAAATGCTATCCCTTTATTTGTCTTTCATACTACCCCTTTATTAAGTTGTCATTTTTAATTTAAAACACAAAATATTTTGCGCAAAATTTTATGTTTCGTAAAAGGATTATCTATTTGGTAGAAAGTAGAAACTAGGGATACGTAGTTTACCAAAAAGGGGTAAGGCAATTTGGTCTTTTTCACTCCCATCAAAACTAGAAGTGGAAAATGAGAATGTAAAAGCTGCTCAAAGCCTTTTTTTTCCATTCTCTTCTTTGAAGCTGCATTTGAATGACCGAAATCTTGAGTAGAAATAAGAATATGATTACTAGGAATCAAATTATTGGAAATTTTCTTTGGTACGAATATGAATATGATTACTGAGAATCAAATTCCTAGGAATTTGATACGTGGAGGAATGACATTTCGGTGTTTGGATTAATTCAATACTCTTACCCGGGAAACAATTATTTTGGAATTTTATTAAAGTTAATATTTTCTTTTCTTAATGAATGAGCCAGGATTCTGAGATTTCCATGGGTAAGGGAGGGATCAGATTCTCACTCAGTCTAGTAATGTGATTCGTGGTTGAATATGTCATCAGGAATCACATTCATATTCCTGTCTCTACCAAATGTTGGAACTAGAAAAGCCTGTCCTTACATTCTTGTTCCTGACTGTTCTAAACGTTTGAATCATGGGTAGAAGGCATTACATTTCTATTCCCCTTGAGACTACTGCCTTCCAAACACAGCCTAAATGCAAAAATGAAAACTGAATTTGTATGCTCCATAGGCCGAGCTCCCTTTTTAGTTGCCACTTTCATGATAATAACACACATTTACTTATATCCCGCCCCCTTTTTTTTTTTTTTTTTTTTATCAAATTTTACTTTCTTTTCTATTTATTTTAGAGTGTCTATATAGGTTGTGGAAGGAATTAAACGTAGCGTGTAACGGGTGACCTTAGGTAGTTAGTCAAGATTCAAGAAAATAAGAAAAGGATTTTTAATGGTATGTGGAAATCATAGGACTTTATGGCATGCTTTGCTAAAGATCTCACTTGATTGCCTATTTAAAGTATCACGTAGGGTTTGGAAAGTTTTGATTGCCATATGAAATTCTTAAACAAGGAAGGGTTTCTTGGCTAATTCAAGTATCAATTAACGGAGATAGATTGGCTTGAGTTATGATGAATATTTCTGATTAATTTCTAAATTAATTCGATGAAAAGAAGGATTGGTTTGATAATTTGATTTCCACAATTAATAAACTAAAACACGTAATTAAATTGAGTGAAAATTAATTGAGAGAGGATTTAGGGTTTCGAATTCACCCTGACCACGTAACGAAGTGGTATATAGGTTAGGGTTACAATTCAAATCATGAAAGAATATAGCCAGGCCATGCAAACCCCTATCGATATTTGTCTAGAAGGTTTGAGTTGTCAATGGCATGGATTATTTCCTACAGACTGTCTCACTGGTCCAATCCATCTCTTTCACGGACTGTCCAGTGACACGATCCGTTTCAGGAGCATAATTCATCTTTGCTACCCAAGCACAAGCATTGAAAACTATTGAAAGACTATATATATACAATGAGTTTCCCATCAGGACTCCCTGATGAGCTTCATCAGGGAGCCCTCCAATTCTCCTTTTTTCTAATCAAATTTTCACAATCCAAACCATCCAATGTATTTAAAAAGTGATTTTAAGGGTCCCCGTGAAAAAAATACCGGAAAGGGCTTGATCCGATCAGTTTTCAATAAAAATGCAGACGGTTTGGATCGTGAAAATTTGATTGAGAAATAGGAGTCCCTGATGGGAAGCTCACTAGGGAGTCACTAGGGTACACTTCTCCTCTGGACTCCGGGAGTCCGAACCTCCTTGATTCGAGAATTTTTTTGACGATCCGATCCGTCCAATGTGTTTAGAAGGTGTTTTCAAGGGTTTACGCAAAAAATCTTCAAAAAAAAAAATACCGGGAAGGGCTTGATACAAGCAGTTTTTCACAAAAACTGTATATTTATAGTTTTGCGAAAAACTGCTTGGATCGAGCTCTTCCCGGTAAGTTTTTTTTTTTTAATTTCTCGCTTGGACCCCGGAAAACACCTTCTGAACACATTGGACGGATCGGATTTTTCCTAAACAATTGGCAACACATAAAAAATGCTCCAAAAGCTTCAATCTGAGGGTCCGGATGTGAAGCTCTAGATATATATAGGTTCCGCTTCTTATTCGGACATTTGATTTCTGGACTTTTTATCCAAATTTTTTTTTGACGATCTGATCCGTCCAATGTGTTCAGAAAGTGTTTTCAAGGGTCCTCACGGAAAATCTTCAAAAAAAATACTGAGAAGGGCTTGATCCAAGTAGTTTTCACAAAATATATAAACACAGTTTTTGCGAAAACTACTTGGATTAAGCCCTTCTCGGTAATTTTTTTTGAAGATTTTCAGCGTGAAACCTTGAAAACACCTTCTGAACAAATTGGACGGATCAGATTTTCAAAAAAAAAAAATTGCAACACAAAAAAAATCATTATTTTCGTATTTCCGGGAGGTGTGGATAAGAAGATTTCCGTATATATATGAGAGTGCACACACAAATACCCAAACAAGTTGAAAGCATTAAAACATTTCCATTCGATCATAATGAAACAAGTTCTTAGTTAAACAATTGATTCAAATGTATAAACCCGCTATATACAAACTACATTACTTGGATCAAGCCTTATCTTCTCCCTCTCGATGGTGTTAAGCCGGCCATATAGATGAGGATTGAAGCATGAATGGAAGAGGATGAGGATTGAAGCCGGCTCATGTGTTTCCTTGCATTCTTCTCTCTCTAGGGTTACCTTTCAATTGATCAAAACAAAATTAGAACCCCGAAAACGTATAGAGGTTCCTATTTATACCCTAGGACCTAAAAATAACTTTAAAATGCGTGTTTTTGCTTCAGAGTCTAGCCTAACATTTCGGGCGGATTTGCAAACTGTAAAGATAGATTTTACAGATTACAGCCCCAACTTCGCGGACTTTGCCTTGGCTTCGTCCAAACTCGGAATGATGTGAATCTTGAACTATTGGAAAGCTCTATGAGTCTACTTTCAAACTCAACTAACTGCATATTCATAGCCTTTGTGTTTTTAAATTAGCGCACCATTGATAAAAAATGTTTATAACTTCTACATTATAACTTGGAACAATGCCTATTTTACATCGTTGAGAGGTATTTCAAAACAGAATGATGGAAACCAATATGAAAAATCATTGAGTGTTTGCTGCGAAATCATGGTTGGAAGTGGACCCTCCGTTGAAACCATTCACTCTTTATCAATCTTTCATATTTTCACAATGTCAATATTTTTGCAGAGTAATAAACAAGTCAATATTTTTGCATAAGTTAAAATAAATCTTTGATATCTAAGTAACTTGCTGAGTAAATTTTTAGAATTTTTTTTAACCGAAGTACGCTTTTTTTTAAGTTGACAATTTATGGACCGAACAATCTTTTTAGGATGGAGATACTAATACCGAAAAAATTATCATAACAATTAGGAAGAACTCAACCTTATCCAGTGGGCCTGAAACATAGTTATGTGCCATCACGTAAATTTTCAACCAGCACATCTTCGTGCACTTTTTATACAATTTGGTATAGGCTTTGCGAAAATTGTTTATTGACTAATGATTCTGGGTGCCATGTGATATGTCTCGATCGGGAAGAGTTAGTAAGTTTTCACTAGGAAATAGGCACGAAACATACCACTAGAATACTAGTTTTCCGAATTTTTTTAAGCATAAGATGTTCAGAAAGGACTAAACCAAGATAAAAATTAAAAAAATATTGCATGTAGTCTAAATAATTTCTTTTTTAAAGATGTTCAAGTGAACACCCTCACGCAAGTGAATGAAGAGATAATAAAGAAGAGATAATAAAGCAATGATGGGGACTATTCACTTTGACTGACTCTAACTCTTTACCTTGGAACTGTTTGAACTCAGTGTTGGAACTCGTTGAACTCTCTACTGTTTCATTGTGATGATTCGAACGAAGACTTCTAGAATTCAAAACTTTAGATTAAATTAAAACTGTTCACTTTGACTGACTCTAATTCTTCATCTAGCAACTGTTTGAACTCAGTTTTGGAACTCTTTGAACTCTGCTCTTTCTTTGTGATGATTCGAATGAAGACGTCTAGAATTCAAAATTCTAGATTAAATTAAAACTGTTCATTTTAACTGACTCTAATTCTTCATCTAGGAATTGTTTGAACTCAGTTTTGGAACTCGTTGAACTCTTTGCTCTTTCTTTGTGATGATTCGAATGAAGACGTCTAGAATTCAAAATGCTAGATTAAATTTTAAAAAAATTACATCCGTCGGAAATTTTGCGAATTATTTCCAGACATGGTACAAACGTACTTGTTTTTTTTTTATTTAAAATTATCATCGAAGAAAGATAATAATAAATTTCCATTTGATGTTAGGTAAACAAGATCTCGTAATTTTATTTATAGTGTACATATGATATTAGATTATTAGCGCACAAAAGACAATTTTTTGAATGAACATTTATGTTTTCTTCCGAATCTCCGACCCCCCTTGGATCGAAATTCAAGCTATGTCACTGGCCACTTTATGTATATGTAGATAGAGAAGTGTCTTCAAGCAGAGGTAACTGGTAGACCTCTTCATTCAAATCATTACCCGGAGAGGGCAGAGAGTTTAAAGAGTTCCAAGACTTGAGTTCAAATAGTGTATAGATAAAGAAATTAGAATCCATTGAAGAAATTAAAACAGAGTGGAGGGAGAATTACGTACATATTTGTTTCCTAGTTTAGTTTTAATTTCCTTCATCTCTCTCTATTTCTCTCCACTCATTACACCTGATGACATCATCAAAACTAAACTAAACTATTTAACCAAACACAACCATTATGTTCATATTTTCTGAAAGTTTGTTAGTTTTTTGTTGAGCAGAGCAAAAACTAACGACCCAAAAAATGTTCATTAAGACAAAAAAAAAAAAAAATTGAAACAGCTATGTTTTTTTTGTTTTTAGTATCCTTCTATACGAACTATTTTTTTTTTAAACTAAGACGTCTTTTTATACTTTTCTGAGTTCTCTTGTTGAGATGAATGACCAATCCCAAAAATTATTGCAGAATAATATGAAAAGTAACTACTCCTTCTGTTCCAATTTTTTTTTTCTAATTCGCTAAAGGATAGTAACTTAAAAGGAATGCATGCATTTTTGTAATAAATAATTTTTTTCCCATAAGTTAAAATAAATCATTGATATCTCGTAACTTGCACTGTAAAAATTTAGATTTGTTTTAATCTAAGTACCTTATTTTTAAGTTATCATTTTACGGACCGAACAATTTTTTTAGGACAGAGATGGTAATACCGAAAAAATTACCATAACAATTAGGAAGAACTCTAGTTCAAAAAAAAATAAAAAATTAGGAAGAACTCAACCTTATCCAGTTATCCAGTGGTCCTGATATGAATAATGCTACATACACTTCCGGGTACCACTTCCGGGTAAAAAACCTCCAAAACGACGTCGTTTTGGAGGCGGGTCAAGGAAAAAAAAAAAAAAAAAAGGAGCGGGATTTCAAAATTTGGGGGACTCCGTTCTTCCTCCCATTCCCCCCATCAGAACACAGAGAGCATTTGAGAGAGGTTCCGACCCACCCAAGCGACCACATTCCCCACCACCGCTGCCGCACCACCAGCCGCCGCTGCCGTGACCGTCTCCATCTCCGGCGAGGTGGGAACAACTTTATAGCAGCAAAACAGCTTCGAATCGCATCGACGAGCTTCGAATCGCAAGTACAAGCTTCGAAGGTCCCTCTCACTCCCTATCTCTCTCACGTGATCTCTTTCTTGTTGGTATTTTTGGAACAAAAATCAGGGTTTCAATTTAGAAACCCTAATCTGAATGGTACACTGTATTTCATTCAGATTTTTGAACAAATATTGGATTTGTTGTATTTTTTTCAGTTTTGCTTCACTTCACAATGCAAATAAGGGTGTAGTTGGAGTTAGCTGGAATATTTTTGTTATTAGAGTGGTGTTCTTCAATGGATAATGGATTTGGGATTTTTTAGGATATTTTGATGTCTGATAGCAGTTGTCGACATTGTCGACATTCAAAATAAGATGATTGGCTAATGAGATGTCTAATGAGAAGAGTGAGGAGCGGTGAATTCTGTCTATAATGATGATTGGCTGAGGGTACATCAAAATAAGATCTGTAAAAAAAATAGTAATCATAATACTTTGTCGACATTCATCAGAGAACTTGTTCCAGATTGTCGGACATTCATCAAAAAGGCAAAAACTGTCCTTTGATTAGCGATCTTGGCAAAATGGCAAGATTGTTGGACATTAGAACATTTTTTTGCATCGATAAACTATATTTAAATATGTACCTAATTATTTTCCTTTGTTTGTGAACTAGTAGATGATGTCGCCAGAGTCTATTCATTTGCCAATGCCTCCAAACAAAGAGTGTGAAGAAGAGCATGTATGGAGTGGAGACAATGAAGACGAAGAAGAGATATGGAGTGGTCCTTCAAACCAAGAGACAAATAATACTCAGGATGGAAAGCAAGCAACCAAAAATTGTGAAAATAGAGTTGAAGAGCCGAAGGAGGGAATGGCATTCGACACACCGGAGGAAGCTTATATGTATTACTTAAGTTATGCTAAAGAAAAAGGATTTGCTGTGGCGAAAAGAACATCGAGAAAGGATAGAGATGGAAATTTGAAAAATGTAGCTTTTGAATGCACTCGTGCTGGAAAAGCAAGGGTGAGAACAAGCAATCCAGGCAAACCACGGCCACAAACAAAAATTGGTTGCCCAGCTCACGTTACTGTTGTGATACACCCAGATGGAAAGTGGAAGTTAAACTGGGTTGAGTTGGAGCACAATCATGAACAGAGCCCGGGAAAGGCAAGGTATTTCAAGAGCAATAGGGTACTAGATGACAACATAAAAAGAAAGCTTATATTGAATGATCAAGCGGGGATTAAATTGCACCAAAGTTATGACTCATTTCAGATCGAGGCTGGGGGACCTGGTGAGCTTCCATATTTTGAGAAAGATTGCAGAAATTATTTGGATAAACTTCGACGTTTACGACTTGTGGAAGGTGATGCCGAAGCGATGCATAGTTATTTCATGAGGATGAAAGCCGACAATTCTAATTTTTTTTTTTGCAATGGATTTGAACGAAAAAAGGTAAGCCTAAGGAACGTGTGGGGGTGATGCAAGGAGTAGGGCAGCTTGTAAGGAGTTCGGGGATGTTGTGACCTTTGACACAACGTACTTGGTAAACAAGTATGACATGCCGTTTGCTCCATTTGTAGGCGTGAATCACCATGGTCAGTCAATTTTATTGGGATGCGGGCTCATTTCTCATGAGGACACCGAGTCATTTTCGTGGTTATTTGAGACTTGGAAGACATGCATGTGGGGGTGTGCTCCGAAAGCAATTATTACCGACCAATGTGTAGCCATGAAGAATGCTATAGAAAGAATATTCCCTAACACGCGACATCGGTGGTGCATATGGCATATTATGAAAAAGCTGCCAGAAAAGTTTGGTGGGTACGACGTGTATGAGAAAATCAGCTGGTCTATGCGTAAGGCAGTTTATAATTCATTAACAGTTGATGAGTTTGAGGTTGCTTGGGATGGGTTCGTGAAAAAGTACGAGCTTCAAAGTAATACATGGTTGGAGGGGTTGTATCACGAGAGGAAACGGTGGGTTCCTGCTTATGTGAAAGACTGCTTTTGGGCGGGAATGCAATCCACACAAAGAAGCGAATGTATGAATGCATATTTCGATGGTTACATTCAGTCAACGACAACTTTGAAGCAATTTGTAGAGCAATACGAAAATGCATTGGCGAATAAGGTAGAAAATGAAAAACAAGATGATGTCAAAAGTTGGAACACTTACATCCCGTTAATAACTAAATCGGAGTTGGAGAAACAATTTCAAAGTGCTTACACTAATGCAAAGGTGGTGGAGTTTCATGAACAATTTCTCGGGAGACTTGAGTGTAAATGTAACAAAAAAGGTGAGTCCGAATATGAGGTAAAAGAGTGGATTACATTTGGAGAAGGAGAAGAGAGACAAAGGAAACAAGTGTCATTCAAAGTCGATTATAATGTTGAAACCAATGAAGCACATTGTATTTGTCAATTGTTTGAGTCCAGAGGAATGGTGTGCAAACATCAACTGACGGTGTGGTTTGATAGGGAGATTGAAAGAGTGCCTGACAAGTATGTCTTAAGAAGATGGTGCAAAAATGTGAAAAGGGCCCACTCCAAAATTCGGATTAGTTATGATAAGTCCGCAACATCAATTGAAGCGCGTCGACATGACAACATGTGTAATTTATTCAATGAGGTTGTCGACTTAGCTGAAGATTATGAAGAGAAGTATCAATTGGTTATGACACGGGTAAGCGAGTTGAAACGAGAGTTGATGGAAGTTTCAGTTGTTTGTGATAGTAATGTGGTTTCACTTGGAGATGGGGTAATGCCTTCAAGTCAGAGCAAGATACTTGACCCGGAACCGCAAAGACGAAAAGGGAGACCGCCGTGCAAAAGAAAGCAAGGTTTTATGGAAAAAGTTACTAAGAAGAAAAAAGAAACAAGCAAAAATGCAAGGAACAAAGAAAAAGACAAGGTATGAGTTTTTTTTTTTATTTGTTGCTTTCTAGTTAATATGGACATATAGATTTATTGGATGCATTTGTAATACTAATATTATTTGCAAATTTCAGCAAGTTGAGAAAAATGTGGTTGCCCATGAGATCGGGACACAAGAGAGTATCGTAAGAAACTTTATTTTTGAATTGCACAATTCCTTGTCTTGTAAAAGTTATTGATAATCCTTATTTATTTTGGGCAGGGTCACCCAAGTTTCATGGGTCATTCAATGTGGCCAAACATGATGCCCCATACTATGCAAAGAAATATAGCACAAGGCGGAAGTATGTTCCCATTTTCTCCACCTTTTTGCCCAACCGGAACAAGCATGCCCCAATTTATGCCTTCTTTTCCAAGCTCGCAAAGCAACATGGCAAGCTTATTCAATGGTCAACTTTGGAGAGGTCAATCAACTAGCTTGGAAGGTCAAAGTCAATACTGGGGAGGACAACAACCAAGTTTGCTTCAAAGTCAAGGTCAAGAATGCGAAGGACAACAAAGTTATTTGGAAATGTTGAATGCAACGGATATTGGTGAAGAGTAGTTTTAGTGTATTGAAAAAAACTTCATTTAATGATGGTGAGAAGTGTATATGGCTTATAAATGTTGTAAACTTCATTTAATGATGATAAGAAGGTTGCAAGTTATAAATGTATCACGTATCCATATTTTGTATTCGTATCATGTGTATGTATCCCGTGTCCGTGTCCGTGTCCTGTGTGTGTATCCCGTGTCCGTATCCCGTATCCGTATCCCGTATCCGTATCCCGTATCCGTATCCTGTATGTGTATCCCGTGTCCGTATCCCGTGTTTGTATCATGTGTATGTATCCCGTGTCCGTATCACGTGTTTGTATCTTGTGTATGTATCCCGTGTTCGTATCCCGTGTTTGTATCATGTGTATGTATCCCGTGTCCGTATCCCGTATCCGTATCCTGTGTGTGTATCCCGTGTCCGTATCCTCTCTGTGTATCTCGTGTCCGTATCCTGTGTGTGTGTATCCCGTGTCCGTATCCTCTGTGTGTATCCTGTTGAAGGATTTAATGATGCTTGGAATAAGGATTGGTGATGATGCTTAGAATAAGGATTGGATTTGATATTTTTTTCTGAAAAAAATTTGACAGGGTCCCTTTTGTTTTTTGTCGAAGCCCGACATCATAGCGTCTCAAATACAGTCACAACAACAGAGAGCAACAATGATAGCATACTGAAACTTCATGTCGAGGTTGTTCACATCCTGCTTATCCATACATAATCCATACGAGAATAAATGAGGAACAAAAGACATGTCATCCATTAACTTCATTGCCATGAATACAAAATGTTTTACAACATGGACTCAAGCGAAAACATCGTCACATTTAAAATCTATCTTAAGCCTATGTACAAGCAAAAATTACAATGATTGACAATGAGGAATCTCTAATTCTTGCCATATTTCATATACATCTTTATACTCATTCTCTGATTCACAATGAGGAATCTCTTATTGCATGTGCACCTCCAACCCATCTTTCGACAGCCAATAATCCAAGGGAATGCCCGAATGACTTTGTGAATAACCTCTTGAATGGCTTCTTTGTACAGCTAAATCAAGTTGTCCACCTTAGCTCCGACACTATCTCTGATCTTTTATTTTAAGAGCTTCTCCTTAGCTTGACCGACACTATCGCATGTCATTCACAAAGACAACTATTAGAGTTATGTAGTAGCTTTTTCATCATTTGATGAAGACAGGGAAGAAATCAAGTCAAGCGGTAAATATTTGAAGCATAAATGCCAAGAGTGCCTAAAGTTAACACCAAATTTTTTTTTCACACCAAACTTTGTAACACAGGGTGCTAGTAATTTCTGAAAATTTGCTCACACAACATATCAAGAAATGCAATTAAACTGAGTAATCTGCTCACTAACAGATAGGACACAACCGTGTGAGAATGGGGATCCTGCAAAACCATGGGAATTTCTGAAAATTTTGGCAGAACACCGTTTGAAAATGTGGCATCCCAGTTGGACAGTAACACTAACTAGCACAAATCACAACAAGCGGCAAAGACGCCCACAATGCAAAATGATCTAATGTAGCAATACGTAACATTTCAAAAGAGTTGGACAACATTCCAAGACAGCACTGAGCTTCCAAAGTTCCAGAACAACGCTTCTTTTCCAGAATTTCAAGTACAACACTGAATTTCCAGACTTAAGAGAACAGATTTCAGCCAAAATCAATTCAAAATTTCCAGTCGTAACAGGTTAGATCCAGCCTTAACATATCAGATTTCAAGACATAACCAATAAAATCCAATAACGGATCAGTCGGTGCACATTGGGCACCAAATAATGAAGCAACATACTAAGTTCCAAGTGTCCAACCTCAAAATGACTGTAGTTGACACCAAATTTCTTATCAAAAAACCAGTATTGAAATGCAACAGAATTAACACACCTTGTATTGAAATGCATATCAAGGAAAACGCGAAAAAAAAAGGGTATCTCGAAAGTATACTCCTTTGAAGCCATGGTTGAAGAGGGTCATCTTCGAATTCTAATTTGCTTTTTCAATTCGAATTAGGGTTTTTTTTTTTTACCCAACAACGCAAAATTAGGGGGAAAGGAGAGACAGAGAGAGAGAGACAGAGAGAAACAGACCAAGGTGATGCTGGTGGTGTTCGGTGGTCGTGGAGCCACGGTGGTGGTGTGTCGCCGGTCGTCCAGGTGGC